>OU611997.1:11723103-12968728 GCA_914767915.1 Agriopis aurantiaria | reverse complement strand
TCCGCGTAATAGTCCTTTAGGCAATTAGAACTGGATAAAAGTGGAAAAAGCTGGAAATTGTAGTCTATTATAACTTTTACAGACGGGGCGTTTTTTTTTTAATTATAATGATTTCTTATTACTAATGGTGCCCTTTTAGGTATATTTTATTGTAATGGTAACTCTCGATCTAAATAAGACATAACCGTTCATTTTTATTGCTCTTTTTGCTAATTTTAATTTGGTTTTGATACTTATTTTGAAAAAAGTTTACCTCAGCTGTTTTAATTTTTATAATTATTGTAAATCAGAACTTTGAGACCAATGAACCAAGGCCCAAGTGACAAAGTTTAAAGGACCAAATGAATAGTAAATTTCTAGTACCCCTATTAATAAACTTGGAGTAGTCTTGGAATAGTTACGCAGTCTTTTGTCTTTTTCGATCGAGTTCAAATTTTGAAAGAGAGAAATAGATAAAACACGTGTAAAACAACTTTAGTTTAATCATTTAATGTATAGATGAACTAACAACACCATTATAATGAAACTGTATTGGCGAAGTTCACACGTGTTCGTTGACAGTTGACAGTCTTTTGTCGACTGCCAACGAACACAGTATATAAGTGGCGGTTGCATTGCAATCACTCTTTTTCTTTGCTCGAACCTCGAAGCGATAACAAGTGTAAACGAATTGTGTGTAAAACAGTTTAAAAGATGATTTCTTGGCTGAAAAGCTAACAAATCAGAATCGGGATTAATAAGTTACAGATGTCTTCTTATTTTCCCATGTCCACAGAGTGTAATTTGTCTTTTGTTAAGTGGTTCAAAACCTGTTTGCTAGTCATGTTTTTTTTAGAGCCCTAATTAATAGTTATTGTACAAAGTGGCTGTTTTATTCCTTGCGTTTTCTTGATTATAATTTCTTTGCTAATGATTAATTTAATACTAATTACTAAATAACTGTGCTCATGTTAAAAGTTCTTCAGATTATATATCCGATTAGTGTACTTATTGTTATATATGCAAATTTCTGCCGCCGATTCTGCGGCTGAGCCTGCTGTCGAGCCTGCCGCTGAGCCTGCTGTCGAGTCTGCGGCTGAGCCTGCTGTCGAGCCTGCGGCTGAGCCTGCTGTCGAGCCTGCTGTCGAGCCTGCTGTCGAGCCTGCGGCGAAGCATACAGTGGAGCCTGCAGTGGAGCCTGCCGCGAAGTCTGCGGCTGAACCTGCTGTCGAGCCTGCTGCTGAGCCTGCGGCTGAGCCTGCCGTCGAGCCTGCGGCTGAGCCTGCTGTCGAGCCTGCGGTCGAGTCTGCAGCGGAGCATACAGCGGAGCCTGCAGTGGAGCCTGCCGCGGAGTCTGCGGCTGAGCCTGCTGTCGAGCCTGCTGTCGAGCCTGCTGTCGAGCCTGCGGCTGAGCCTGCTGTCGAGCCTGCGGCTGAACCTGCCGTCGAGCCTGCGGCTGAGCCTGCTGTCGAGCCTGCGGCTGAGCCTGCTGTCGAGCCTGCGGTCGAGTCTGCGGCGGAGCATACAGCGGAGCCTGCAGTGGAGCCTGCCGCGGAGTCTGCGGCTGAGCCTGCTGTCGAGCCTGCGGCTGAGCCTACTGTCGAGCCTGCGGCTGAGCCTGCGGCTGAGCCTGCCGTCGAACCTGCCAGCTGAGCCTGCAGCGGAGCCTCCAGTACGCAGTTACGTAAGAGACATTGTACGCAGTTGCGTAAGATCCGGTGTACGTAGTCGCGTAAGAGCCGATGTACGCAGTTGCGTAAGAGACATTGTACGCAGTTGCGTAAGATCCGGTGTACGTAGTCGCGTAAGAGCCGATGTACGCAGTTGCGTAAGAGACATTGTACGCAGTTGCGTAAGATCCGGTGTACGTAGTCGCGTAAGAGCCGATGTACGCAGTTGCGTAAGAGACAGTGTACGCAGTTGCGTACTGACTTAACTAAACCAGATTCGGTTTTAGTCTGATATGATGTGCTTTTCAGTATGCAGTTGCATTCTGATATTATGTAACATAAAACGATAGTATAAGACTTCAAAATAAGATTGTAAAGTACACATTTAATTAACACGTATAATGTCTATTATCATATAATACATGACACGTATACACGAGGACGTGTAATTGAGTCGGATGGCCGAATGTAAAACAACTTTAGTTTAATCATTTAATGTATAGATGAACTAACAACACCATTATAATGAAACTGTATTGGCGAAGTTCACACGTGTTCGTTGACAGTTGACAGTCTTTTGTCGACTGCCAACGAACACAGTATATAAGTGGCGGTTGCATTGCAATCACTCTTTTTCTTTGCTCGAACCTCGAAGCGATAACAAGTGTAAACGAATTGTGTGTAAAACAGTTTAAAAGATGATTTCTTGGCTGAAAAGCTAACACACGTCGTTACTATTCCGAAACTACTCCACGTTTATTAATAAGGGGGTTACCGTCTTACTACAAAAGATTTAAGAACGCTTTAGACATGTGTTTAACATATTTTTCACAGTGAAACAACTGCTAAACACATGTCTAAAATCTTTTTTTTGTCAAAATCAAGCGTCAAGCGTGTTTAAATTAAATTGTATATATTGAGATTTAACACGGTCAAGCCATTTACATTAGAATCTCTCAAATAATAATTTGACATAATAGTTTAAGAAAAATCAACTACTTCGAGCACGTCATCCCTTCCCACCACGGGCTTCCTATCAGGTGAGATTGTGGTCAAATGCATGCCTAGCCTACTGTAAAAAAAAAGAAATAATCACACAAGAGATGGAAAAGTTTAGTTTACTGAGTGATAATTAGTAATAAATAATAATTAAGGTTTTTTATTTTCTTTGTTTGATACCTACCTTTGTACTTAAATAAATATATTTGACTAGCTGACCTGACAGACGTTGTCCTGTCTTAGAACTGTCAAACACGCAAAGACAAATTATAAATCTTATTTTTTTACACCTTGGGTTACATTATTGGAGTTTTAATAAGGATCCCAATTTATTTTGAAAATATAATATAGCCTATGTTACCCGGGGATAGTGTAGCTTTCCAACAATGAAAGAATTTTTCAATTCAATTCAGTAGTTTCGGAGCCTATTCAATGCAAACAAACAAACAAACAATCAAATCTTTCCTCTTTATAATATTAGTATAGATTACTGAGACGTCAAATATTATGTAGTGCAGAAGCATCGGTAAAAGAAAATAAAAAAAACGGATTTTCAGTATATAATTATAAAAAATAATGATAATATAGTAATCAAATGTTCTGAAGAACTGTTTGATCTGATGCCAGGTTTGCGGTTTTATCATTGCGCTAGTTGCCACCGCCTGAAAGTTCATCCACATGTCATAGATCTGTGATCAACTTTCGATGGGTCGGCAACGTATCTGTGATTATTTTACAGCCATCCATAGCCACGCCTATTTCGAGAAATATCGAAGAAATATCGGACCGTTAGCTTATATGCCACATAAAAAAAAACAGGGGAAAATCTTCAGAAGATACGCAGCTGCATTGGGGTGAAGCCGGTTATGTAAGATTGCATCCACTAAAACCCCTTCGGTGGCCGACCTCTGTGCCAGACGGAGGGTATTGAGATCTCCACAGGAACGCACCGGTAGCTTGTATGCCACCTACGGCATAAAAAAAACTAGTCAAAATATCTTTGGCATGACAAACCAGATATTTATTTCAATGCCTGGTACTAATATTTATAGAACATTAAATAGAAACAACATCAATTTTCATAAACCTGCCTAGGTCATGGGAAAGTTACACTGTCCTTGTCAAATACCTCAAAAACTTTACCCAAATTAATTCACTTCCAGTCGCTGGCTCCAGCACCTTGACAAATAACCAGCCACAATGGTATATTGAATACGGTTAGCGTGTAAAACTATGGGAACTGGCTGTTTCTTCTCTAATGTTGGCTGATCACGACACTTAGCTGTACCTACTGTTGTTAGGGCTGGTACATAATGAAACAGTAGAATTGAACGATTTCTTTAACATTGTGACAACAACATCGGACCTTCTAAAATAAAAAAACTAAAAAAAATTATTTCTAACTAAATTACTTAAAATAATGGTACCTGCTAGTTGCCTTACAAAGCCTGTATCAAGGCAACCCGTATACCTGATTACAAGTAGTTAGCAAGACTGTTTTTCAACAAACACATTAAAAATCTGTAGGAAACTAAATCTTACATGAAGACTTTTTATAATAAACTAGCGGCTGGTAATCACCTGGTAACTCTTATAACATCTGTGTCATCATATTTTAGTGATCTTAGCCATGTCCCAATCTGGTGTTTCGCTTCATTTACTTTCTTGTTTTTAATGTCACAGAACATTATGACTACCTTATAGACGAAAACATTGACGTAGTCACCAAAACGCTGAACATTGTCATAAACTTGCATCGTCATAATCGTTGGCAGCTCAATAAACTATCTATTGAGCACGCAGATTAGACAAACAAGGAAGATTATCATCATAATCATAATCATCACCATCATCATCATCATCAGCCTTTAACTGTCCACTACTGGACATAGGCCTCTCCTAATGCACGCCACTGCTGGACGATTATGCCTTGGTAAAATTATCGTTCGTGGTTAATGTTTCCGTATTTCAATCACTTTGATGATGTGGCCTACAATGGAGCACGTTTGCCTAGCAGAAACTGATTCACTCACGACAATCTAGATCATTTATGTCTCTTGGAAACCGAGCTTTAACGCTAAACCCTTGAATTCTTTACGATACACTTAATGAGAATTCTTTACGACCATGGTTGTAATTTTGGCTGACTTTTGATCGTCTAATTAATGTTATTATGTTACATATATAACGGTTTTAGTACCTAATTAGCTATCCAGGTTGTAGATGAAAAAGCTCATTAGTTATTTTTACCAATCAAGGAAGATAGGCCAGTCGTTCCAATAAAATATCTGTGGTGTATTTGATGGTGTGTCTAGTTTTATATATTTATTTAATAATAGGCTTTTGACCGCCAACTCACCTGATGTTAAGCGTTGATGCGGTCGACGCTGTAGCACGCTTGCATAGAAGAAACCGTTTGTGATATGAAGACATCCAGATTGCAACTATCAGGAACACTCATTCAGGCAGCGTATTCCACAAACAAACAGTTCGCACAATAAATATGGAATTAAAGCGCTTCGTATGGGTTTTCGGGGTGCAGGATGCTTAAGATATTCTTATTTCTTGACGGCCCGGCAACTTTTATGGGCAGCATGACGTGTACAATCAAGCGATTTTGCTCGTCTTGAACTCTACAAAGAAAGCATTATCTTTGTTTAGTTTCTTTGAAAAACAAACAAATTGTCTGTATAATTGCTGTAGGTAATTTTTATTTAACTTTTATAGAGAAACATAGAGAAGTTTGAGAGGTAGAGGTAGTGATAGATAATATACTATGAAACACTGTTTTAAACTATCACGCACCCGCATTCTTCAGTCTTCCCGTGAACATGGTGCATGTAACTGCGCCGAAATATCGGGAGCTCATTCCACAACCTTACCACGGTAAATATCCCGTAAATAATCATATAACTTTAATATACTATGAGTATATAATGTAACCGTAAGAGTTGCAAAAAGTATTAACAAAAACCCTTTTTAAAACCTCGAAGAGAGGCATTATTTGGTTCATAACAAACATTAGATAAGTAAGTATATAAGAGGTTCAAGTAATTTTGAAGTAATCGCTTCTCGCATTTGTACCGTTAACATAAATGACCTTTCAAAGTTTTCGAGGAAAGCTAGCTCAAGTTTCAACAAGCTTTCTTACAACTTCACTTGTACGTTTGTTTGTAAGCAAATCTCCTTGTGCTCTTTACGGAGTTTTCAATGTTGCGTGTATTTTCTGTGTTATATTGGATTTTTATGAAATTGTTATTTCTGCATGAAAATAAGAGATTTGTTGTTCCAGCAATTGAGGACTTATTCTTTATTACATCATACAACAACACTTACGACCTAATAGGCATGCCAATTCTTTAATCATTATCATATCAACCAGAAGACGTCGTCTGCTGAACATAGGCTTTCCTCTTAGACCTCCACGCTGAACGATAGCCTGTCATCTGCATCCACTGGATGCTCGCGACTTTCACGATGTCACCGGTCCATCTAGTGGAAGGCCTACCTACGCTGCGTCTTCCAGTTCGTGGTTCGGACTCATGAACCTTTCTTCCCCATCAGTTATCGGTTCTTCGAGCGACGTGGCCTGCCATTGCCACCTCAACTTGACTGACTGTCAGCTCTTCTGAGAGCTGCCGGTCCGGCTCAACTGAGTCTGAATAACAAGCTTCCATCTCGCTTCAATGTCTCGCTTGCACGAATATTCTAGCGTAAAACTCTATATTTTTCATCCGTATGTCTTGTCTCTTCAGTTTCGCAACTATGTTGGTATTGTGAATGTTAGAATATCATTTCGTATTCCCGTTTTCTGTCCGTGGTCCTACTGCGTAGTTCTACTGGTAATACAAAGATATTTTTGAGTAGGACTATACAAATTAAATGATTAAATTGTATGGACGTTAGACCTACTCATCCATCTTGTCTTCGGTCTTCTTCTTGTCAGTTTTGAAACCATCATAATTATAAGGTCTCGTCATCCTAAAAATATTAGATGTATACGAAACGATGTACGAGTATTCAGAAAACTTTTAATAAACTAACATAGCAATAAGCGTAGGATAAGTCGACAAATCGACCAATAAAATAACAGGGTGCAGCGAAAACTTATATAAAGCGGCGCTCATTTTTTGCGAGTTGACCCCGCCTCACGCTATGGTCATAAAATTCTCCATAACATTTTTCTTTCCACAGAAATAAATGTAGCAGTGGCCATGTGCATACATTATGATACAAATCTACTTCCCTGACAAATGTGGGGAATATATCAAAAATGCGCGCGCCATTGGAGGCCTTTTCACGCTATGCTGAAACCTGAAACAATGGATGGTAATTTTGGTGGGTTTTTATCGTGTTTCTTGTTCTTTTGTTTTGAATAGTATATTCTATTTTAATAATGAGGCGATTTTATACGTAAAATGTTTTACACACTCGCTGCTTTCTTATCCTACCATTAATATTAAAAATTACCTCTAAAGAGGTAAGGTTTGACGTTTAAAAGTGCCTAATTAAATACATTTTGTTACAGGATTGCTCCACAATATTATGGTACCTAATAATCAAGGCGAATTTTTGATAATTAAAAACGAATTTTTGTATTGTAAGAGCAAAACAGTTATGAAGATTATCGTTGGAAATTGTCACCCGCTAAACACAGCAGATATGGAATTTTCCTAGCCACTGCTAAACCAATGAGTAATTTTGTAAATAAAGATCGACATGTTTGATACACTAAATCACAAAAGATATAACAAAAGATTTAGACAATAGACAATATTTTATTTGTAACAAAAATCCATACACTCTTAGAGCTACACACAAATCAAGTCGATTTACCAATCAAGTCGTTTACATTTCCCTAAAATACCATGAAATTGTATTTTAGGGAAATGCGTGTGATTATTGAATCGTTAGAGTTAGAGTAAATATAGATAAAACCTCCTTCTGACTTTTCTAAGTAGTTGGAAACTTAGAAAATACAAGCTAATATCTAGTTTCAAATAATAGTTCAAGGAAATTCTTATCTGAATCTATTTTCAATGTTTCAGCGTGAAATAATAGTGGTCGTTAGAAGTAAAGTATTTGCAGAAGTTTGCCGAGAACTCAATAAGCATAGCTTTTCAGATAGTTTGAGTGTCTTTTGAAATGAATTTAAATGTAAAGGGATCTATATCACTGATGTACTTCGCCTGATTTTAAGCGACGCGGTCTACGATGGATCACACTTGCATAAAAGAATTCATTCGTGAGTTGAAGACACCCAGATTGTAACTATCGGAGAAAAAGGAAGTGCAATCCACTCATTTCCATTGACCATCCAATCGTGTGGCTGTGGTGTGTGTCTATGTAGTCTTTGTACGGCTTTCGAAATATCAACCATGAAATGGTTTTTTCTTTTCGTGCCTATGGACGTCCAGTAGAAAAATAGGCAGGAAGGAATACTGCATATTCTTACTACTTACTGAGCTGGCACGGTTACCTAAAGTCACAGACTAGGTAAAGCTACTACGTAGCCGACTTGTAGTTACCTTTTTTTTTAATGGAAATAATTCAGTCAAATGTCGGAGGAGCGGGCTGAGGGATTGGCAATTTTTTCCGTAATATTTTTTGCTACAATAAGACGTAGCGTGGTTTTATATAATGTTAATAGACAATTATAAAACGAGCGAAGAAACGTTGACGGATCGCAGGCTTGGTCGGTACTGACGTGACACTCAGTGCCTTCAGGGGGTTTGTCTTTGCATAAGACATTTTCATCAGCAGTGACTGAACACGTTCGCCCTACATTAACCCCCTTATTAATAAACGTGGAGTAGCCTTGGAATAGTTACTCCGTCTTTTGTCTTTTTCGATCGAGTTCATAATGTGAAAGAGAGAAGAAGACAAAACACGGCGTAACTATTCCAAGACTACTCCACGTTTATTAAGGGGGTAAATGTCTAGTTATAGAAAGTATTTGCCTAAATAGTGCATATAGATACCACTTAATTGAGATTTGTTGGACTGTTCATATACCAGTGAAAATGTTCATAAAAATATGTACGTATGTATCTATCACCTCATCTTGTTTCAAACGAAACGACAATATTTCAAAGCGAAATTGGATAGAAAACAAAATATTACTTTCGTTTGAAGATTGATTGAATTCGGTTGAAGGGGAAGACTGCATACGTTTGAGTTCATTTTCCTTCATATGTTGATCCACTTTGCAGTGAAGTGACTTGAAAGCATGAGTCAGATGGATATGAGGAATTGACAATTTAAAATAATGAAGTGAAACCTAGCAAAATAATCTTACTAAAATTATATATGCGAAAGTGTGTTTGTTTGTTACTTAGTTCTTCTTTTACGCAGTAACAGAGCAACGTATCGACTTGAATATGATCATCCATACCCATATTTCATTTATTGTGTATAGATAGATTTATTGTGTACACCAGAAATGAATATTACAAACAGATAGAAAGCTAGTGCTAGTGCCACAAGTGGCGGCCTTATCGCTAAAAAGCAATCTCTTCCAGGCAACCATTGGATGGAAAGAATTTACTTAACATAATCGACGGAGGATGCTAAAACACTTTTAATGATAACATTAAATAAATACTACTAAATGATATATAGTATAATAAATATATACACACATAATACAAACGCGATAAGTACATACTATACCCTAAGTCCCTGGAGTACCTTCGCATTATGAGCACACAATGCAAGGGCAGCCAGGAACACACACAATGACAGAGCAAATAACAACCAACATGAATTCGGAGCAACAGGTATGTCCAAAAACTCTCTTCTAACAGAAACAAACAGTTCTAGACTTGGGAAAGGTAAAAATCATTCACTCTCAATATGGATTTGTATATATGGATACCAAACCGTAGCCAGGAATTAATTTCAATTAAATTTATTGCTACGGCCTTGATAGATACACAAACATAAGATGGGAAAAAATACAGTAAAAAGAGAGCCATAATCGCCTTTCGGTATGTCAAATATTTAAGGACCTAAGAAAAAAAAAATACAATGGAAATTTCAATAATAACAATTATTATTCAAGTCATCGTCCACATCGTAATATGTCTAGTCTTGAAGAAAACATTTCAGTCTGTGTTTGATAATGTGGTCGGTGCTTTGTCATATTGGGAAATGATTATAAATCAGAGGTGGCATACTATACCACCTCACATATAACTGAACTGGTAGGTATACTCGTTTAAAAGGAAACGTTTCTTTAAATTTAAACAGGGATTAGATATAGGTTTAAAATTAAAGCTCGGATGGTGCGAGTGGAATCTATTAGCAGTTAGGAGGATGTTCGGAAAGGTCTCAGTATGGGAACCGTTCAAGCTATCTGGTGTAGAGTGACCATGATGGCATTTAGGTTCGTTTTTATATCAGTTGTTCGCATCTAACGAGAAATATTGCTGCTCAAATATATAACCACTGCCAGGGTTAGCGTATTTGCGCCGTTTGTGTTACTCCGCCAAATTTGCAGCCACACCAGTCCTAGGTACCTTCTGTCTTAGGAAAATATGACGACGGCATAGTATCGACACAAGTCACGTCCCTTACAATGGGCCATCCTAATCTCCAGCCGGGCTAACATGCGCACTGCGACAAAGTTCTGTAAACTCTTTTTATCGCGCCAAAGCGTTTCAGAGGGATATGAAACCGTAGGCGCTGTGTCGCGTTCTCGCTCGACAGAGTGACGACAAGATTTTGTCGCTGTGCACATGTTAGGAAGGCAGGGCACAAGGGTCACACTGTTAGGTCTTTTTCCATCGTCATGCACAAAACCGCTGCTCGGTTCAAGCTGCTACACCTGCTACATTGGCGGTGGAAATAGCCCTGCGCACGTCGTTCAGGCTGGCGTTTTTAACAATTCAACCAGTGCTTCTTGAGCAAGAGCGACAAAATGGTAATTTTTAGATTAGAAATTGATATCAATCATCAACTTTGTCAGCCAGTATTGACCCATTGCTGGGTAAAGGCCTTCTCTCCTTTGCGCCATTGATCCCTGTCTCGGGCCAATCTCATCCACGTATGACATGCGATGGGTTTGACGTTGTCGAACCGTGTCGGGCTGTTTGTTTGCCGACAGCTCGCTTATCCACTACTGTTAACCACTCCATTTGAGTCGCATAATACGGCTTCCGACATTCGTTACTTAGCCCTTCGTCGGATTTCTTTATTTTGGACTCGTCTCTCAAGCTGATACCTGGCACGCTCCAATGCTCTTTGCGCGACATATTTTGTGCACAGCTTCTTTGGTTAGCATCCATGTTTCGGTACTGGAAATCATCTTGGGCAGGACACATTAGTTGTATACACCTCGGACTTCAGTACGTCTCCATGTTTTCCAAAAGCGACTCAACCGACCTGTATGTGGCGTGATACTCCTTTTTGCGAAGTTCTGCATCGAAAGATGGAAGGAGCTCTGGAGCTCTTGATATTTCGGCGCAGTTATGTAACTGCGCCATGTTCACGGGAAGACTGAAGTATGCGGGTAGTTGGTTGAGTCGAAAATGATCTACCCCTTTTCGTCTGTTTTTTAAGCAAGGTACATATTATTTGGTTTAAAACTGGCTGTTAAAACAAAGAAACCGTCAGTTTAGAATATAAAAACAGAGATAAAACAAAAAACATTAAAGGAATGTTCCCCTACTGGTTTCAAAGATAAGCGTTATTTAATGAAGATTTATCTAGCACAGTGCAGCGAGGATTTACTTTCGCAATGAATATTCTACTCTCGGATGTATCTGCTAGATAAATTGACAGTTTATTTAAATTATGTATCGTAACTTTTACCGTTTGTTAAAATTGTTGGGAACATTTGATCGATTCGATGATAAGAGTGAAATATTATAAAATTATATTCAGAGGAATTGTTTTGTTAGTTATTGTGATTACACTGTTAAAATTAAATGGTCTCAACTTTTCATTAAAAAATATAATTATATAATTGGGTTTTTGGTGTCACCTGCAACTTTTCAGCTCTCTCGCATTTTTAACCCCCGATGCAAAATAAGGAGAGTTATGTTTGCTGTGTGTCTGTGTATCTGTGTGTCTATGTATCTGTGTATATGTGTATCTGTATATACGTGTATCTGTGTATCTGTATATAGTGTGTATTACATAAACACGCAGATACATAGACAGTGTGTCTGTGTATCTGCGTGTCTATGTAATTGTGTGCCTATGTATCTGTGTGTCTGTGTATTTGTGTATCTGTATATATGTATATCTTCGTATATGTGTATAGTGTGTATTACATAGACATGTCTATGTATTTGTGTGTCTATATCTCTGTGTGCCTGTGTATCTGTGTGTCTATGTATCTGTGTGACTGTATCTCTGTCTGCGTATGTGTACATTGTAGCTCCCACACGGTTGAACCAATTTAGTTTTTTTCAAGCATGACTTGAATAAGAGTCTTTGATTCAAGAAAATTTGTTCATCCGTTTGAAGATTTCCAGCTTTTTTATCATCGCTCTTCCAGCAGCAGATTTAAAAAAAAACAATTTATACTCCTTAAGTTAATTTTTCCCTCACACTCTCTTATCTTAACAATTTAAATGAGAATGTGTTTGTTTGTTTCTCTTTCACGCAGCAACAGATCAACGGAACAAAGAGATTTTTTGCATAGCGATAGGTTGAAGAGCTTAACAGCCTAACTCAGAGACGTTACTTAAGCTAAGGAATACTTAAAATTGCTCTGTCAACTTCTCGTTCACGGAAATTGTCACACATGAAAACGAGACAGAGCAATTTTAAGTATTCCTTAGCTTAAGTAACGTCTCTGAGTGCGGCTGTAAGCGTGATTTGTGTAAAGATAAAAGATCGTTTATGTGCATACAACATGGGAAATGTTATGCGTTTGTATGCACAATAGACGAAAAGTCCTAAATCACGTTGTGCCGGTTAGGCGCACAAATGACAGAGCAATGGCACAATGCTCGTACAAAAATTTAACAGTAATATTTTGATTCATAACTATAGTAACATTGTCATGCAGATAAAAAAAGGGAGTTTTGGCGCCAACGCGGAAAAAACATGTCGGCTCGTTGGATTATTTTCCTAAACTTGTGTATTTTCGACTGTTAATGTGTACTAAATGGTGAATTATTATTCATTAAGTGCTTGTAAACGTGCTCGAGTGTGGGCAAGTGATATAACGAGGTGAAACGTGTCTTTTCGTGTTGTTTCCAAAACTCCATAGGAGCCTCTTGTAAAGTCTCCACCACTTTACAGGGGCATGAGTTCGACTTGACCGTGACTTACTTAGCTTGACTCTGACTGTGACTATGACTTATTTGACGCTATTAAGACAATGTGAACTGTTTAATATTACGAGTAAAGGAAATTGAATCCACGCTCATAAAGATTTTAACAAAAAAAAAAAAGATAAAAAAAAGATACCAAGTCTAAAATAATATATTAAATAATATGTCAGAGTCAAAAATAATAAATAACTACAAAATTACAAATTGTCATTTAAAAAAATCATCAATTTTATAATAGCATTTCTGCTGCAACAGTGTACTGTATCTTCTGTGTTCTTTTGTACTCCGGAAAAATGTATGGTTTCTGAAAGATTGTACGATTGGGCAAAACTGGGGCTTAGCTTGTTTTGAACATAAATAACCCTCATATTAAATATAAACTCCACCTGTAACCGATTACAGTAAAACATAAACGAGAACTTACAGCATCAATTTTAATAATAGTCAGATTCTAATTAGTGTAATCCGCCGCCGAGATCGTGTTAACGTCAATCTTGTCACGCTGAAAATAGGCTCTATTGTAGGCACAAGCGACCGACCGCGTAAATATAGCGAGGGGTGACTGGACATTTTTATTACTCGTGAACTTTAAATATTTAATTGACCTTTTACATTAAAAACAGATGAGAAGCAGCTGAAATTTTCATAATGATACAAGGGTAGGTGTTTTTTTTAGATAAATTTATAACGCATTATCACAATACCTGCGAAGAAACAAATTTAATTTTGAATAAGTGATATCTTACTTTTGCCTAGAATCTTTACTATACTACCCATCTATATAACTTGGGATCATTAAGAATTCTACTAACACACTCGTCAGAATCAGTTTACGCGTTAAGTTATGGTCAAAGAGGACTCGCATGTGAATGTTTTTTAGGGTTACGTACCCAGAGGGCAAACGTAGCCCATGCTGTCATCCTGCCCCGTCCGTCCGTCTGTCCGAAGCAAAAGTCTCTAGCTCCTAAACGGAATAAGGTACAGCCCTGAAATTATAATGCATAAAATTTTAGTCCAACCCCAACAGTTGAGTATAAAAAAGTGAAATCCCATAAATAGATAGGTCACAAAAATCAAATCTAATGGTATATGTGTTATTATTATTTGTCTCTTAGCTGTGTTAATTTACCACGTTAGTTAAGATCAAATATTTAAGTTAAAACATTGTATCTTTTAATTATTGTGCGTGTGTAAATAAATAAATAAAAAATTATAGTCTAAAGCTTGTTAAATAGTTTTTTTATCTTCAAATATTTAAAATAAGGAATGAGGGTCCGTCAAAGTTGTTAGTTTTGATCCTTTTTGAACGAAACTAGCTTTGAACTTGACATTAATGTTTTTTTATTACCTCATAAAAAAGTTGATCATAAATAGAGCACATCAACAAAAACATAATTAAAATTAGTAAATAGTAAATCTCTATCCCCACCTAAAACTTTATATACTCATATCTCAGAGAATTATCAGCCAATTAATATTATTTTTTCAGTATGTGTAATGTATTTAAATAGTTATATTCATCGCTAAGCCGGTTATTTGTAATAAATTAAACATTAGGACACATAGCCTATTGTGTTGCATAAATAAGTAATGTAAGATTTATCAATATGCAAATTAATTCATAATATCAGACGTCTCATGTATTTTAATTACCTAACGAATAAAAAATGTGTTTAGTGCAATTAGACGAGTAACCATATCGTACATTGTCTCCCGGTCTACGACCGAAGCTGAAATAACGTGATATTCGGCGACGCGCCAGTGCGACTAATTGCGAGATTGAAGGGAAATGTATTTTGGGATATTTAACGTATTCACACTGTTCCAGAGCTGTAGATACTTATGCTGTTGCTTCCATCTAGCTATTATAGGGGCGCTGATTGCGCATAGTCGGTATATGTAGCATCATTACTCACTTTTTAACCCCCGACGCAAAAAGGGGGGTGTTATAAGTTTAACGTGTGTATCATCGCATCGTAGATCCCAAAAGACTAAACCGTTTTTTTTTATTGTACCCTTCTTTTGGCACTGGGTACTTTTTGGGATGAGGAAAAGCACTGAACTTTACTCGTGTGTCGTTCGGTTAAAGTCGGCTCGAAGAGAGCGAGAGAGATAGAATCAAACTTTATAAGGTTTCACTTCTGTCATGTGGTTTTTAGCACACACATTTTTTTGTTTGAAAGTTTACTTGATTTACTTGCTTGTGTTTTTTGCTGATTCATGAAAATCGATCAAATCGAGTAATCAATAACGAATTACTAAAGCTAGAGTTTGCTAACTTTTGTTTGTTTGTTTGTTGTTTGTTTGTTTGAGTTTGCTGTATTAGTATATTTGTTTTTAATAATGGTCATAATGTTGATGTTTTTTGTGATTCTTTTATTATTTACTAGCTGAGTCCCGCGATTTCACCCGCATTGTGATGAAAAATGGTAATGATGATGATGCTGAAAATGTTGACACGGTGATGATGTTTTTCGGGATAATATCGGCCTATGTGTTAATCCAGGCTATAAGCTAACTTCTTACCAAATTTGATCTAAATCAGTTAATTAGTTTCGGCGTTGAGTTCAGATAAACATACACACTGTCGCATTTATAATATTAGTATGATATGATATGACTACAAATTTATTTTCTGAATTTATAATCTGATTTTCGCATGTAGTCGCATGGTGCTAGCAGACGCAGCTCGCTCACCACACTGGGGTTGTTCATTTTGTTGTGAAGTAGAAAATAATAGTGTACAGAGTTGCATCTTCCGTCTTAATAAGCGTTCCGCGTTCTTCTAAGTGATAATGGATAGTGTTGGAGCCTATATAGTAGGATATGAAGTTCCGGTAACTCTAGGAGCTATAATAAAACTTGATTTGTTTCTTAACCATTTCCTTCAGTTTTTCCACAGAAGCCCAGAACCACTGACACTGAACACAGTGAACCACTGAAGGTGGTTAAAATACATTTAAGCCACTGTAATTTTCTGTGGAAAAACTGATAATATTTAACATACCTACTTAACTATGGCATCCAGTGGATGCAAAGGGCAGGATGTCGTTCAGTGTGGAGGTTAAAGGGGGAGGCCTATGTTCAGCAGTGGACGTCTTCTGGCTGATGATGATGATGACTTAACTATTTAAAATTCATTAACTATTTAAAAGTCACACATTGACCACTAGTTAGCAATAACGCGACCGAAAAAGAACTTTGTCACATTAAGCATCTCCTCAAACTCTAGTTTTTTTTCCTCAAATGATAAAGTAGTCTGATTACGACATGGTTCTACCTAAGTCCATTATATCCAAAGCTGACAGGTTGCTCAGTACTTGTCTACCCTCGTCAATGTTAGTTAGAATGTGATATTCATGGCAATGAGGACTGGCGTTCATTATTTGTGTCGCTTATAATTAGCTGTTAGAATCACTGTTGTATTGGACTTTTTTTTTTTTAAGTTTTTTTTTGGGACTTATATAATATTCTGCGTGTCAGTCCCATTGTATATTCAAAACTAGTGGACGCATACTTAATAATAATAAAACACAGACAACAAACAAACACAGGGTCGATGGTCACTTGAGGTGACTCACACATCCGAACATCCCTGGCTGCGTCCGTGTATTGGTGGTGAGAATCTTGTTGCAGTTCAGGAATAAAGAACATGTAAGTAAACAAATATATAATTTTATTTGTTTCTACGTGTCATAAATAAAAAGATCTAATATTATAAATACGAAAGTTAATGTGTAATTGTGTATGTTTGTTCTCGGTCATAACGGTTGCACGGATTTGGATGAACTTAATAATATACTCTGGAATACTTACTGGAATAACAAGTGGGTAATTTTTTTATCCCGGAAAAAATTACTGTTTCTGTAGGATAGCTGATGAAATCACGGGCGAAACTAATAGTAAACAATTTACTGAATAAAATGTAAGCTCAAACGCATTATCTAACAATATACTCAAAACTACATAAACCTGAAACCTTATCATTATTAATAAAACTGTGCAATTACCTTAACAATATATTTTATTCAGTTTTACAATTCTCCACATCCATCATCCTAGTATTTTTTTTCCGTGTCTCTTGCGAGCTTTCACTATAATGCCCAATCGACCATTTTTCCTCTTCTATTTTTATGTCTTTAGCAAATTTTATTCCAACCATCAATAAATCTAACAAAAAATGTTAATAATATGTGCTTAGAGAATTTTCTAAACGTCTGATTGTAGCACTCCGTGACCAAAATACTGGTCGGTATCTTGCGCAACGGATCAACGTAGCAATGCTGCCAGTATTTTGGGAAATATACCTATGGGCAGCGGTTTATTAGATTAGTGCAGTATACATTTTATTTTAATTAAGGTAAGTTTATTTATGACTCCAAAAATGTATAATTTTCTTGTAGAAAAATATATTATAGATAAACATTTAGGTGATATTGGCATCGATTCTGATGTTCTCGAAACTAAACTAAATTTGACAGCTCTAAAATTATTGCTATCCTTCTCTCACATATCAAAATGAAAAGAGAGGCAGATAATTTTAGTCCTGTCAGATTGGTTTAGTTTAGTGAGTGGTAAGACAGAATCGACGCCACTATTTTACTTATTTGATTTACATTTAAGAAAAGAAAAAAAACTACAAAAATTACTACATTTATAGAGTAATGCAATCTCAAATTCACTTCAACTCATAGTTTTTATCTGACAATAAATATTTTAATTTAAAATATATTCTATATACATTAAGACAGTAACTAAACGCACCTCCATCTCCTAGACTAATAAAATACCTCTATGCATTTTGTAACGTTATAAGTTTGAAGACTTTATTTGACACTAGTCTCTGCAAACCCAATTTCCTCATTCCATATTCAAACTCAACCCGATGGGGATCAAAGAGGGTCCCAATCCCAAATATCCCCTGAAATTCGTGAAACATTAGGGGTGTCAAATATCCACGTCAAGTTCGAATCAAAAAAGAAATAACGATATCAATGATGTAAATTCGAGTCTAGATGTGCCATGTTTTATTTGAAGGTGCCTAAATGGTTTTTTTACTTCGGCTAGGCTTAAACTGACCGCAATCTCATCTGATGGAAAGCGATGATGCGGTTGAAGATGGATCGCGTCTGCTTAGTAATAAACATTTTTACCCTAGACTCTAAGAATACTCCAAGATTGTAAAATAACCTATTTATTTACCCTAGACTAGAACACTCCAAGATTGTAATGCTGCGGAAACAGACGCAAAGTGTTCCATTGTTTTGCCCTTTTAAATAAGAAAGAGGACGCAAACGCTTGGTGCATATTAATGGTATTTCGACCATGTACGGGTGAAGCTTTGTTTAATGTAGATTGTGTTTGTTATCAAAATCACTAAACAGCAATTTTTTTTAATCCTGCTGCCATCGAGATACAATTCCTACAAGTCACAATCTCTCAGTGAAAACAGTCCCAAAACGTTCGAGCTTCATTGTACATACATTGTGTCAAGTATATAGTTCACAATTCCACATTTTAGACGTTATGTCGCTTGCGCAGTGTTCAACGTTAGTTGTCCGCAATTTCATCGTAGCTCTGGCATCGCACGGCGTTGTAGTCAGAACGCGGTTACCTTATAACTAATCAAAAAGTCTGCGCGATTCATAGCGTGCGCCGAGTTTTTTTTTTGGCACGATTGTCATTATATATGTATTGTATCTCGATGCCGGTGACATCGTTATTTAAACGTCTTGCACACAATCCATGGACTTTCCGCAAGATGCCCCCTCCTCATGCTAAACTTAGAACAAGGACGCACGTGCGAGAGCAGGGTGCTAAATGCATCCTGTAAATATACGTGCATCCTTCTCTGGTGTGCAGGTCCTTAACAAGTTTTCCTAACCGACCACCCAGGTGGAAAGCTGGTGGTCTGCTAAGAACAAGTTTTCCTAACCGACCACGCAGGTGGATGGCATTGGTGGCCCGTTAGTAATAAACGCAAAAATAGTTTGCAGGTCCGTATACCATGAGCAAAAATGTTCTGACGCCTTTTCGTCACACTAGCTATTTCGTCGTTATCCCTATAAGTCACATTCAATAGTACGTCACTTTGTACATCTAGTCAATTTCTTTGACTCGTTTCATGCTGTATCTCGATGTTTGTACAGTAGACAGTGAGACAAAAATTATAGATAACAGCGATCGCAATGAGTCGTGGTCAAAAGCCCGTAGCCTGTTACTAAAGAAAAAAAAAACACAATTTATTTACGGTCCAGAGTTTTTAAAGACTGCATTTGGACATGGTCAAAGACACAGAACACATATACCAGTCAAAGAGTACTTTTTAATATAGGAAAGACATGGTGTAGGAAGTCTTGTGATCAAGTGTAGTAACTAAACTAGATCCAAGTATTTATTTGCTCAGACAGCTGAAAAAGAAACAAAACACCCCTCGCTTGCATCAAAATAATAAAGACGGCCGCGAAGGTCCCAACTAATCAAAAGAGTTCCGCCACAAGCGAATAGGTTTGGAAGTATTCTGTACCAGCATAGAATTGGCTAAGAGCAGTGAATTCTTTGACTGATTTAGTTTGATTTAATTATTTTCAATTATGTTGCCTTTTCATTAATATATATTCTCAGTGATTATTATTTACTCTTCGATGTTGTAATGAGGTCTTCGCTACGCTAGGTCAAATATTGGTTGGATGATAGGGGTGGGATAATTGAGAAGTTAGAATTTTTTCTCGTTCTACATACCTTGTGATGAAAAGACAATATACATATGGAGACGCTACACCAGTGTATGTCATTGACAGAGTAAAAATATAATTGGCAGGGAAGGGCCCCTTTATCTGTCTGTCTTTTTTTGCCTCCGTCAACGGAAGGTCCCAATAAATAAAACGAATGGCGCTGGTAAAATGCTATCACATGCACCTGTCGATTTTTCAACGGCAGCTTTCAGGCAACGTAGTGTGGAGAGTGCTTTTTGCATTGTCAATGCTGTGCACGCTGCCATCTAGTAATGGGCATTTAACTTCTTTAGTCAATATTATATAATTTTTTTCGTATAATAAGCTAAGTAGTTTGGGAATGTAGTTCTATTTTGTTAACATTTTAGTTGCCCGTGAAAAAAAAGGAAATATCTATTTACTATCTTATATCATCATTTCAGCCGTAGGACGTCCACTGCTGGACATAGGCCTCCCCATCGATCTCCAAAAGGGCCGGTTGGAAGCGGCCTGCATCCAGTGTTTCCCTGCGGTCAATTTTGGGTCGTCTGTCCATCTTGTGGGTGGACGTCCTACGCTGCGCTTACCGGTCCATGGTCTATATTCTAGAACCTTTCGGCTCCATCGGCCATCTGTTCTGCGTGATATGTGCCCTGCCCACTGCCATTTCAACTTGCTAATCCGGTGGGCTGTCGGTGACTTTCGTTCGTCTACGGATCTCCTCATTTCAGATTCGATCTCGTAGAGAAACCCCAAGCATAGCCTTCTCCATAGCTCGTTGTGCGACTTTGAGCTTGCTTATGAGGCCAATATGATTATTTATTTAATGGTAATAAATTATATATAAGTATTTTTTAACTGTATACATTTCAAATACGGCTCATCCTTCCTCTCTGAGAGAAGGCCTGTATCCCAGCAGTGAGAGGAACGTCATAGGCTGAAATGATCATGATGTTTTTAAAGTAACTACGTCCTTAAGGAAAATACGCAACTACATAGAGTGTTTCAAAAAGGGTGTCTACAAGCATCTTTCCAGGCTGGCAAAGGATCGAGTACACTGCTAGTGTTGCAAGTGCCCACAGGCAGCGTTTACCGAATTCCAACTAGCTGTACAAAAGAAATTCTTGGTACAAATTTTCGTAAATATGAGGTACACATTTAAGCGCAAGTTTTTGTATTGCTGCAAAACAAACATAGTCTGATTGTGTCCATCTGAAGGCGCACAATGGGACTCGTCGCAACAACGTTGTAGACTGTACTGGCACTCGGATAAAGTGTCAGCTCCAGGTTTTATTTTACTTGAAAATAAAAACTGCCTAGGGATAATTACTGCTAAATATTTTATTTCTTTTTGAGAATTTATAGCTCGTTTTAGCATATTTTCGTGATAATTGGTTGATTAAACTTTTTGTAAACAACCTTTGACTACAACTGTATTTTGCACAAAAGTTCGTATACAAAAAAAGTAAAAGAGCTTTGGTCGTTTATATATGAGATATTTTGGAGATTTATTAACGACGTCGTTTACACATTTCTATAAAACATTCGCCAAAATTTGTTGTTGGAGGTTACCGATTGAACTACTCCAATTATTCTTAACTCTTGCTACTTCTGCAGCAAGAGTTTTTAGTATACGCAGAAGAACTTATTCAATGAGCAAAGACTTAAATGGCCTACGTGGAATTCGCTAAACTGTTTCGGGAAACTTTAGAGACTTGCAAGTCCAACAAGGCTAAATGGGGGTTTTCTGACGCGGGTTCTGTAGAATGTTGCTGTTGCGTAGTGCCAATGGATTACCTGTTGTCCTTGTTGTATCCCAACTGCTTACTGATTGATCTGATGGAGGTTTCCCCCTCCTTATTTGGGTTGCTGTTTCAGACTTCTGGTCAGAGAACCTTTAAAATAAACATCGACAAGACAGTAAAAGATTAAGAAGTTAAAATTAAGAAAGAGAATATTACGAAGTTACAATAAGGAAAGTAGAAGAATAAGAATTAATATTAAAAAAGTAATAGATTAAGAAGTTAAGGTATTAACTTGTTGTTGTTATATTTTTATATTACGAAGAAGGAATGTTATTTAAGATATCGACAAAATATACAAAAAATATTTTAAGAAGTAAAGAATAAGAAAATACAATATTAAGAAGTTAAAATTAAGAAATCAGAAGATTAGGACGTTAAGATTAAGACAATGTAGGATTAAAGAGTTAGTTGCATCGTTTCAAGTAGCTATTACTATGTAAAAATAAATAAATAAAGCGTTTAAAAAATAGTGAAGCGTTTTTCACACAAACGTATCCTTGAAAGCAGATAGGGGTGTAATGTGACGATATCGGTAGAGTGTCAAATCGGGTTCCGAACGTTTCGTACCCAATCTACTGGCCCTCTCGAAAAGAAAATCAGGTTTCAACGCTCGACCAGCCCCACTTGACCCTAGACTTGACACGCGAAAATCACATTTGTACTGAAAATTATTAGGGCGGATAAATTGAGAGGGTGACGTTACACTGGTGTTATATGATACATACTGATCACAGATTATGGTGTATTATAATTTGGTGGCAGTAAGGTTGCTGACGTGGGTTCAAAGATAGGGTGGGTACTATAAATAGGGCTAAATAGTGACGTTGTTATTTTTGGATGTCACGGCGTGCGTGACAAGGTTTGAATAAAAATGCCTTTGTATTTTTGGAATATAGGGGAAAGTCAGTCAGTGGCTGTAAAAATGTAAATGGATGTTTCCGGATCAAACAATATGAGAGTATTAAACTATGTGCTTGTAGAACCAGCATTGTAGGGCTTTCATTTGTTTATTAGTGACTCGTAAGTCACCGATGTAAAAAAAGCTGCCAAACCTCAACGGCAAGCGCTTCTCAACAGATCATTTGGAATATTTAGTCATTATTTTTGCTAAGTCAATTTTTTTGTCATCGTAGGCCAAATACTGATATTAATCAGTAGCGTTCTAGCTTAGTCCAGTTTAGTGGACTAGGTTGGACTAAACTAAGCGTGATTTCTGCCATGCTGGCAGAGGATACCGTTTGCACCGCTTCTCTGTGCTGGAGCAAGCTGATCCAGCATAGAAAAGATGGCGTAGGGTGGCAGAATCGAAAGCTTTGGCCCCGTATCCTTAGAACCGGGATCTTAGAATACTACTTCGGTAACCCCAAAGCCTGTCGTAAGAACTTACTAAAAGAGGGACTTTGGTGTTTGGTCACTGGTCAGATTTGAGGATCTGATCACCCCATTCCAGTGAGCCCAGAGAAGACAACGGCGTAGTGTCCTCCTTGGTAGAGAACCTTTGTAGAGAAATGGAGCAAAAATGCTCCGAGCATTACCTGCGAGTGAACTGAGAGCGCGGGACCGGGACTGATGGGAACGCCATCGTTCTTGTGCCAGAAATCAAGACTCACTCCTGGTCACTGCACCAGCGGATTAGGTAAGTAAGTAATGAAAACAATTTAGAATAGAATAGCCAAGTGTTTCATAGCCCGTTGGTCCAGTTGGTAGTGAACCTGCCTTCTGAGCTTGGGGGCGTGGGTTTGATTCCCACCTAGGACATACATTTGTGTGATGAACATTTGTGTTTGTTCTATATCTGGATGTTAATATCTATTTAAGTATGTATTTAAAACTATATATGTATGTATCTCAGTCTCTGGCAGCCATATCACAAGCTTTGCTTAGTTTGGGGTCAGATGACCGTGTGTGCAAAAATATCCCGAATATTTTATAAATATTTTTTTTATAAATTACGCGGAATAATTGTATAACGAATCTAGGAATTAGTAAAAAAATATGGAAAAACGTACAGCTCTTAAGGCTGTGCTCACTGGATACAAAGTGATTAGCATACTTTCAAACATTTTGGAAAAAAAAAAACACATATTAAAATAACATTTGGGATTACCATTAAAAATAAATAATCAAGCGATTTTCGTGTTGATATTTTATTGGATGGCGAAGGATATAGAAAATAAACGATTAAAAAAAACTATCTCCTCCGCCAATTCTGCCACCCTTAAAAGTGTAGCGTAAGTAGTATAGGGATTCTTTAAAGTGAACCCTCTCAGCTCTCCAAGCCAACAGCAAAATCTCAAAAAAAAAATAAGATTGTTTTAATGTGATTATAGACATTGTGTGGCGACCTCCAATACGGCTCGTTCCTGGTGCAAAATTAAGCCATTGCCATCCAACGCGGTAATGCAGCGAGTGTTTTGGGTACCTTTGCGCTGGCAATAATTAGGGGGGGGGGGGGGGTTATTTGACTGTAGTTAAGTTATTGGTGAATAATTTATTTGTTAATTAATTAGTTTAAATAAGCTGTATTAAAAAAAGAAGGCAAAAATAAACAACGGACTAAATAATCGAAAAAATAAATGAAAGATCGCTTTCCTTTGTATTCTGGAACACTAAGTACCTGCCCACTCCATGCAATCTTTGGAATCTTTAGTTTTCTTACATAGAGCAGAAAAAACCTATTTTCCACAACAATATCTGTCTCTTTTTTATAAGAAAATGGTTTGTCTGCTGCGCCTTCATTATTTTGCAGCGGAACTGAGACGGATTAAAGCTTGCTGTTCACCGTAAGACAGATTTGCATTCTGTAGATGTACCGAATACTAAAATATTCCTAATAAAAAAACCTAGTACGATGTTACTGATTTTAATGAACGGATGTAAATTAATTTTTGTATTTGTATTTAATTTCGTTTTCTTATATTTTTTTAACAAATACAAAACAACTGAATTATGAAATGTTGAATTTGGACACAATAAAGCCAAAAAATAGTGCACGAGAAAATTTGCTCAAACAACTATAGACTCCATAATAATATATCAATGACGATGTAACCACGTGGTTATAATAATATGATCTTTGCTCCGTATCTATTAGGCAACATTTCAAATATCGGACGACCTCATTCATTCTTTTCAACAATAAAGAAAAATCAAGAAATTTTTAATAGACTTTTTATAGCCTTCCTCTGTAAGACAGTGACGGAAGCCAAGGAGAGAGCACGAATCAAAATCAAGCACCAATTTTTGTATCATCACAAAACTCTTGAACACAAATTATTTTGACAGTCCTTTTTTTATAAAAAACTTGGAAACATTAAGATTGATTTGACGATTGGACGACATTTAAAAGTTTTGCGACATAACAAAGTTTACGTACCATGAATAGCGCCCTTTAAAAAAATTGCTGGAAGAATACGGTGCACCGCTTGAAATTCCAAACGTAAACGTCTTTCGTTTGGACTCTGAATAACAAAGATCAAATATGGAAGTAAGAGATATTGCGACAATATAAAATAAAGGGAAACTATTGTTTCGAAATATTTTCACTTGAGAAAAGAGAGCTCATTTTGAATAAGAGGTACTTCAGCATTCGCTAGTGCCGAAGAAGAATATAAAGCTAGATGCATATTAGACTGGATTACCGTGGCCATTGCCATAATTCATGATCATTATAATCAGCCTCTCCTAATCACGCCAATCAGCGTGATTTTCGGTTATTTGCTTCCAGCCAGTAGTTTAGCCTTACGTATATCGTCACTCCATTGAATTTTGGAGTGACCTACGATATGATTGACGATGCATAGTCGACGCCTAAGATCAGACAAACAAAAGAGATATGCATTAGTACAATTATCGTTCGTGTTCAAATAACTAAATTAATTATAACATAAATTTTTAGATCTTACCGCTTTTTCTTTGTCGTGGATGAGTTTGCGAACTTATTAGCGCAAAAACGGCTCACTAACTCATTTTTAAGCTCATAAGAAACTTGTAGCGACACCAGTGAGCTAAACTAATAGAACACATGCAAAAAAATCGACGAAGTCGTCTGCTAGGTGAGTTCGCCTAAAGCCTTTTTTTATGCCAGATGCGTTCGCACCTGCCACGCCACCTTATACCATACATTGTCTGTTTATCTACTCCAAAGGTTATTGGTTCTGTGACAGATATAATAAAAATAAATATTCGGGACATTTTTGCACACTCGGTCATCTGACCCCAAACTAAGCAAAGCTGCCAGATACTGATATACATACATACATATATTTTAAATACATACTTAAATATTATAGTAGCACCCAGATATAGAACAAACACAAATCATCATCACGTGAATGTTTGTCCTAGATGGGAATCAAACCTACGCCCTCAAGCGCAGAAAGCAGGTTCACTACCAACTGAGCCACTGGGGCAGGCACCATATTAAGTAATTCCACTCTGACGAATTAAATACATTTGATAAACATCTAGTGATTAGAGTTCCCTTCAACAATGTAAATAAAAAACCTTATACTTAACCAGACCTATGTTAACTACAATTTACCTTAATGGGGCAAGTGACAAAATACTAGCTAAGACTGACACTACAAAAACACTTGGACTGCCCTGCCCATAAACCGTTGAAGGCCTAAAGACAATCCAAATGCCTATCAGTTGGCAGCATACCTAGCATGCTGGTGGCATTACTGGCATTGCTTATAGGTTGAGCCAGAAACACGTCAGCATTTTGATCACGCGTCGCATTAACCAGGTGCTCTGAAAGATTTTATGAAAATGAGGTGAGCTGCCGGTCCCCAAGGGCCAATTTACCTATACCTTAGTAATAACATACCTTTCCTGTTTGTAAAAGAAATCCGACGTCTCCACGTGTAACATCGTTAACTTTGATTAATGGCTGTCGAAGAGTTTGTTATTCACAATAGTGGAGTTCTATCCATCCTTTTAGTCCAAGGACAGATTAGCTGAACAAATAGAATAATGTTTGGAGAGGGCTGTTTCGTGGAGCGATAGCTTCGCTGCGTTTTTAACGCTATCATTCTTAGTAATCTACTTTTTGACAAAGTTCCATTATTTCGGATTGAAAAGCAATGTTTCCGGTATAAATTACCTTTTAAAAAAACCGACTGAAAAAACCACAAAACACAAACATTCTAAGTTTAATATACCACTACAAAGAACAAAATTATATTTTTACATGGATTTGGAAGTCGGGCGGAATAGGGATTTTTTGAGTTATAAATTAACGCTACGAAATCGTTCCTTTTAATGGTTCTTAGTGATGACTTGCGTTATAGGTATGGTATAAAACTAGTTAACTGTGTCTGTTTTTGTTATAAGTTAGTAAACATTTGAAGTAATTTTATTAAAATAACACAACGACAAATGACGTTGTTTCTCGTCGGTTTAATTGTTACGCCAAAAACAAAACACAGCTTAGAGAAGTTATTATGAGACACTGGACATGTTTGAACACTACTCATTAAGAGACCCTAGACCTTAGAATAACTACTCAGAGAAGGTAGGTTTCCAAACAACGCCTTCTCAAAACGTAAGCTACAAATTCGCTTTGTAGCTTACGTTTCGATTGGTATTTTAAACGATTTAAGCAAAAAAATTAATGGATTACCTGTGGAATGTCACACCATAACTCTTATGCTGCTTTTCTGATTTGTTGTGGTACGATTTCACCGCGAAAATTGTCATAGTTTTTTTTTTGGAGCCATATATGACACCGTTTGAATGGCTTAAATTTTGCGAATGTACTTGGTTTCTTTGTGTAGTTATTCTAAGCCCTAGACATTGTGGAACTGGCCGTAATAGGAGACTAGATTCTTAGCATATTAGACATTCTAGGGCATTAGACATTGTCAGCCTGAACGGTAATTAGCAGATTTTCGATTTTTTTACCGCAAATGTTTAGATGCGAAAAATCTATTGGTGCGTCTTGGCAGTGAAAACAAATCGTGACAGCAAACGGCATGACACTCGTATGCCGTCATGACACGTATTCACAAACTTTCGCATTTATAATATTAGAAAGCTGAAATCTTCAAGCACTTTAGCCGCAAACGTCTCTAGAGAAGCATACTTGTACTATCCATTAATTTTGGATTGATTGTGCTGCAGTTGGGTAATTCAATAGAAGAGGTTGGCCGTTCCAATTCAGAAGCGCAGTGATCTAACTTGAATATACCATCGGAAATTTTTTATCTGTTAAAAATAACAGGCTTGTTAAAAAATATAGCATAACCATAATCAGCCTTTTAATAGTCCCCTGCTAAGCTTTGGCCCCCCAAAAAGGCGATTGGGCCATATCCACAACGCTGGCTCAGTTGCGGGTTCGTGGATTCACACACGCCATTGAATTTCATCTCTGTACATGTGCAGGTTTCCTCACGGTGTTTTCCTTCACTGAAAAGCCAGTGGTATGAAAATCCGTACATAAACTCCAAAGAGCTCATTGGTACGGGCTCGGAATTTGAACCCGTGAGTTCACGCTTTCAAGTCTAGTGGTCTACCAAATAGGCTACCACGGCTTTGTTGAAAAATATAAGCTTCAATTATAGGTTATAGTAATATTGGGTCACACGAAAAGGGTGTACTAAGCCGAAAAGGGTCCATATAGTACCCATCATTATGAACAACTTTAACTATATGGGAGCAACTCTGAAATATTGAATAAAATATTAGCTGTGCCATAGAAAACAGTCAATCACACTCGTCAAAACGTATGGAGAGCTGATATTTTTATCGCGTTATCGGCTCCAACGGAAGACCAGCGCTGGTTGACAGCCGGCATTATGCTGAGTTTGGGCCGATTTGTGACCTTATAACCTGTCTTTTAGCTATTTTAAACTAAATTAATCAATAAACTGGCCAAGTGCGAGTGGGGCTCGCGCACTGAGGGTTCCGTACCACCACAAAATTCAATAACGAAATTACCAGTTATAACTTGGTGAACAGAAACTTGTCACTGACTCGCACTTGGCCATTATTTATTATTTGTTGTTATATTTTAGAGTGTGTACTATAATCATGTTAAGTTTGACGCTTATAAGTATTACCGTTTTTACATTAGAGCAAATAGAAAAATACGCAAAAATAAAAATACATTTGTTGTATGGGGACCCCCTTTTGTTTTTACTTTTTGACTTTTTTATTATTTGTTAGTCAATTTACCATACCATTACATATTCTGTGAAAATTTCAACTGGCTATCTATTACGGTTCGAAAGATACAGCCGTTAATAGGTAGGACAGACATCTTAGGATTAGTAATAGGGTCCCGTTTTTACCCTTTGGGTACGGAACCCTAAAAACGTAATTTGGTCACAAACAAACTTTTTATTTTTATTATTTCTTTCAGCTTAGTACACCCTTTCCGTGTAATCCAGTAAAGAATACCATTATAATATGCTGGTATTAGAAGTTGAACGCGCACACTACTGAGCTACTCTCGCTATAAAGTAGCTGCAGTAACGTATGTAAATGCTTCAAGTAAAACACTGTTTACAACCACAACCTCCATCATTCCACAACCTTACCACGGCTTACTAATCACAATATGGCAAGTAAAGCTAGAAAAACTCGCGCGCGCTCTTGAATTGCAACGTAACACAGCATCGCCCGGATCGGACACACCCCGGCGGCAGTGTTTCCGCGGTGCAAATTGATTGGAAATTTTCATTTTCAGCAATTTGTTTCATTTTCAAAATGTTATTTTTTTTCGGGCAAGTGCCTTTAATAACTAAACAAAATACAAGCTAAAACTAACACTACAAATACAGTTAGACTGCCCATAGACCGTTGAAGGTCTAAAGATAATCCAAATGTCAAGCCCACTACCAGTTGGCAGCGTACCCAACATGCTGGCGGCATTACCACGTTGAATGGCAATGCTAATGCGTTGAGCCAGAAACACGCTAGCATTTTGGTCACGCGTCGCATTATTAAATGTTATTGGAACTCTGTTACTGGATTTTTTAAGTCTTTAAAGAGTCTTTTTAGAGTTCCGTACCCAAAGGGTAAAAATGGGACCCTATTACTAAGCCCACGATGTCTGTCTGTCCGTCTGTCCGTCTCTCCGGTAATGCGTACCCTTACTTCGATGACCTCCTTAGAGTATAGATTACGAGAAATAGCTCTGTATCTAGTACAGAAGTGAAAAAAATTCTCTTTTCTGTGGTATCTAGTACGAGTAGGTACATGTAGGTACGCAGCACGCCGCTGTTACTTTTAACTTACCTACTAATTATGCAATGCCGACTGCATTATATAATTTGTTGGTTAGCTATATATTTTTAAATAATTTAATTTACATGTTTTAAAGAAGTTCAAGCCGGAGAAACTTGTTCATCCGCTTCGGACCATCTGACAAATAAAACCCGGAATAAAACATTTTTAAAAAGTCAAGAAGGCGAAAAAATTTATCGAAAAAATCTAGCGTATTTTTTTTTTTACTAAAACCAAACCAACCTCACCTGATGTTACGCGATACAAAAAAATGGCCTACAGACTCTCAGGTTACGTCAGTAAAACATGTTTATTTATCTTCAAGGTAAAATATAGTTTCCAATCGTCTAGAAATGAGAAAATTTCCAAGTAACATGCTAATATGGCACGTAAAGGCAATATGTGGGAGCGGTGGCCTAACAAAACAGAAATATTGGCACACGTAGGGGGCGCCACTTGACCAAATTACGCAAACTTTGAGCCCACACATTTTATACGCATTAGCACGGCTGCTTGATTGATTCGGGTCATTTTTTATAGCATTTCTCTTGCTTTATGGTATTTTTTTGGGATATTTGAAGTACCTATTTCACGTGAAAGCATTTCGTAGAATATATTTTTGAAGATAAACTAAATTGAGGTGTTTTTTGTAGGTACTTACATTTACCAGGAAAGCTTTTGAAGTGCTGTTGGATGCCCGTAACGTGCCAGTAACTTTGACTCTCTGAAGAAAGCTTTTGTACTTACAGCTTGTAAAACTATTTTGCGCAAGGCTATCGTGAAAATTAGACCAAGTCTTTAGTAATTGCTAAAGTCATCATTATCAGCCTTTCGTGTTCCCACTGCAGGCTTTCTCTCAGAGAGAGAGAAAGAGAGAGAGAGAGAGAGAGAGAGAGAGAGAAGATAGGCCTTAATCCATCATATTAGCTCAGTACATGTTTTTACTAAGTTTGATGTAATTGTAATTGGCTGTTTGTACTTACCTATCAAATAAACCCGTATTCCCTGATGAAGGAGTTCGCACCCGCCACACCGCCTTACAATATCTCCCTTGTTTTTGTGGTCTACGGTTATAGATAATCTAGCATGTAGATGTTAGTGCCCGGTGACGTCATCCATGATTATAACTCTTGAACCTATCAATTTAGTGATTGTAAATGTTAATCACAATGAAAACAGCCCTTACACTTAATTGTGAAGCAATAAACGTCAGTGCGTATTAAGCGGGCTGGTTTCTGTTGTTTTGTCGCCACTGCATTCGTGACGTCACAAATTAAAGCGCCGCCAATACGTTTGTCCGGTTTAATTAAAATCATTATTTTCAAAATGAGTTCGCGATGGGTAATTGCTTTGCAAGCAAAAGCTAGGGTGACCACATGTGGTGTAATAAGGAATATACGGACGCAAAGATGGCCTAAAATGTAAAAATTTTACCAACGAAACATTTTATGATAAACCCACACACCCACAGAAAAGAAAAAAAACTGTTCGTTTCTGTGGTTATACCTAAGTAAAACAATAGATATGTCAGTTTTGCGATGGCTGATGCCGGATGTGATGTCTTTAAATCCGTGGAAAATGGGGCGTCCCTTATTGTAGGATGTGACTTGCGTTGACACATTTGCGCCGTCACATCTTTCTAGAACGCAGAGAAGAGCTGGCGCGGCGTCGGAAATAAAAAAATTACAAAGTTGGTTTAGTCGCTTGGGAGCTACAATGCCACAGATACACACGTTAAACTTATATTATCCATCTTTTTACGCCGGGAGTTAAAAAAACCTAATTAACACTCGTATCTCTGTGTTTCGTCGCACCAATGCTGCAGACGTCGTAAAAAGGGTGAAGGAACTTAAGTGGAACTGGGCAGGACACATGGCCAGACGTAGCGATGGGAGGTGGTGTACATCAGTAACTGCGTGGTGGCCGAGACTAGGTTGGCGGAACCCAGGCCGACCAAGGAAGAGGTGGACTGACGACATCAGAAATATTGTCGGGAACGAGTGGATGCGAATAGCGAGAGACCGGGGAGAGTGGCTTAAACAAAGGAAGGCCTATACCCAGAGTGGGTCACTCAGGACTGATGATGATGATGATGAATTAACACTCAATGAAGTGTATGGAACAGCTGATTTTTTTGTCACTATAGCATCAGGGTTAGTCCCAAAGTAAAAGTTGTTTTTAATGAGTACAGTGATGTCCTTAAAAATGGTCGTTGTCTAGAGATATACAAGGTATATATTACACTATAATTTCCTTTATTTCAATGCTATGTGTGCTCTGATGAGCGCCGACGCGCGTCATTTGTTGTAAATTGTACTTAATCGTTTCATTTCGATCTCATTAGCGAGTAGAAGTACCGAGTTAACAATTAGTATCAGTGACTTTATTATTTTTGTTTTGCTTGACCTTGTGTCAATTTTACTATGGTTATGGTACTTACGTGGTTTATTTTTTATTTTTGTTACATTAACTAATAAAAAAAATGATTTTTAAAGTAAGCATTAATGTATTATTTTGTCATGTAACACGTGGATATGAATAAATAACCATAGCAATTGTATAGCAATTGAAAGTGCGTCTCTTTTTATCAAATGAGGATATCGCACGTCGTACATGCACTGTGAACATAGTAACATATTATAGTCAATACATACTAGACAAGTGTTTATGGCACGCGTTTACGCATCGATAGGTAACGAGTAACTGAATGCAAACTGCTACACCGGCGCATTAGGTGGTTCGGGATATTGCGCATCATTATTTTTCCCCTGCCGCAAAAGAGGTGCTATGAACATAGCGAAGTTTAGGTTAAGGTAATTATTTTAATTTTAATTTATTTTTATTATATTTGTAGTTAATAGGTATCAATGCAGTTTTGTGTTTTATTTGAATTTTTGTTGTTTTTAATTATTTATTGATTGTATATTAATTTGATTTTATATTGGTGTAGTAAAATAAGTATGGACATTGTCTGAAATAAAATGATTAATAATAGCGTGATTTTTTATTAATTTTTGTATATTTGTTACGCGATTACTCTGCTAATTTAGAATTGTTTTAGATGATTCTTTTTTTTTGAAGTAAAAATTTTCTTTAGCCGCTTTGAGCGTTTTGATTGACGCGATGATATTTTTGGTAGGGGAAAACTTATTGGTTCGCGTCACTGACACGCCAATGACACGTAAAGTTTTATCTTCTATCAGCATTCCCCACAGCTACGTTTTTTAATAGCTTTTCGGTCGCCCATCTTTTCGCAGTCACCTATAAACAGCATCGATTAAAACTGGTGGCCGTAGGACCCCACGTAGGCACAAACAGGGTAATAGATTCAACTATAAAAAGATGGCTATACGAGCACGGAAATTGACATTTTTTTATTAAATCTAATAAAAATATATCACTACTACGAAAGCTCTTTATACAATTTCAAATGACGAAGTTAAATCCGGACTGAAACCCGGACCGTCCGTACAAAATCCGGACCTATGGCAAGCTTAGCCATAGTATAAATTGAATATTCCACTCGAACCAATGAAATACGAAACCGGACTAGTTTCACAAAGGACTTAATTTTAATCAATAGAAATTATATTTTAGCTGATTGTGAGTTTGTTTTATTGGAAACGTGGTATTGTCGATTTCCTTTCATTATTAATGTTTAGATATTGCTGTATAATTAAACCGTAAACAGTCCCAATATTTGATCATAAAAAATAAGGTAAATGTACATATGTATATATGTATGTATGTATTAAGGTATATGTACATGTCGCGGATAGATTGCTGAATCAGCTGTTTTACAAAACTACTAACTAGTTTACAAAACAGCTCCGTTATGTAAAACAGCTGAACAGCGTTCAACTGCGGATTGCCATAACGCTGTGCTTAAAAAAAACTGCTAGCCAAGCTTAGACGTAATGCAGAATGGCTTATCAGTAGAATATTAATATACAATAAACAACTTTGCAGTATTTTCAATCATATTACTCGTTTTATTAATCAATCTTCGCTAACGACTTTTTGTTTCGGACGCCATTATTGTCAAAACAAAGTGACAAAATTTACAACTAAAATCTACAATTTGACGTTTCATTTCACGATGTTTTACATAACCTCTAATCGTTGACCTGCTGCATTGATAAATGCAAAACGTTTATGCAATTCTGCGTATTAAAGTTCAGTAATTATGAAAAACCCTTAGACATCGTTCAGCTGTTTTACATTACGGTGCTGTTTGGTAAAACAGCTAACCAAGCAATCCATCTGAGACATACACACCACATACATTGCATATTTTTGTGCTCTGATACACACACTGATATGTCACATACATGTCATTGTGAAACGATGTTCTAGCGCCTCACGTATGTCTCCGCTCTAGGAGCCTGTACGGGCAACGCGCGCGGTGCAGCACAGCTTAGCCTTAGGTTTTTGGGAATATTATTAGGATTATATTATTAGGTTTTACACACATTAAAAAAACACTTTGCATGGAACACAAAAAAGAGAAAAATCTTTTCTGTGGCACGGAATCACGCATATTTCAGATTATTTTAATTCCTGACGTTTCAAACACTTTTCAGTGACTGTGGTCATGGTCACAAATATACTAGATGACGGATGTCTATAGAAATGTTATGAAATTATTTAATGTACTTGCGCAATAGCTGCTTACTGTGTCCAGAGGTTAGGTCTTGCAGTTCTGCGCTTGGTTTGATATTGTATTAATTGGGTATATTAATTAAAGAAGCCTCTAACCGAGTCATTTACTTTGCTTTACTTTGACTGTGACATGTTATACGATTGTATTTTAAAAGAACTGAAATATCCAGCACAATCATAATAAGTGTGTAGTTAAGATCCTTTCAGGAAGAAATAAAACATCATTTGCTCCGAATAACCTCAATCTAAGCATACTAATATTATTAATGCGAAAAGTTTGTTGGTTTGTTTGTCCCTCTTTCACGCAACAACAGAGCAACGGATCGACCTGATTTTTTGCATGGATATAGTTCAAGGGTCGCCGAGTGACATAGATTTTTCACCATCATCACCATTTTTCATCACTACGCGGATGAAACCGCGAGACGCAGCTAGCTTACTATATTCTTTAAAGCATGAAAGTATCAGCATAACCAATTTCGTATAATATTGAATATATTATTATCGTTTAAAAAATACTTTTGCTTTTGCTATTCTGGAAATACTGCAATATCAGATTACTGAGAAACATTAACTGCCACAGATATTATTCAAAGAAATGTCCGGGAATCCAGTACGAAGCTCTGTACCGTGCACCGACAAGAAATGCAATCACTCTAAATCCTTGGAATATGCAATTATGGCTGGAAAAGTAGCTCAGTATTCTGTAGAATCTTGAAGAGGAGACGTGTTACCATATTGTATGGCAATTTTTATAAAAGCTTACCAAGAACGTGTAAAGGCTCGCATATGAGACGGTTCCGTAGATATATTTGCAAAATGCTCAATAGCCAAATTTTAAGTGTCACAATATAATACATACTTCTTATGATGAAGTTGGATTGAAAACTACTCGGCTACCCCAAATCAAACCCAGTAAGCACAGTTTTTAACTGACTTCAAAAAAGGAGGAAGGTTCTCAATTTAGTCCTTTCTTATATGCATGTCTATATCGATTACGCCGATACTTGTGAACCAATTAACGTGTAACAAAACCAGACTAAAGGAAAACGTTGTTTTCTCATTTCGATCAACTTTGAACTAGTGAAACTTGAGAAGGCTTTATAGAAATTAAAAAGAAAAAAATGAAAAACGTATAACAAAATAAATAACGAAAAAATCGCACTAAGCACTCTGCACACATAAAGCGACTAAAAACGTCAGTATGCAAACAAAGCCAAAAATACTAAAAAAAAATTTTTTTTTTTACCTATACTGTCCCACTGCTGGGCAAAGGTCTCCCCCATTTCCTTCCATAAATCTCGGTCCTCCGCCATCTCTTGCCAACCTCTCCGGAATGAGTCAAGATCGTCACGTCAAAAATACTAAAGTTACAAATTTAAAAGTTAAAACGGTTAATCTAGCGTGAATGTTTGATACAACTCAGCTCTGTAATGTCGGAACGGATTTGGATGAAACTTTCATGCTGAGATATTGTTGTTGATACTTTAGACCAGGGTTCCCCAAACTTTGTGCCTCGTAGACCACTTGTCATGCTTTTCGGTTTTTGTTAGACACTTTAAACCTCCTTTCTTTTCTTCGCTCACTACGCTCGACCCCTTGTAAGTCACCGTCGACTCCTGGGAGTCAATATAGACCATTTTGGGTATCACTGCTCTAGACTCTAGAGCAATCCATACAAAATACCTACATTTTATACGGAAAATTACAGAAAATCATAATACATTTCAAGTGAAATTACAAACTACGATTAGAAGTTTAATAACAATCAAGCTAAACTGGAACGAAAATCTTATAAAATCCATGTCACAGAAGTACAAGTACTTGTCAGTTATTTCGTTTGTAGGACCTTGATAAAGTACATAAGGAAAATGCTTACAAGGCCTGTGACTCACTGAACTCTGGAGCTGCGTAATGACTACGCAAAACATTTAGAGCCGAAAATATCCAGTTTTTACGGCTAGCTGTTTAAAGCAATCTAGTTTAGGTGATGAAAAAATTTGCGCGACCGCAAACCGTATCTGGGTGCGTAAAGGTTCATGTTCGCGTGATTTTCCAAACTGCGCGGTTTTAAAATTTAGTTTGATACCGCGTAAGCAGTTGGTCGTAATGCCCCTGTTATATGGAAATAAAAAGAGAGCTCAGAAAATTATTTTATCGATAAGTTTATATGTAGTTTTTTTATTGCGATTAAGTGCGCGTGTGACCACCAACTCCCCTGTTAACAAGTGACGATGTGGCCGAAGATGAAGCATGCAGATTTAGAAGAAACCCATTCACTCTGGCCTTGAAATGGCCCAGATTGTATCTCTCAAGAAACAAGGAAGCCGGCAGGTTAAACATGATTCTTAATTTATAACTAAACGCCTTACTTAAAAATGTTTCTCAAGTTTATTTATATTTCTTATCTTGTCTATAAGCTAAGTTTTACTCTTAAGATACTGCGCTCCATTGCTCGCTGGCATACTCCAAGAGAAAACTTCTGAACTTTTGTCAATGATCAATTTTGAGCGCCATATGTGAGGGTGGGTAGAACACAAATGCCCATAACTTAATTTTAAGGAGTAGTATATAGGGAGGTAGTGGTCCTTTCTTGAGATTTCATGGACCAATAGCTCTTCCAGGCGGTTCACTGTTCATATATAATCAGCCATTAAAGTTCCACTGCTTTTCAAAGGCCTTCCTCTTAGAGGGGTGTTGCCATAATCCTCACGCTTGGCAGGCGGCTTGGGGATCACAGTACGTTCACCGTGTACTAAAAAGACGCTGCTGCCTGGCCTCCGATGTTTCTAGTCGCAGTTTTAGGATATACCCGGGCACTATTCATGCCACAGCGAAATTTTCTTTCGATGTGCTTGTTCTTATTTCTTACATCCCTGTGAGTTTTTACCACTGTGCTATAGAACGATAAATTCCCAGCCCCAGGTGTTCCTAACTTTATTGCTTACTAACGATTTCATTTATTAAGATGTACGGAACCCAGGGAAATAAATCGGAATTACTTTCGCGAAGGAGACAGGATTAAAATGATATCTGTTTGTGCGATTTATGAGGTCAACTTGTATTTGCAGGCGTTTTCGTATAGGTGGGCGTTTCCAAGGTTAGAACAAAGTAACCGTGAAATTACGAGGAATTGGCTGCTGTTAAATCTTGAAAGACGTAGCGTACGTAGGCTTTCCACTAGTTGGAACGACGACATTGTGGGACTCGCGGGCATTCAGTGGGTGCAGATGGCAGGCTGTCGTTCAGTGTGGAGTTCTAAGGGGGAGGCCTATGTTCAGCAGTGGGTGTCTTTTGACTGATGATGATGATGAAATGTTGAAATAAATAATGTTTTTAGGGTTTCGTATCCAAAGGGTAAAAACGGGACCCTATTACTCAGCCTACGATAAGAATAAACGGCCCCGTGCGAGCCGGTAACAAATTTCTGTTCATTACCAAGTGATAACTGGTAATTTCGTTATTTTGACGACCTTATTGTAACGTCGACCTTATAATTTCAACGAATCGAATGCTATATTTTACTAATTAGCATTAGCTTCGACTATTTTGGAAGACGTTAAGCCTGAACAATTACTGGTAAATCGGTTACTTGGACGGGCTTATTGTATTTTCTGGTGGTACGGAGCCCGACTCGCACTTGGCTGGTTTATTTTATTACTTTTCAATCTTAGAGTATAGAGGTATGAGAAAACTACAAATTATTACAATATTAACAAAATGTAACATGATGATTCTGCATTTATTTAACCGTTTTATTTTACTTATGAATTAGTGGTAAAAACATGTGGTTATTAATAATAATTCCCTTCTTAATTTTTATCAGAATTTGATCCGACATAAGCCCAGATACTTTTGTAAATTTAATTATATGCTAATCTATAATACTCTATAAGGCAGGCAGCGGTTCTCAAACTTTGCAACAGTACCTTTTTGAAACACTTAATATTAAACAGAGCCTCTAACATTGTTTTGTAAATAATAAGTTTTATTTAAACTGAAATCCATACATAAATGGTGGAAAGAAGGAAGGTACTCTATACAAAATTGGAAATTAATTCCACTGGTTGATCTTTTATTTAATGTCAGTATAAGGCTCGAGACGTCGGAGTTGCGGTAATGAAATTGAAGTGGAGCTGGGCCGGACACGTTGCTAGGCGCAGTGATGACAGGTGAAGTAAAGTCTTAACAGAGTGGTGGCCGAGGCAGGGTAAGCGGAGCGTTGGTCGTCCAGCTGCAAGATGGGTCGACGATATTGTTACTATCGCGGGTCGAACCTGGACTCGATTAGCACAGGACCGAGGCAGATGGCATAGCAAGAGAGAGGCCTATACACAGCAGTGGGATAAGGAAGGCTGTGGATGATGATGATGATGATGATGATTTAATGTCAACCTGTAAACGGCGGAGCCTTAGGATCAGTGGGGCAAAATAACCTTCCATTTATCACTTTACCGAAGATCTTGTTAAGTAAATTATTTCCAGTTTCAAGTATGTACGGAACCTTATTAATGTGAGATTGTAATTATTCTAAATGCTTATATTTTTAAACAAATGTTTCACATTACCCGCTCTGCCTGGACTATTTTTCGTTTAATGAAATCATAAATCCTCCCTACCACGTAATCTTAATTACCAAGTCAACGACCCTGCCGCATCTAGTTGCCATACTTCCGTTAAACTTCTGTTTGCATGCCTCAGTCCGGCCCTTGCCTTCGTAGAGGGCAGACGTACTACGGAAGCTACGCGTTACTAGAGCTACGAACCGTTGTCTTGCGCGAGTTGCTACGAAAGTTTGTTCGCGGGTTTTTGTGTGGAAAGTTGATACAGGAATTTCAGAATTGGTATGTAATTATTGGTTTACTAAGATATTTTGGTTACTCATGAATTTGTTAGATTATACCGAAATATAAACTAGACTTCCTATGGTGAATTGTTTACACCATTTTTAAATTGATTATTTATTATCAATGTATCTATGCTGAATGATTGATTTTTTTTTGTAATATCTTGATGAAAAGTAGACAATAACGCCAGTTAGATTAAATATTAAAACATCGAGTAGAAAGAAAATTACTAAACCCGACCATGTGTTTGTTTGTTGTCTGTAATTTTTGTATTAATTTTAAGTGTTCTAGTTTAGAACATACAATAGGATTGCCATAGTTCCCAAAAAAAAATTGGGGAAAAAATTCAAAAAAGCTCAATGCACAGCGTATTTACAGGATAATATTATATATGGTTACATCAGAGATTTTAATGATCATTGATAACTTTGTTTAATTATTAATAATAATAATAATAAAACAACTCAAATGACAGTGTCACAACTAAACTCTTTAATTACAAGTAGTCTTCAATTAGTCGCGGGTATCCAGTGGATGCAAAAGGCGGCTGTCGTTCAGTGTGGAGGTTAATGGGGAGGCCTATGTTCAGCAGTGGACGTCTTCCGACTGATGATGATGATGATGATGAGTCTTCAATTGAAATCATAACTTTGAACGCACCAACAATGAACGTTGCCGCTAACATAATGGATAGGCAGATAACTGGCGGTGGGTTGACTTAGAATTCAAGTCAAGAGACAATCAATCTGTTTTTTATACAATGGGGTAAGTAGTTTAAGTATGTAGTATTACTTAACTCGTATTTTAATTAATTAATAAGGCGATTGCCCGTGAAATAAACTTTTGTTTGCCACATATGGAATAAAATAAAAAACATAAAACAACACTGCAAAATATATCTTATAGCACTTGAGATATAAACGAATCTAGTGGACCACGTACTCTTAAATAATGTCAAGCCATTTAAACTGGAGGTAGTTATATAAAAACATACAAAAACACGTATAAAATCATTCACCTCACACATAATTCACCTTTTTTTTTTCTATCTTTGGGGTATAGCTTTGTTTTATGGGGATGGCTAGTTTGATTGGACTGATAATGCGCCACGAATAGTATTTGATTCTTGCTTAGTGCCCAGAGCTTGGCGTCTTTATAACTAACGATTCCGTAGATATAGACGGAGTTTTGTAAGTTTTTTTGTTTTGATAAGTTAAGGATTTACTTTTTGATTCGTTTTAGTCCTATGTAGGTTAGTTCTGGTGTTCAAAGTGTATTTTATTTAGTAAGGAACAGTAAATAGCCATATTATAAAATTGTATAGTAATGTGGGTAGATTTATAATTTTTGTGATAATACAGTCCACAACACTATTTACAGATTACTAATTGAACTATGTAAATTTACCACTAGGAGTAGCTTCGTCTCTATATACATAATTGGAAACTGCCTTATTGTTAGAAACTGATCCAGAATTATTCCCGTCAATATCTGTTTTGGCGGTAAGGAACCGTCGAGACCAAAACAGATGTCGTAATCACCCATCTAAAACCACCTTATTAAACCAAAGTATAATATGTATGGGACCGATTATCTGCAACACTATACGATTTCAATAAGGGATCTAAAACCGAGTCAATTTAAGGTAAAACTAAAAAACTTTTAGTCGAGAAATGTTAGTGATTTTATAAATGATAAATTTTAGTAATGACTGTAGGTGTAGGTAAATTTGTTTATCATACAATAATAGTAATGTCTATCTGTTAACTATTTAAATTAATAACATTAACTAGAGAACTTAACATCAACTTAACTTAACTTGATTATCTTAACTATTGAATTTTTTTCAACAGTTAGTTTAATTAATACTTTTTTATATAAATAATATTTACGGTAATTTTATACGATCTCTCTAGATTTGTACGTCTATACACTAGGCAAAACATGATACAATGTGACTACTATTTTAACCCGCCCATTGTGCATGCGTTTTTAAATGTTTTTATGATTTATTCATGTTTTGTGCCAATATTTATCTTTATCTTCATTGTTGTTATGTTATTATCTATATTTGTTTTAAATGTTTACCGGGAATCATCACGTATTATTATTTTAGGTAAAAATTATGTACATTTCGCTCGACGTTTTGACCATGTTACAATGGCCGTGGTCACGAGCTGACCCGTTAAACCCAATAAACATTTAAAACACAACCAGCCTTACTTATAAACGATACTTAAGTTACGCAAAGCTTAAAATTGCTCTATTTCGTTTTCACCTGTGACAATTTCCGTCAACGAGAACTTGACAGCAATTTTAAGCATTGCTTAACTTTTAAGTAACGTTTATAAGCAAGGCCGAACATGATCAAATCGCGAAATTTTAAATATTACTGTTATCTATATTGTTCAATAATTTTCATAAGAATATAACAAAAAGTTTATAAATAAGTTAAACATTATCAAAACCATTATCATCCTTCCTTCACGCGTCACGTTTGCCCCTAACAGTTCAGTTCAAGTTCAAATCCCTGCGCTTATCATCTTGTGTTAGCTAACGGTTGTATAACGATGTTGTTGATGAGGATAGTGATAATAGCAATGGTGGTAGAAACGTGTTTTAATTTAAATATTTATACGTATAAAAAACCGGACAAGTACGAGTAGGACTCGCGCTCTGAGGGTTCCGTTGGATGGAACCCTCACAGCGCGAGTCCAAACAAAAAAAGTTGAAAGACAAACTAAACTTTGTAGTGGACAATAAGGTTCTTCGATACATTCCAGCTACAAAATGTAAGTTTGTAATAGCAAAACAATTATTTTTACATGATATACCTTTAAATTTATAACTTTTGGATTTATTCCTTTATATGTTTAAGACCTTTAAGACCTTGCCTCTTGCCAAACTTCATGATTCTAGGTCAACGGGAAGTACCCTATACGTTTTGATTCCCTTTTGAAATCGCAAAATATGCGACATAAACGGTCATATCTTTTGATCGCGTAAACTTACAAGTTTGATTTTTTCACAGCTAAAAGTAATCGTAAATTTAAGTATTTTATGTAAATTCTAACTTGATATCTTTACGCGCTCCTGAGAAAAAGGGTCTTGACAGACGGACAGACGGACAACAAAGTGATCCTATAAGGGTTCCGTTTTTTCCTTTTGAGGTACGGAACCCTAAAAATTAATCCCAATTTACCTTGGTCACGTAACTTGAGAACGACTTTACCGATTTCATTCATAATTTTTTTTTAAGTTTTCTAATACTTTTTAGAAGGTTCTTACGTAAAGAAAAATGAAGAATATTGCGCAGAATATTGGAAAATTTCAGAAAACTTAACTACGATTTTAATTAAGCGCGGTTGACAGTTCTAAGACAGGACAACGCTTGTTAGGTCAGCTAGTATTTCAATAAAACTTGCGACAAAATAAAGACAAAAAAGAACCGACTTCATGATTATAACAATATCTACATTTACAGAAAAAAAAGTTGAAAATAATTTTTTAATAACTTCAAAGCAATGAGCAACGAAATTACTAATATATATTACCTACTTATATATTTAAAATTTATCAGTTATTTTTGGAGTCGATTAAAAATAGAAAAACATTTATTTTGTTTTATTAAAAAGAAAAACTAGCCTATATTCGGCCAGTCGCTAGCATAGCATATTAAATGTTATCTTTGGTCCAGTAATTTCAGTGGAAATATTGCCTTTAAATCCGAAACAGTAATGTATGTTAATTTGTTAATACAGTTTAAGTTGATTAATGTTTTAATTTGCTTCGACTCGTTTTGCGTGTGGCAACTTCTGTCAGCGAAAAGTTAACAGAGCAGTTTTAAGCATTGATTATTTTATGGCGATTCAGCACAGCCTCGCTTTTTTAACCTCCGATGCAAAAATAGGAGTGTTAGGATGCGTATCCACCATATGATTGAGGTAACTAAAAATGGTGTGCGAGAAAAAATCAACCAATAGGAGGTGAGGCGAAACGGAATGAAGCGATCCTATTGGTCGATTGTTTCTTCGCACTTCTATGGTGTACGCAGCCTTATAAGTGTAGAATGTGTATTTGTGTGTCTGTCTGTGGTATCGTAGCTCCGAACGGCTGAACCGATTTTGATTTGGTTTTTTGTTGTTTCGAGAGTGATCGAATGTGTTCTTAGCTATATATGATTCAAGAAAATCTGTTTTATCGTTTGTACATTATCAACTCTTTTACCGGACGTTAAAAAAGCAAATTATATGTTTAATCGTTTTTTCTGTCTCTCACGGTGCGTATCTGACTGTACCATGCATACTATTGTAAATTTGTGTTTACTTTAAATTTCTTTTAAAGAAAAAAACATAAATTGTATTAATTTAGTTTTTTACTCCGGTTTAAGCGACTTTTTGAAGTATTGTTTATTAAAATGTTCCCATATCAGGGGCCTTAAGGCCAACTGTTAACGCGGTATCAAACTAACGTTAAATCACGTTGGAAAATCACGCGAACGTGAACCTTAACGCGCCCAGATATGGTGTGCGGTCGCGTGATTTTCCAACTGAGTGGATTTAACGTCAGTTTGATACCGCGTTAGCAGTTGGCCTTAAGGCTCCTGATGTGGGAACATTTTAATAAACAATACTTCAAAAAGTCGCTTATAACCGAAGTAAAAAAACTAAATTAATACAATTTATATTTTTTCTACTACGAGTACAGGGGGTACTCTTTTATATAAAAGTTCCTCATAACGGTTTGCAACAACTTTTTCATACCAAATCCGTAAATTCAGATTTAAAACTGACGTTTTGATTATGTCAAAGTTACTTAAATTTCAAGGAAACACGCGTTGCGTTTGGATTCTGCCGGGGACCGAAATGCCTACCATATTTTTTATAACCCAGAATACGATAAATCGTCCAAAACCTAACCTTTTCTTAATTAATCGCCTTCGGAGTAACGTACCTAATTAGAAAACGGACAGAATTGATCGCAGGTACCAAACTGCCCTCGATTGCTTCCAGTGAAATATTCAAACAGTTCCAGAAATGCGTAGATGATTATTGTTTTACCAAAATAATGGCTGATCATTATTATAGCTTAGTTTTACCTTGTTTTACTAACCAGCCTTCTCAGATTGTAAAATGTTATATATGTCGCAGGTAAATTGTCGATGCCGTAAAATTACAATTTCACTTCAAATAATTAAGAAAAAACCTGAAAAAGTACCTTTAAAATTATAATTACATCATTGAAATTGTAATTTCACAGCGTGAAATATTTACCTGCGACATATATAACATTTAAGAAAATTCCTGACGATGCATCTCTATCTTGACGATTACTTGGACACGATTGGTGCGTTGAAATTGAAATTTAACTTGAGTTGTTAGAGTTTCCACTTTTGATTTTAATTATACATAACTAGCAGACCTGACAGACGTTGTCCTGTCTTAGAACTGTCAAACACGCAAAGTTAAAATTGTAAATCTTATTTCTTTACACTTTAGGTTACATTATTGGAGTTTTAATAAGGATCCTTATTTTTTTTTAAATATAATATTTCCTATGTTACCCGGGGATAGTGTAGCTTCCCAACAGTGAAACAATTTTTAAAATCGGTTCATTAGTTTCGGAGCTTATTCAATGCAAACAAACAAAAAATCAATCAAATCTTTCCTCTTTATAATATTAGTATAGAAGTATAGATATAGATAATAGGGTTCACCGTCAACTCGCCTGATATTAAACGATAATGTGGTAATGTGGTCATCGATGGAGCATAGACCATTTATTCATTTATTCATGTATTACATATACGAGCAGTTTTTTCATGAATTTGCTTGATTTTGTAGGATTAAGTGTGATTATACTTCCGACCTGATGCACAATACGGTTTAAGTAAGAAAGAAAGAAAATATATTTAGTACGACATTGCTCCAAAAAAAATAATATCACGATATATATTCAGGATACAATCAGTGTCAAATGGGTCCATCTCGACATTAATGCTGAAAGTTAAGGACTATCAGTTCCGGTTTACAGATGAACCCATGAGTTCTTGTTGGTTATATTAATACGTAAAAAAACAGTCAGGCAAAATGTTCTGAGTTATTTTGCATTACATAGTTACGTATAACTGGAATGCTGGTGCCTACTTTGGCCAAAAACTAAGCATTGCCATTTAACGTGGCAATGTCCCAGAATTCTGGCTACTTTTTCTTCCAATAAGGCTTTTTGAGTAATTTTGTTATCTGTATAGAATTGCTATTAATAAAAAAAATGAGGCTAAGTTTGTTTTATTTAATTCATTAAGTTTTAACCACAGACTCTTAATCAAGTTAGAATCCGCAAGTATATCGAATTGTATGAAAGCCCAGCGTATGTCCCCACATATTTTGTACGTCGGGAGAGTAACGTAATGAGTAAGTAGTTTAACTACGCTCGCAAGTCCGACTGCATTCAAGGATTTTTACAGTTAACAATGGTGCTTTTTTTTTGTATTTTATAGCTCATGCCAACTTTCGTCTTACTGTCAAGAAGACAGAGATTGAACTGGATTACGTTGGAGCACCAATAAAATATAAGATAGGCCACAGACACGCAAAGTATTGGTGACCTCGCTACATCTAACCTGATAAACATCTATGGTTTAATTAATTTGTCATTTCAACACAAATTTTTTCATTACAAAATATTTTTTATAGAAATAGAAAGTTTCTTAAGTAGAAGAAAAATAAATCTTGAGAAAAATCATTGAACGCCTCTAGTACTGCGTGTAGTAATACATAGTTTAGTTAACTATTCTAATAGGCTGAAACCCAAGCTCAAGTTTCAAGGTACGTGTCAGGCAACAGTAGCTAATTAACGTTACTAAGTCTCCCGTTCCACGTTAAATAATTAATTTTCTTGGGTGTTATGTACCTTATTAATTATAACAGCTATATAATTTAACAGGTAATTATAGTTGAGTAATGATACGTTACGTTGGGACGACACTGTTATTATTTTGATGCTATCGTTTTTTTGTGACACATTTTTTTAGATAGGTTTTGACATAAAAAAGATAATTAAGGTTTAAACGTTGTTTTCGTTAAGTACAGTTATATGATTGTTAACGAAATGTTTACTAAATATATATTTGTTAATATCTATTTAAGTATGGTGTTAATATCTATTTAAGTATGTATTTAAAACTATATATGTATGTATATCAGTCTCTGGCAGCCATATCACAAGCATTGCTTAGTTTGGGGTCAGATGACCGTGTGTGCAAAAATGTCCCGAATATTTATTTATTTAATTTAAATACACAAAAAATGACAAAATGAACGCTAAATACCCCTTTTAGAATCATATAACTGTAATCACAGAAAAGAGAAGTAATTTCTTTTCTTTTCTGTGACTGTAGTGAACAACTGTGATAGTTTAAAATAGTGTTTTGTTTAAGACAATAGAGCGTCTAAAATACTATGCAAAGTGACACTAAGCTCTTTTTTACAAGTACACTTGTAAATGACATGACTTACAATACATGTCTGGGTGTCTTCAACTCGATCAATTTATTATTATAGAGTATTAATAAAAAAAGGGATGGTTGCCGGATGGTAGCATGTGTGCTATACAATCTGACGGCACCCGGTTTGATTCTCGGCCTTGCACCAGTTACTTATTTAGTACGTACATAAATTGTGCGCAGTTTCGATGCCATCGCTCAAAAACTGTGAAGGAAAACATCGTGAGTCAGTAACAACCGATATGTCCAAGAACCTCCAAAGTTCAAGGTCATATCTATGACATTCAGCATGGTGGATTAGAGCCCATCGTGTCTCTCTGAGAAACGGCCTGTGTCCTAGCAGTGGGAAGTTGATAGGCTGTTATTTATGATCATAATAACTATTATATACTATTTGCTGCTATACGAACGAAAGTCACCGACATAGCCCACCGGATTAGCAAGTTGAAATGATAGTGGGCAGGGCACATATCAGGCAGAACAGATGGCTGATGGGGCCGAAAGGTTCTGGAATGGAGACCACGGACTGGCAAGCGCAGCGTAAGACGTCCACCCACAAGATGGACAGACGACCTAAAAGTGACCGCAGGGAAACGCTGGATGCAGGCCGCTTCCAACCGGCCCTTTTGGAGATCGATGGGGGAGGCCCATGTCCAGCAGTGGACGTCCTATGGCTGAAATGATGATGATGATGATGACTATTGCTGGGGCAAGTGCCTTTATTAACTAAACAAAATACAAGCTAATACTAACACTACAAATACAGTTAGACTGCCCATAGACTGTTGAAGGTCTATGGCTTGTGACATTATAAACACTAGACTAGACATAGCATTTATGGATTAGGTAGGCGGACCTTTCACGCCTCTGCTTTTGTAATGGAAATCCGTAACACAAAGACTGTGATTACTACACACCTGACTTCTGTGGTTACCCAATCAACCGATAGTCTCGCACAAACATTGCCCGGTCATCCTAAAGCCTCAACCTACGCACAAAACTGTCCAGTGTCCGGAAATACTAAGTGTGCCGCAGTACTGCATGGGTAAGGACCTTTGTGCATTGATTAAACCCGATTGCAGGGAAATCCGGACCGTGGAAGCGTGTGACATAGGTACCGCTCCTGTTACTGCCTTTTTACAGGCTTTTATTTAACTTGCCTTGTTAGTTTGGGTCAAATCAATCAACCAATCAATCGTTTATTTTATAATCTTAACCTATTACTTACAAGCATGTTGGTAAACTCGTAGTTAACTTATTGTAGTTTAAATAGATAAACATTAGTTATGTAGGTAAACAGACATAGTGAATTTTTAAAACAGTTATCCCCAATCGATTGAGCTGAAATTATGCGTACACGTTTAGTTTGGATGATAAAGCATGGTTAGCTAAATGACATAATTCTAAATCCAATATGGCGGACTCCCAAAGATGGTGGACCAGTAATTTTTTATGAATCTCCGTGGGTATCAAATGAAAGGGTTTGTTGAGAAGAAGGAGAATAATTAAATGACTTTACACTAAATTTAATACGGAGGACGCCTAAAAGCGTGAAAGCTTGTAATAAAAAAATAAAACTTATACCTATTTATATTATTTACTAGCGACCCGCCCGCCCGGCTTCGCACGGGTGTAATTTACGTGTGAAACCGGGACGGGTCGCTAGTTATATATATATATATATATAAACCTTCCGTGAAAATGTATCTAACTGATGGTGAAAACCGCATGAAAATCCGTTTCGTGGTTTAGGAGGAGTTAGCGGCCATACAGACAGACAGACGCGGAAAGCGACTTCAATTTATACTATGTAGAGAAGTGATAATATAATTTTATATACCTAATTTTTCACATGGGACGCTGTGATTAATTCAAACTATTTAAACACTGCTTATCCAATAAATCGTGTTTTAGCAGATTGAATTAAGCACAATACATTATTAGTGGTTATATAAAAGGCAGTACCCAACTTTTTATGGAAATAAAAGAAAACACCCCAAGATTAACCATAGATCCGACTTTTGCCATGGACTTTATTTCAACGTTATTAAAAACCTTATTAATCTGGAACCCCGTCTACGGATGATTTTTTGCGAAAAAGTGTTTTATATCAACGAAAAAAATTCAAGTTAACTATCACTTAACATCTGAACTACTTCATCATCAATCAATCATCATTGAATTAAACTTAAATATAAAAGAGTTATAGAGGTATAAAAAACCACTTCATTCTGATTTTAGTCACGTTTTCACATTCAAATATTATATTCAAAAAAGCAAAATTGGTGAGGGTAGATCTTCTTTCTCTTTTAAAAAGTATTTAATAAAGTTACTGGACGTATAGTCTGTGCGATTTCGGACTGAGCGCAGTATATCAACTCCTTTACCCTATTTGTACCAGGATTTCTAGGCGATTGCACAAAGGCTGTCACATCATGACACCTACAGTATTTCGCTGAAACTATAACAAAGTACGGGCAAGTTACCGAACAAAGCCTGACATTTGTAGCCGTTGTGACCTTTACCTGGTTACCTAATCATAACTGCTTAGATTCCCCGGAGGGGGATTGCAAATTATCCATCTCTACATGTTATAAAAGATAGGCAACTAACTTCTAACTTTCTATGTACATATTATAACTAACGGATATCAATATACAGAGTTACTTTTTTTATGTGCGCAAATTTAGCATACGTCAAGTTCATTGAAAATAATAATACCCGTATTATTTTTTGTTGCACTGTGTTTGAATTTGTTTTATCTGAAATGCTCACGCTTAGCTCTCCCACTTTCTTCTATCAGTTAACGGACTTGTACTCCTACTTATTCTGTGGCCAGACCCATTCGATATAAAACAATAAAAAGTTGTAAAATTATGTTGCAAAAATAAATAACTGATTGCGTGATGAAAATTTACGCACTTTAAAATTTTTGTTTCATGACTTTAAATAACTCATCTATTTTTCTTTTATAAAAATTTAGAAATGTTTATCATTTTGGAGATTCTTTGCGCGATAGAATCCGAAACGTGGATATTCGCCAAAGAACCAAATTTACCGACATAGCTGTTAAAATTTGCAAGTTGAAGGCAATGGGCAGGCCACATCGCTCGGAGAACCGATAACCGATGGGGAAGAAAGGTTCTTGAGTGGAGACCACGAACCGGAAGACGCAGCGTAGGTAAGCCTCCCACTAGATGGACCGACGACATAGTAAGAGTCGCTGGCATCCAGTGGATGCAAAAGGCAGGCTGTCGTTCAGTGTGGAGGTTAAAGGGGGAGGCCTATGTTCAGCAGTGGACGTCTTCTGGCTGATGATGATGATTCATTTTGGATTACTCCAACGATTATTATAGTCCACCAGATTGAAGTGGCAGTGGACAGGGCACTCGCCTTTCGATCTCCAAAAGGGCTGGTTGGAAGAGGCCTGCATCCAGCGTTTCCCCGTGGTCTCTTTTTGGTCGTCCGTTCATCTTCTGAGTGAACGTCCTACGATGCGCTTACCGGTCCATGGTTTCCATTCGAGAACCTTTCGGCCCCATCGGCCATCTATTCTGCGTGCTGTATATCCTGTCCACTGCCACTTCAGCTGCTAATCCAGTGGGCTATGTCGGTAACTTTAATTCGTCTACGGATCTCTTCATTTCTGATTCAAAAGAAACCCCGAGCATAGCCCTCTTCGTAGCTTGTTGTGCAACTTTGAGCTCGCTTATGAGGCCCATAGTGAGATACCACGTTAAATATTTAATAAGTACCGTACACCCATTGATGCGTACACCTAAATTACTGGTTTATTGTATTAATAGCTGCCCCCGCGGTTTCACCCGCGTAGTGATGAAAAATGGTTATGATGATGATGAAAAGTAGCCTATGTCACTCTCTGCCTCTTGAACTATACCCGTGCAAAAAATCAGGTCGATCCGTTGTTCAGTTGCAGCGTGAAAAAGGAACAAACATCCATACATCTATACATCCGTACATACAAACTTTCACGTTTATAATATTAGTAGGATTTTTTACACACTGAATTTCCCAGCGTAATACAGGCAATAATGAAAATATTCCTGCCTTGTAATGTCTACCTTCAAGCCTGAAGGTATAATGTAAGCTGTAGACTTTGAGCACTTGTAATGGTCTGCCTGGCATCATACGCCTAATGCGTTGAGATAAACGTTTTCTTTATGATGGTTCCTATAAAAACTGAAACGTTTGAGCTAGAACTATGTTTTTGAAAATATTATTTGACTTAGGGGTACTTTATTGGATAGATATTATTGCAGACATACATTGTAAACTAATAGGCTCGAGCATTTATTGTCGTTATGTGGAGTGAAGAAAAAATAACCAAATTTACTGAACAGTATTATTTAATATTTATTTCATGTTAATACCCCAAAATATTTATGCTATTCTTTACGTGAAAATCAATTGAAACTTTTCTGTAAAGTACTATACAATCCTTGGTGGCAATTGAACAGATAGACTTATATGCTGATAAACTTATTTTGTTGCACACTGTTTTAAACTATCACGGTTGTTCACTAAAGTTATAAAAAAGAGAAGTTAGAGAGAGAACGTAGAGAACGTAGTCGTGGTAGAGTTAGTTAGTTAAGAGGGTAGATCGTTATGTCTGCACCTAACTTTTTAACTGTTCTCCAACCACCCGCATTCTTCAGTCTTCCCGTGAACATGGTGCATGTAACTGCGCCGAAATATCGGGAGCTCATTCCACAACCTTACCACGGTAAATATCCCGTAAATAATCATATAACTTTATTTTGTTGCGTTGCACACGCAACGCAACAAAATAAAGAACAAATTTTTTATTCACGATTTCTGGTTTGTGTACATTGTTAGTTTTTCACAACGATGAGTACCTACAATGAACTACTCATTCTAAGTTGGGGTGATAACACCTGCACTGACATCCCGCTTGGGGTGTATTGTGCATTTGCCCGCCAGTCTACACAAACCAGCCGAGCTCGTTAAAATACCGAAACACGGCCTTGGGTCCCTGACTAAACTGCTCTATGACCTGACCCCTATTTCGCCAGGTATTGGAGACTTATTGTTGTTGAGTTTCTTCAAGGAGTCTCGACCTTCATCGTATATCTTCTGTGGGCTTGCAATGCAGTAGTACATGCTCCACGGTCTCGTTCTCCTGTGGACAGCCTCGGCACAGAGGGCTGTTTGTGGCTCCAATTTTGTATAAGTGATTGTTTGGGTCACAGTGACCTGTGATAGTGCCTATAATCAGACGAAGGTACGACTACAATGAACTTCTTATGGCTTAGCACTACCGCTCCATTAAATCCTGTAATATATCTCAGAATAATAGAGCGGTGATGGTTGAGCGGTAGCATGTGCGCTTTACAATCTGACAGCACACGGTTCGACCTCGGCCCTGCACCAACAACTTATTTAGTATGTAATTATATTATGTGCAGTTTCGATGGCATCGCTCAAAAACAGTAAAGGACACCGTGAGGAAACCAATGTAAAACTAAACTTTTTCTTTCTTTCTTTCTTTTTTAAATATATAATTATGTTCAAGAACCTCAAAAGTTCAAAGACATGTGACACTCACCATCATGCACTGGGCCAGCGTGGTGAATTAGAACCCATCCTCTCACTCTGATAGAAGGCCTGTGTCCCATCAGTGGGAATGACAATGAAATCTCATATACAACCATCAACTAACATTATTATAATATTTGAAGATTTTCTTTTTCGTGGAAAACCCTATATCACGGGAAACTTTCAGCTCTCAGGAACGCATAAAGTACCTCTCTTTTGGGAATAACCAGATTTCGATATTAAGAACTTATTTAGAACTTTTGGTTTGAAAGTAATGTCTAGAAAGTGTAATGTTAAGTCTTCCATTGACTTGGCTTGGCTGTCGCAAACGAAAACCAACGGTTCATTTAAATACTTACAAGTAAGTAAATGTTTAGTTAGAAAACAATTGACGAGCCACATCGAAGAGTGAACGTTGTGAAATAGTTTTTGGGGTTCCGTTAGCGCTTTGGTGGATTATTATAAATTTTGTAAAGTTGGACATATGCAAAATTACAGGTGGAGTAGGGTGGAGATGCGAACGTGCATAATAATGTAATATATATTCATTTCATTACCAATATCACAAAGAGAAAAAATATATCTTAAAATGTATGTAATATACTTATACAAAAAAATATAAAATATAATTATATAGGCAAAAAATTTGGCAGAATGGTCCACAGAACCATTACAGAGTTTGTGTTGCAGGTTTTTTTATACCTCCATGGAATAATAAAGAGCAGAGTCAAAACTTTTGGACATATACTTCAACACTTAATTATAGCCATGTACAACATTTTTTTGAAAAAAATAGATTGCGGTTTTTGTTGTGTTTTTACACTTCGGGAAAGCACACGAAAGCATAATTGTTAGATGTTTCATTATCATGTAACTATAGTCTTGTGTCGCACTTCCTACGTCTAGAGACTGACCGAAATCAAGTGAACGCCGGCGCTCATTTTGTAATCTTCAAAAATGCACTCCTTCTGGGCCTGTCCATTCATTCTATTTTGGTCGAAGCTTCTAGCTCTACGTGGATTACTTATCGCCAGGTACTTTGCTATTTCTTATATTTACAGCTTGTTTATTTACCTTATCCAGTGGGATGAGGAAATATGTAGGTGATCATGATAATAAACTGTCTGTCCCATATCTGTCTAGACGATTCCATTTCTCATAAACAAGTTTCAGTTCTACGAAATATCTTTTCCGAACTTCAATATTATATTTACCAAAAATTGTGTGTATAGCTTTGTTTAATCAGCCACGGCATTATTAAACTTTCCGACAATACACCACTTGAACCAAGTCAGACTTGGGACTAGAATCAGTAACTTTTTGAATGGATGCTGATATATACTAGTAGTTCACCCCGAACAGAGATCTCATCATCATCATCAACCAGAAGACGTCCACTGCTGAACATAGGCGTCCCCCTTTAACCTCCACACAGCCTGCCTTTTGCATCCACTGGATGCCAGCGACTCTTCACCACAGAGAAACAGAGTTCTTCGGAACAGAGACCTCGCGACCCATAAATCTTTGGAACGGCTTGACTGCCCACATTAGAATTTTTTTATTTTATTGAAATGAACTACTTGCTTACAAAGTTTCATGAAGATCGGATCAACGATACGCAAGTTATCGTGGAACAAACCATGCACGCCGAAATGCCGACTTGTCCATATAGCCTATTGTCTTCTGTACCTTAGCCATTAGGATTTGAGACCTCTCTTCGCTCGGTCAATAACATGATAAATAGGTTAGGTAGGTGATATAATATAACATCTACAATTGCGATTTTTGTAAGAAGTTTGCGTATTCGCTTATGGGTTAATTTTAGATAGGTACTGCATAAAATCAGCAGAAAAAGCGGAGTCATCATCATCATCATCAGCCAGAAGACGTCCACTGCTGAACATAGGCCTTTAACCTCCACACTGAACGACAGCCTGCCTTTTGCATCCACTGGATGCCAGCGACTCTCACTATGTCGTCGGTCCATCTAGTGGGAGGCCTACCTATGCTGCGTCTTCCGGTTCGTGGTCTTCACTCAAGAACCCTTCTTCTCCATCGGTTATCGGTTCTCCGAGCGATGTGGCCTGCCCATTGCCACTTCTACTTGCAAATTTTAACAGCTATGTCGGTGACTCTGGTTCTTTGGCGAATATCCACTTTTCGGATTCTATCGCGCAAAGAAACTCCGAGCATAGCTCTCTCCATTGCCTGCTGTGTGACTCTGAGTTTTTTCAAAAGGCCCACATTTAAGGGCCACGTCTTAGTACCATATGTCATCACTGGCAACACACACACAAGCAGAGTAAACATCTTAAAAACTAAGCTAACATTATTGAATTCGTTTATAAATTTTGACCCCGTTAAACCTTCGGCGGCCCGTATTTCTGGTAAGTCGCAGTGCAGTGTACCGTGGTTTGACCCGACCTTACCCCGTTCACTCGATTGCACCCACTGAAACATAGTTTCAGATTTCAGCATCCCGTGAAACATTTCATGCATCACAATAGTGGTTTGCCTCGAACGGAGACTTCGTGGCTCTTGTTTCGTTCCAACTTCTAAATAGGTCAAGCGATCGACTTTCTAATAAAAATTACAAAATTGCAAGAAGTAAATGAAATTAATATAAGAGAGGATGGGTCCTAATGGGCCATGTGGGTCTGTGCATGTTGGTAAATGTCATAAAATCTTTGATTTTTTGTGGTTCTTGGACATATCCCAGTTTCCTCACGATGTTTTCCTTTTTTAGGTACTAAATTAGTCATTGTGTTGGACCGAGGACTACTGGCTGGCTACTGACTACCACTCGGCCACCATCACTAATAACAATACATGAAAATTGCTTTATACTATTTTGTAATGTTATTCCAAAGACTGCTTTTTTTCACTCATTGTTTTTTTTATCTTCAAAAACATTGAAATGCATTAGTGATATACCCACGCGCCTTTAGCTGCCCCAAAAGCACAGAATAAGACCAACCACCTTAAGACAATTTTTTATCGGGAAAAGTCATTGAAATACAATACCTATAGAGTCACAAACGTGAAAAAAAATGACCACATCAAAACTCGGCACGCGCTACGCATTGCGCCGACTTTTTGGTTAGCTGTAAGGCAACCGCGAACTGACAAAGCCGCGTGATGCCAGTGCTACGATGACATAGCGGACAAGCGACATTTAACACTATGCAAGCGACATAACGTCTAAATTGGAGTAAATGTGGCATTGTGAACGATATAATTAATGTCTAGGTAAGTACAACAACGCTCGGACAGTTTTTGACTCTTTAAGAACTGTATTTCGATGGGGAATGTATTAGATATAGGTGCGAAAGTAAACCTGCAAACAACAACCAGTCCCTAATAAGCATATTACACGTGGAAAGTATTATTGGGGCTATTTTCCTGTAGGCAGAATAATAACATTATGTTACTAGAAATAAGACAGATTGAGAAAATGGGTACCCAATGTGTTTGTTTAGGCAGAAATGAAACATCCAAGTAATAAAGTTGTTGTTGCTTATGAACGATAGAGAACGTTCACTAGAGTTGTATGATTATTTACGGGATATTTACCGTGGTACGGTTGTGGAATGAGCTCCTGGTGGTTGTGGTAATTTTGTGAACAGCCGTGATAGTTTAAAACAGTGATAATATCTAGACCTGGATAGTTGTGCTATAATTTTTTACCCACGACGGAACGGAGAAGGTTTATGCATTTAGGCGAGAACTTTTGTTTGCGTCTGCAAAAAGGGAACGTTTTTTAAACACAAACAAAACAACTTTATCCCGAAACGGCTGAACTAATTTAAATATTTCTTTGTTTGAAAAGTGACTTGATTGAAATCTGTTCAGCAGTTAGAAAATTTTTCTTTGTCGGTTATTTTAATGTTTTAATTTATACTTGTGTATACACTCATCTGTATAAATAACTTTTACCATGGCACCAACTCAGATATAGTTTTAAATAGTTATAAAATCTAGAAGTAGTTCTAGCTTTAAAAGATGTGTACGGTATCGATGCATTTTTTTGTTAATATTAAATTATTTTTATTGGAAATACCACTTGATTAAATTAATTTATTATTGTATTGACATTCGGATTTAATTAATGTAATTGGTAGGTATAAGGGTGTTGATTAAATAAAAATACATACGTGTAAATTATCAAATTTAAATGACAACACTAAATGTATAATAGTCACAATTTAGATAGGTACTTAGTTTGTTTGTTGGTATTGCTTATACTAAAAGTAACTTTTAAACTTTCGCAATTTGAACACAATGCCATAATGTTAAAATTTTCTAACCAGTCAGATATTGACGCCGCTTCAATTCTGCGCCGACTTATAATATTATATCACATAAGGGCTTCCCTAAGGACATCTCCGAAAACTTATATAAAATGAAAGTTCCACGTAATTTCTTTAGAGCTTGCCAATATTCACCCTTCTTTATAAACTGTTCAAGTAAGTTATGAACGTAAAAGTAACTTACGAAGTTTATAAATACAATGATAACATGAGACGTGTTGGATTGGCAGTGAATATAACCAAAGAACTTTTGTGAAGCATTTTGTTATTGAGTTGAACTTTGTTTTATATTTATACTAATATATTATTATTCACTTTATTGATTTTATCTCTTAATATTTAAGTTTTTTACATTAAATAAATAAAATAAAAATTACATAAAAAACTAAAAAACTAGGGTGCCGCCGGCAGCGGCGCAGGGCCCAAGCTACCGGTGGTTAGGGCTGCAGAGTGAGGAACCTCCTGACAATGCGCGCCGTGTCCAGGATGACCGCCTTCTGCATCTGACCCTTGACCCAACCGTCTAGCGAGAGCCTCTTAAGGTATTGGTCGAGGCTCTTCGCTATAAGACCGTTCGCTATTATTATATAAGTATAGTATATAGTATAGATAGAGTATAGATATTGATAGTTCTCTACATCATTCACGTGGAAATTTAAAAGCTCCATGAGAGAGGTTTATGGTATATTAAATATATTATATATAATATTATAAAGAGGAAAGGTTTGTATGTATGTTTGTAACGAATTGGCTCAAAAAGAACTGGACCGATTTAAAAAAAAAATTACTGTCGGGAATCTACACTATCCCCGGGTAAAATAGGCTATAATCTTTACCCGTGCGAAGCTGGGGCGGATCGCTAGTAAAATATAAAACATCATAATTATCAATTAAAAAAATCAATTAAAATTATCAGTTAAAAACAATTTTTTAAACTTATAATTTTTGTTTGAAAGATTACTTGATCGAGAGCCTGCTTCCTAGCTAAGATTTAAAAAAAACTACCGTTTGAAGATTGTTACTTCCCTTATCGGGGATTAAAAATCAATGGATACCTGTTTGCATCAATATAGTTTGAAAGCCGGAAAGTAACGTCATCATCATCATCAGCCCTGAGTGACCCACTGCTGGGTATAGGCCTCCCTTTGTTTATGCCACTCTCCCTGGTCTACTCGTTCCCGGCAGTATTTCTGATATCGTCAGTCCACCTCATCCTCGGTCCGCCTGGGTTCCGCCAACCTAGTCTCGTAACGTAGATACTTTTTATCCCAGAAAAATGTACGGTTTCTGAGGGAATATCCATGCAAGTAAAACCCCAGGGCGCAGCTAGTTTTACCATAAAATAAACGATAATTATGTTTAAATTAGCATTTTTTTCAATAACATGTTCAGTATTCAGCACAATTTCAACATCAAAGACAAATAGCAAATTACATTAGTTAACATAAATACTTAAATAATATTAGAGTTAGCACTAATGCAACTTAGTAGCCACTTAGAGAGATTAAGTACTTCTAATGTCCCCTTTAAAAGCCTAATTTAAATTTAGAACTCCAAAAACATTGCCTTAGGCGTTTCATGCTCGAGTCGATTGTAAATATTCGTATGCTTAGAATGTAATGGAAAATATGAGGTACTTCGCAAATATTGGTATTCAAAAGAAGATAAATTAATAATATTAACCTTTGTTGTTGTATATATCTTTGATAATATAAACTAGTATATATACTACCTACATCACAATTTTGATAAATGGGTACCTTATTTTAAAGCTACCACTAAAATGAAACTATTAATTAAGGCGTATTTCACATGCGGTTTTTACTTTGTGTACTTTTAAATCTCTCTATAACATTAATGCCTTCTTAATACTAGAAACAAATACTAGAACTCCTAACTAACTCTTAGTACTCGAAAAAAATTATAATCCTATCCCTTAGAATCCTTCGCTTGCTCGGTCATCAAAATTGAGCACGTGGTTAAAAAGCAACTTTGCACTCTTGTATAACAAATAACTAACACACTAAGACAAACACACACTAACTTCCGCATTCATAATAATATATATATATTTTTTTTTTATGTTGAACTAGCTGACCCGACAGACGTTGTCCTGTCTTAGAACTGTCAAACGCGCGAAGTTAAAATCGTCTTTAAGCATAGATGAATCTATGTCTTTAAGTATATTACAATTTTCAAATTTTCTTAATTTTCTTTGAAAGATAATTTTAAAAACATGAATGAAATCGGTAAAGTCTTTCTCAAGGTATGGCGTGACCAAGGTATATAGGGATTAATTTTTGTATATATATAAATAGATAGAATAGATCAGTGGCAATCAAGTGACAGGCCACCTGATGGTATATTGTCACCGCCACCTATATATTATTTTAAATAGGAAAACTAAAAGCCTGGTACATATATAAAAGATTATAAAGATAAAAGGCTAATTACAATTTTTTTAGTAAAAATTAGTACCTAACAAACACTGGAAAAGACTAACTCGCATGAATATACACAAAAACAAGAAAGCATAGTTTGTCAAATGCAGAGGTATTAAACAAGTCAACATCAATCTCCTTAGCAAGAGCATTGTATTACTGCATGCCCATTAAACTACTATAGTAAAAGCATTATCATCTGAGTCGTCAGGTCATAAATCATTGTTTGTCTATCTCGCTCGCACTCACATGTCTTTTCTGTCTATCTCGCTCGCACTTACAGGTCTTATGGTATGACGTTTCTTGCTCGACGACTCAGTTGGTAACGCGGTGACTATATATACCTATAATACTCAAAAAATTACTAGTTTCACATAATATGATTCATTCATTTGTTACTTCCTACAGCTATGCATGGTAAAATACCTGTTTCAAATACCTGTTCCATTTATGCAAAGCAAGCGGGAAGTTGCGGAATCACTCGAACGAAAAATAGCGTTAATTGGACGCCTGAACTTTTGGGCAACTATGGAACAGCTGGCTTTTAGGAACTAACTGCTGAGGCGGATCCAGGAGCTTGATTGGAGAATCAATTGGACTCTATTTTTATTTTTATTATTGAATAATAGACTTGTGTTTGACTGCTACCTCGCCTGTGTTAAGCGATGATGGTCTACGATGGAGTATACTTTTCTCTAAAGTATTTTGTCATGTTTTGCCTCAAAGGAGCAGATTCACTCGCGATTTGAAAGGAAACGAACATTTATTTTAGGAACATTTATTTTCCAAACATATAAATTTTGCAGATTCATTGATTTTTCGCATTCATACTGGGTACTTTTTTACCGAAACGGCAAAAAAGAAGTTAACGACGTAGAAGCCTATTAAGGTATAAATAGTTATTTTACAATTTTTCAGTGTTCAAAGTCCACTATTGTATGAAAAAGAAGCTCCATATACTATTCTGTACTCTATATAAGAGAGAACGTACAAAAGAAAAAAAATGCACGGCAACTCTGCCATAGAATTCTAATTCTACGTACTTCAGTAACATAATTAATTTATTTTGAGAGAAAAGGTTGTCGTTAAATTAATTTCGTATTATATATATATTTTTTTTTCATGTAACACAGACTCATGTGCACAATAATTTAAAAAAAAAAATGGCCGATTAGCCAGTCTTGTTTTTTAAGGCTGCCTGAAGGCCTCTGACGGTGCTTAGCAGTTATAGATTGAGGCCTATAGTTTAATGTGTCATCGGACAGTAACGTTTAAGGCCCTAAATCTATAAATCTTACATGAGATTCCTTGCCATAAACGCGTGACGTCATAACATAAAAATGTAATAGAAAACGTTTTTATCTTTCAAAGTAAGGTGGCGCAAGCAAGCAAATTACGTACGCATTTTTCAAGAGAATATAGTATTCAATCGGAAGACGCGTTTGATTCTTTTAATTTTGTTACCATGTTTACCCTGCTATTTGCGATCATGGTTATCGTATTCTGACACGTTGACGTGTTAGTGGCATGCTATGTGGTTTTATACTGAATTAGGGCCCAGCACGGTAGTTTCTATTTATTGAAGCCAAAATACTTTATTAAATCCACAGAAAAGAGAACGGAAATAAGAAGGACAATCTGTCGTCAGGCATTATGAGTGAACCTTGATTGAACGTTCTTATTAAGATCAACGCGTCGAACTCCGCATCCAAAGAACTTGGACCTTACCTTTTTGGGTTAGCTCTCAAAGTTCATTGTCCGCATTACAGTTGTTAACTGATTTCGAATGACTGACGATTCGTTAAATGGGTGCAACTCAGTGCAACTGGATACAACTTGGCTTTAACAAATTTCTTGCAAAAACGCCTTGACAGCCGTTGAAACATGAACAAAAAAAAAATTCTATTCTGTGATTAAATCTCAATGTATTGAAGGATATAATATACTTTTTAATAGGCAAGTTTTTACACCACAGATTTTTGCTCCAATTCGTTCGTTTCATTGGTTTATTTACGAAGTGAGTTCAGCCATATCATTCCGAAGATAACCATGCGACCCCCAAATAATATCATAAAATGCTCGTAAACTCCCTACATTACGAGGAGGCAGTTTTTGTGTCACCTGTCACCTACAATTTACTACCTGTAAATAATCTTGTTTGCATATTTTGTGACCAACAAACTCCACCATAAAGTTTTTATTACGTATGTTTAATTAAATGTAAAAAATAGCTGCGTTTTTTTTCTACGTTCGTGACAAATGTTAGTTTTAATTTATGCATAAAACGACTTCACGGCACGATATGTGGCGGGACTGACCGGAGTTGTGAGTATGACTTAGAGTAGTTTTTTTACTTAAAATATTAAGTAGGGCTCGTAAATTTCAAAACAACGAAAAAACGTTGATGGTGAGCTTGAGATAAAGTACCGTAGAGTTAGTTATTGGCCAAGCGAAGTGAGGTCTATTCTATAGTCACTTCTGGGATAAAAATCGGCGTTTAAACAAATTTAAGTTTGTATGTAAGCTTAAACAAAGTGAGGTCTCAGTTCAGGGTGAACAGTTGTTTTTACGGTAGTTATGGTTGTTTTTGCCATGCAGCGTGGAATTGTAGTTAGCATGTTGGATGGTAGTGAGCTTAAGCATTTGAATTATCTATGGATCTTCAACGGTGGGTAATTCAACTGATATTGACCGAGCGACCACTATTCGCTTGGTCAATATCATTTGAATTATCAGATCCTAATGCCCACGTCCACCTCTGGTCCGGCAACCTGGCAATATGGCCTGCCCAACGCCAATTTTTTGCGCGTGTTGCAGGAAGTCAATCACTTTTGTTTCGACAACACGACTAAATGGCGTGGACTAAAAGGCAAATGGCGGCAAGGCAGACCGGTGGCGCGCTGGGTAGATGGTATCAAGAAGTTGGCTGGATCATCTTGGATCAACCGAGCAACGGACAGGGACAAGTGGAAAGCTCTAGAGGAGGCCTATACCCAACAGGGGTTCTCATCATCTAACATGTAATTTTAAGATAACAACAATGACGTGAAATAAATTCAGAATAATGTATAAACAATCAAATAATTCATAATAATAATTATATAATCTAAAAGTTGACATAATGTACTATACAATTAATTATCTCTATAATTGTAATGGATGAGAAATAAAAGGCTTTTTTATTTATTTATTTAATGCCCACGTACTCTAATAGTCACATACGTCTTGTATGGACACATTTACATGACAGCACCCTGTACTATATTACGGGATAGGCGGGACTGTTATAAATAATGAAATCATAGACAATTCACGCCGTAAATAATAACTATTAAAATATTTTCGAGTCGAGTTGACAGCGGACACGCTCCGTTCATGAATATTCAGCGGTAATTACCCGGTGTCGCACGTTATAAGTCAAAGTTTTATGTTTTTTTCAATAGGATTGGGGTTCTGTGGCTGCCGGAGTGGAAACGAAATATGAATAAATTATGAACGAACGTGCTTTTTATCAACCGCAAAATATGTGCATTGCGATACTTGCAGGCAGATCAAGTGTGGTCTTTTTAAGGTTTTTGATGATTTTTTTGATTTTTTATTTTTATGTTATGAGTATGTAATAATAATTCAAATTTTTGACATTTTGTGTATATATGGAATTATGTTTTCTAAAATAAATTGATTGAATTGAATTGAATGTTAGTTATTCCTTGTTAATTTATGAAATACTAGCAGTACTCCCGGTTTCACCCGTTACCACACAGGAATCATAAAATATTCGGGATGAGTTTAAAGTTTTTTATTTGTTTATGAAGGGTATAAACTACCTTCTCACAAAATTTCATTTAATTTAGGATCCACCTTTGAGTGCAGTAGCCATGTTATGGTGACACTTAGAATGGGTTATCATAATTGAATGCGTATACAAAATTCCATGTCTGTGTTGCTAACCATTGAGGAGTTCCCTAGTCAGGATCCAACCCTGAGTGTAGCAACCATTTCATGGTAAAACCATCGAGATACAATACATGCAGAGTCACAATCGTACCAAAAATGTCCGAACCAAAACTCGGCGCCTTGCTAAGAATTGCGCAGACTTTTTGGTTAGCTACATGGTAACCGCGGTTCTACTACAAACCCTCGTGATGCCAGAGCTACGATGACATAGCGGACAACTAACATTGAACACCATGCAAGCGACATAACGTCTAAATTGGAGTAAACGTGGCATTATGAAGTATATAATTGATACAATGTATGTACCTACGTGTGTGATATTGCATAGGCAAAATCACGCCGTTTCGTTGCTCTGTTGCTGTTTGTGAAAGAGAAACAAACAAACAGACTTTCGCATTTATAATATTAGTATGATTTTGGGGCCTACCGGTGGATCCCATGGCAAGAGAGAGTTAGGTTAAAAAAAAATTGCTACATTTTTCATTTTGTCTTTAAAACATATATATAGATATACATAGATAAAAAACCGTCGTTTCTATTTACCCCGTTTTAGGGTAATGCCACCACGAAAGCTTGTCCTGAAGTGACAGCTCTACCACTTGTCGAGTTTTTGTCCTTTAGAACCCCAGCGGAATTTTTATGGGCATTAGACTACTTTGTAGGGCGGACTACTACAGGAAATGTTCACGTACGCATGAATATATTATGTTAGGCAAATACATACAAGTGGTAGGATGTAGTTTATGAAGGACTTGGAACAGTATTTTTTTGTTGAAATGCTAGAACTGGGTACTTATTGTAGTGAATGTTTACTTGTAGTCAGGGATCTATATGTATAATAATTCTTTGCTTGTAGTACTTATTTTTTCTCAAGTACGGAAATTTGCGTTGAGATCTTTTGTTGTTTGTATGGTCTTTGTCGATGTGAAGTTTTTATTAGAAGTTTTTATTTATTATACTCAAAAATCTCTCGATGCTCTGCGTGTCCAATACAATAATGCTTTCAGGATGCTGATGCGGCTCCCACGGTTCTGCAGCGCGTCCACCATGTTTGTGGAAGCTCGCACTGATGGTTTTGCAGCTATCATGCGCAAAAAGGTCGCCTCGCTTTTAAGTAGAACACGTGCGAGTGGCAACAGCATTCTGAAAGCTGTCACTGATAGGTTTAATTGTCCCATCCTGCACCATCACATCAGGGTACTGTTGAAGTGAATTGACATAGTATAATGTAATTTCTATTATGATAATTTATTTCAATATTGACACTGCATGTAATAATAATTGTATAATTCTGATTTCTGATTAATTTAATTTCATATTTTTAACTGTAATTTTTTATGGAACTTGTGTCTGATAATAAAAATTATTTGATTTTGATTTGATTTGATTAGCGTAGACTTGTGCAAATTCTGCATATCCCTTACTAAACTAGAGCAAAAGTTAAAATTTTAGTGCAAGAATATCGAAACTGCATTTTAAATTTACGTCGAATTTAATGCGACCTAAAGCGTTGTCTAAATTGAATTGCCTAGTTTATTTTAGTTAGGCATAAACAGGCATTTGAAGAGTGTGTATTGGATCTGCATGATCTAATTCCCTCCTGCCCATTTTTCTATCGGACTGCCAAAGCCTGCATGAAAAATCGACACCACTTTATGATTGATATTACGAAAACCCGTACAAAGAGCTTTGATTTCACTTTTATTGTGCGAACTGTACATTATAATAAACACTATTGTTTTAAAACCACGTTACACGGGCAATTTAAATTGCTCAATCTTGGGCAATTATGACGTCACAAATAACATCAAGCAACATATGTTGGCTGCGATGCCAACATGCAGTGTTTAGTACTGGAGATACCACCATTGTACTAAGCAATAATAAAATAGGCAATACTTTCAGTTACTGCTATCGACATGTGGCAATACAAAATGTTTATGGAGTAAATAGAGACAACATTACGAAGAATTTAACTTAATTGCTCCACTATTCCCGGCGACTAACTTTGGGCAATCATTGCCGAAAAAATTGCCCGTGTAACAGCACTTTGTCATAGTTTTTTGTGACATCGAGATACAATAAGTATTGTATCTCGATGGTCAACGCCAAACAGAAGATCAAAAAAGATTACATTAGTCTAAAGAAATAATCGAAACAAATTTTTTAACTTCTTTAGGCGCGTTGAAAGATTTTTGGTTGGGTCAAAACTTATTGGTTTACGTCACCGACATGCTAATGTGACGTATTAGTTTTTACTTCGGTCGACAATTCCCTAGACTGCCCATATTTATATATATATTTATTATAATTTTTATTTATATGTCTAATATTAATTATAATTTATGTAATAATATAATAGTATAATTTTGTATTTATAAATAATTTAAGTTAGATTTATATTTATTGTAATTTGTTGTTTTGTATATTATCTTGTAAAACTTTGGTATTTCTATTTATTTCTGTTTGTCTTTTATAAGGTGTTTTTGATGCACCCCTACCTACCATTTGTTCCAACCTGGTGGATGACTGGTAGAAAATGCTTAGCATTAAGTCCTCCAATTGTACATATCTACTTAATTTGTAAGTGTGCAATAAAGTATTAAATAAATAAATAAATATTTTTTAAATATTTTTTTTATATTTTACGATTAGAATACCTTCTTCAAAGGTCAATTCCGAGTTTGAATTTGGAAATATTTGATGGGAGAAGTCTTAAAAGACGAGATTGTCTTACAGAAGTTACTATTGTTTTTGTTTCGGCTGACCTCGAAAGGAGATTGTGCCGGAAAATTGTTACGATTCCCGGAAACTCTAAATGATTGTTTCAATACAAATTACTAATTAGGTGGATTGTTGACTTTTGAGACGTTTCAAGAACGAGAATCGATATTTTACCACGGAATAAATAATAGTACAAGTAGAGAAGACTTACCCCGACACCCCGCGGTTTCACCCGCGTCGTTATGAATAATGACGATGATGATAATGATGAAAAGTAGCCTATGCCCAGTCCTTGAACTACCTATACCCATGCAAAAAATGAGTTCAATCCGTTGCTCTGTTGCTGCGTGAAAGAGGAACAAACAAACCAACAAATTTTTCGTATTTATTATATTAGTATGATACTCTGGCTACGTTGCAATCACAGAAAAAAAATTAATTAAATAATTTTAAAGTAAGTATAAATTTTAATTAATTAAAAAGATTTTTTTGTTTAAATTAGAACATTTAAAGGCATTTTTGTAAGAAATTTGTTGTAGCCAGTTGCACCCATATAAACGAAACGTCAGTCATTCGAAATCAGTTAGCAACTGTGATGCGGACAAAGAACTTAGAGACCTAACCCAAAAAGGTAAGGTCTAAGGTCATTGGATGCTTAGTTCGACGCGTTGACATAAATTAGAATGTTCAATCAAGGTTCTATCATAATGCCTGGTGACAGATTTTCCTTCTCATTTCCGTTCTATTTACTTCTTTTTTCTGTGGTTGCAATAAAGTAGTTTTTAGGACGCACTGGGAAATGAACTTCATTAATTCAGAGGCATGATTTTTTATTACCTCATAAAAAAGCTGATCATAAATAGAGCCAATCAACAAAAACACAATTAAAATTAGTTCAAAAATAAATAAGTTACAATTACTTTAATTTCATGCTAGACAGAGAGCGCTCTATACTGAGTTATGACGTCACGCCTCAGGCACGCCATACAAATCCTATACTAACACACGCTTTGCGAGAAAGGGACAGAATCCCCCACCAGGACGAGAGAGAGACGAGGAGGACGTGGGGAGTCTCTATCCCCACCTAAAACTTTAAACGCTCATATCTCAGAGATTTTTCAGCCAATTTAGGCTATCAGCTAAAACATTCAATTTAGATATGACACCGTTTCATAATTTTAGCTAACCATGGAAGTAGATACACTTAAACCAGAATGACCAAAGTTGTCGGAAAAAAGGGCCTTAAACGATTATATCTCAGAAATTTATCAGCCAATTAAAATAATTTTTTCATTAAATGTAATGGATTTAATTATATCTTGCGTTAAGCCTGCTATTTGTAAAATTAAACAAATAGCAACTAGCCCATTCTAGATATCTAGGTCTAACAGCCGCACTCAGAGACGTTACACTTAAAATTGCTCTGTCTCGTTTTCATATGTGACAATTTCCGTCAACGAGAAGTTGACAGCAATTTTGAGTATTCCTTAGCTTAAGTAACGTCTCTGAGTGCGGCTGTTAGTGTCCATCTAGCTAGCGCAATAAAATATTAAGTTATCTAAGTAATACCGCAGAGCGTATCTTGATATACACCAGGCGTTAGAAACACGGGCATAAGTTAGCAAAGTTAGAAATTACGTGATGGCAACTCTCAATGCTGTTAGAGAACTAAGACCGTAATTAAGCGACAGAGTTTTCCTACATTAATTTACTCAAAGGAATAAATAAGGAAAATATTGTAAAAATATTGGGAATTACTGTTGTTGTTGTTGTATTGTGCATGGTTGGATAATTTTAACCCCCTACACAAAAAGAAGGGTGTTATAAGTTTAATGTGCGTATCCGTGTATCTGTTTATCTGTGCGTTTGTGTGATTATGTGTCTTTGTATATGTTTATGTAACAGTGCGTCTAAGAGCTGTATGTCTGTGTGTCTGTGTCACTGTCATGTGTGTCTATGTGTTTGTGTGTAAACGGCTGAATCGAGTTTGTTTTAGTTTTTGTTTGAAAGCTGAATTGATCGAGAGTGTTTTTACCTATGATTCAAGGAAATCTGTTCATCCGTTTGAAGAATATCAGATCTATTATAGTAAAAAAAAAAACCAATTTATAAAAGTTATGTATGTAAGTGTTTAGTGTGTAGTCACGATATCACAGACAGACACATAGTTCACGTTGAACTTACAACACCCCTCTTTTTTGCGTCGGGGGTGAAAAAAGAAACTGTCTAGATGAAAAACACTTGTTGATTATTTGTCATTACAACAATACTTTAAGCCCTATAGTCAGACTAAAACATATTTAGCTTGATTGACGGTTAAAGATAAAAGCCCAGTTTTGAACCTATCGTCTGGAGTGTAATTTTAACTGATAACTGTAATTATTTCGATTACTAGTTGTTGTATAGGACGCGTGTTTATTCCGATGACAATTTGGACAAAACGATTTTTGTTAATCACCACAATTATGAAATAGCGCTAGCTTCTTTGTCCTGTCGAAGATACGAACTACCTACGGCAATACAATGATTACTTTTGAAGGAGCGTGCCTTTATAACAAACTACCCTCGGAAATTAAAAACACTAAGTCGTTCAACACATTTAAAAAGCGACTTGCTGGGAATGTTATCGCAACATAAAATGAAAGCAAATGACGGATAATTAGATGGACATAAAATGAAAGCAAATGTGTTGGTCGGATAATTAGACGGATATTATGTAATATATGCTATATTATTTTATTCTACATCTTTGTAATTTTAGTTTATTTAGTTATTTTTGCGACGACGAACTCTAAATTTATTGTTAGCAGTGTTCTCATGAAAGTGATGTAACATCTTATCTATACTATAATAATAATAATCTATATTAATATTATAAAGAGGAAAGATTTGATTGTTTGTTTGTTTGCATTGGATAGGCTCCGAAACTACTGAACCGATTTGAAAAATTCTCTCACTGTTGGGAAGCTTCACTATCCCCGGGTAATATAGGGAATATCATATTTTTTTCAAAAAAATATGGATCCTTACTAAAACTCCAATAATGTAACCCAAGGTGTAAAAAATAAGATTTACAATTTTGACTTGCGTGTTTGACAGTTCTAAGACAGGACAACGTCTATCAGTTCAGCTAGTATGAGAATAAATGTCTATAAACCTAATATAAACATACTAATATTCGTCATAATCATAACTTTTTAATTTATGATAAAAAAATTACCGAATTCAAAAAAGGAAGGGGTTCAATTTTTTTTTGTTTGTTCTTAAGATCAGAACACCGTTATTTAAGAATTGATTTGTTAAATTCTTTGGAGTTTTCTAAAAGAAGTCCCACGCTATGTTATTTGTAAGCCGATTCGTCAAAAGATGCCATTTAAGTTTTATATTTTTTACAAAATCTGGCCAAGAATTACAAAACTACTATCATCATCACCACCATCATCATTATCAGCATATCATGTGCCCACTGCTGGGACTCAGGTCTTTTCTCACATAGAAAGGAAAGACCCTAATCCACCATACTGGCTCAGTCCATGTTGGTGAATGTCGTTATGTCTTTGAACTTTTAAGGTTCTTGGACATACCGGTTTCCTCACGATATTTTCTTTCACCATTTTTGAGTGATAGCAACGAAACTGCACATAATTTACCTAAATTCTCCATAAGTCATTGGTGAAGTGCCGATGATCGAACCATGTACTGTCAGATTGTTAAACGCAACGGTAGCATTGCCGTTCAGCCACCATTGCTAAAAACTACTGTAGTTTTCTCTAATCTGTCACTGGGCGATGTTCATTTTGAACAGCTTTTCGATCGAATTATCTGGTCATAAAATTTGTTTACTTACTTCGCTGGCGCAGCGACCAAAAGGGGGGCTTCCGAAACCAGAGAACGCCATCGGTTCCGGTCGCGCGCTGTCTCTTGCCAGTCGGCAACTTGGAGCTCACGCAAGTCCGACTCTATGGCATCTTTCAAGCGATATTCTAGGCCGGCCGACGGGTCGGCGGCCATTGGGAACTCCAATATTCGCCTTTTTGACATTGCGATCCTCTCCCATTCTCAGCAGGTGGCCTGTCCAGCAGAGTCTCTGGGCTTGGAAAAATTGTTTTGACAAAAATTAATAAGTATGAAGTAGGAAAATTGCCAGCAAGAGGTTTTTGTTGCATTAAAAATAGTAAAAACCAATTAGCGTAGCTATACACTCGTATCCATAATAGTGTAGCGTCGTAGCATGTAGCCACGTAACGTCTACGAGCGATCGACTACGTAATACGTAGCACTTCGTAGCAGTTGACGACGTTAACATCAAAGCCTTGCCAACTCATATCGGTTACAACCACATTTGAATATGAAAATAGAAAATAGATATATATTTGAATATGTATAAGGAAAGGAAATTGCTCACGAGATTCCTGACGTAATACAGCGTACACAGAATATACGAGAATCAAGAAAATAGATTATCAGCTTACACGAGGACGTTGTGTTATATTAAGTGAAATGGTTTTATTCACTCTCTCAAGTTGATAATATAATTTTACTAGGGAGGTAAATTAAATTAGAGTGTTTATTTACTACTTACATGTTATAGATATTATATCAAAATTTGACGATCGGCGGTTTTTAGGGTTCCGTACCTTAAGAGGAAAAAACGGAACCCTTATATAGGATCACTTTGATGTCCGTCTGTCAAGACCCTTTTTGAAATCAAGTTGAAATTTATATCAAATATTTAAATCTACGGTTTCTTTGAGCTGTGAAAAAATCAAACTCGTAAGCGTACGCAATCAAAAGATATGACCGTTTATGTAGCATATTTTCAGATATTTTGTGATTTCACATGGGAATCAAAGGGTGCTTCCCATTGACCTAGAATCATGAAATGTGGCAAGAGGCAAGGTCGCACAGCACATATAAAGGAAAAAATCCGAAAGATACAAATTTGAAGTTATATCATTTACAAATAATTGTTTTGCTATTACAAACTTACATTTTGTAGTTGGAATGTATCGAACAACCTTATTGTCCACTACAAAGTTAAGTTTGTCTTTCAATTATTTAAATTTTGTTGTTGTTTTTTTTCGTTTGGACTCGCGCTCTGAGCGTTCTATCTAACGGAACCCTCAGGCTACGAGTCCTGCCCGTACTTGCCCGGTTTTTTTCTCTTCAACATTCTGAACAAACTGTTAAAATCTTAGGAATGTAAGTTGAAGATGCTGACACTCGGATCCGCTCCTTTTCACCCCATTCCGAGGTCGCAACCCAACCGGGCCAATGAAAATCACCCCATTAGTACAGTCATTCGCAAAACCCAATTTTCTATCTACCGTCATCTGTTTAATTCCGCCATCTTCACCGAAACGGTACTGTCGCGAACAAAATACGAATTGTAATGTTAAATTTTGCCATAGAACAGCGTTTAATAGGTACTAATGATGATATTAGAGTTTAGTGTTATGTCTTGAACTTTGGCAATGGTCGGGAATTGATATTGATGTCGCCGGAGTGGCGTGTTGGCAGCGCGGTTGTAACTACCTGATTTACTAATAGAATGTTGGGGAATGTTAGTACGACGTTAGTGGCGGATAATGATCACAACACTTTATCGTGCTCTTAAACTCAGTCCAAGTATTTACTTGACTGACAGCTGCATTAAAAAAAAATAGTCTTGCCTTTGACCGCTTACTCGCCTGATGTAAAGCGATGATGCGGTCTACGGTGGAGCACGATTGCCTAGAAGAAACCGATTCACTTGTGATTTGAAGACTTGTAGCTATGGGGGAAAACCCATTCGGCAGCGCATTCCATAGACTAGCAGTTCTCATAATAAAAGTGGAATTAAAGCGCTTCGTACGGATTTTCGGAATATCAACCATAAAGCGGTGTCGATTTTGTGTTGCTATTGTAATAAGTGGAATGACAACCACGAATTCTGATAACTTTTGCTAGGTTTTTGAACGGAAGACTGTTCAAGGTATCCGAAATACTTAAATGAAATATTAAAAGAAAACATTTTATAATGTTATTGCAACTGTTAAACCAAATATATACTTGGACAGACAGTAGCCAAACTGAAAAAATAAAGTTACATTGAGAACCTCTTTTTTTGAAAGTGAGTTAGTAAGTAAGTTTCAAGTAAAGCTGCCTATATTCACATCTTAGCGCTTGGCGACAAATCGACAAAACATACCCGTAGTTAAAGACATTCGAATCCGAGAAAGACTATTAAACAAAGGTCTAGCAAAGGTCACCCCAAATCACATCTAGAACTAATTTCGGTATGTTCCAATCGGCGGCGGAGCCTGTACGACATTTTTATGACACAGTGAAAGGTTTAGGTATCTCGAGTGACCTGCTGTTGTCACCTCATATATTATTAAGACGCACGTGTCAGCCGGATGCCCTTGGCATACAAAGTCGCTACGAAATATGGATGAAGCAAAGTACAGAACTTACCTTTGACTCTGAGTTGGTAATCAGGTAAGTGGTTGCTTTTTCTCTATGATTCTAGAGCATGTTATTCAGGGACACGAAACGGTGCTACTAAAACGAAAGGGAGTTTTAATTCTCATCATTATGAATAACTTTGTGCGAACAACTCTGAAATGACGAATATAACTCGGATTATTCATAGAAAATATTCATTTACACTCAAAGAAATGTGTGGCAGTTGAGTAATCTATACTATCTACACTAATATTATAAAGAGGAAAGATTTGTTTGTTTGTTTGATTGTTTGTTTGCATTGAATTGGCTCCGAAACTACTGAACAGATTTGAAAAATTCATTCACTGTTGGGAAGCTACACTATCCCCGGGTGATACAGGCTTTAATCTATACCCGTGCGAAGCTGGGGCGGACTGCTAGTTTAATTATAAGTATGTATTATTTTCATTCACGGGTCTATCTCAGACTTTTTATAACCTTTATAAATTATTTCCTATTACACGCCTCGCCTGCTTAGGATAATAATGGGTCATTCAATTTTTACTATAGGTAAATATATAGAGTAGCATACACGCACAAATAAATAAGTTAAATCGGGAACCTCCTTTTTGAAATCCTTTGCAAATAACATTTTATAAATTGGTACCAATATTATAATAGTTCTATATTACTCGTTCCTACTAATTTTTTGTCTATAATGGTAGATCAAAAAATTTAATGGAAGGAAGATGTATAAAAATTGTAGGAAAGAAATGGACAACAGTAGGCTAGAGGCAGTGGATAGGGGAAGAAATTACAGGAAGCCTACTATTAAAAAAATAAAATATTCGACTAAAAATAATTATATTTCAGCATTATCACAATGGTCTCCATTTTGTATGCTTTTAAAAAAAAAATACAATTAAAGGTTTTGTTTTTATAACTGTTTACTTATTTTGTTAGAGTTGCTTCTGAATTTGACTGCACCATTAGATACCACATGTTATTTGATTCAGCTTTCATTAGAAGCCCTAAGGTGCGGTATAAGAAACATCATTTGGTAGTGATTTCCCCAGACAATGCTGCCCTTGTCTGTTCAACTTAGTAATACGATTTCATTAGGTCAGATAGAACCTGAGAAAGACTTGAAATTATTTCTAGTTCGTATGGAATCCACTAGCTGCATCTCGTGGTTTTTTCTGATATTCTACAGGCATTGTGTATTATTAGTGTGTTATTCCGGGGTATAAGCTATCCCCATATCAAATTAAGTCAAAATCCATCCAGTCGTTACGGAGTTGCGTGGCCGATGGTGGCTGAGCGGTAGCATGTGCGTTTTACAATCTGACGGCACCCAGTTCGATCCTCGGCCCTGCACCAATTACTTATTTGGTACCTAAATAAATTATGTGCAGTTTCGATGCATCTATCAAACACGATGAAGGAAAACATTGTGAGGGAACCAAAACTGTATCCAAGAACCTTAAAAGTTCAAAGACATCATATGACATTCATCAACATGCACTGGGCCATTATTTTAAAATAACTATTATTAAATATTCAAATCTCGAAAACGTTTAAGTTACTTTAACAACTAAAATAGTTTGAAAACTCAATTTTTAGGGTTCCGTACCTCAAAAGGAAAAAAACGGAACCCTTATAGGATCACTTCGTTGTCCGTCTGTCAAGACCCTTTTTCTCAAGAACGCGTAAAGGTATCAAGTTGAAATGTATACCAAATACTTGAGTCTACGGTTTCTTTTGGCTGTAAAAAAATAAAAGTTGTAAGTCAACGCAATCAAAAGATATGAACGTTTATGTCGTATATTTTGCGATTACACAGGGGAATCATAACCTATAGGGTACTTCCCGTAGACCTAGAATCATGAAATTTGGCAAGAAGCAAGGTCTCAGCACATATATAGGAATAAATCCGAAAGTTATAAATTTGAAGTGATATCATTTAAAAATAAAGATTTTGCTATTACAAACTTACATTTTGTAGTTGGAATGTATCGAAGAACCTTATAGTCAACTACAAAGTTAAGTTTGTTTTTCAATATATTAACTGCATTTCGTTTTTTTTTGGTCTCGCGCTCTGATGGTTCTAACGGATCCCTCAGAGCACGAGTCCTACTCGTACTTGCCCGGTTTTTTTATTAGGTACTAGCTGACCTGACAGACGTTGTCCTGTCTTAGAACTGTCAAACACGCAAAGTTAAAATTGTGAATTTTATTTTTTTACACCTTGGGTTACATTATTGGAGTTTTAGTAAGTATCACTATTAAAAAAAAAATATATAGCTTATGTTACCCGGGGATAGTGTAGCTTCCCAACAGTGAAAGAATTTTTAAAATGGGCTCAGTATTTTCGGAGCCTATTCAATGCAAACAAACAAACAATCAAATCTTTCTTCTTTATAATATTAGTAAAGTATAGACATTCTTTCTTCTAGATGTTCTATGAACAAATTGAAAAAATCTACACATTTTATTACCACGGGACCATGCAGTTGGCGTAGTATTCTAGAATGTATGGATCCCTAATATCAGGAACATAATAATTATCGTCTTAATTGTCTTCAAATCGCGAGTGAATCCGTTACTAAATAAAAATAAAATAAATAAATATTCAGGACATTTTTACACACTCGGTCATCTGACCCCAAACTAAGCAAAGCTTGTGATATGGCTGCCAGAGACTGATATACATACATGTATAGTTTTTAAATACATACTTAAAATAGATATTAACACCCAGATATAGAACAAACACAAATGTTAATCACATAAATGTTTTCCTAGGGGGAATCGAACCCACGCCCTCAGGCTCAGAAGGTAGGTTCACTACCAACTGGACCAACGGGTTATCAAATCTTAATATCTTCTAGGCAAGCGTGTTCCATCGTAGACCGCATCGTTGCTTAACATCAGGCGAGTTAGCATCCAAACGCAAGCCTATTATTAGTTAATAATAATTAAATAAATGAATAAATATTCGGCCATTTTACGTATAAACTGAAATAAATATCATAATTTAAGAAAAACCATATGCCTAGTAGTAGATAGGTTATACAGGGCTGATAGTGATGTTGTAAAACAAGTCACTACTTTGTATAAACCCCTTAACACACAAAATAGACCAAAGTCGAAAAAGCATGGTATTTACTCGCACCAGCTGCTGGAACAATTAACGGAATACATTATAATAAACCAGGACAAAGGGAGTCCGGTCACGCACACTCTCGCGGTGATATTTCACACGTTGTTATGGGCCGTGTTTTTGGCTAGGTGACGCTTTTATGGCACATGGGTAAATATGGCTCAATTTTTAGTAGAGCGGAATTGGTTAGAGGCGTTGCGTTGCATGTTTTGTGTCACAGCGTTGTGGTAAAGAATCTTTCCGCGTTGTTTTAGGGTTCTGTGATAGCCTAACGGAACCCTCATAGATTCGCCGTGTGTGTCCATCAGTCTGTATGTCGTTGTCATTTTATTCCGGGTAAAAAATCACGTGTGTGTTCACGCTAGAGCACGTCCATTGCGTTTCATTAAAAAATTACACACCGCAGGTGTGTAATTTTCAACGCGCATTGAAATTTCCTTACAAATTTTCAACGCAGTTCCGTAAAAATTACGGACCTATAGGGAAAGGGAAAGAAAAGTTCTTGAGTGGAGACCATGAACCGGAAGACACAGCGTAGGCAGGCCTCCCATTAGATGAACCGACGACATCGTGAGAGTAGTGGGCATCCAGTGGATGCAGATGGCAGGCTGTTGTTCAATGTGATGCTCTTAGAAGGAGGCATATATTCAGCAGTGGACGTCTTTTGGATGATGCTGTTAAGAAAGAAAAAGGATATAAAAACAGCTAGGGGCAGGAGAGTGAACAAGAGGGAAATATAAATAACCCACTTGTGCTAGCTCATTTATTTTTCTATAGAAAAAAATCAACGCACCTGCGTTAGAACTAACGCAGGTTCGAAAGACGAAGAGCGTTCGGGGCAAAGGAAAGCGAGCAAGAGGGAGGGAGGGGAGGGGAGGGAGGGGATAAATAGTGACAACTCTTGCTATATTTCGTTAATTACATAACGGTGATAATTTTTGTAGCAATATATATTTTTTTTAAACGTTTTTTTTTATACTATCAGTGCGATGGACTTTTATGACACAGCAAAGCTGTTGTGCCTGAAAATCCAGCTTAAGATTAGAATAGACGATATCTTTTATAGTTCTTATATTACTACTAAACTAAGGATCAAATATTTAATGTTAAATGATTATTTACGGGATAGGTACTTACCGTGGTAAGGTTGTGGAATGAGCTACCGATATTTCGGCGCAGTTACATGCAATATCGGGAGCTCATTCCACAACCTTACCACGGCAAATGTCCCGTAAATAATCATATAACTTTAGTGAACAACCTTGATGGTTTAAATATATCTAATGCATAATTGTTTACTTACAATGACACATCACACATATCGTGACGCACACACCGTTGATTTTAGTTAAATAAATGTACTTTTTGCGACCTCATACCAGTAAGCTATCTCTACATATATTTAACGTTATTTTTAACGATCCCAATTTAACGAGAGGTTCAAACAATGGAATTAAGTTCAGCTTTTAAAATGCAATGATCGTATTGAATTTGATCCAAAAAACTGTGCGTTGGTGAATTAAGTCCGAGTGCCTCGTTCGTAAAATCCCCATTAGGAATACATTTTCGTTTAACCCCACGTTTAACGTTTTTTTAGTAATCTACGTTGCTTGGCTGTTATATGTATCAGAGTTTCTAAGCCGCTCATATGCTTCTTACGTGACGTATAACAATAATGTAACACGCCATAAAAGGAGAATTCAAACAATATGGTCTCTGACATAGCCTTACATAGCCTCTAACATAGCCTCTGACATAGCCTCTGACATAGCCTCTGACATAGCCTCTGACATAGCTTCTGACATAGCCTCTGACATAGCCTCTGACATAGCCTCTGACATAGCCTCTGACATAGCCTCTGACATAGCCTCTGACATAGCCTCTGACATAGCCTCTGACATGGGCTCTGACATAGCCGGCTATGTCCACCTCCGGCTGCCGCGGTGGTGCAGCGCGAGTGGCATGTTCGCCGCGGGGCGCGCACCCTGCTGGCAGGCGCTGCTGCGGAGCCGGTCGGCCGCCGCGCGCACCGCCCTGCACCGCTCCGATAACGCACTGGTGGCTGCGGTACGAGAGTGGTACACCAGCCCGATACATCGCACATGGAGAGCGTATCACACGCCCATTACTTAATTATTTTTGTTGTATCAATCTTATTTTTCAATTTTAATTTTAAGTTTTATGTGTAATTTTTGTATTTGAATTTTTTATATTTAATTTTAATTTTCTAATCATCAATATTATAATATCATAATAATAATGTAATGTAATTTGTATAATAAGTTATGGATGCAAGTCCGGATAATAAAATTTTTCATTTCATTTCATTTCCTAGCCTCTGACATAGCTTCTGACATAGCTTCTGACATCGCCTCTGACATAGTCTATGATAGACTTTGACGTGGCTTCTCACGTAGCTTCTGACACGACCTCTGACATAGCCTCTGACATGGCCTGTGAGATAGCCTGTAACATAGTCTCTGACCGCCTCTAAGATAGACTCTGATTATCTAATACTGATGAAATAAATACAAATAACAAATACTGATGGAATTAAACTTCAAATTAAACCAAGTGCCAACCGAGACCGTCAGTCTTTAGTTAAGCTACACGAAACGCTGAGTTTTTAACGATAAGATTGCCAGTTGTTGCACTAGTATAATGTCATTTTGTTTTATGTATACCATGTCAAATTTGACGTGAATAATAGTTTCTATTTAAGTGTCACTTATCTTTTAATTTCACCGATCAGTTGCAGCTAGGTAGATTGGTCACATCACGAGCACTGAAGTATAATTGACTCAGAGTGGCTCGTTCGTGAAATCCCCAATGGGCATAAATTAACTTTTTAACCTCAAACAGAAACTTAACGTAATTAACTGTCACAGCATTGAACAGCTCGCATGCAGTTTTAAAAAGCACATTTGTTTTAATTAAATTAGAGATACTTACTATCATTATAGTCGTGATGGTATAAATATTTATCCGGTCACTTTTCACATGGTTCCGGCCATTAGTATAATCACAAAATTGAAATGATCTACTAATAGTAGTGCTAGTAACCTACATTGAAAAAATATTCATGCATTGATACACAAAAAAGTACCCTGTATCAATTACGTGTAAATAAAAAAATATAAAATAAATATCGACAAACTTAATCCAATGCAGTGAAAAATATATCCAATTTACCTTATAATTAAAATAGAACTAAAATAATTAACTAAAACGTGAACTTTTTATCACCTTAACTTTTTTTTTTTATTCGTCCCATGAGTTCTATTGCGCTTTGCTCGGCACTGAAAACCATTATACGAACGGATTTGGGTGAAATTTATTATTAAAATAATCTTTTCCCTGTATTAACACATAGTAGGCTACTTTTATACTTCCGAAAAACGTGTGGTTCTTTGTGAGTAAACGCTGTTTTAATTAAAACAAAATGGCCGGAAGCTCTCTGTTGTCATATCAGTCTATACGGCATAACGAATATCCGCCTATCCGGCTAAATCAATATCCGGCCAACAGTAACCACTAGTAATAAATTAATATTAGGTACCTATGGCAAGTACCGTGCGTAAAATGAAGGGGAAGCTATCTACGATACAGCCATCAATCAAGATAGCTAATTAATTACAAAATATGATTGATCTGGCCTCACCTTAGTTGGATAGATTAATGTTTACCTATAAGAACCCGCTTCCCTATACAGCTATCTCGCTCACACTTTTTGAACATTTTTTGAAAATTAAAATATCTGAGTAGGAAATTAAATAATTGCCAAGAGCGCGCGAGACACGCATATGGTAGGATTCCGTAACCAAAATCATATTTGTAGTCACATTCACATAGTTTAGAAATTGGTGGTTATAGAAAAATTCGAACTAACGAAACTCTGTGGTCTTAACCAAGTGTCAAAGATGTATCATTTCGACGTAATATCAGCAGACAGACAGACGGACTGATAGAACGAACTTATAAGGACTATTCCTTGTAAGACTACGGAACTCTAAATACTAGCGGTCCACCATATTGGATTTAGAATGACGTCACTTAGCATGCGTTATCATCCAAACCAAACGTGTACACAAAATTACACAATCTATTCGGGATAACTGTTTTAAAATTTAGTTTCAAGATTTGACCCATACTAACAAGGCAGATATTTTTTATGTCTTTATTAAAATACTAGCTGACCTGACAGACGTTGTCCTGTCTTAGAACTGTCAAACACGCAAAGTCAACATTGAAAATCTTATTTTTTACACCTTGGGTCACATTATTGGAGTTTTAGTAAGGATCCCCTATTTAAAAAAAAAAAATAATATAGCCTATGTTACCTAGGGATAGTGTAGCTTCCCAACAGTGAAATTTTTTTTCAAATCAGTTTAAAATTCAGTTTCGGGGCCTATTCAATGCAAACAAACAAACAATCAAATCTTTCCTCTTTATAATATTAGTATAGAAAATAAATAAATAAATATTATGGGACATTTTGGCACACAAGGATTTTTTTAAAAGGTTTTTATGGTTTGTTATTAACTAAACAAAATACAAACAAACACTACAAAAACATCTGAAATATTATTGAAAATGAGGTGAGATAGGTCCTCGTGGGCCCAATTTCTCGACCTCATAATTATTAGTTAAATGAGAGCTTGTAAAAGTACAGATTATGATCGTGGCACCAACATATTCGTGCCATAAAATATCTAAATATAGCATAAACTTAATTGTTTTCATAATCTTAAACTAATGCGCTAATGCGAATACAAAGCTAATCCAAAAACCGTCACCAAAATATTCTATTAAAATCCTAAATACTGCGTCTCTAAGCGGCAATTTGTTCTCAAAACAAGAGAGAATTACATGAATAATATACGAAACTAAATGTGTCTAAATTACCATTTTTGAATAAGTAATTCTTGATGAGCCTAATGGAGGAAAGAATGAGCTTTCGTGCGAACAAACGAAGTTAGCCGCGCGAAGGGTGTAATTTGGTACAATGTATACAAAGTTAAATAGTCATGTCGGTCTAGTTTTTATTTACTTACCAAAAATCTAGACTATTACACCGTGTAACAAAAAGGTGTGGTTATACTGAAGGGTATGTATGTACTCATCATTACAAACAACTTTTACTATGGGATCAACTGTGAAATCGAGAATAAAAATCTGCTGTTGCATTTTGTCGGGTGGCAATGACCATTTTCTATGGAACAGCGGATTTTTTCGGACTTTTTTTTTTTTTTTTTTTATATTCATTTATTTCATATATATACACATAATTAATTTAAATTAGTATCGAAAAACTAAGCTGTTTGTATCGATACTAAGCTTCACTATACGCACTAACATAATGGCGCAAACTTAAATAAATTTTAATATTTTATACGTATTATGCTTAATCTAGTATCAATAATATTATTAATTATATTATGAAACCGGTCGATTGTCTCGACCGATAAAACGTGAGTGCAAGCCGGTGCTATAATTAATGATATTATGAATGCGAAAATGAGTTTCTTTGTTTATTTCACGTAGCGAAGAAGCAACGGGTCGATGTTTTTTGCATAGAAAAAGGAGGAGCATAATTTTTCCGCATCCTTTGATATGAACAGTATAGCATGGCACGGGAGAGATCGCTTACAAAAGGTCGCCAGTTACGGTTTTTACACTCGATTTAAGTCTTTTTTGACCTCTATACCTATGTCAGTTCTGGCGTGAACATAAGTTTTCTATCTGTATCGTGTCCCATTCTCATATTCCAAAATATTTATTTGCAAAATCCCATCGAATTCAATTCAATTTAATCGTTTATTCGCTAACAGATAACAGACAAAAGACATACAGTGTAACATAAAGAGTTACTATAGCGGAAACATAATTTATGTCAAGATCAACGTTAAACAGGTCATCATCATCATCATTTCAGCCATATTACAATCACTGCTGGACATAGGCCTCCCCCATCGATCTCCAAAAGGGCCGGTTGGTAGCGGCCTGCTTCCAGGGTTTTCTGCGGTCTCTTTTAGGTCGTCTGTTCATAAGTTAATCAGATAGAATTGCCGAAAGAAGGAGGACGAATATGCTTTGCAGTGGACTGAATAAGCAGCCAACCTTTTTGGTACCTACTCATAGCAGATTACTGGACAGTGGACATACACCAGTAGGTCAATTTTATGATCCAAGGAGTGAACACATAACATGGCTTAGCAGTGTTAAATACAGAGCAGTAATAAGTAGTGTGAACAAATATACAGATGCAAAACCCAAATCGTAATGAAAAGTAGCGCCAAAGCTAGAAACAATTCAGCCATATGAAACTCTAATCTAAATCTTTAAACTAAAACAGACCAAGTCAAAAGCAGTTTGCGTATTCCGGGCCATATTTCAACAGTCTATATTGTATCTGAAAAACATAAAGACGGTCCAAAACACGCGTAAGGCGCATCACAAACGGCCCGTGGCAGCCGGGATGTTCTGTGGCCCTCGAGACGGCCCGATATCAAGATTATTACCCTCTCCTTTTGCTATACGCGTACATTCCATGCTTTTGTGCTGGGAGGAAAAGTACCTATTTTGATTCTGAGGCAAAAATATTGCTCTCGGTTCACTTAATCAGATATTTTTTTATTTAGCTTGCTCTGTTAGTTAGTGCGTAGGTATGTATGTGTGGAACAAATCATGCACCTAAATTTAATAGTTCTAACAGACGTGTGGATTTGGTTGACCTCAACCGCCGTCTGATCAACGGGAGAGAAAGAAAGGAAAATATGTTATCTCACTCTTTCTCTCCCGTTAGTTGGACGGTGGTCCGTCAACCAAATCTGTAACGTCACCACATGTCTGTTAGCACTACTAGACCGGCTATTCCCAAACGATCAGGTGAAATTTTGCATACACGTTTAGTTTGGATGACAATGCATGGAATAGAATGAATGAATAGAATATATAGCCATATTGGACTTAGAATTCACTTAGCAAAGTGATCTCATTTTAAATCCAATACGGTGGTCTCGCAAAGATGGCGGACCAGTTTTTTTTGTACTATTTAAACTATATTTATAACTACCAAACTAGCGTGAGTTCTAAGCTCACAATTCTAGTTCAACACTATTATATTTATGTATCATTTCTAATACTTGCTAGAAACATTAATGAAGTACGAAACTAGTTGGAATCGAGTTTTCTCCGCTTGGTATGAAGTGGGAATTGTGTTCCTGCTTTGTTTTATCTATTTATGTAGTAGTGATTTAAACTCACTTGCATATTCTGCTGTACGGGTCATATTAGCAATTTTATACGATATCTATAACTAACTTCGCCCGTGGTTTCCTCCGCCATACAGAATTCGCTTATTTTGGATATTAATGCTTATGTTAATCCAGGGTATGAGATACCTTCATACCTACCGAATTTAAAAAATCCAATCATCCATTCAGCTATTAAAAGACGTTCAGAAAAGAATTGTTCAGTGTGGAGGTCTATGGGTGAGACCTATGTTCAGCAGTGGAAGTTTTCGGGCTTATGATAATGATTAGGATGATGATAATGAGAGGAACTACCTATGTCTCAGTGGTTTTTAATCAGATCTAATAGTATGAATAATTTTGCACAGGCACCTGTTGATTTGGCAGTATCAATAAATTTGTTCAAACTTTTACTAATTTTAAAGTCGGTTTTTTGTGTTTATATTTATAGAATTTTTATGGAAAGAAAGAATTGTTATAGAATTTTATGAATTATTAGTTCCTTTTTTACGTATTTGCCAAACAGTATCTAAAGTAGTAATAGTTAGTTTAACGCCCCGTCATAATGTAAGATCTCACGAGACCTGCTGGATCAGAAATAAAATTTTACAACCATTGTATCTAACGCCTTGCATTTTGTATTCCCTGCCGGCTGCTTCGGTGTTGTGGTGGTATTGAACATTGGTAGCGATTTTTGCTATAGCTGGTTTTAGAATGCAAGATCGTGTAGTTTTGCCATGTTTATTGAAATAGTTTGGAACGGGGTGTAACTGAGATTGGAAGTCTTGATTTTTGAAAGTAATAACTTAAGGACGAGTTTTGATAATGACAACATTGTAGGTATTAAAACTCAGGTGATCTCGAGTGAGTGAAAGCAGTAGTGAGTGAAGGAAAAGGCCGCCCACTAGGTGAACTGACAACATCGTGAGAGTCGCGGGCATCCAGCAGATGCAGATGGCAGGCTGTCGTTCAGTGTGGAGTTCTAAGGAGGCTTGTGTTCAGCAGTAGACGTCTGCTGTCTTCTGGCTGAAGATGATGGTTCCGAAAACTATTACGAAGCATTTTGACTCCATTTTTATTGTCTGAATGCTAGACTGTGGAATGCGCTGCCTGAATGGGATGGTCCTTGATAGATACAATCTCGGTGTCTAAGTCGCGAGTGAATCGGTTTCTTCTAGGCAAGCGTGCTCCGTATTATTGTAACATATATAGGCATCGGTCTTCCGGCTGATGATAACGAAACTAAACCTTGAAACGTTACTCAAAAGAAAGTTATAAATACGTCACATATATGAGATAAACCTACTCAAGAATATCAGACCGCGAACCAATTTATCGCGACCGATAACCGAGTCGGCAGATAAAACCGATTTGTCAATTATAATCATACGATTTAAGCTCCCGCACGCAAATTGAAATTCGTCGAGCGTTCACTAATGAAGCTATTGTAGTACCGACGAACGGTTTTTACCGTGCAATTAACTGGGAAATCTGGTGAGTGCGGTCGGTTTAAGCGATGGTCAACGAATCGATGGTCGAATCGATGTGAGTCGATCGAATCAAGTAGAACCTGTGATTTTGCGGTTTGACGCGCGTGGTCGGTTGTAATTTGAGTGAAACTAGTGGTGTTTCATTGATTTGATTAAATAAATTACGTATTAAATTCAACAATTATGATGGACAAATTAACCACCGTGACTAGGTCTGGAGAGACCTGACAGTGGTTACCTCAGATCAGACAAATACTTGCCCTTAGACGGACTCACCCAGAATACGACCTTGTCGCCCTTTTTAGCTAGTGCTATTAGTTAGTTCATTAGTGTCGTAAGATATTTAATTTGCTCATTAAATTGTGCGTTAAGCGATTTTTTTATTATTCAATAATAGACTTGTATTTAGCGCCTTTTTGCGGTAAAGTGGGAAAAAAAAAGTATGGAAAATTGAGTCATTTATGGACAATTGGAGACACGAACGATAATTGTACTAAGGCGTATCTCCTTTGTTTGTCTGATCTGAGATGGTTACCAATAGCGGTATAGTACCAGTACACTAGTAAGCGCTCCGTGGTTTCACCCGCGTTGAAATTCGCCCAGGAACCGTATATTTTTCCCAGATAAAAAGTATCCCATGTCACTTTTCGACCTATACAACTATCTATACCTAAATAAATAAAACGTGATTAAATAATACGTGATAAGTCCCGATAAACATTTAAAACATATCTATACCGATACAAACAAGCATGCAAAAAAATCAACGGATCGTGGCTTAGATGCATGAAACAGGATCTTATCATCATTATCAGCCTATCGTGATTCCACTGCTGGGACTCGGGCCTTCTCTCAGAGAGAGAGGATGGACCCTAATCCACCATGCTGGCCCAGTGCATGTTGGGAAATGTCTTTGAACTTTTGAAGTTCTTAAACATACTGGTTTGCTCACGATGTTTTCCTACACCGTTTTTGAGCGATGCCATCGAAACTGCACATAATTTATTTAAGTACTAAATAAGTTATTGGTGCAGGGAGGATCGAACCGGGTGCCATTAGATTGTAAAGTGCACTTGCTAGCGCTTGGCCACCTGCTCTCTTATCCATCATCGGAAAGAGGATCTTTTATAGCATCTTTTTAGGGTTCCGCACCTCAAAAGGAAAAAACGGACCCCTAATAGGATCACTTCGTTGTTCGTCTGTCTGTCCGTCTGTCTGTCCGTCTGTCTGTCCGTCTGTCTGTCCGTCAGTCAATCTGCCAAGACCCTTTTCTCAAAAACGCGTAAAGGTATCAAGTTGAAATTTATACTAAATACTTGGGTCTACGGGTTTTTCGGCTGTAAAAAAATAAAAGTTGTAAGTCAACGCAATCAAAAGATATGAACGTTTATGTCGCATATTTTGCGATTTCACAGGGAAATCAAAACCTATAGGGTACTTCCCGTTGACCTAGAATCATGAAATTTGGCAAAAGGCAAGGTCTCATAGCACGTATATAGGAATTAGTCTTAAAAATACAAATTTTAAGTTATATCATTTAAAAATAATTATTTTGCTATTACAAACTTACATTTTGTAGTTGGAATGTATAGAAGAACCTTAAATTCAACTACAAAGTTAAGTTTGTCTTTCAATATTTCAATTTTAGTTTTTTTTTTTGGACTCGCGCTCTGATGGTTCTGTCCAACGGAACCCTCAGAGCACGAGTCCTACTCGTACTTGTCCGGTTTTTTTTTCTCTGCTACATACACGCATCGTAATAACGGGAAAATTTTACAACGTAAAAACTTTAAAACCACGTTTGCGCAAAATGCTAGTTTTGCTTGCAATAATATCGCAGTGGCGTATAAAATAACAAACTTTGTTTTACCAGATGAAGTTTGCGGAACATGTTATAATATTGTATGTTGTACGCCACCTAGTTCTGAACTAGGACATAATGCGTTCTGTTTCTATCTACGGGAGATTTATCCAGTTTCTCATATTCAGTTTGTGCTTAGAATTTTTTACTGTAAAATTTTGCATTCATTTTAAAATGCATTTTTTTCTTTTTCTGTTTGATATAGGTTATACAGTTAGTTAATTTGTTGCAGAGTAAAGCTACTTTTATTATAAACGTACTATTTAATTCTTCCACTAGATGGACATATGACCTAAAAGAGAACGGAGGGAAACGCTAGAGCAAGGCCGCTCCCAACCGGCCTTTTTGGAGATCAATGGAAGAGGCCTATGTCCAGCAGTGGACGTCCTACGGCTGAAAGGAGGAGGATTAAATTCTTCCTGTAGATTTCGTTGTGTCGGGGGGAATTAGGATTATACTGATAAACCAATGTAATAATATAAAATGATGTAGACACGTTTTACCGAGGTCTGCGCGGCAACAAGTTAATTAGCTTGAGTGAACTCCTGTGTCTGGCAACGACGCAAACGTACGATGCGTGATTTTGGAGTATGAATAAATAATAATAAATGCCATGTTGTATTTAGATAGTGAAATTATTATACTGGGACGGCTGTACAAGGTTGTAAGATTGTAAAGTTCTATGGGTCCTATGTAGGTAGCTATAGTAAATAATCGGTTTTAGTGAGTTTTAATGAGTATGACGTCTGTATTGGTAAAACCTCATTGCTTTATACTAATATTACAAATAATGCAAAAGTGTGTCTGTATGTTGGTTTGTTTATTCTTTCAAGCTTATTGTAGCAATGGATCGATTTTTTGATTTTTTGCTTAGAGATAGTTGGAGACCAGGTAGTTTGATGCCATAGGTGGCAAACAAGCAGACGAGCTGCGTGATTGTAAACAATTACCATCGCCTATAGATACTTGTAATACCACAGGCATCACAAATACGTAGACTCTATATTAATTCGTCTTTTGAAGAACCCCATGTTGTAGCTACTCGGAAACACCACGGAAGGTAGCTCATTCTATATTTTGCAGGTGTGAGAAAAGAAGGATCGCGTGAATCGCAGTGTTCGATTTCTACTGATTTATATGTGGATGATTGTGAGGAGTGGCATAGGATACTTTTATCCCGTATAAATATACCGTTCCTTGGAGATACTTTTATCCTGTTAAAAATATAGGTACCGTGCCATAGATATACTTTAATCCTGGTAAAATATACGGTTCCTTAGAGATATTTTATCCCGGTAAAAATATAGGTACCGTTCCTCAGAGATACTTTTATCCCGGTAAAAATATGGGTACCGTTCCTTAGAGATTGCCTATATGCGGTTGAAACCGCTGGGCGCAGCTTGAATAGACAAAACACTACTAATACCCAGACCCAGTTAATTCATCAATCCATACATTTTCATGATCGAGTAACAATAAAACCGCTAGTTTTCTAGGCGCTAAGTCATTTGCCTGAGCGATCCCAGCCTCGGCTATGTAGGCATTCCTCCTTCGTTTAGAGCTTCAAATGATTTATTTTGCCCTAGAAATAGTAATTTAATCAGTGAGGTCTGCTGTAAAAAAAAACAATAATTCTACTACGGAGTGCGTGACTGAGAGACAGCTGAACGAAGTTGGGCAGCCAGCCCTGCATTCGTCTAGTCAATATGATGGCGGGCACAACCTACCTACAGGTAAAAATATCTTATAATTCAATCACTTATGTATTTTTAGAAAAACATAATTATTTTCGATAAATGTATGCATTGGTAAAAAAATAAGCAATTCTATTTAACATGGTAAAGCTGTTAGCATTCTGGCTACTTTTATTTTTACCAGGATGGTTTTAGATTCGGTATTTAGTTTTTAGTTAGTTTAATTTTTTGTGTAAATTTATTCCATTAATGTATATTGTAACTTAATTACATGATTGCAAATCCTTAAAAATAAATAATAAGAAATTCTAAATTAACTATCTAATATTTACTATAAAATAAAAATCCTATTTCCTTTTAAACCTGTTTTCCTAAAAAGCTTTTGATCGACATTATCTATCGAAACCTACCCCAAAAAATATTAGCTTTATCGTTCTGAAATACTGCTCGCAATGATTCCGGATATCTCAGGGTCGTAAGTCGGCAGTGAGGCCCCTGGGGATTGGGCTTGATGAATAAGCTATGGGACTTGTCATTTGACAGTTCTCGTTGAAATGTACTGAGAAATCTCGGTAAAATACTAAGCCCTATTTTTTTATGTTAAGAAAATCCAAGACCATGTTTTGATAATGAAAAAATTTAAAAACATTAATATTGCTCTATCTATTTGTAATTATATCTAATCGGGTTTTAATGTTGAAAACGTGCGAAAGAGATAGCTGAGGATGGTGAGCGCAGCGGTAGACGGCAGTAAAACTTACCAGCACCAAATTTTTTTGTGGTTCTTCGATTTCATGTTCCGTGGTTAATCATCCAGGGCCTAATGTAGGATGTAGTAGGTATATAATACGTGGTTGGGGTCAGAGCGTGTAATATAGCTTTGCTTTAATGATTGCCGCTAGGCAGAGCCAGTTAACTAACTACTGCCTTTCTGGTTAGTCCTGACAGTTGCTTAAGTACCTACCCGTATCTTGACCAGAGCTATTTCAACATAATTGAAGATAAATTCGGCATTTCTTTAGAACGCACGAAGATTTCGAAAATACTTTTTGTATTTAAAAGAAAAATTACATGAAAATTGATTTAAATCATTTGCGATGTTATTCTAAAGCTAATGCGTAATCTTTTTTTCCATAATTATAATGTACAAAAATTATGGGAAAGGTGGTGGGTTCTTTTTTTACAATATATAACAAGTTTAGTGAGTTTTCGGGAAGTTTATCTTTAAATTTAACCGGATTTATCTTTTAATTTTCCAGCCTTAGAGGTGCAATATTTTATATACTCGCGAGATATTTGACGAAAAAGCATATTTTTTTTATCGGTTCTCAAACAGTGTAGATATTGCACAACAAGTTCACAAAAAAGATACAGCCACATTGAGAATCTCCATACACGCTTTTATTTGACTTGACTTGTTAGTTTGGATCAAATCTTGTAATCTGAATTAATTTTAAAAGTTATCCCCAGCCTAATTTTGCGAACACGTTTAATTTGGATGACAATGGCGTCAATTCTGTTGTACCGTTCTCTAAACTAAACTAATCTGACAGGACTAAAATTATCTGTCTCTCTTTTAATTTTAATATGTGAGAGAAGGACGGCAACAGTTTTAGAGCTGTCAAATTTAGTTTAGTTTAGAGTGCATCAGAATGATGTCAATGTCTGGCTAGCCAAATGACGTCCTTCTAATTCCATTATGGCGTACTTCCAAAGATGGCGGTACAGTTATTTTATACACCCTCATGATATGGATATCAAATAAAAGGATTGAGAAGAGTACAAAAAATAAAACTACGTCACACATGTTTATTTAAAGGTATTTATTTGTTTATAATTATTTTATTGAATATCAGCTGAAAATAAATAGTGTGCGATCAAGGACGTTTTATACCCTACTTCCATGTGTGCGATACATTTTTATTGTCAGACCGGAATTCACTTGTTTGGCGTATGATAAAACCTTTCTCCACCTTATAAACCGATGTCTCGGAAAATTACGGAAAATAATCTCCAAACGCCACGAAAGATAAAACCCATCTTTTTAAGGAGCTTACTGTTCATTTCTTTGATCTGTCTTTCTTGCGAAACAAATAAACTCTACGGGTAAATTATGAGTTTTGCTAAGCCTTTTTTATTCGTAAGTGACACTGATATTTTCATTATTTATTATTTGTTTATTACGAGGAAAAAAACAATATACCAACAAACTTTGGTAGTTATATAATAACAATATTTATTATACGTAGCCGAGGTCAGCATACGTAATTCTGTACAGTACTTTAGACATTGCGTATCTATGCAATAATATAAATAAAGTCACGTAAAATATGCATAAATATTTTGAGGTAACTTTCACGTTTAATCAAAACGTATATAGTAACCAAACTTCGAAAAAAAAAACATGTCTATGGCTCTACTATGAGCAAGGACCTTGTATATATTCTAAAGGGAACGAATATTTTGATAAAGCTCTGTCCATGCCAATAGTTAAAACGTACTTGACTATGAGCCAATCATAGGACACCACCGATTAGGTAGTAGATCTGTGTAGGACACCATCTGGAAATGTCTGTGGGAAATGTCAATAACTATTTGTCTTGTAAATTCTTACATGACCTCTGTGCATTCGCCTCTTTTATCGGAAAAACATAATCAAAACTCTTTGTTCATTGAAATATTATACACACATACCCACAAGATTTTAGAGGAGACAAAAATTGGCCGAGGGTTCTTCAAATTATGAACCATGTTTAAATAAACTAATTTAGATGAAAATTTTGCTGTCGATTTTGGCACATAAGTACTCATCATATCATAGCACGCTGGCTCGTGGTGCTTAAGTTACAGAAAACGTCTCGCAGCGTCCATCACAAAAGCAAATTTTTGAAAGGGGGTGAGTCTCACCTCCTTTCAGAGCAGCCATAAAATTTGACTCGTAATGTAACTGCTTATACTAAATGCTTATGTCCTTTTCATGGCTAAAAAGAGTCCGTAAGTAAGTTGTAAGCAGTGGAAGGCATAAAATTGCAAGATCATAAAACGTTTGCAGTGTAATACACTCCAACCATTTACCTCGCTGACCTCTCGTACATAAAATATAAGCTATCTCGTAACATTCTCTTTGTGCTACATTGTTATCAACCCATTCGGGCCCAAACTTTGGAGTGACTCCGGCTGGTCTAAGGGCATTACAGTAACTCAATATCAACTCAACACCAACACAAAGTAAACTGTTGAAATATAAGTCAAAGATATTTAAAATTAAACTGACTCAATTCAACAAATTTATTTCGGGTCTTAGGTATAACTTATATATACTTGACGACGTCATTTACAGGATAAAAATCAAAATTAAAAATTTACATGACACAATTATAAAATACTAGCTGACCTGACAGACGTTGTCCTGTCTTAGAACTGTCAAACACGCAAAGTCAAAATTGTAAATCTTATTTTTTTATACCTTGGGTTACATTATTGGAGTTTTAGTAAGGATCCCTATTTTTTTGAAAATATATTATAGCCTATGTCACCCGGGGATAGTGTAGTTCCCAACAGTGAAAGTTTTTTTCAAATCGGTTCAGTAGTTTCGGAGCCTATTCAATGCAAACAAACAAACAAACAAACAATCAAATCTTTCCTCTTTATAATATTAGTAGAGATAAGTACACCTTTGTACCTGATCTAAGAGGTACACATTATCGGCTGTAAAATGGGCTTGTCATTAATTTTGCAGCTGTAAAGAGGCTTTGTCAGATTAATAATAATTGACATAAATACATTAATTAATATTAATTGATGAAGGAATATTAATTGAATTTAAAAATACAACTATGTCGGGATATTATTCTATCTGACTCTATATTATTGCTCAACAATGTCCGAACCAAAGTAGTCTAGAACCACTGCTTACGTTTTCTGTGTATTTAGCCTACACTTATAGATTACACACTATAACTACACTATAAATTAGACAGTATTTTAAGGACATAGGATTCAATTAATAGGTTGATATTTCTAAAATGTACCCACCTAAAGTAATATGGGTAAATATATCCATAACTTGTAACTTTTTTGTGAACTCAATCTTAAAACTAGCCACCCATGTATTTGATAATTAATGCAGTGAAAGAACACGACGCGTATTCCACGCATCGTACAATTGCGATGACCTTTTTTTTTTTTTTTCTACGGTCAACTTCTCACTAGACTGTCCCGTTATTGCGCACACCAAGCTTGTCGACCTGCGTTGACGAAGCGGTAACGGTCCGACTACACGCCTTCCACTGGGGATTTCCGCGTGGTCAAGTAGTACTTATATTATTGCTCTCCTCTAATACCTGATACGGGTCTTTATAAGCTACTGAATTTTATGTCTCTACCAAGGTGGTATAAGCATACAGGTGCAGTTTATTTTGCAAAAATTATTAATCTCAATATGAAACTGCTAAAAGGACGACTTGTTGGTGTTGCAACGAAATTTAAAGCTGACACGGTGCCAAGTTGATGTATAGCTGCTGTAATGCGCTGTGACCTGTATTTAACTAGTTTATCGCTCGCACCTTTATAAGCTGTACTTCGTACTCATGAATTATTCTTCTGTTTACTACAATACCACGCTAATGCTTGAAAGTAAACAGCAATCAACTTTGAAATTTACAAGGGAAGGTTGAAAGTGGCTTGTTCGGGTACAACAGCATTGTTCGTGGTTGTATAAAATTTATTAGGCGATCATCCCTCGAGCTGGGAGGTTACACAGTCTGTTAGTCAAAAGGATGTTCACACCTACAGGGTGTGCACTATGCACTGGCTTAATTACTCACTGACTTGGAGCTACGGGTACTGGAAGTGGATATACTCGTAGTTAAAATTCACCTAAGATCTTCTGGGCAATTGATTTTCACCTTAATAGCCTAGTCTATACTTCGGTACAGAAAAATCAAACGTAGCTCATGTTCTACATAAAATAGTATTTATCTATTTTCAATCCCATCATCATCATCATCAGCCAGAAGACGTCCACTGCTGAACATAGGCCTCCCCCTTTAACCCCCACACTGAACTACAGCCTGCCTTTTGCATCCACTGGAAGCCAGCGACTCTCACAATGTTGTTGGTCCATCTAGTGGGGCCGTACCTCAGCTGCGTCTTCCGGTTCGTGGTCTTCACTCAAGAACCTTTCTTCCCCATCGGTTATCGGTTCAATCCTATACTGATGTACAATAGTTTCATATTTCCTTTAATGTACACTCAATAATTGTATTATTCAACAAGTTTTCTTGATGTTCGGCCCCATCAATGCATGAGAGGCATTGATGGGGCATGACCGGGAATAAATAAAAATAAATAAAAAAATATTGCATATAATTTTTATCATTGAAATTTGTTGTAACTTAGGTCTAAAATATGCATACTTTGTTTGTATATTTTGGCCCAGCGTGGACAGATAAAAGCAGTTTTTTTATTTTATTTTGGACTTGACGTCCTTTTGACCTGTAATGGACACTGACCTTAAATTTTTTATACTGACAAATTAGACGTTTGGCCACAGTTATTGCATTAACTGCGATGATATTGAGCATAATTCTTACTATTACTGTAGCACGGAGAGGTGTGACTCCAAAGTACGTCTGGAAGAAATCACTCATAGCGATAATGCCGCCGATAGTTGCACTAGTTTTTGAATCTATTTTATCGTGTGTACGTAATTTGTGGTGTGAACAATGAAGAGTTTATCTATCAGAGCGGCACTACACTAGAGAAAGGCGTGATACGTATTGTTAGATGCAAGTCTAGCTCCTTTGTCTTTAAGTGTCATAAAATAAATTTAAACTCTCATCGTCAGCCTGTATTGTATTGTATTGTAAATATATATAGTTACACTTCCTTTATAACATTGATCCATATCTGGGGCTAATATCAGCCTCGTATGACTCGTGATTGTTCTGATTTCGTCGACCCACCTGGCTTGTTAGTTCCTTAACATCTAGTAGATTTTATATCCTTGTTGTCTATGTTAATTATCTGGGGGCCCATAAACAAGCCAGCTAGGTTTTGTCGCGGTTCAGTTGACCATAAATATGCAAGCAATTTTGGATTCTGGCCCCTTGTAGTTTACAAGGAAAACAGTACTTATAGTGTTGCCGTAGAGTATGAAACAATTTGTTTAAGGATGTGTAGTTTTTGACAAGACAAGCTAGTTTGGTTTATAAAAGTATTATTATTTCTATGTACGTTCATATTTAAATTCACGTCACAATGGAATCAGACAAAAATAAATACGCGTCGACTTGAGATCATCGTTTTTTTTGTCGGTTAATGATAATGAATGAATTTTAGAACTTTGAACTTCACCACTGCTGGAGGTATGCCTCAGCTAATGTACTGAATATATCAAGTTGAGTCTCATCTTTCCACTGCTGGGACACAGGACTCAGAGAGAGAAAGAGAGAGAGCGGAGGGAAGGTCCCTTATGCACTATGCTGGCCCAGTGTATGTTGGTTAATGTCAAATATCTTCAAACTTTTAAGGTTCTTGGACATACCGGTTTCCACACGATCTTTTCCTTCACCGTTGTTGAGCGATGGCATCGAAGCTACACATCATTTATTTTAAGTACTAAATAAGACATTGGTCGAAGGATCGAACTGAGTGCCGTCAGATTGTAAAGCACACATGCTACCGCCCGGCCACCATCACTCCAAATTAAAAGAATAAACTTTATCAATAAAATAGTTAAAAGTATAGGTACTTTTGCCACATACATTTGAGTTACACAGCTCACTATGATCATTATAAGGCTAAATGAAATTTAATGTTGCACATTTACTTGAAAGAACGCCCCCTAAATTATGCTTTAAGTTTACATTTTACTGCAGTGTGTGATAAATGACACTGTTTTATAGTCCACTGACTGTCTAATTAGCATTTTATGAAATGTTACTGCTCTGCGGAAAATGCAGTTTGAGTGTTTTGTATATTTCAAAATATCTTTACACGCATTCTATAAGTGAGTGAGACTTTTACCCCCTTAATAATAAGCGTGGAGTAGTCTTGGAATAGTTACGCAGTGTTTTGTCTACTTCTCTCTTTCAAAATTTGGACTCGATCGAATAAGACAAAAGACGGAGTAACTAATCCAAGGCTACTCCAAGTTTATTAATAGAGGGGTAAGTGTTTAAGGCCAATACATAGAGTTAAATATTAAGAGAGGGTGATCCGAAGATTGTGTACCGATAATAGCGTCGCGTATAACAACAAACGTTTATCTAAGCCAGGGGCCTGCGGCCGGCCTAAAAATGACATCAAGGCCGGCCACTCAGCTTTAAGTATTAATTTGATAACTTTTTAACCGCTTTTGATGTTTTAAAATGTGTTCTACCATATCAAAATAAGCAAACAATTTGAAAAACAAAATGTAAATAACTAAATAATGAGGAATTAAGTGTATTAGACACACGAGGGATTTTATTCCGGGTATAAAAGTAACGCCCCCCAAGCCAAAACGCTACTGCTATGTAAACATAATCGAATAGCATTATTATTTTGCATTATACTTACTTACTTGTTGATTTAGTGTTGTTTTTATGGTTTAGAATTTTACAAACCAGTAATGTGAAGCGTACAAGATTGCACGCAGCACAGGTCGTTCATTGACCCCTAGCATCAGCTGATATTTTATATACAATGCATTGCATTTATTTTTTATAAAACATTTTTTGTTGTGTTGTATCAGCAATCACCAGCAGTTCGTTTTCAGTTTCCCCTTTTCTCTTAAAGCGAGCGTTTCTTTCACTCTGGGCTGCGTTTAGGGGATTGATGACTAGTTTTTTCTTTGTTTTCCACACTCTCCTCCATGTACGGAACGACCAAGTTGTTTTAAAATTTCATAATTCAGCATTGTTACTGCTAATACAGATTATCACTTAAAACTGGAAAACAATGACTGATTATTGCATTATATAGATCTGTTTTTGCAAATCTTGCATATTTTTGCAATTGGAACGAAATAGTAACGAAAATAAAATTGGTTTAATATACGTCAACACGAGTGGCAAAATGTTCTGTACTAAAATGACATATAAACGTATTTAACTATCGATTTCAACGTTTGTTTAGTTGCAACCGAGGTCTACACTCAAATGCTCGGAACGGCCCAGTTGTGTCATAATTGTTTAAAAAAAACCCTTTCTGTGGTTTTCACACTGATGTTATAAACTGTAAAGTTGTACTCTGGGTGCGCTCTGACTCGTCTTCTGAACGCACCCCTGTATATTTATTCCGTAAAGTAACTTACAAAGATAAACTAGTCACGAGCTTATTGGCCTCTTACGAAATAAATACCAAGCTGTTAAAAACGTACTCCTTTACTAACAGAGCCTCATATCAAAGGTCTTAATTAGAGACTAATTGACTTTCATTTAGACAGGATGCAGGCGAGACAAAAGGGAACAATAAAGGAAATTAAAACTATCATCGTACGATTGGACGCCTCAATTTAACTAATTGTCAAGTACGGGTAAAGATTATGAAGAATTAGTTTAATGGTTAGCAATAGACAAGGTTTAAGAGCCCATGCTTCGTGCGTCCACTATCTTACTCGTACATTTAAACCATTTTTAAGATATGCCGTCATCATCATCAGCAGCTTGAAGACGTCCACTGCTGAACATTATGCCTCGTTAGAACTACACGCTGAACGAAAGCCTGCCATTTGTCCACTGGATGTCCGCAACTCTCACGATGTCGTCAGTCCATCTGGTGGGAGGCCTACCTACGCTACGTCACACTCATGGCTCAGTTCATCGTCTTCACTCAAGAACTTCTCTTCCCCATCGGTTATCGGTTCTTCGAGCAATGTGGCATGCCCATTGCCACTTCAACTTGCAAATTAAAAATTAAGTTATATGTTAATTTATGTTTTAAGATAATTATGTTCTTATGTCAAATGGCCTTACTTATAAACGTTACTTAAGTTAGGCAAAGCAATTGCTCTGTCTCATTTTCACCTGTGATAATTTCCGTCAACGAGAAGTTGATAGCAATAATTTTAAGTAGATAAGTAAATGTTTTAAATTGCTGCAGTGCACTTAAACTGTTTATTTATTTTATTTGTGTCAGGCTCAGAGATTATACAATTTTATTGTACCAGTTACATGCTAGTTGGACAGAAGCCAAATTGAATCTATAGCTGTTGTTTGAACCGTTTACCAACTGGCGAATATGTTCAAAAGATGCTTTTCCTTACTTTTAATTCAGAAGCTGTCTTAAATACTGATTATTGATTAATATTGATTAAAGAATTAATGTATTATTGGTTATTAAACTACTTAGTTTTGATAGAAAATTTACATATTCACAGCCAAGTATTTTAAATACTAAATGAATACCTACAAAATAGAAAAGACTCATGAATATTTTGCTTATAATTACTCTACAAAGTGTTTGTAGAACTATGAATAATAAAAACAGTTTATTATTTTAGGGCAATCTACTGATGCCTATCTTAAGAAAGTTTGCTCTGAGAGTTGCTCGTCCCTGTTTTCACTCTGCTAAGTATAACCGTTTATTCGCTGACTTTTCCTTACTTTTGTTTCCAAATGGCCGAGGAGTCAATTACGCGCCTTGGTAACGGCACCTCATGACAATACAATCTAATCAGCAACTTCGCTAATGTACGGACTGGCAAAACAAAAGAAGTCGCTAAACGCCTTCTCCTTTGTTGCAGATAAAACTCGGCCCGATGTGAAGCAAGATGGACCTTAAATACTTGATCCTAATGATTGCCTTCGCGACCGTCGAAATAAACGTCACAGAAAGCAGACAAAACGACAAGAGAAGATGGAAAAACGACAAAAGCATACACTCGCATTACGTTAACATCTGCGACATACAAGACAGGGGATCCAAAGTTCACTGCTACTGCGAAAGCATCAAAATCAAAACGGCCACTAAAGCAGACTGCTGGGTGTTCAACGGTGGCATAGCTGAAGATGATCCATTCTGGTCCAATTTCTATTCTCAACCGAAAATCGAAAAGCTCACGTTTAATGTTAGAGCCGACGGAGGGCTGACGTTCATCCCCGCCAAAGTTATCGTCCGCCTTGAACGCCTACAATACCTCAATATACAATACGCCAACATATACGGCATACCCTCGTTCGCGTTCACGAATTCGACGACGCTTCGCGAAATAACATTACCGAAGAACAAAATAGCGAAACTTGAGAAAATGTCGTTCGCTCATCTGATAATGCTGTCAAACGTCAGCTTAGTCGAAAATCAGATATCCGAATTGAAACGGGACGTATTCTACGTCCTACCAAATTTGCAAAGGTTATACCTGTCGAAGAACAATTTGGGCGTATTGCACGACGGATGCTTCAAGCATTTGAACAACCTCATTAAGTTGGATCTCGATAATAATTTGCTGACTGTTGTCATTAGAGAGAACTTCCAGGGGCTGTCTAATCTGATAATGCTTGATATGAGAAACAATAAATTAACAATGATAGGGGACTTGGCATTTGCGGAACTTTGGAGTCTGCAGGAACTTTACCTGGACGGTAACGAAATAGAATTTATATCGGAGCGGGGTTTCGGCGGATTGACTCAGCTGCGGAAACTTTCTTTGTCAGATAATAAGTTGGGGACATTAGACGACGGCGTGTTGGCTGATATTCAGAAGTTGAACGTTCTGGATCTGAGGAATAACAACTTGGAGACGCTCAAGCAGGAAGCGGTCCACAATGTTTTGGAAAACATGAAGTCAAATTACGCCTTAATCTCTCTCGACGGTGAGTTGTTTATAACTTTGTTTTTGATTTATCTCTGTTGGTTCAGCTTTGCAATTCTTTATTAATTTGTGACAGCTCGCAACTTTTCACGTCTTTGCTTGATAGAAACAAAGTTACTTTGAACGATGAATCGATGAGTATCTTATTATTTATATACCGACTTATTAGTGAGTCTGTTGGTACCGTTTGAATAGTTTCCGAGGAACCTGAGTTACTCGTGGTTCAATCTATTTTGATTAGCTCATGTGTAGTTTGTTGCGTGGCTCAAACACATCGTACCCGCGGGAATGGTGCGGGTGTGTACTGTTAACACAAAATACAATTCTATGTTATTTAGACCATTGTTAACACCTTAAAGGCACCGATTCAAAACGTGGAAACCTGGAAATATAGTACAACATAAGTATTGATGAAGCCAGAATATTGTCAAGCTATTAGTTTGTTCTCACATACGTGTCACATAATATATAATACGACGTACTTACATACGTAATAATTAATATACGTACTTACATAATTTACATGGTACTTACAATGCCGCCAGCATGCTGGGTACGCTGCCAACTGGTAGTGGGCTTGGGCATTTGGATTGTCTTTAGACCTTTAACAGTCTATGGGCAGTCTAACTGTATTTGTTGTGTTAGTATTAGCTTGTATTTTGTTTAGTTAATAAAAGGACTTGCCCAGTTAAGCCAAAAAAAAAATAAGGTACTTACATATTTTTATTTATTTTACACGGGAATAGGTACTTACATCTTTGTTTTATTATCCAACCAATTAGATATCCATACAAATCCGACCAACCGCAGCAAAAAGTAATTCAATCCATCCATCTGTGCGAAGTTAATTATCATTTCCTCTCTGATCCGACTTTTTTCATTTCCCCAATTTGTTCCGATTCGGGTAATTTACCCCAATGTTCGCAGTCCATAAGATATTGCCATTAAACGGCCGATTTACCATTAAATCTATGGCCGTTGAGCAGATGGAATTGATTGCCAATATCACATTAATTTGGTGATTTATATATCGACACGTTCAACATAGCCACTGTAAAATAACAGCTTTATAGGAACGAGATAACAGAATTTGTTAAAAAACAATAAAATAACACTTTATTGGTACTACAATAAGATCACTATACGAATGATACACTAGTAGTTTGCCCCGAACTGTTACCTCACGATCCATAAATTTTCGGAAACCTTCGATAAATTTTGCCCATATTCGAATTAAAAAATTGTATTGAATGAACTACTTGCCTACAAAGTTTCATGAAGATCGGTTCAAAATACGTAAGTTCTCGTTGAACAAACCATGCACGCAAAATGCCGACTTGTCCCATTAGCCACTAGAATCTCAGACGTTTCTTCGCTCGGTCAATTAAAGCTAAGTAAAAAAGGTGGTCTTATCGCTCAAAGCGATCTCTTTCAGACAACCTTTGGATGAGTAATTAAGATTATTATGAAACATTGAACATAGATTTCGTCACACATTCCGAAACTCCGTTTGGTAAAGGGAATTTATAGTAGAAACATATTGTTACAAACGGTTTTCATGGAAGAACCGTTTTATAAAACATCCATTAATTTTACGCAGACTTAACGATCCTTATTTACCTCGCCAAAACTTTTCTACTGAATAAAAACAAAGCTGCTGAGTGTAAATCTCGGATATTCTCAAGCCGCTCTCTACCATAAACTTCTGTGGCTACCACACAAATATCCGTGACCTTCATAACTCCGAAGTTAGGTCCAGAACAGGCCAGTTCCTCAGATTTGGAGTTAAATAAACAATGAGAAAGCCGACCTACCGGACATGAATATTAGTTAACGCGGAGCACTATGAATCAGGCCTTTTCCTAGTTATGGGATCCAGTGCAAACAGTAAGGACGAGCTACCGTACGCACGGTAAATTTCCTTTACACTGAATTGCCGTATTAAGTTTACCGTCTGGCCATTTATTCAAATGCCTTAAGCCTATTTAAGCTTTAATAAATTTATAGTACAAAAGTTGTTGAAATTATTTTTGTCGTTTTCTTTTTGATTCGTACAATCGATTGCTTGTAGAAACTATTTACAGACGCGGCGCTAGTAATGCTTTTATTGTTGATGTCATAGACAAAATGTCACTGTCATAATAACAAAACTCCCACAACAAAATAAAACTACGCTAAAACGCTTTGACAGTTGCTTACACCTTTAAAATACAATATTGTGGCATGTCCATAGAAATGTATCTATTATACGTGGACGTAGTACATTTCTATGGGTATGCCTTCACAAACAAGGTACTTAAAATTGTAATAAAATGACATTTAAACCAAGTATTAACGGTGTGTTAATTACGCTAAATTCTTAGGGACTTTGCTCACGTTGCAACGCGATATCAATTCAACTGTCAGTCTGCATGAACGAATTGTACTGTGTTGTAATGCAATAAAGCACAATTCAGCTCACACAGTCTGACAAATCAATCCATCATTCGACCTGCGACGCAATCGGCTTCTACGCGAACTAAACCGTACTTTATTAGAACGAAATAAAGCACCGTTTGGTTCGCGATTGACAGTCGAATCGATATCGCGTCGCACCGTGAAGAAATACCTTTACGAAATTCTATATCCAAAATTCCCTTACTGCTCGTGCCTATGTAATGTTGCACCATTGTGACATTTTAATGGACTGTATATTTTGTTGAGAGATGCTTCATTTTGCGCAAAACTATTGTTATCTTTACGTGTTTTGATTTACAGTTCTTTGTAGCGGTTAATTCAGTCGGATTTGTTTATATGGGAAGCGGGCTATGCAGTAAATTCTGTAATAAAACATTTCATATTATTTTATCAGAAACTATATTTTTTAATGTATTAATAGGTTTGCATCTGGTTAAAGACCAACGAGTACCTGTATACTGTAAAAAATTATTTGTTTTGCTATATAAATCTCTTTTGAAGTATGTGGAATGAGCTCTTGCGGCATTTCCGAGTAATTATAACATGAGGTTCTTCAAAAGGGCTGCTAATAACGTCTTTAAAGGTAGGCAGCGTATTTGTGATGCTCCGAATGTTATAAGTATTTATAGACGACCGTTATATCTTACCATCAGGCAGCCCATTACCTTGTTTGCCAACTATGCCTACATTAAAAACTGTTTTTTTTTCTTCCGTTAAAGTATATGGTCCACAAAACTTAATATTTTTATTTTCTAGAAAATACTCGTATCAATAGAATGAACACTTTATTGATTCCATCAATATAGTTATGGACTTTTTGAAAATCATAGAGAGTAGTAGTATAACAGACTAACATTTTGCAAATCCGGCTAAATCTATGCGATCCTTGAACAATAACATGTCATAAACAAACAATGTGACTTGCAAGTTTAGATATATATTTTTATAGCTGATTATAATTCGTGGACGGTAGACCTGGGTAAAGGGGTGTATTTAAGCTCAATTTAATTTAAAATGATTTATTATTATGATTCTCCAATGAGTGGATTTTTTTAATTTACTTATAGCAGTAGTTTTTTTTTAATTTACTTATAGGAGTTTATCATAACTACTACTGTACTATACTGTACTGTTATGTGTACTATATCGATGCCTATGTTTAGCAGTGGACTAGTATTAACTAATTATGATGATAGGAGTCGCTAAATTTGTATTTGTGATGATTTCACCTACTCAATGATCATCCCCAAACTCAGAGAAATGCGACAACTCACTTCTCGATAACATCAAAATCGGTTGAGGTGTTTAGACTGTAGGTAGTATACATAAAAAACATCACCTTCCTTATTAAACACTACATATTTCATCACTTCACCTTCCTTTTAAATAACATCACCTTCCATTTTAAACGCATCACCTTCCTATTTATACACATATCCTTCCTTTCAAACAGCTTACCTTCTTTACTGAAACATATAACTTAACTTTTTTCCATTTAAAACATATCAACCTTCTTTTGTCTTTGCGTCATTGGGTGAAACTAACGAGACTGTCTTGTCCACAGGTAACAAATTAACCTGTGACTGCCGCATCTCTTGGCTCCAAAAACTCCGTAATGAGACTCGCAGCAAACGCCTTAAATACTCCATCAGCCGCCTCAACTGCATCATGGATACCAAACTCCAATCAAACTTAGGGTCTTTAAAAATAGAAAAAGTTACTGACCGACAACCGAAAACCGGCTTTGCATTGAAGAAGGATACAGATTATGAAGATGATGAAGAGATCGTAGATGATAAGACATATGATGAGATGCAGGATCAGGAGAATGGAGATGTTAAATTGGAGTATAGGAGGAAGTTGATAGAAATTCCTTCGGAGATGCTACCTTGTCCTAACAGGCTGGTCTCCGAAGCTTCATATTCGCCTCCAACTCAAGATGAGGTGAAATATTACAAAGCGTCTTCTAGTGAAACAATGTTCACCCGAAAGTGTGTGATAGTGGTAATTCTTTTGAAATTCTTGTAGCGGAAAAAATGCGAAATATTGTAAATAGTTAACTAGTTTGAGAACATAATTTAGAATAGTTGAGTGACTTTTAGAACATTTTCTTTAGTTAAGTTAAACTCTGAAAGTAAAAAAAATATTAAAGTGAAATTACATTTTAGTATAGTATCTATTAAGGTATTATCTTCATTAAAATATTGGTTAAGAGCTTAAGTAAAATTCAGGCCTTGTATAAAGAACTTTTCTGCGGCACAAAGACAATTGCATATTTTAGTATTTAGATATTTTTGTAAAATTTTAGATGACAAAAATATTACTTATGTATCACATATTATTATGGCAAGTTTAATTTTACTACTTAGATATATTTCAATTTTGTTATATAGTTTAGCATAGTATATTTCATAGTACCTATATAAGTAGTTCACTTAAATATGTTTTTGCACAGTAAATCAAAGAACTGATTTATTGTTCATTCTATTGGGCTAATTCTAGAGCAAAAGACATATCGGCATTTTCTGCCCCGTCACGCTCATAAAAGGTTACACTTTAGATATTATTATCTACAACCTGACCATTAGGTCGCTGGTTAGGTCCTAATTGTTCAAACGATTAATTGCATAATATTTTAAATCAACTAATTTCACGATATTTTTAACTACCGACGCACAATTTGATGTTATAAATTTAATTTGTGTGTCTGCGTCTAAATAAATCCTACTAATATTATAAACGCGAAAGTTTGTATGTATGGATGTATAGATGTATGGATGTTTGTTCCTCTTTCACGCTGCAACGAAACAACGGATCGACCTGATTTTTTGCATGGATATAGTTCAAGAGCCAGAAAATGACATAGGTTACTTTTCATCATCATCATCATCACCATTTTTCATCACTACGAGGGTGAAACCGCGGGGCGCAGCTAGTAAATAAAAAAAATTAGATTTAGTTTTTTTTAAAGGTGACTTGATCAAGCGTTTCAGAAAGGTTTCAAGAAAATTTGTATAGCGTTTGTAGATTATCGGCTCCTTTATCGCGAGTATTAAAAAAATCAATTTATACTTAATATTACTAAAATGTACAGCAACTCTAAAGAGCTAAATGATCTCCATAAAATCGATTAACTAAACGCTATTTCGAAGTTTGATAGTTTGCAGACCAATTATAAGTTTATCTTTGTTTAAATTGAGTGAAGTTTTCATTGACCTGATTCAGTGCTATTTAAAACGATGGGGAACTAAAGCTGTTTGAGTTATGTCCACTGGATTTTTGTTTGTATTTATCGCTTTAATGTCATACTTAAATAGGATAGGAAAGAATTGATTTGAAATTAATTTTCCTACCTAATTAGTAGCTCCTAATTAATAAGTATAAAATATTTTTCTTCTTACTACCGAGAAAAGATTTGATAATCTTCATATGGCTGTACAGATTAGCAGTGAAGCTCATGTTTTTTGGCTCTGACTTGTGTAGTACTAGCGACCCACCCGCCCGGTTTCGCACGGGTATAATTTACGTGCGAAGCCGGGGCGGGTCGCTTGTTACATATATAAACCTTCCGTGAAAAATTATCTAACTGATGGTGAAAACCGCATCAAAATCTGTTGCGTGGTTTAGGAGGAGTTAGCGGCCATACAGACAGACAGACAGACAGACGCGGAAAGTGACTTTAATGTGTCGCCTCGTACGGTCTAAACTACTCACAACAGATTTCATACTAACCCAATATTATGTAAGTATATTATAATTAATTATGAGTCTCAATTGTAAATATTAAAATTACATATCTAAGAATTTTCTTCATTTCTAACATTAATTAACTGACTGTTAAAATTAACTGTTTCTAAAATGTAATTTTCACGGAGTTTGTGCCGCGTGCTAGTGAAGCCTTATTGGAGTTAAGATGGCACTTTGCTTTATTATATTTATCTACAAAAGTTCGGATTTCACTTTTAGCTTGTTGTTATAATTACGTTTTATTTCGATAAAACTCCTCCTTTGTTTAACTTATGCATCCTGATTAAGTTAGCTGTCATTTGTGATTGCCTATCGAGACCAGAGATTTTTTTTTTCGTTTAAATATTTTTTTTTTTGGAGTTCGACTCGTTGATGTAATTAAGTATGTTAACTCATATGGCTGGTAACAGATGTTCCTTCTCTTTTATAATACTATACTACAGCGTATCTGACGTACATACCTACATAAAAATACGGGCCGAATTGAGAACCTTCCTTCTTTTTCGAAGTCGGAAAAAGAAAAGACAATTTAAGATGTTAAGTAATTAAGGTCGAGATATCGAGAATGTTGAATCATCTCAAAGTTTACTAAGTATACATATTATTATAATATATCTAATAACAACATTTTTCGTAAAATTGAGGCTCACAATTGAATTTACGAGTATTTGACGAAAACCTCTTACAAACTTATCTATCAAATTCAGAGGCATTTTTGTGTCACCTCAATCGAAATAGATTTGAATTGGAATTGAAATCGCAGGTTTAGAATATCACACCTTTAGATTTATTTGAATACAAAACTAGATGTCAAGACAATTTTATAGAAAAGTAAATGTTACATTCATCTTGAAAAAGAAGAAAAATATGTTTTTTTTTTTTAATTTGTTAGAATACAAGCAGATTCAAATAGTGGGGCCTTTCGTTGTTTTTGGGGTTCCGTGCCCAAAGGGTAAAAACGGATCCCTATTGCTAAACCTACGATGTCTGTCCGTCCGTCCGTCCTACCTTTAAACGGCTGTATCTTTTGAATCGTAATAGATAGCCAGTTGTAATTTTCACAGGATATGTAATGTTACGGCGGATGAACAAACAGACAGACAGCGTAGGCTCAGTAATGGGTCCCGTTTTTACCCTTCGGGTAGAAACCCTAAAAAACTAAATCAAAATTGGATCACCCGTTGGGCTACGATGCCACAGACAGACACATAAATACACACGTTAAAATTATAACACCCCTTTTTTGCGTCGGGGGTTAAAAACATCGCAAATTGTGGAGTACCTAAGTATAAAAATTTTCAGAAGCGAAGTAAAATCCGAACTTTATTACCTAGTCGGTAAGTTAATTATTCATTTTCAAGACTGTATTTTGTAGTTTTAAGTTCACTGTCAAATTAGTAGAGATAACAGTGATTTACACACCAAAGATTGTTTCGAAAACAAGAAATGTTTAAGTTTTATTCAGATTGTCTAAACTTGGTTTTCTTTGATAAAACAGTGTAAATAAGCACAATAAATTATGACACAGTATATTAATGTGAGCAGTAGCTGAACTTCGTAGAAGTTGTTACGTACGTTATGTAATATATGAATGGGGTAGTTGTCAAAACGACACCTACTTACATGTCATATAATAAATCAGTCTTGAGTTAACTGCAATGGTAGTATCCTATACAATGAAAATATACATTGAAAAAGTAACCAAATCGAGGCATTACATTTCATTTAACATGACTGTAGCAAATTGTAAACGGTTATGGAAAATCATAATATATAATACGAATAAATATGAAAAATAATGAGATTACATTTTTTTGGTGTAGACCTTAGAATAACTACTCATTATCTGTGTAGTTATTCTAAGGTGTAGACTAAATAGAACATAAGGGACGATTTGCATCAAACGGCGCGCGGCACCGAGCAAATGGCACCGGGTTGCGTTGAAGCGTCTTTTATAATGCGAGAATTAAAATTAAAGTGTAGTCATACAGTAGTTCCGAGAAAAGTATGTGGACTTGATCGGCTTTCGCAGAGTGCACACGTAGCTGACCGGTTTCCAAGATATGATCCATAAAAATATGATCTTTAACTACCTTCTGTATCTAAACTTTATCTAAACAATTTAATTTAATTTACCGTATTATAAAACGCGCTGCAGCGCGTTCCGAAACACACAAGTACAAGTACTAAGGCTTAACTCACATGATATACTTACTAGTAGTTTTTTTAATGGGCAAGTTTGAAATGCTATGTCAAGTGTCTAATTTCAATATTTGGTCAAGTCAACTAAAGTAGCTCAGAGTGTCAAGGTGGTCTGCCCACTCCCGAAAACTTTTAGTCGGTCAAACTAAAGGACCCTGTGGATGTACCAATAGACCTTTTAGCTATTTGTCGATTTAGTAACTGGACGTTTTGGCAATATGTCGTTTTAACTACCGGGTGTTTTGATAACTAGACATTTTGATAACTTGGTAGATATGATAACTGACACATTTTGAGGCACGACCCATGCCTCTTCCACGAAACCCACCAGTCAACCCACCAGTGGTATGAGGGGCATACTTGAAGACCTGTTCACCCACTATAGTGGGATGAGAGAGAATCTTTCGAGACCCGTACACCCACCAGTTTATCACCTTGAACACTCTGACCTTTGAAATAATACACCCTAAGCTAATGTGTGTTGGTCGTTATTTCCAGCTTGAATTTGAATGTTCTATTTTATGTGAAGTTGATTTACTGCTCTTATTTATACATTGTGATTATACTGTCTATTCTAATCGGAGTGTGAAACAATAAATTGATACTTTTCCAGCGCTTGTTTTATTCGAAGCCATAAATTGTGGACCTTGTCTACCGACAGCCTGAACATTTGTTGGGATTCCAATTGAAATCCAACAAATGTATAGAATTTGTTTTGGGTTTTCAGTGATAGAACGAATGAATTTGATTTAGAAGTAGATAATAATTTTGTGTGATAATAATCAGTGATGGGAAATTTGATTCGGTAGATATTATAATATTATATTAACGTATATAGGTACAGTAGCCGGCACACAACTTGACCCATGACCTTGAGTGCCCAATAGACGATTTTAAGGTATCGTTGGTGGAAAAATAGGTGCGCGGTAAAATTATGCAGCAATCATCATCATCCTCATTCATCATCATTCCAGCCATAAGCTTCTCCCACTGCTGGACATAGGCCTCCCCCATCGATCTCCAAAAGGGCCGGTTGGAAGCGGCCTGCCTGCTTTTCCCTGCGGTCGTCTGTCTCATCCGGACGTCCTACGCTGCGCTTACCGGTCCGTGGTCTCCATTCGAGAACCTTTCGGCTCATAGGCCATTTGTTCTGCGTGAATTGAGACCTCAATCTCAGACCGGTCTCAATTCAGTTGTATGTTTTATGTCTGTTACCTCAAAACTCCGTCATTTATTAAAAAAAAAATTACATATAAACATACTAGCGACCTGCGACCTAGTGACCTGATTTCAAAATTAATGTAAAAATATTATTTGGTTCTTTTTAGTGGTATATTATTTAGAATGTTTGTGTTTAGTGTGTTTTTGAAGTCGGTATTTTTAAAGATAATTTATTGTCTTTATTTATTTTATTTATTTATTAAGGTTTCAAGTCACTTCCACTCTTTGAAGCGTTTTTGGTCATGCACCTTACAGCTTGTACTGTCAAGCTATTATCCTAAAGCCTGCCTCTCCAAATGCAATTTTATACGACGACATTCTAAAAAGTTTACTTGCGCAAACAGCTGCCTGTTTTCATTATGCACTGAGTAATAAAATAGGGCAACAAAATTACCAAGAAAGAAGCCGTCACATCGTCAGAAAGTAGACAGAATTTTCTTCTTTGTCTATCAGATGTTTTGGGATGATGTGCTTTGAGAATTGTCTTTAAAGATTTTCTTACTCATTAAACACCTAATTGATACACAGGCCTACTGGTTATAGCCATATAGTTAGCATTCAATACATCAAAACCAATGACACCTTATACAATAGGATTATACGATAGGACATTTTTAAAATTCGTGAGAAAAAAAAAACAGCCGTTCTATACAAAAAAATCATTCACTTCTAAGAACATATAAGAAACAGATTTTTTTTGCGAATTTCGGAAAGCCGTAAAACGAAAGTTGTTTGTATTGACTTTGGTTGGCAATTAAATAACACATTGAATAAAAAGTGCCATACTTCATCATCATCATTTCGGCTATAAGACGTCCACTTGACTGTTGGACATAGGCCTCCCCCATCGATCTCCAAAAGGGCCGGTTGCAAGCGGCCTGCATCCAGCGTTTCCATGCGGTCTCTTTTAGGTCGTCTGTCCATCTTGTGGGTGGACGTGCTACGCTGCGCTTAGTAGCGCTTGACTGGGCAGCGTTCGGTAAACTTCGCAACGTCTTCTCGCCCAAAATACCTCAGTGCCTTATGACGAAGGTATTCGACCAGTGTGTCTCGATAGTGATGACATACGGCAATGAAACGTGGTCTCACTATGAGCCATATAAACAAGCTCAAAGTCGCACAACGAGCTATAGAGAGGGCTATGCTCGGGGTTTATCTACGAGATTGAATCAGAAAACATGAGATGCGTAAACGAATGAAAGTTACTATACTTACGAATACAACATTTATTTTACATCTCTATTTGATAACAGGAAAATTCTAATTATCGTAGCGTTGGTAACGGACACTTAGTTTATTTTAATCTGAGGTCAAATAGACGGCCCTTAATTAATTGAGTAAGAGGCAATAAACTAATTGAAATTCTACGTTGTTTTATGGTGAAAGGGTTCCTTACAGTAAACAACAGAGGCTTCTGAGAACACTATTGTGTAAATTGAATAAAAAAATTGTTTTCAGCATAATAGAGTTTAATTCTAGGTAAATTCAATTCAATTCACAATTTCAAGCTTATTTGTTTTATAGTATATATCTACGTTTTGTCCACCAACTCGCCTGATGGTAAGCAACGGTGTGGCCGAGAACGGAACACGTTAATCTAGAAGAAATCTATTCACTCTAGCCTTGAAGATGCCTAGATTGTAGTTCTCAGGAAACAAGGAGGGCGGCAGGGAATTACACTCTTGGGCAGTGGGTATCATAAATGACGATCCAAATCGTCGTTAAATCCGGTCAGATAGATAAATTAGTTCATATTCAAATTTGTGCAATTATATTCATTAAGGTACGTGCAAGAAACTTTGCATATATTTTTTTTGTATAGATATAAATTTTTTATTTTGCGTGTAGCTCTGGTATAATTGTGTGAATACTGAATAGGAAATTGTTTTTCCGATGCTCCTCCTTATTTTGGGTATTATTGATTGGGTCTTTTCAAATATAGGTAAGATATGAACAACACTTTTTTACCCCGTGCATTCCCAAATAATAAGCCACAGAAACTTGCCATGTTTAGAAGTTGTTTTATAAATCTGAATGAATCCAATCCTGGAAATTTATTCAATAAAAATTACAAGTAAAATAAAAATCTTAAATTTAATTTAAACTAAAATTAAGCTAAAACTAATCTAACAATCCGCTACCGGTGGGCAGCGTTCCCAAAATGCTGGCATAATTGCCACGTTGTATGGCAATGCTTATTCTTTGGGCAAAATAAAGGCCAGCATTTTGGTCATGAGTTGCTTCGACCAGTCGCCTTGATAGGTCTTTAAATATTCGATGGGCTCCTGGTCCCCCCGAAATTGATCTTAATTCAAAATTAATTTTAACATTTTGTGATTACAACTTCTTGAGTTATAGCGATAACACTAATAAATTCAAGACGTCCAAGCTCAACCTTTTCGTAAAATAATCTAATCAAAGAATGATTTCCAAGTAGTTTTCATTTGACGAAACTACTAAAAGTATAATGCTTTGTATAATGTTACATCTCTGAAATTTGGATTTTCACCACGGTGGTTCCAGTTTCGTTTTTTTTCTTCGTAATCTAATTCTATATCCCGGTTAATTTCTAAGCTATGAATTACGACACTTGATATCTATTAAAACGGAACCCTATCATAATGCGTGTCAGGACACTCTCTTGGCCATTATTTTTAATTAGTAAAAGCTAACATTAAATTGAACCCTTTTCAGTCAATTTTTTAATAAAAATTATTAATTTCTGAGGAAGCCTCTTCAGAAAACACGACTCCTCTTTTAAATTATAATTAAATCCTCCTTAAAATCTCGGCGCGTATTAAGTTGACCCAGATGGAACTTAATAAATTGTAATTAATTTCGTTCCTTGATTTGTTCAAAACATCTCAATGTTTTAATGGGTAATAATTTAATTCGTAAAACGAATCACACGTCGACATCACGCTCGTAGACAAAACCAGATCGTGGCTCCAGAACTAAAACTAAAAATTCAGAAAAGGTCGAGTTAGTACCATGATGAACAAAATATTCAGTCATCTATATAAAGAAATAAGAGACGAGAAATGACGGAAGTTCTAAAATAAACTAAAATTATTTTTAACATAAAAAATGTTATTACACCATAGAATTATTTTTAGAAGAGAAAAAAACTATGGTTTATGTGGTGGTTATGTTTATTTTTTCATGTTTTTTTTTTGTAAATTGTCTGTAAAATAAGTAAATTTTTACTGTGTGCAACATCTTATAAATAGGGTATGATATGTTATGTAGTGCATTTTTCTCAAAATGTTACAACCACAGACAATTATATATTTTTTTACTTTTATTTTCTGTGGTTACAACCGTATATTGTGGCAAGGTAAATTAATAAATAAAATAAACAAATACATAAGATGTTGATCAGCTTCTGTGCTGAATCATAGTCATGTCATCATGGTGATGAATACAGCAAGGACTTTATATACATTGTATACAACGTCCTTGGAATACAGTGACCTCTTTTTTTAACCCTGTATACATTTTATACATACACTTGCAAAACATTACCCTCCTTCTGGAACAGTCGGGTGAAAAGATTAAAATGCACAATACATATACCCCAAAGTACTAGACTAGGTACAATAATGTTTCGACAAAAACTTTTCCCTGGCACAACGCACGAAACAACCAGTGCGAGTCTTAGAGCATTTTACCACGGGAGATGGCATGGCAGAGGCGTATAATGTGATCATATAACCATGCAGTGTTGCCGATTGATAATTCACTTACGAGAGTCCATCGATAGCCCGGAAATGGTAAGAATATCCATAGGTCTATCAATAATATCGGCACATAATTTTGGACTCTTGATAGTTAAAATAAATAACATCGTACCAGTTTACTATCATAAACTTGTCAGGGACAAAAATTGTATCGACAGTACCATCAAAGTAGCGATTATCAAGATGTAATCCAATCTATACCATTGCAAGTCATCAAATATATTTTGTGCTATAGATACTATCGATAATACTGAAATGTATCAATATTACAATTATTCTAACTGATTTTCGAACTATTGACAGCTAGACCATCGGCAGTTTGGCAACACTACCATGCTCACAACATTGAGTAGTTATGCTGTATTTTACAGCCATGTGCGTGTTCTACCTTGATGGTGCAAGCTTGTTACGGAATGCGAATTTTGTTTTGCACGTGTGAGTGCGTTTGTCTGAAAATGTGTGTAATACGTGTTCCACGCCCCCTTTAAAAGTGTCAGAAAAAATGTTTGCGATTTATTGTGGTGGCATCTCCCTTCGTTAAATGCTCGAAGAGTACGTACACACAAACATTCATTTCGTTCTGAGTCAGTCTACACCGCAGCAGGTTTTAATCCTCTTACACATTCGTTCAGGAATTCGGCAGCGCTGGTAACGATGATATATCGCGCTGTGTTTCGGAAAATAACTTTACTTTCAGTTCCGTTTAAAGGCCTAGGCTGTATGGCAGCAAAAAGCGAGCAACAAATAAAAAAACTGATTAAAAAAAACAATACACTCAATGTTCAATAATAATAAAAAAACAACATACGACAATATTTCAAGTATTTTGGATGTAATGAAGAGTGCTAGGCGCATACCGCGGCATGAAAGTCTGAATGACGTCATCCGTCGGGCTTTCGTCAGTGTCGGCGTTCCTTCAGTTCTGGAACATAATGGACTGATGCGAGACGACGGCAAAAGACCCGACGGGATGACCCTCATACCTTGGAGTGCGAGGCAGCCATTAGTATGGGATGCGGGATGCACAATCACACAATGGCTTCGTCTCACCTTCCTGCAACTTCAGTTCAGACCGGCGGTGCCACCGCTCAAGCCAAAAACCTCAAACGGCGCAAATATGCACTCCTTGGCCGGGTGTACATGTTCGCTGCGTTTGGGGTGGAGACGATGGGTCCGTGGAGGCCGGCCGCTTTGGCGCTTGTATCGAGACTTGGGCAGGCGGTTGGTGGAGGCTTCGGGTGTCCAGAGTGCTGGCTTTTATTTCACCCAGGAATTGAGCATTGCCATTCAACGAGGCAATGCTGTCAGCATTCTGGGGACCTTTTCCTCCATAAATGGTCTTTTAGTTAAAGTTTTAGGTAGAGAAAAAAATATATGTGTGTGTTGTGCATAACAAAAGGTTTTATATCTCAAAAAGCCGACCAAAACAAGAAATCGAGTGACAGATAAGTCAAGAGTAGTGCTTTAGGCCCGCATTAGCTTGGCAAGTCGTGAGTCATGACTGATTCTACGTTAGAATCCTTGAGAGACGCTCTCAACTAAGCGGCTGCCTAGTATAGTCTGCTCTACTCTAGTATTTTGTTTATTTTTTTGAGTAAAGTTTTTATTAGGAAGTGACCATGATTCAGAACCGATGTCGGTATAAAATATTGCCGCTCATTATAACTCGCTCGCACTACTACCACGCCCTTAGCAAGCACCTGTAATAGAGCCCGTAATTGATGAAAATCGTAATGAGAAACAATCCGAGTGTATTCAATTTTCGTTCAAATGTTTGGCGCAATAACTCTTATTTCAGTATCCCAGGAACGAAAAAAGTTACCGGTTTGCGGTGACGATAAATCTAAAACCGGTACCCTGCCACCGGTCCCGTACCGTTGTTTTAGGAGTTTCGCGGAAATCGAAATTCTGTTAGAAATTACTCGTAGTAAATCAAAACAGGATGAACTTTGTGATCCTACCTGATCGTTGCGTCACAGTGTATGACGAGCGATGCAACTTTGCAAATAAGCAACAAGCGTAGTCTGATTCTATCCTTCTGCGAATCATGTACGTGACAAGTTTCAACTGTCTTAAACTGCAGTGGTGTTCATAATTAGAGCGCATCCTTAACATATAGCTTATTTACTCGTATTTAATACTGTTTATAGTAATATTAGCTCAGAGGGTTATGGAGCGAGCTAGCTAGAAATTTATTTGAAAGATAGAATTAGAAATGTCAGTATCCAAAAGATAACTAAAATAACCGACATACATAGTTCAAAGAATTAGGAAGCCGAAGTGGCACTAGTTGGCCATATCTGTAGAAGAAACGACAAATGGTAAGGTAGTAGAGTTCTAGGGTGGAAATTGCGGATTGGCAAACGTAGAGCTGGATGCTCTGCTTTCAGGTGTAGCAACGACCTGCAAAAGCCAGCTGGTGTCAATTGGATGCAAAAAGCAAAAAGGAAGATCGTGGCTTGTGGCGTTCTTTAGAAGAGGCAGGCCTAGGTCCAGCAGTGGACAAATATCAAATAGCCTGAAGAGTATAAATATCCAGAATAAGTCGGTTTGCCTAAAAGTACTACAAAATGTTATGCTTCTACACATACACAACACAAACGAACACACATATACACTTGTGCTGCTGCTGCTGCTGCTTTTGGTCTGTCAAAGCCTTGAACTCTCGGAATCACCTAAATTACCTGAAATAACGTAGAAACCCAAATCTTACTTACTTCTTTGGCGCCACAACCATTTGTGGATCATGGCTTCTTTAAAAAAAAAACATTTTGCTCTATCTCTGGCCTCTCTTCGCCATGAGGTATTCTTGCCTATACTTTTCAGACCTTCCTCTATACAATCCTTTCACCACTTCCTAGTTCTTCATCTGTCTCTTTTCTGTTGTGGAGTCAACATTGAGATGATTTTGATAGCTCTGGCGTCATTTAGTGTTTTCAAGTGGTGGCGTCCAGACGATACAAAAAATATACTGCTATTACATAAACTGTGACCTCATAAGCTTTGCTCGTCCTTTTCACTCAAAGTAGGTATTTCGAGAACAATGCCGACCAAAGCTTTGGGCCGAAGTTTCAAATGATGTAACACCTACGCTCTTTACGGTTTTTGAACGTAAAATGACAATTTAAATGTTTACTTTACTGAGTGGATCTAAGGTCAGCCGGGAACGTTTATTTTTGTACACTTTCGAGTATTTTACTGAAGTTTTAATAGTTTCTGTCACGTCATAAATTGCTGTAGAATTGTTTACGTTTATCAATATTATGAACTGAAGTAAATAGTCTCAAATGTTGTACAATTATTGTTTAATTTCAAAGCACTTATAATAGGTAAAAGGTATACGTAATTAAGTTGATAGTTCTTGTTTTGAAATTTAAAAAAAAAAACACTTGTTGTTTTAGTAATATCGGTCTATGGTCAGATCATCTCTCGGTTACACCATCTCTTGACCATGGTGGCGACTAGTTGCCCTGTACTATCTCACATAGGTACGACTAGCTTTTGCCCGTGGGATTGTTGTGAACAAAACGCTTAGTGATTGCGCAGCTCTATAACATAATTTTTTTAAATCAGATCTGGCTTTCCGGAAGTTAGCCCCTTTTTATCTCATAATAGGCTTGCGTTTGACCGCCAACTCGCCTGATGTAAAGCGACGATGCGGTCTACGATGGAGCACGCTTGCCTAGAAAAAACCGATTCACTCGTAATTTGAAGATACCCAGATTGTAACTATCGGGGAACACTCATTCAGGCAGCGCATTCCACAGACCAGCAGTACACATAATAAAAGTGGAATCAAAGCGCTTCGTACGGGCTTTCAGAATATCAACCATAAAGCGGTGTCGATTTTTTGTGCCCGCTTTGGCAGCGATAGAAAAATGGGCAGGAGGGAATTAGATCATGCCCCTACAAGCAAACTCACTTTTCAGCCCCCCCTTTTTATATAAGTGTAGATAATCCACAATAATGACATGATTGGGACTGGTCAGTCTTAAACATGAGACGTATTTATGTTTAGGACTGACTCGTCTGAACATTGCTTACGAGTATACTTTCAGAGCTGTTTCGAGCTCTACAAGACTTAACAATAAGTCGTGAGTACTTTATATATTTCCTATAATGCCCTCGCACTGCACAATAATAGCAATGCGCAGTTGTTGCACGTTTAGGTGCCTTCTTGTCTACAGTTCTTTCGTTCGTACATTATCACATTATCTTCTATACTAATATTATAAAGAGGAAAGATTTAATTGTTTGTTTGTTTGTTTGTTTGCATTGAATAGGCTCCGAAACTACTGAACCGATTTGAAAAATTCTTTCACTGTTGGGAAGCTACACTATCCCCGGGTGACATAGGCTATAATCTATACCCGTGCGAAGCTGGGGCGGACCGCTAGTCTTATATATAAAAGGCGATGTATGTACGTATGCATGTTTCCAATGGACTCCAAAATTGCTGGACTGATTTTGACAGGGTTTTCACTAGCAAATGATATAAAGAGTATTTCAAGCGAGTAAAACCACGGGTCTAGGTAAATATATGAAATCAGTGTGTGTGAATTTAAAAAGGTGACTATACCTACTAACCTACTGCTTGATGCATGTAACTGCGCCGAAATATCGGGAGCTCATTCCACAACTTTACCACGGTAAATATCCCGTAAATAATCATATAACTCTACTGCTTTATATCACGAAATACCAAAAAAATATATGGTTTGGTTCATAAAGTACCTATATGGATACTAAGCCTGAAACCGAAATTTTAACCGAAACTTTTTAACATAAATTTTTGTTTCTAGTTTTACCGACTTCAAAAAAGGAAGAATGTGCTCAATTCGGCCCGTATTTTTGTTTGTTGGTTTTGTTTTAATTTTACTCTGTCAAATTATAATTATAACATTTATAATAATTATAATTAAAATGGCTAGATCGCAATATGACTTCATGTAACTCATATCTCAAAATATCTGAGTCGTAATTTGACTTAATCTCATCTATTCCACAACTCAAAATGTCCATTTCACAAAATGACCGCTTAACTGCTAGTCAACATCAGAAATATAAAAATTATATAATATTTTAATATAAGAAGGAAAGAGCCCTCTTAAACAAAAAACAAAACATTTCCTTTCCTCGTTAAAATTATATCTATTATGTTCCCCTTGATAAGCGCTCAACTAATAAACGACTAAGAGTAATAACTTTATTCTTTTAATTAGTCTAATATGAAATAGCAGATTCACACCCGATGCCTGCTTTGTTCTTTAAGCTGGCGCTGATTGCAAATCAGCAATTATTATTTATGGGAGGACATTATCAGCACCCCTAGGCTTAAGGGGCTGAATTGCAATGAAGGGGCAAAACGACACAAGAATACCTACTTGTGTCATTTCGGCACTTGACAACGAAATTATTAAGTGTTCCGTGAAAAATTCAAGGAAATTCAAATTTAAAACTTTAGTGCAACATTGGGTTCTTCAAAAAGCGTAGAGGAAGAAAGAATACTTAGCCTATGTCAAAAAGCAATAGTTGTGACGTGACGTGTGTGTCATCTGACAAAGTTATATGATTATTTACGGGATATTTACGTGTTTAATTCCACAACCACAACCTAACCACGGCAAATATCCCGTAAATAATCATATAACTTTAGTGAACAACCGTGATAGTTTAAAACAATGTCATCTAAGTATTGGATTGAGGTGGTTTTGTTGGAAAACAGGACTAGCTGTAGGCTCATGCCTTTTATTTAAATGTTTGCATAGTTTTTACGTGTCTTCAAATTAGAAGCAAGGAACGCCGGGCAAAACGCTATCCTCCATACACAACTAAAAACTTTAACAACAACTTTACCTTTAACAAATTGTTTTGTTAATTGTAAGACTGGAAACAGATACGCAAATCAGGTGATTTCACGGCATCTAACCTGATCTGTGGTTTGGGACCACCAAAACTAAAAGTTATTTACAATGATAAGTAAAGTGGCCTCTCGTGCCAAGCGAGACGCAGCCGCGCGCACGCATTCACCTTGAAAAATACCGCCTAATGCGGTTGAAACTATAGTCGGAGTGACCGGCTTAATCTTACGTGAGTAATTCCCGTGTAATATAAATAGAATGTAAAGTGGCCTCCTTTTGGCTTAATACCACTGTACTGTGTAAACCAGTTTACATCACACTAATATCAGAAATAGGAAAGTTTGTGTGAGTTTGTTAGTATCACACACGACTCTGTAGCAGCTTAACAAATTTGGATGAAATTTGGTAGGTATGTAGATATTTATAGTATATTGTTTCGGAATATTTTATTTTCAAATAAAATTAAAGTTTCTATAGTATAGCGGGTAAAACCGACAGACGATGCTAGTTATAAATAAATGCTATTGCTAAGTATAAAAATTGAGCAGCATTTTTGTCGTTTCTTTTTCTAAGACCATTAAGAATCACACAAATCAAAAGTATCACTAAATTTTAGAACGCTCATCAGTTTCGAATTAAATTGTGTGAAACGTGTTTTAAATATACGAGCGATCCATAATGTACTCCTTTCCTCTGCTAACACAATAAAAACATAAAGTTTGTAAGTATGTGAGTTTCAAGGCTTCTCCAGAAGTCGGGAATAAGTTCAGAAACTACCAAACTGGTTTCAAACAAGCTTTCACTGTTGAATACTCTTGATATGGGTAAGGAGTTTTCGATCTCGAAATATAAAATTATATGAAATTTCTTCGGGAAAATTCCAGAAAAGTAGTTTGTGGTTAAGAAAAAAAAAACGCATTTCACGTCAAGTCAATAACAAAGCTAGTAAGATTTATTAAGTTAGTCTATGCTAATTTCAAATGCGGAAGCAAATGTGTTTGTAACTAAAGAAATCACGTCAAAAAAAGAGAAAGGATTTTAAAAAAAAATTGCTATCGATAGATTTTTATCGGGCATGTTGGTATTGTTGGTACCTTTATTTACTGAACAATATGCAAGCTTAAATAAAATATAATATATAGCCTGCATTTTGTGCAGTAAATAAAGGCACAAACAAGTTATAAATCAATCAGTAAAAAATATATAAATTTCGTTAAAATACCAATATCTAAACTACTCGCCATACAACGTGTGTGCATCAGAGCTACATGACCTTATCCTGCCATCCCCTTTCTACTACAGGACAAGTAGGAAAACGGCCCACTACCACCCATACATTGTGGATTTTCCTTGGATACGTACCAAACGTTTCGATTCTACGTTTCTAATCCGTACGGCCAAAGTTTGAAACAACCTGCCAGCTGAAACAAGGATGTTTCCTGAGAGATAAAACCTGGGCCTTTTTAAGGCCAGAGTGAATGGGTATCTTCTAAATCTGCGTGCTTCATCTTCGACCACATCGTCGCTTACCAACAGGCGAGTTGGTGGTTGGAAAAAAAAAACAAAAAAAAAACGTAGTATTGGGGCCAGCATTTTGGGAACAGTTCCCACTGGTAGCGGTTTAATAGAATGATAGTTAGCTTTTAATTTGTAGTTTTTAACTTTTTTATTTTATTTTGATGTATGGTAGTAATAGTTTTAGGTTTTAAATGTCTGTGCTTTAAATATTTTATGTGTTTATAGTCTACAGTTTAGATGGTTTAGTTTAGTGAGTGCTACAAAGAATCGATGCCAACTACTCTAAACTAATTCTAATACTCAAACTCACCACCAGCTCAACACCCAACATTCTGTCGGCATTACTTTACTGTAATATAGATAGATAAATAAACTATCCAAGAATACATAGGTATTTACAGACAAAACAGCTTAAAACTAGTAAAACAATTAGCCGCATTGTCGTTTATAACAAACTCTATCAGGAAATGGTGCATTTATCATTCCGAAAAATATAGGATAACTGAAAAAATCGTGCGTCACAGCAGTCCAAAGCTAGTTTATAATAATTTCACATAAAAATATATCTCACGCCTTGACCTTCTCATTAGAGAATTTCTTTCAGAAGAGCCTGTAATAGTTGAGATATTCTAGTCACATAATGTTCGAGAGCTTTCTCTCTGGGCTACCTAATGATTTGAAATTGGATATTGCTGCTATTGGAAGAGAAAAATACAAGTCTATAAGACAGGATGATAGTAACAAAGTTTTATTGAAATAATGATTATATGTAATATTACATATTATATTTTAAAAGTGAGATTAATAAAAATTTATATATTTTGATAAACTGACAAGAAAAAAAAAAAAAAAAAAAAAAACAGTCGAATTGATAACCGCCTCTTTTTGGAAGTCAGTTAAAAATACAGCAATTTGCCACGATAAAGAAAACTATAATCTCAGCGAATGACGTTACGATTACAAAAACGAACTGTTTCAAAGTTAAAACACTGTTTTAAACTATCACGGGAAGACTTAGGTAGGGCGCAAACGTGGACACTTTTGTGTCTTGTGTCGGATACAAGCTATCAATGAATATTTGATTTCTATATAAACAGTATCAAATCAGCCACTCTCTGCGCAGACTTTGTGTCCAGTTGCTTCCACTTGATTGGTACTGGGTGTGCCGTGTCGGCAACAAAAAGTGTCTACGTTTGCGCAGCGCCTAAGAAAGAAGGTAGATTTTTTTATCTGCACCTAATTTTTTTTACTGTTCGACCAACCACCCGCATTCTTCAGTCTTCCTGTGTACATGGTGCATGTACCTGCTCCGAAATATCGGAAGCTCATTCCACAACCTTGCCACGGTAAATATCCAGTAAATAATCATATAATTTTTTAATTTGAAAGTTAATTAAAGTTATATTTTATTGATATGGAGTTTTTAAGACCATGACGTCATAAGCAAATGACACCGCTGGTAGATTCGAGAGAATTAAGAATTAATCTAAAAATATTAATGTACCACCAAGAATTTTAACAAAAAGTTGCATTTTTCTAACCCGTGCGTGCCTTGGATTAATTTTTGTTCCCATTATCTGTTATTAGATTGGTCATTAGTGTCAAATGGATGTGTCAAATTCTTGAGTCACAAGAATTCAAGGATCTTATATATACCGTAGAGGAGAAAGCAACTTAGCCTATGATATATACCCTAAAGGGAACCAAGAATTTGACACCCCTATTTTACATTAACAAGAAGCCAGCAAAAATACTTTTAATAAGAATTGTAAGCTTGTTACACCGTTAAATAGAATGTTCATAAAATTTGCCCCAATACTAAGGACATGAAATATTTCGAAGGTAATTCTAACTATTTCTGCGAAACAGGCTGCAAGCGACGTGCATTGAATATTGAGCGTAAAATGTTTTGATAGGGGGCTGCGGAGGGTTCCATTTACGAGTTAAAGGAGGTATTGGGACATTGTATGATAGTTCTGTCACGATTTTCTACAAAATTTATATTATAATGTTTTAATAGCCTGTTTCGTACTATGGCTATCTCCCTCGCACTTTTGTAACACATTGAAGATAAATAAACACCACATATTTAAAAATTTATAAGTACCTATCAACAAAAAATAAACAAAAAAAAAGTGGTATACTTTATTATGGCTCTGGCTGAAATGATGATGATGATGATGATACCTTATTATGCCTTCTTAGTAGTTTAGTTAGGAAGGTTAGCTTAGAAAACTCTATCAAGTAAAATATCATATCACCAGGCACTTACACTTATTTCATGTATTTATTATTTAATACATTTGATATTTTTAATGGCTTAAGTTAACTAAGTATTACTAAAACGTAGTATTGAGTTAACGCTTAAATAGCAAATAAAATGTATTCAGAATCAGTATTAATATATTTTTTTTTTAATAGGATGGTAAAATACATAATTATTTATAAATTAGCCTTATGAATTTATATTACTCTTTAACCTATAGATTTCTTTACACTGTTATCTATTTGTTATCATGCTTAAACTAAGTAGGTATATGTTTACGGTACAATAGCGTAAAATAACGTGAAATGAAACACAGTACTACCGCTACTCCTGGACTAGAAGAAAAATGTGTGTTTTAAAGGAAACCGCGTCCCGACAAGACGATTTGTTTTGCTATGTATTGAGATGTGGCACACACACTCGGTGAATGATTGATTCCGTTTTTGTGAAAAATACTGTAAAATATCAATAATTTAAAAAATAAAGAAATCAACTTCTATTTTTAAGATCTAGTACATCAATATCTAGAAGACGCAGCGTAGGTAGGCCTCCCACTAGATGAACCGACGACATATTAAGAGTCGCTGGCATCCAGTGGATGCAAAAGGCAGGCTGTCGTTCAGTGTGGAGGTTAAAGGGGAGGCCTATGTTCAGCAGTGGACGTCTTCTGGCTGATGATGATGACATCAATATCTTCAGCCAGAAGACGTCCACTGCTGAACATAGGGTTCCTCTTAGAGCTCCACACTGAACGACAGTCTGCCATCTGCATCCACTAAATATCCGCAACTGTCACGATGTCCTCGGTCCATCTAGTGGGAGGTTACTTACGAGTTTCAACAGATATACGGTTATTATAAAATGTTTTAACTATATTTCTTTCGTATGTTTTACCTGTTAGTCGTTTATCTTTGGTTCTTTATTAGCCCATTTGAAACTCGCAAATAAATCGTTCCTAATTTTAAACCGAAAGCTGAGTCAAAATATTTTTAGTCAAGTTAGTACTTATAGTAGATTTAATGAAATACGCGTTCAATTACAAGTAAATTATTTAGACGATAAATTACGGGGCTTGTTAGTTTCGCCAAATTATCATCGCTCTAAGAAGGGTGGCGCCAGATGGCAGAAACATTAGCGACAATATTGGGAACTAATCCAGAATGCAGTTGAAGTCCCCTTCTTTCTTGCAATGAGGTTCTTAATTAAAATTTGAATGAGAATCGCGAAGCAGATTTAAAAACACGTCGGCTCTTGGTATGAATATTTTGAACTCCAGTTCTACGTTAATGAAAGCAAACAAAACGGAGAAATCTAGCGTTTCAGATGCTTTAAAAGTATGTAGCAGTACATATCAATTATTTAGTTTAATTATTTTCCTACCCATTAGTTATTAATCATTACCTATTGAGCATTTTTAGTCAGGAAAAACGTAGTGATTGAGGTTATAGCCGGGCTAAATATCACTGCTGTGAATGAGGAAGGGTCGCAATGTCAAGAAGGCGTATCTTGGAGTCCCCAATGGCCGCCCACTCATCAACTGGCCTAGATATCGCTGGTTAGATGCCGTAGAGTCAGATTTTCGCGAGACTGAGACCGATGGCATTGTTTTGAGTCGGAGGACAAAACCCACTTCGGGTTGCTGTGCCAGCGAAGTAAATAAGCTGCAGAGTTGATTTTCTTGGCAGTTTTCCCCGATAGATTAAGGCAGATTAAAAGGTATCAAATTCTAATTCAAAGTGGGGGTGATAAGACCTGCACTGACATCCCGCTTGGGGTGTATTTGCCCCTGCCAGCCTACCCAAACAAACCGAGCTTCCTAAAATAACGAAGCACGGCTTTGGGTCGCTGACTAAACTGCTCTACCCCTATTTCGCCAGGTGTTGTGGTATTGGAGACTTGTTGTTGTTGAGTTTCTTCAAGGAGTCTCAACCTTAATCGTATTAAAAGGTATATTCAAGAGTATAATTTCAAACACGTACAAATCTAAGCACCAAATGCACCCCAAAACTTAACTCCACAATGTCATTTACAAACATAACTAGGTATAATTACGCAAATACACTACCACATAATTAATCAGAGTGTGAGCTGGAGTTCCAGAACTAGACTCATTAGGCACAAACTAGTTCATTAATAAACCCTAATTAGTTGCTAAAGTGCGCTCTAAAGTTGCCCCGTAAAATGTTGCTTGTATCACGCTGAATATAATGACATATCGTAAGAATTATATTTAGGTATAACATAACAAAGCCTTAAATATTACTAATTACTAAATAGTAATTAGTCCATCCTTACATCGTGAACTTTGGTAAAGTTCGCACGCAGCGTTTCCAAAATTCCTTCCTAATACGAACTGCACAGGAATGGAATGCGCTGCCTGTTTCGGTGTTCCCTATAAAGTAGGTACAACCTGCATGGGTCTCTTCAAGACAAGAGTGAATAGGCACCTCATGGGCAAGCGTGCCCCATCTCAGACTGCATCGCCACTTACCAACAGGTGAGTTGTGGTCAAAAGCTAGCCCATTTCATCATAAAAAAAAAAAGTATAAATTATTAAAAATCAAAAACATGTTGTTGTCCGTGTGGCAAAGTACCAAGAACGCTGGATGCATTCCCGCGTTGAAAGAAATTATCTGCGCGAAGAATGAGCCAGCTCTCTTATCACCAGCGGCGTCGACTAATTGAGGCGAAATTTAGGTTGGTATTTGTTAATAATTGAAACTTTCGTTGAATCTTGTGAAACTATACTGTAAATATAATATTTTATGTAATACCTTTTTAATGTCATATATGGTAAACAAGCTGACGGACCACCTGATGGTAAGCGGTCACCATCGCCTATGGATACTTGTACCAAATGCATCACAACTACGTTGCTGATCCCTGAGAAGGCGCTGGTCGGGGAAATGCACAATACATCCTAATTGTCAGTACAGTGGGATAATTTTAGAGAAATGGACATTGCCTGTCTCCGTCACTCTCAAGTCTATTTTAATTATCGCGACCAGGGACAGAAATAGTATTCGAGAATACGAGTGTGCTTCTAATATATCGCCCTCAATAGAACTTAGTACTTTCATCATCATCATCAACTATTTTCCACCCAATGCTGTGTGTAGGTCTCTTCTTCAGCGCGCCATTTTTTCCGGTTCTGTGCCAGTTTCATCCTCTGCTTGCTACTGACATTGTGATGTCGCCCAACCACCGATTTCGTGGTCTGCCTGGTGGTCGCTTGTTACTCTATTAGCACAAAAATGCTATTGTCAAATATCAGAATTTCTTAGTGATTAAAAATTATTTGCTATGTAATTTAGTCTAAATAATTGACATGACGATCAAGACTAGGAATTGGAAATAAATAGGTAGTAATTGACATTATCTTTTCTTAATTTTCTTAATTTGGGTAATAAGCAATTTTGATAATATTCTAACATAAACATATTTTTATTAACTTGAGCAAAAATTATTTTTAAAAAACCATATTTGAACGTATCACTTTGTAAGGACATGAGATAATATCCGTTTCCAATGGATGACCCTTTCTATGTATGTGTAAGTACTTTCTATATTCTATGTTCAGGCGAGTTGGCGGCCAAGCGCAAGCCTTGTTATAATTTTAAAAAATAGGTTTAGTTTGGGTCACAGGAAAACGAAAAAAAAAAAAACTTTAGGTGACAACACTGTAGTATTGTTTTACTGAATGTAATACACATTAGACACTTCGGGCTTGTTGGTTGAATACAGAAATGAAACCATAAAAAAAAAAACTCATGTAACATAATAATCCTGGTTCAACTGTAACTAGGTATGTTTATTTTAGTACAAAATGTATACACAAACATTATTGAACTTAGACTATTTTATCAAGAGATTTAAACATAAAAACATGTACTACAAAACAAAAAAGCGACGTCGAGATCACCACTGTGCAGGGCTTCCAGAACACTGGCAGAATTGCCCCGCTGTATAGCAATACTACTTACTTAACTTTTGTGTAAAGTACTCGTATGTACCAGCTTTAGGATCCCTCAAGGCGAGGACCAGCCTAGTCGAAATATTCTTGCAATATTAATATTAATATTTCTGTACAAATTTAATTTTAAATAAATTTTGGGCTGCCTGATGGTAAGCAGTCACCGTCGCCTATGGATACTTGTAACACCAGAGGCATCACAAATACGTTTATTATTATATTATTCTGGCTATGAATCATCAGAATGTCATGGTGTCAAAAAACTCCATATAAATATTTTGTCCATACTTTGAGACCTAGTCTTTTTGCAAATACAAATCTCCCCAGGGCAATTGTAAGGTAAAATAATGTCGCGCTGTTTTTCGTATTCTAAATTTTTCTTCGATATTTCTATTACAAATCTCGTTTCGGATTTTAGTACAGATATTATACAAGCCGATAGCAATGAACAGGAGGAGGAAAATTAAGCCGGTGGGCGTCCGAGATAAGAACATACGTACAGTCAGCATAACACGCAGATAATGTTGACTCACTTCAAAGTAGGAGGTTCTCAATTAATAATTTTTTTTGTGTCATTATTCAATACTTAGAGGGCTTATTGTGTATGATAATAATTTAAACTATGTTGATTGGGATGATGTTGGTAAATGGACTATTAATGCTATGGGGCTATAAACAAACTGGGCTATTGAGGTACAACTTGTGGATAGGAGAACATATCTATAGGATGAGATACGGTACCTGCCTTATCCTGTCACATCTCAGAATAAAAGGCAGGTATGACTTGCCGTCACAGAAAAGAGAAGTAAATAGAACAGAAATGAGAAGGAAAATCTGTCGCCAGGCATTATGAGTGAACCTTGATTGAACATTCTTATTTAGATCAACGCGTCAAACTCCGCATAGAAAGAACTTGGACCTCACCTTTTTGGGTTACGTCTCAAAGTTCTGTGTCCGCATCACTGTTCCTAACTGATTTCGTATGACTACGTTTCGTTTAAAATATATATGTGTGCAACTGGCTTCCGACAAATTTCTTACAAAAATTCCTTGACAGCCGTTCTAATTTAAACAAAAATACCGGACACGTGCGAGTAGAACTCGCGGTCTGAGGGTTCCGTTAGATGGAAACCTCAGACAGTGAGTCCAAACAAAAAAACAACAAAAAAATTTGAAATGTTGAAAGACTTAACGTAGTAGAAGTTAACTTTGAAGTGGACAATAAGGTTCTTCCATACATTCCAACTGTAAAATGTATGTTTGTAATAGCAAAACATTTTTTTAATGAAATTTTGACTTCAAACTTATGACTTTCGGATTTATTCCTTTATATGTGCTGTGAGACCTTGCCTCTTGCTAAATTTCATGATTCTAGGTCAACGGTAAGTACCCTATAGGTTTTGATATCCTTGTGAAATCGCAAAATATGCGAAAATATGCGACATAACTGGTCATATCTTTTGATTGCGTAAACTTACAAGTAAATTTTTTTTTACAGCTGAAAGAAACCGTAGGTTTGAGTATTTTATACAAATTTCAAGTTGATATCTTGACGCGTTCTTGAGAAAAGGGGTCATGACAGACGGACAGACGGACAGACGGATAGACGGATAGACGGACAACAAAGTGTTCCTATAAGGATTCCGTTTTTTCCTTTTGAGGTACGGAACCCTAAAATATATTTTCAGTGTTTGCCATCCACTAAATATGGGTCCCCCTAATATAAAGCCCTATATTGGCGCTGGTGAGGCAACTATAGATGTGGATGGCTTAGGGTGTATAAGAAAAGTGCTGAGGTGAGATACGATGTGCGAGGAGGGATGGTAAGTGATACGTTCGCGTGGTACAATAATCTACTTAATACTCACTTCATACCCTACATTACAATACTAACTCACTTACCTACTAGAGGGAGTTTCGTGCCAATGTGACGAATTTGCTTCTATCAAAGTCTGTTTACACAGTATCTGAGTTTCTGACCAATGACTATAAGGATTATCAATTATTGTTAGAGATTCAAGTTTATTTATTTATTTATTGATGTATTTTATTTTTGTGCCTTGACAAATTTATTTATTTTCATTTTGAATAGTTTTATTTTAATGTTGTTGTCTGACAAAGCCCATATACAGCTGAATTAGTTTTAATATTTTTAATTAATTAATTTTAATGACTTTTTTTTAACTTATGCTAAGTGTACCAGTGTACTTATTTATCGCTTTTACGCGCATAGATCTACCCTCATTGTGGTTAAAATTTTCGTTTGCTGAGCGAGACTCAATGGTTTTTTCTTACAACTAAATAAAAAAATATTCATTGTGCACTAAATTGACGAGTCCATAATAGGAGCATTCGTAGTATATATTTTTTATAAAAATTATTACTAATGTGACATTATGATAATAAAACATATTCTATTCTACCACTACTTTTTTGGTTCACTGGTTTATTGAATTTTCCGTGAAGATATTTAATTTTGAACGAGTCACATAACCTAAGCGTGTATTTCAGTTTAGTTTCTGTGTGTATACTGTGATAATTCTTATTTCACTAAGCCCCAGGTTGCGTCCAACGGTACACCTGAACTTCTTTAGAATACAGCGTAATCGAAGCCAGTATTACATTAACGTGGAATGGGATTCGCCTTATTGGATTTCCGAACGTAATGACGATTTTATAAAATCATCCGGTTTATTTCATTTTATACGATTGATCCGGGAACAAGTGCGTATGTCGAGTATTCATAGCCTTCGATGGGCGGAGCGATTTTTATGAGAATTGGAGAGGAGAGTATATTGGTATCAACTTTGTGATTTATCGTGCTAATCTATTAAAATAATAGGTATAGTATTCACACAAATATACAGGGTTACGCATGTAGACTGTACTAAGCTGAAAGGAGTTCACTGTACTAATCACTATGAATGACTTTTACTATGGGGCCAACCATGAAATCGCGGAAAAGAATCAGCTGTTCCATACATTTTGTCAAGTGTTCCAATAGACATTTTCTATTATATTATTACAGATATTTTTTCCGAGATTTTAGGGTAACTTAACTTAACTGTAATAATTACAACGATAACTTTTTTTTGATGTTAATTTTGCAACTCTAAAATTCCTAAATAAAATAAAAGTTGCTAAAAATTATCATTATCTCAATAACGTTTAGAAATACAATTGATTGATTGATTGAATCGTATAGTAGAAATAAAAATTCATGATATTTGAAATAAATTGAATGTTTCTGAATTCGATTCAATTTCAACTTTAGTTGACCGAGGGAAGAGAGGCTAATGGTGGCTTTTAAGTTATAATATGGGCAAAATAGTTTGAAGGGTTCCGAAGATTTATGGGTCACAAAGTCACAGTTCGGAGTTAACTAGTAGTTTAAAATTTAGCCTTTATTACATCCGAAGTCATTATTACAAAGACAATAAGCGTACTTAATAGTAAGTTATTGCTGAAATAGTAATTACTATTTCAGACGTAAACTTGCCTCACGGCACGTAGAAGCTACACAAGTTGAAAACATAGACACGTGCGTTCGCACGCCAAACCACAATTAGCTTCACCACACGGGCTGATTTTAATTATATGCAAAACAATGCACCCGTAATTATACTTGGTATAAAATACTTGTAATGCTGTTCGAAAGTAGATGGAAATGACTTTTTTTGACAGATGTTACGATTACACGCACATTTTTATTTACTGGCTACGCCCCGCAGTTTCACCAGCGTTATATATACCAGCTTGAAGCAACCTTCTTGGTAGCGAGACAACCTCCTTTAACTTAGATGATAATTCTTTTTTATGATGTAACATGATTTTTTATTACTTCAATTCCTGCCGCTCCGCCAACAATAATTACAAGCAATCTCTACTATATAAAAATAAGTCGGGTTTTCCTTCCTGACGCTGTAACTCTAGAACGCACGAACCGATTTCCACGGTTTTGCATTCGTTAGAAAGGTCTCGGGCTCCGTGAGGTTTATAGCATATAGGTTCATAGTAGCGAGGCCGAAGGCCGAGCTCTACGCGTACGAAGTAGCGGGATTCAGCTAGTACTGTATATAAATCCTATGAAGTTGTAATTACTCGTCTATCATGAAAAACTGGCGGGAGAGTGAGGGAAGTTATGACGCACTGAACTGTATCATAGACTGAATAGTTTTAGTTTTATTGCCATGCTATGATGAATTTCACAGCAGCGAACGCATACAGACACCGCCATTCTAAACAACGTAAACACTTAAAAATTCATAGCACGCGACTCCAACACATGCGAGTGAATTCCTCCCATTATATTATTGAAACAAGTTCAAAACATTCCTTAAAACAACGACTTGATACCTTATAGATAATGAATCAATTTGCATCAACAATTTAGACGACAAACTAAAGTGCGCGAGGTGAAATATTGATCGCTAATTAGTCCGTTCAAGGTTACAACTTCGATACTATAGCGTGCCTATACTGCCTATTTACTATAGATGATAAAGGGGGAGGCCTATGTTCAGCAGTGGACGTCTTCTGGCTGATGATGATGACTATAGATGCCACGAATATTCGGTATTTGGCCTATTCGGCATTTTTTTTTATATTAGGTATTCAACCGTGTTTTGTGTACTATTCGACTGAAAACTGAACTCAAAATCATTTATTTATTTATTTATTTATTGAATAATAATAAGAACGGCTAACGCCACTTACACTTATTATCTAATTTACATTATTACAAAATTAGTCCAATATATACAATGCTTATGTCAATTATTATAAATATTACAATAAGTTAAAATAGTATTCTTACAATTAACGGTCATATAAAACGTTGTTCACAAAAATTCAAAATAGATTTCAGAATAGCAGGCAACTTATCACAAAAAATGTCACATTCAGGGTACTCTTTAAGGAATGCGTTGAGACCACGAATGATGCAGCACATCGGGCTAAAGTCACGTGACTTCGTACGGCTAACGCCAGTGGAAAAGAGCTTATTTCTAAAACTGGGCCTGTGCCGGATATAATTATCTGGAATATACAGAGCGCACATACGGTTGTGCAAGACATGCAGGCGAATCTATGGCACCTTTCAGTATCTTACAGCCAGCCTTAAGTTGGTCGAGCGAACGCCTAACTTCCAATGAGTTAAACCCCAATTGGCCAAGCAAGAAATCGGTGGGATAAAGATAAGGGTAATACCCACAGGTCTTTTTATAAAAATTGCTTTTTGCACTTTCTCGAGGGACAAAATGTGTGAGTCACAGTGCGAGCTCCACACACATGCACTCGACTCCAACTTACTTCTAACCAAGCTAGTAAACAAAAGTCGAAGGACGTGAGGATCACGGAAATCTTTGGCATTACGCATAACGAAGCCAAGGCGCCGGTAGGATTCCTTCGCTGTAATTGCTACATGGTCATTAAATGTGAGCGCACGATCAAAAGTTACGCCTAGGTCTTTAATCGTAGACACTCGCTTCATAACATCACAACCGTACAGTACGTATGACGAAGAGGTTAAATCATCACGAAAATCATGAAAAAGAAAACACATGTTGTCCAAAAAAATATTGATTTAATCATTTCCTTCCTAAGAATGGAACTCACTGCCGTCCTCCTTGTTTCCTGGGAACTACAATCTAGGCATCTTCAAGGCTAGAGTGAATAGATTTCTTCTAAATCAACGTGTTCCACCCTAAGCAACACAGTCGCTTACCATCAGGCGAGTTGGCCAATCGATAGTATTCTATATGAAACAATCATAGATTACGATTACATTTAATACTTTAAATCTACCAGTAATACCATAAGTTGTGATGAATGAAAACAATTTTATCAGCCTTTGTTGGCTGCAATAGTTTGCGTTTTTCCTCATAAACTATACCAGACTTGTTCTTGAAAACAGCTTCTCACTATATGCCTACGCTACTGCCGGGAGACGGTAAATAAATCGCTTGAAATCAACACATATTTTTCCGAAAAAAAATTGCTTACAAAATCCGTCCGTTTTTTTCTGTCGACAAATTTGGTATTCGGCAAAATCACTATCTGTGGCATCAGTAATTATTACACTAATGTCTTGGCTAAAAATGTTCGCCTTATACGTGGTGTCTATGAAGTGGAAACTTGTTTCGTTAAATATACCTACCGCTATAATGCCGCAAAACACGTAAACTTATTGTGTTAACTTTTAATGCTGCCATTCTAAGTAATTTCCCTAATTGTCGTAATTTATATCGGAGTTTCAACGTTAAATGTTTATGTTGTAATTATAAACGTACCTGTAATGGTTACTATTAAAGAGATGTACTGAACATATAATGTACTAAATAATTCGCAAGATATGGTTTTATTATTATATTCTGATTAGCGTTATACCTTTGTTTATATAATGCCTGTATAAGTGTGTTCGTAATTTTTCTCCTCCTAAAAGAATTGAACGACTTTGATTTTTAAAAAAAAGCTGATAAATAGTTGAGATGGCAGTGGGCAGGGCACATAACACGCAGAGCAGATGGCACGTACAACAGATGGCCAGTGAGGCCAAAAGGTTCTCGAATGGAGACATTGGACCGGTTAGCGCAGCGTAGGACGTCCACCCACAAGATGGACAAACAACATAAAAGAGACAGCGGAGAAACGCTGGATGCAGGCCGCTTCCAACCGGCCCGCTACCCTTTACATAGCTAACGACCTCTCCACTTCACTCCTCACAGACAGCTTCCCTAATTCAGGCTGATGACAATGATAATGATTACGTTATCTGTAAACTTGGAGCAAGCCAAATTGGACAATATTAGAAATTGTCATGACGACGATTTATAAAATATATGTACATTTATATAGGTAAGTAAATTCAGGAAAACTACTTTTTTGTAAATCTACAAATATATAAAATTTAGCTTTAAAATTTAGCAGTAAAACTCAGAATTTTCAAGCCAAAAAGGCTTGCAATAAAGATGGTACTCCCAAGAAACCCAAAATGATTTGTCAAAACTTTGTTATTTAGATGCTACTAAACAAAACAACTAAGTTAAGCTAATCTCGAACCTAGATCAGATAAAGTTACAAAGCTTTATTGTAGTCGAAAAAGTGTTTTCTTTTACTTTTACAGGACCACTTCTTCTGGAGCTAGTTTTAAGTTACTTACTTAGTTATCTATTTTGCCCACGGCGCCTTCAAAAACTCGCATAAATTTCTAAAAGTGATGAACCATAATTTAAGGAAAAAAAAAACAGAAATATATGGAACTATGTTCTATCGAAAATAACCTTAAAAAGATACAAGTTTTGGGGGACTTTAGTGTGTTTTTTTAAAATGTTTTACTGCATGGTTTTGGCTGACCCAATGGTGGTTACTGATCTCAAAATTCCTTGAAACAAAACAATTATAAAAGACATTATCAAAAAAATTCATATCAATCTACCATCAGGTATATTATGCTACAATTTATCTTGGTAACATAATATTACTACATCTACTTTTCCAAGCATTTCTACAGTTCAGACAAGAGACTGGGCCACAACGTAAATAAATAAATACGCAAACCGTTTCGGCTTAGACATTGTCACTAGACGTATGCCCTAGATACAGATAGCCTATGATGGCCTGAAAGCCTGAACCGGCAGCCTACTTTTAATAGATTTAGGCTATACTGCAAAAGCACAGCAGCGATTGTAGACATTCGATGGAACCAAATGGCAAATGAAGATAGAATACTAGACACTAAAAGTAAAACAGCCCGTCTTTTAGTCGTTTCATTCAGCAGTACTTCTAAATTTTGGTTTAAATGTGTTACCATATTTGACTACACCGTTAGCTTTTTAATTTTAAGTAAGCTGTTGATATTTTAAGTAAGCTGTTGCTGCCAAGCGTGGGGATTATGGCAACACCCCTCTCTACGAGGGAGGCCTTTGTTCAGCAGTGGACGTTTACAGGCTGATGATGATGATGATGAAGCTGTTGATATGCTCCTAAGTAACTAAACACTAGTTTTTTTTTTAAGTCGAAAGCCATCTTTTTCTTGGCAGTACACAGTAAACAGTAAGTAAACCTAAACAAAATTATGACGTACTTACCAAGCCTGATTTTCAATTTAAAATACCTTCTATGTAAGTAATCAGTTAATGTTGAGTTTTTCAAAATTTGAAGCCGTTATCTATACTAATATTATAAAAAGAAAGATTTGATTGTTTTTTGTTTGTTTGTTTGTTTGCATTGAATAGGCTCCGAAACTACTGAACCGATTTGAAAAATTCTTTCACTGTTTGGAAGATACACTATCCCCGGGTGACATAGGCTATATCTGTGCGATGCTGGGGCGTGCGACTAGTTTTTGATTTTAAAAAAATACAGATTTTTTTTTCACATATAATATGAAATTTTCTATAGATATTTCTATTTCATAGAATCAGAATGCCAAAAATCCAGTTTTCGTTTCGTCGCTTTTTTCGTCAAATGTGAGAGAGAAGGGCTAAACATCTGTATTTTACACCAAACTACAAACTTGGTGTGTTCAAATCTAAGGTAACTAGCTTATTAATAGGCAAAACTGCTTTATCATTGTTCATATCATCGCTTTCTATCAGTTGAGATCGTGGTCAAATGTTAGCATAATTATATCTAATAGTCAAAACAATAATTATTTAACCAAAAAATAAATAAACTGTTCGTAGCCTTAACAGCCGGTTATCCGAGTCGCGTAGGCAACAAAACGCTCCCTCAGCCCCCGCCAAGTTGCGACGATGTATTTTGCCACGCAAGAGTCAGGAGGCCCGCGGGGGGAGTGCAACGACAAAAACGAACATAGGTCCGACCTCGATGACGCCTGGCGCGGGACTGAGCGAGGCGCGCGCAAATTCTCGCGACCTTTTAATTTCACAAAAAACTAAACTATACACTATCAAAAATCTATCCAAAAAAATAATAATAATAGGATTGCCTTTCAGTACATGTAATATCAAAGGTTAAAGGGGGAGGCCTATGTTCAGCAGTGGACGTCTTCTGGCTGATGATGATGATGATGATGACATGTAATATCTAGGTTGTTAAGAGCTTTCATTAGAGCATAAAAGGAAAAAAAAATAACTAAATCGACTTTGTTGCAAATTTTTTTTTTGATCGAGGAAATTTTATTCTATCATGTTTTGAACCAAATCATAAACTCTAACACAGATGTCTCTGTGACATGTATTTTTTCCAGCTCAAATATTGTAATTTAACTGAATAAAATTGATTTAAAACCATCAAATTTGGTATATGAAAGAAAGAAAGAAAGAAAGAAAAATATGTTCATTCGTGACAGAAACAAAAGATACAAAGACATTACGAGTTAAACACAATTAAATAAATAGTTTCTGTCACAAGCCGGTGCCAACTCAGCGTATGAGGCCGTTAAGACAACCCAAACGCTCTAACCCGTAGTAGTATAGTAACTCCAGGGTAGGAATAGTGAAACAAAGTTGAATATTTGGATATATGACCAACTTTAATCGAACGCCACTAAAACATTTTTAAATCCCTTTAATACTTTCCCTTTACTATCCATTCACACCCAAGGATTTGACGTGTAACCAAAATGAAATGTTTTATTCATACACTTAAATTTTTAGTCACCATAATAAAAGAAGGTGATTTATTACTAGAGGGTGTTGTGACGTCACGGCATGTCATAAGAGGCTTATGGAAATGCTAATGTGGTGTGGCTTAAGTTTCGAAGTGTATTTTACTGTGGGATCGATAAACAAGTGATACCAAGATTGTTACAAAAACAGTCTGTAGTTTTTTTTTTTTTTTGTTAAAATCTTCATGAGCGTGGATTCAATGTCCTTTACTCGTAATATTAAACAGTTTACTTTGTCTTAATAGCGTCAAACAAGTCATAGTCACAGTCAGAGTCAAGCTAAGTAAGTCACGGTCAAGTCGAACTAATGCCCCTGTAAAGTGGTGAAGACTTTACAAGAGGTTCCTATGGACTTTTGGAAACAACACGAAAAGACACGTTTCACCTCGTTATATCACTTGCCCACACTCAAGCACGTTTACGAGCACCATTTAGTACACATTAACACTCGAAAATACACAAGTTTAGGAAAATAATCCAACGAGCCGACATGTTTTTTCCGCGTTGGCGCCAAAACTCGTCTGTAGATATCATATTGCTGGTTGCCATTAGGTTTGATAGGTAGCTAAAGGTGTTATGTAAAACAACATTAATTGTTAGGTTATCGAAATTGTGAAAATATTTTTCTTTACACGTAGCAGACTGGGAGTGTGGGTGTTATATGGGTGTTCCCCGATAGTTACAATCCGGGTGTCTTCAAGTCGAGAGTGAATTGGCTTCTTCTAGGCAAGCGTGTTCTATCGTAGACCGCATCATCGCTCAACATCAGGCGAGGTAGCAGCCAAGCGTAAGCCTGTTTATAATTAAAAAAAGACAAGCACAGTGAAAACCGTCCTCCGTGTCATATCAAGGTGTCACGATTGACATTTATCTACTACTAGCGACCTGCCCTGGCTTCGCACGAATGTAATTTACGTCCGTAGCCGGGGCGGGTTGTTAGTTATATAAACCTTCCGTGAATTTTTTTCTAACTAATGGGTGAAAACTGTATCAAAATCCGTTGCGTAGTTTAGGAGGAGTTAGCGGTTATACAGACAGACAAACGCGGAAAGCGACTTTAATTTATACTATGTTACGTAGAGAAGAGATAGAAATAAACACTGCTAGCAGTCCGCAGTCACGGACAATGCAAATAAGATGGTTAGGTAAATAATCTCAGCTTTAATAAGTCGGAGCCTTGACAAGTTTGAGTTTTGATCAATCTAAGATTATATCAGTTTGAGCGTTGATCAATCTAAGATTTGGTGAGTTTGAGCTTTGATCAGTATGAGCTTTGATCAGTCTGAGCTTTGGTCAATCTGAGCTTTAATCAGTATGAGTGTTGATCAGTTTTAGTTTTGATCAGTCTAAGCTTTAAACAGTGTAATAACTTTAGATTATATAGTTATTAAACATATACGATGCAAGAAATATATAAAATTGTGCCAAGGAAATTAATGATTAAACTTTAAGCAAAATATAACAATTTTTATTTAAAAACAGTGTCTCACCAACAAACGACCTGTTTTCTTCAATTCTTAGCAAAAGATAAAAATTACCTACCTATTAATGTTTTAGCAACCACCATAAGAGTGTAAACGAGATACTCAAAGCATGTTATAGTGATTCCACAAGCAAGAGAGCTTACCGAACTTCCCAAATTAGATCTAGGTTCAACTTTAGGCAGTTAGCAAAACCAAACGTTTGTAGTTTACGAGGTTTAATGCATTACCCAATTAGTAAAGTAACGTGCAGGCTACATGTCTGTTGGTTATCTGTGGTGCGGGCTCATGACTCCAACTTGAATGAACAATGAACGAAAACGGTCGAAGCAATTTATAAAGTTAAGATACGTCAGCCATTTACAGCCCAGTGAGCTGCTCGCTGGGTACGTCAATATCAAGAATCATCTCAAAAAAACATTTTCACAAACAACAGACAATTTCTTTCCATTCCACTTAAAATATAGAAAACATATTTTCCGCTATGTAGGCACATTTGTATAGAGAATACGTTAAACACTAAGTATCAGTTTGAGCGGGGCATATCGTTTGTGAAGGCTTTTGCGCTGCGCCGATGGCTCGGAAAAATAGGTTAAGCGTGAACTCTTTTTGTGCGGAGGATTTCGTAGGGTTCATCAGTGAAATGTAGATAGTCGTAAAAATGTGACGTCATTGGAGCTGGTTTGGGTTGAACGAACTGCATTGAATTTAAAAAGAGTTTATAGATTTGTTTCTACCACAGAAAAGTTTATTTTTATTTTTATTAGAACGGATTCAAGGCATTTTTGTAAGAGATATGTTGTAGCCAGTTGTACCCATATAACGAAACGTCAAATAAGAATGTTCGATCAAGGTTCACTTATAATGCCTGGTAACAGATTTTCCTACTCATTTTCGTTCTATTTACTTATTTTCTGTGGTTTCTACGATGATTGTTTGTGTTAATAGTTTATTTTTTCTGGTGTGTACAATAAAGAGTAATCTATATATCTATCTGAATTTTACTAGCATTGTCTAGTAGCAAAATGTAACAGAGCCACGTTGCCTTTAAAAAACAGACAAGTATTCGTTCTTTTCAATACATATTCAATTTGTAAGAATTAGCTACCTATGTTAAAAATAGATACGTAACGTTTTGTAAGTGACAGTTCTGTAGCAAAGAAAATATAACCGCTAACACTGCAGAGGTGGGAGTTCCTTAAAGAAAAATATTTAACAAACGGGTGCGACTCCTGAAGTGAAGTGAGACACCTATAGAGACAAGCTTATACGTTAGAGTAGGATAGAAAACGTGGAAGTTTGATTTCGCGCCCATTTCATAATTCGAAATTTGTATTGTAATTGCGCTAGTCTGTTTTGTAGCATGAAGTGATGTCATATAAGAGTGATAATACAAAAATGTAATTAGTACAATTGAAATAGAAATAAAGATACTGTTGACGTATTCAGTCGTTTGGAAATTGTCAGTTCTATTGTCAGGGGTTTAAAAAAATCATTGTATCTTATTTTCATTAACAAGGCGTTTTCCCTAAAAACGGTACCCCAAAACGCGATATCCTTCGATACTAATTCAATTTTCTACCCGACTGCGTACAGTTAACGACGAGTTTCTCATTTACCCTGCTCGATATCTTTAGAGGAAGAGGCTTTTTATTGGCTCCTGTTGCTCAACAAGTGTACGGGGACGCGGGTATCTACTTACGTTAAATAAAATACAAGTCACCGGCTAGCTTATGTAAATGAAATTAAATGCGTTCACGTTTTCCTGGAAACTGGATGTATTTAGGTCATTTCTGCTACATTAATTTCCGCTTTTGTTATAGTTTAACAAGTATAAACAAGCTCATATGACTCGTTAACCTAATCACTGAAAGGTAATGAAGAGTTCCAAATTGGAACTCTTGGAACTTGCAATCCACCTCAAGTTTCTTCATCAAAGCTTCATCACCAAGGGATTATGTACGTATTGGACGCGTTAAAACAAACACTTATGAAGGGCACATATCCTACTAATATTATAAACGGGAAAGTTTGTATGGATGTTTGTTCCTCTTTCACGCAAAAACTACCGAATGGATTTTAATGAAAGTTTACAATAATATAGCTTATACATTAGAATAACACATAGGCTATAACGGGTTGTAGTAGCGAGGCAGAAGGCCGAGCTCTACGCGTACGAAGTAGCGGGTTCCAGCTAGTCAGCAATATACCTAACTTATTGGACGAAATGGTCTCGTTTGTCTATGGGTGGACGTCCTATGGCTGAAATGATGATGATTCGATGAGGATGATGATGACGAGTAGTTAAATGATCCTTACACACTTTATCAAACACTAATTTTAACATGAAAATACAACAACTAGTTTACTCGCTTTCCATGATTACTCAGAACGACATTATCTCACAATGGCAGGTGAGTTGTTCCAGGACTGTGATATTAGTTTTGTCACTTTCATTCGCATTGACATAAGTGTGTTGGTGACAGAAGCAATATCGAATTCACAAAGGCCGGCCAACTCCCATACTGAATCTATGCCGGCCAACACAGATCTACTACCTAGAGATTTTCAATGAGCGTGGCTAGCTCAGTGCTTCTCGCTTCAACAAGGTGTGTTGCCACATTAAAATGATTTGCTATAAGTTAGGGTAATTTACCTACTATGATGGGTAGTGAATCTTCAATGAGTACTTTGGAAACAATACTACCTTTTAAATATTTATATTTTATACACTATCTGCTGCAACCCGCGGAGCTACCTGCAATTTTCTGGGAAGAAAAGTACGTTGTCTGTCCTCATGACACACCCCTATCGTCCTGACAAAATTTGACTTAGCCCATGATCTAAGAAAACAAGGTCTAGCAATTTGAGAGTGGTCCCGCAATGACGTCACTGCCCAGTTGCCACTTTATTCAATCAGCTGTTACGTGGTGTATCGTCATCTCTCTCGAACCTGTTGTAAATTGACATCATGACATCATTGCGGGACGCCCACGTAAACATTTTTTCTCGGATTGCTATACCTGGCGGAGTATATTATTATACCATGACTTAGCCATTTCCTCGTAAAAACAGACAGAAAGTTACTTGCGTTTTTATTATAATTATTTGTTAGGATTAGAATATAGTACTAGAAAAAAGGTTGTAAAGTAACCATAGCATGATTTTTTATAATCAATAAAATATAATAAAAAAGTCAGAGTTAAAACGGAACGGGGGTCCCTCATGCAACAAACGTTAAACGTATTTTTGGATTTGTTCTAGTGTAAAAACGGTAATCCGTACAAGCGTCAAATTTAGCGGATTATAGTGAACATAAGTAAAACAACAAATAATAAACACTGGCCAAGTGCGAGTCAGTGACAAATTTCTGTTTACCACTAAGCTAAGCAACGTCGGGCGCGGTCGGTACTTGGATGGGTGACAGCCTGGGCGTGATGTTGTCTTTTTGCACAACTTTTTGTATTTTGTGATTGTAAAGAACTCTCAGCGCGCGAGCCCGACTCGCGCTTGGTCAGTTTAGTTTTTTCATGAATGGAATTATGTATAACATTCCAAATAATTAGATAAATAGACTCTTTAATGTTTACAAATTTCACGAACAGCGCGTAGCTTTTTGAATCGGTTCGCCGAAATCGCCTTTTGCTTTTCCAGCTTCATAACTGTGGCCTCATTAATATATATTTAATATTAACATTCACCATATTCATATGGGCATAAAAGGGTCGGTATTTTGCACTTCTTGCAATGTGCCAGCTTTTTTCAGCAATGTGACAGGATCAGTTGGAAACCTGCAGAACGAATAATTTATGTTAGTTGCGGTGGGTAATTTCTTTCATAAACTGGCAACATTCATAATTTATTTTCTAAGTGAATAATTTGATAAAATTCATAGAATTAGACCACAAATCGACCTAAAAACTGACTAATTATGAATAAAATATTTGCGAATTGATATCCTGAATTTATTTAGGTGATCGTTACAAGCTTTATATGTTTACTTACGTGTGAAATGATATTTCATCGTATTTTCGCTCACTGCGCTTCTTGCAGCCCAAAATGCTACAACCAACCATTGTAAAATATCTTTTACAATTATTTCTCAGAGGAAACACGCATTTATCACATTAAATCACCAAAAAAAGGCAATAAATATAATTCAGACCCGTTTTGTTTGTCACTGATTATTACAGATTTTGACACTTGAGGTACCAAAAACAGGTCACGCCGATAAGGACAACAAAATCTATTTATGTCCTTTTCGTACTTGTGCTGAGCCATATCAAGTTGTCTCTTTCACTAAAATATATTGCCGATCTGGTTGTGTATATCTGTGCCGGCCAAGCTTGCAGAATGACGTGATCTCGGAACACCTACATACTCGAAATATACTCGAAGGATATTTTTATAGAATACTAGCTGACCCGACATACGTTGTCCTGTCTTAGCTATGAATGTCCAAAAATTAAAATAAAACTGCTGTCTGGTAAATTCCAATTCATCAAACGTGCGCGCTTCAACTGTCACCGCGCAAACCTAAAATCATCGTTAAGTTTTCTGTTTTTTTTTCAAATTTCTGCGAAATTTTCTTAATTTTTCTTTCCGTAAGAACCTTATACAAAGTACAATAAACTTAAAAAAAAAAAGATGAATGAAATCGGTAAATTCGTTCTCAAGATATGGCGTGACCAACGTAAATTGGGATTCATTTTTATAAATATAAATAGAATAGCGGTCCGCCCCGGCTTCGCACGGGTATTATTGAAGTTTTAGTAAGGATCCCTATTTTTTTGAAAATGTTACCTATGCCACCCGGGAATAGTGTAGTTTCCAACAGTGGAAGAATTTTTCAAATCGGTTTTGTAGTTTCAGAGCCTATTCAATGCAAACACACAAACAAACAATCAAATCTTTCCTCTTTATAATATTAGTATAGACTAGCTATGATTATGTTGCCTCGGACTTTTTACACGTAGACTTTCATATAAAATTGTAACCCCCATTTGCCACCCCGTCCTTTCGTAAAATCCTTTCTTATCAGATTTCTACATCATATAAGGAATCTACCTGCCAAATTTAAACTTCGTAGGTCAAGATGTTTTCGTGATGATTCAGTAAATGAGTTAATGATTATTTCGCTTTTATCTATATTATAGAGATCATACAACATGGCCGCATAAAGTAGGTATCTAACAAGATGGCTCCGACAATCGCCAGCAGCATTATTGTTCAAACAAACTACTCCAAAAATAACCAGCCAATTAGTCGTATAACGATACAAAAATGAACTAAAAACAAAAGTAAAATAAAACTGCTATTGTACGCTCGCTGAGCTCTTGTTTGCGAAGTATTTTTTTTTCGAGATACGTTCAGAGCAAATATGAACGCCTCTTCAACTTTTACGTTTCGCGCGTACTTACCTACTGTGTATCTTTTCATTTGATATTACCTTTGTTCTGGATATAGCGTTGATTTTGAGATTAAATTGTTTATTTGACAACTACATCATTATTTAGAAGATTCTACAGCGTTAGCGGTTACTTTCTCTTTGGCTTCTAGCTGCAAGGGCTTTATTTTTACAACTTTTGACATAACGGATTATGCCAATATTGTTGTGTTCTTTTACAAAAGCATTGCCAGTCAGCGTGGTAATGCCGACAGCATGCTGGGTACGCTGCCAACTGGCAGTGGGCTTGAGCATTTGGATTGTCTTGACCCAAACGACCTTTGACCTTCAACGGTCTATAGGCAGTCTGTTTTTGTAGTGTTAGTGTTAGCTTGTATTTTGTTTCGTTAATAAAGGCACTTGCCAGCTAATAATAGGTAAACAGGCCACGTGCGAGTCAGGCTCACCCACTGAGGGTTTCGTACCACCACAAAATACAAAAAAGTAGTAGGTATAAAAAGACACCATCACACAAGCAGGTGGTCACCTATCCAAGTACCGACCGCGCCCGAAGTTACATGGTGGTTATCAGAAATTTATTACCGACTCACACTTGGCTATTATTTATTATTTGTCGTTTTACTTTAGAGTGCTATAATCATGCCAAGTTTGACGATTACCGTCATACCGTTCGTTTTACCGTTTTTGCATTAGAGCAAAAACAAAAATATAACTAAAAAAAAGTTTTTCATATGGGGTTTTATATCCCCTTCAGTTTTTAATTTTGACTTTCTTATTATTCCTTAGTTAATCCGCCCTAACATTACGTATTCTGTAAAAAAAAACAACTACCTTTTTATTATAGTTCAAAAGATACAGCCGTTAATTTATAGGTAGGACAGACGGACGGACAGACAGACAGTGTAGGCTTGTAATAGGGTCCCGTTGATACCTTTTCTGTATGGAACCCTAAAAAGATCTTAATTATAATAATTGTGTAAAGCTATAGTTTTAATTATTTAGGTAAACAATTTATAAGCCGATGACTATAACATAAGGGCCTTACTTAAAAACGACACTCAAATAAATGTATGCGTAAAAATACTTTGAGAGAGCACTTCTCGGTGACGGCAGTGGTCACACTCAAAAACAAGATAGCGTAATTTTAAGTAAAGTTTTTAAGTAAGGCATCGAGATACAATACCAATAGAGTCACAAAAGTGCCAAAAAAAGTCCGAACTAAAACTCTGCGCATGCTCCGCATTGCGCCGACTTTTTGGTTAGTTGTAAGGCAACCGTGATCCAACGCTGCCAAATACCAGTGCTGGGATGACATACCAGACTAGTGACGTTGAACACTATGCAAGTGACATAACGCAAATAACACATAACGTAAATGTGGCATTGTGAATTATATAATTGATGTATCGACCCTCGGTAATTTTTTGACTGTTTTCACATAGAGATTGTGACTTTATAGGTATTGTATCAGCTTGATGTAGTAAGGTCATAAATGCTACTTACGTTTGCGTCACAGTAAATATATTTTGTATTTCCAACCCTTTTCAAGAAACAGGCGAAAATTGTTTTAACCCATTTCTTTTATCCCCAATTTTATTTATCGTAAAGCAAAATTCTGATTTCCGTAAGAGGGGTTCATATGAAAATAGAGTCACGTTTACATACGTAGAGATAGTATTTGAAATTCGCCTTATCGGTAGATAGCACGCGTCAAGCGCGCACGGCTGCCAGTGCGTATCATGTGTGAAATACCCCTAATGGCATCTTTTACTACGTTATGTAACAAACAGTATTTTTACTTATCAAATATTACTCCAGTGAAAAAGTGCAGTGTGTTGTATGTTTTTTTAGATAAACAATAGGGTTGGGTTTGACTACCATCTCGCCTGATGTTAAGCGATGATGCGGTCTACGGTGGAGCACGCTTGTCTAGAAGAAACTGATTCACTCGTGATTTGTAGACACCCAGATTGTAACTATCGGGGAACACCCATTCATGTTCCATGGCATCTCCGATTCGGGAATTCTGGCGCTAGGATATCTAGCTATGAAAATATAAAATAGTACATTGTGATACAAGTGCGGAAAGAAGGTAAACTCGGGACTATGATTTGCCACAAAATAATACATAAAACTGATCAAAATAGAAGATCGTGAACAAAATAGTACCGTGTTATTTAAAAAAACAGCTTAGACAGTGTCATCATCATCATCATCAGCCGGAAGACGTCCACTGCTGAACATAGGCCTCCCCCTTTAACCTCCACACTGAACGATAGCCCGCCTTTTGCATCCACTGGATACCCGCGACTCTCACAATGTCGTCGGTTCATCTAGTGGGAGGCCTCCTTACGCTGCGTCTTCCGGTTCGTGGTCTCCACTCCAGAATCTTTCTTCCCCATCGGTTATCGGTTCTTCGAGCGATGTGGCCTGCCCATTGCCACTTCAACTTGCAAATTTTAACAGCTATGTCGGTGACTCTGGTTCTTTGGCGAATATCCACGTTTCGGATCTTATCGCGCAAAGAAACTCCGAGCATAGCTCTCTCCATTGCCCGCTGTGTGACTCTGAGCTTTTCCAAACGGCCAACAATTAAGGTCCACGTCTCAGTACCATATGTCATCACTGGCAACACACACTGGTCAAAGACCCTCGTCTTGAGGCATTGTGGTATATTGGACGAGAAGATGTCACGCAATTTCCCGAACGCTGCCCATCCGAGTTGGATTCTTCGGGCGACCTCTTTGCCTAAGTTGGACTTACCTAACTGAACAATCTGTCCAAGATAGGTGTAATGGTCAACAACTTCGAGAGTATCGTTCCCAACGACTACCGGCACGGGTTCAACATGGACATTGGTACTTATTGTACTTACTTATTGGTACTTAGACAGTGTATAGCGTTTAAATAAAAAAATAAAAAAATATTACTATATATCACGTTTATCACGCCTCTAGTCAAAATTCATGACAATAAAATCACTTGTTTAACTACCTCTCCAGGATGGCAAGGCACCGTCGTCACCGTTAGTGTTGCAGGTAGCAGTTTCTGCTTACGATCAGACGGGCAAACTGGTTTGCCGCTCTTTTTAACCGACTTCGAAAAGGAGGAGGTTATCAATTGGATTGTATGTTTTTTTTTTTTTGTATATTTGTTACGCGATACTCCGCCAATTTAGAATTGTTTTTGTTATAAAATAAAAACAACACATTAAAAAAAGCTATATATAATATAACTATACCAGCAAACAATTTGTCTCAAGTACAAGGAAAGTTTCCTCATAATGTTAGCTACCTACTTGAGCTCCGGACCGGAACACACAAATGAAAGTATTAATTACTTCCGCGAAGGAAGGGATCTCTCCTAAAAAGATTTCTTTTCGAGAACACATCGACGAAAACCGATGAACTCAATATTGATACAGGCTAATGGTCGTACAATCTACGTCATCATCATTTCAGCCAAATACTTTCTATAACTAGACATTTACCCCCTTATTAATAAACGTGGAGTAGTCTTGGAATAGTTACGCCGTGTTTTGTCTTCTTCTCTCTTTCACATTTTGAACTTGATCGAAAAAGACAAAAGACGGAGTAACTATTCCAAGGCTACTCCACGTTTATTAATAAGGGGGTTAATGTAGGGCGAACGTGTTCAGTCACTACATCAGATGAAAACGTCTTATGCAAAAACAAGCCCCCTGAAGGCACTGAGTGTCACGTCCGTACCGACCAAGCCTGCGATCCGTCAACGTTTCTGCGCTCGTTTTATAATTGTTTATTAATCCTACTAATATTATAAACGCGACAGTTTGTCTGTATGGATGTATAAATGTATGGATGTTTGTTCCTTATTCACGCTGCAACGGACCAACGGATCGACCTGATTTTTTGCATGGGTATAGTTCAAGAGCCAGAGAGTGACATATGTTACTTTTCATCATCTTTGTCACCATTTTTCATCACTACGCTGGTGAAACTGCGGGGCGCAGCTAGTATTATTTAAACCCGCGCTACGTCTTGTAGTAGCAAAAAATATTGCGGCAAATTGCCAATCCCTCACTCCGCTTCTCAGATATTTGATTGAATTGTTTGAAACTAATCGTAACTACTAGTCTGGGCTTATCTAGTCTGTGATTTCAGCCTATCATGTTCCCACTGCCATTGCCGTGGTAGCCCATTTGGGAGACCGCTAGACTTGAAAGCGTGAGGTCGCGGGTTCAAATCCCGGGCCCGTACCAATGAGCTCTTTGGAGCTTATGTACGGATTTTCATACCACTGACTTTTCGGTGAAGGAAAACATCGTGAGGAAACCTGTATACGTACGGAGAAGGAATTCAATGGCGTATGTGAATCCACCAACCCGCACTGGGCCAGCGTGGTGGATATGGCCTAATCATCCTTTCGTGGGTAGGCTAAAAGTCCAGCAGTGGACTGTTAAAAGGCTGATTATGATGATGTTCCCACTGCTGGGACTTGGACCTTCTTTCAGAGATAAGATGGGCCCTAATCCACCAAGCTTGCACCATGGTGGCTTAAAAGTAATGTTGAAGTGAGTAGCCGATATTTTACAAGAAGATGTAAGATGTGGCAGCTTTTTACAATGATATTGCATCTGTGATAGCAGAGAGCTTTTAGCAGCAGATCTAAAAAAACGTGGAATGAGGATACATTTCTAAGATTCTGCGGGATGATAAATGGTGCACATCATCCACTATTTTCCGCCCACTGCTGGGTATAGGTCTCCTGTTCAGCGCGCCATACTTCCAATCCTGTGCGTCTTGTTGCCAGAAAGCAATGGACCGGGACCAAAGATTGAAAAAAATACAACATCTTTAAAGAGATCTTTAAAAATTTAAAGATCGTATAAGTTTTTTTAAAGATGTTTTTTTTTCATACTTTAGTCCACTGCTTTCTGGCAACAGGACTGGAAGTATGCCCTTATCCTCCGTATCCTTTAGATATAAGTTTTTTAAAGATGTTTTTTTTTCTTCCACTCCTTTCCTGCTGCCTTAGGGATGTCGCATAAGTACATACTTATTATGTTACATTACAGTGTGAATGCAGCCAAATCACGAGCGTTGTCGGAACACGAGCCACGCACGTACGCCTTGAAAAATGTCCCGACCTTTTTCAAAGCCCGCTTCCAGAGCCCTGCCTACCAGAATAAGGCTGACGCAGAACACATATTGATTGTGAACTATTATTGCCTCTAGAATAAAAAGTTAATGTTATGATTGTGAAATTTAAGATGTTTCTTTATTGTTTAGCGTCTATGCCGTATGCCGTTTGCCTATGCCGAGCGCAGAGCCGTTAGTCTATTTGAGGACCGCTAGACTTGGAAGCGTGATGTCGCAGGTTCAGATCCCTGGCCCGTACCAATGAACTTTTTGGAGTTTATTAACGGATTTCCATACCATTGACTTTTCGGTGAAGGAAAACATCGTGAATAAACCTGCGAAACCAGGAGAAGTTTAATGGCGTATGTGAATCCACCCGCAACTGAGCCAGCGTGGTGGATATGGCCTAATTATCTTTCGGGGGTAGGTCTAAGTCTAGCAGTGGACTGATGAAAAGGCTGATAATGGCTAAGCGTCTATGTCAATATTCGGTCTTACGATGGTATTATACGGCTCGCACCTATATTGGAATGGTAATTAGGGAACATTCACGAGCCGATGATTGCAATGGATGGTTGCTGATGGTTGCTTCTGTTATACAGCCATAACTGCTGAACTGAATGAGACAAGATCTAGTACATACAAAATAAAAATAAAATAACGTATAAAAAAAATAGATAATAGCTATAGCTTATATTTATTTTATATTCAAGTATTCCACACATTAGGTTTTTCAGATAAAGCTTTTTTTGTCACAAGCCTGCTTTCCAAGTCAGCATGGCGCTGGTATTCCGTTGAGACAGGCAGATGACGTCACGATAGGACGTCATCTGCCGGTACGTCGGACGTTGTGTGATGGTAGGGTGGACGGATTGATGGACGGACGGGTGGACAGAACCAAATTATTAGAGTTAAGTAAGGAAGGGTAGAGTAAAATTGTATATTTTTCAAACTTTGGAGGGGTCAAAGTTGTGTAATAATTATTAAGTGTAATTATTATTAAGTGTAATAATTATTAAGCGTTAAGTTTTTTTTTTAATAGGCTTGCATTTTCCCGCCAGTTCAAATATTCTAAAAATACTTCCCATTTGACAATGACTAACAATATAAAAGTTAGTCATATTATGACGTTAGGATGGACGAATTGACGGACGGACAGATGGACATACGGATGGACAGAATGAAATTACTATGGTAAGGTAGAGTAGAGTAGGGTAAAAAGGGAGTAGGGAGTCAAAGCTGCGTAACAATTAGGCGTTAAGCTGCCACCTTACTAAAAGTTTTTCATAGTCACAGCATCCCAAAATATTTCTCATTATTAACAATATGAAAGTTAAAAAAGATCCTGTTTATTATTCACGACGAGGATATTTCAAAACTGTCTATCCGGCAATTCTGTTTAATTATTTCTAGGCGAGATTTATGTGCCGTTAAGTGTCAACGTCAATAAGCCGGTAGACGGCGCGGAAAATAACTTGCAATTTATTCCGGACGGAACTAGGTGCCGTATTCTGTACGCTGCTTTAAAATTCAATTGATGGCTGTTACAAAGTTACAACATGGTATTTGCATAATAACATAAAATTTTAAATGTACAAACAACCTTTAAAAAATACGAATCAGTGATCCCAATTTTTTTTGGACCTATGTTTGGCCACTAACTCGCGGCAGTGTGCCCAAGGACGAAAAAGAAGGATGTGATCTAATGATGGAGCTAGGAAGTGTATTCTTGAACTCTTCAATGGCGAATCACACTGGCAGAGCCATCTAATGGAAAAGACGAGCCGAGCAACGAAGTAGTTTTTTTATGTTATCCTTGTTTTGTGGTGTTTTAATAAAGAGTTTTTGTATTGTATTGTATTGTATTGATCCCCCTTTCCCGTTTTTCTTTGCCTCCCCGTGTGTGCGCGTGCGCCTGCTTAGCTTTTTAATTAGTCACATTAGCGTAATTTTTAGTTTTAATTTATAATAATTATTATTACTAAAGTTATTGCGATCTATCAACAGCAGATTTTTTAGTCTATTGCAAGTATTAAAGCCCCTATCTACCCTCTTCCGACATTTGTTACTAAACAAACTTATTATATAAAATAAAAATAAAACTAGTAGTAGGCATTAAACTTATGCGACGGAAAATTTTGTTCCGATTTTTTTATTGGCTTTGATAACAATTAAGTCACGCTTATTAATTAGTTTTTACTAAATCCCAGCTCATTAGCATAAATTATAGCTCAATTAAAAAACAGCGCCTTAAAATAAAATAAAACCTTTAAACTATTTGCACAAAAACCTAATTCCCAATTTTCTTTTCAAAAAGTCCGTAAAACTAATTTGGCTTGGAAAGTTAAAAACTATGTTCGCAAACTTAATTCTCGACACTCTTTGATTTTGACCCTGAACTTTTAATTGCTAAGATTATTCACGGTACGAAATGGTATCATTTTTGGTGGATATATAATGTTGTTAGTATGTTTAGATTCCTTAAAAATGTTAAGGCTTCATTACAGAGTGAATAAGCGGAGCTTTATGTTAGGCATCCATTTGTACGCATTGTATGTATCGGACGGATTGGATTTCTCGAAATTAGTACTAACGTTATTCGTTCTTTTCAAAGTTACGAACGTGGAAGTTGATATTTCGACGTCGTGTCTGTTATGTTAAAGTTATGGTTTAAGATTTTATTTTCTCAAAGAATAACAATTATTCACTTATGTGAGAAAATACAAGTTTTACTTAACTAAGGCACTTAAAGATTGCAAACATTACAAGCAACTTAATAATATCGTAACATAATAAAGTTAGTTGCATTATCGTTTTTTGAAAATAGAATACATGTGAACTACGATTATAGAATCTTGAGTCAAGTTTAGTTCTAGAATAAAATCTCTAAGAAGAGATTCATGACTGAGCGTTGTTTTGGAATACGGGACTTATTCCCTAAAAGCAATTTGTTGAACCAAATAGTTTTTAAATTGATAATTATTGTATTTTGTGGTGGTGCGGAACCCTCAGTGCTTGCAGTTGGCCAGTTTATTTTTTATTCATATGGACAAATGGATAAAATAATATTAAATTGTCAAATCGTATTTTTTTTCTTTATTCATAACATGTCAAATCAAATAATTCACCTATAGATCGATGTGTCAAGTCAGTTAAATTATAAACCTTCATTCACAAAATTAAACAAAAACGTGTATATTTGGTCTGGACCTGATAAATTCTAGAATAGTGCCGTGGTTTCATGTCAACTACCAACAGCTTATCGGTCGTTAAGTAAAAAATATCATTTCTATTTTTCCACTTCTGTAGTTGGCATCTTTGCAGGCGAAAATCATAAAGATTCTTTTTTTATAACAAAAGTTTCTCATTTTAATATTTCGCAAACTAAGCAGAGCCAGTATTGTTTAATATTTTCACCACGCTAAAGCGAAACTTTATTAAAACTTTGCCTGGCTCATCACTCAAAAACATCAGCTCTTGGTCTCATTATGACTTTTTCGCTATTGTATCTGTTAAGATATTTTTGTGAAGTACAAACTTTGAATTACTTTTATAAGCTTCGAACTAAATATCATGAATGGACGGGCCATAACCATTGAGTTTACTCAGTAAAAACGAGTCAAAACCGTTGGAAAAATACTTCAACACCTAATTATAGCCACGTTGTTACAAATAATAGAATAGCGTTTTTTTGTTGTGTATTTCATCATCATCATCATCATCATTTCAGCCGTAGGACGTCCACTGCTGGACATAGGCCTCCCCCATCGATCTCCAAAAGGGCCGGTTGGAAGCGGCCTGCATCCAGCGTTTCCCTGCGGTCTCTTTTAGGTCGTCTGTCCATCTTGTGGGTGGACGTCCTACGCTGCGCTTACCAGTCCGTGGTCTCCATTCCAGAACCTTTCGGCCCCATCGGCCATCTGTTCTGCGTGATATGTGCCCTGCCCACTGCCATTTCAACTTACTAATCCGGTGGGCTATGTCGGTGACTTTCGTTGTGTATTTACACTTCGGGAAAGCACACGAAGGCATAATTTTGTCAGATCAACAATATTATTTATCAACAATAGTCTTTTGTCGCACTTCCTATGGATAGAGACCGACTGAAACGAAGTGAGTGCGTACGTAGTACATATAGGTCAATGGCGCCGGTGCTTATTTTGTAATCTTCAAAAATACGATCCTTCTGGGCGCGTGTCAACGCAGCCTGTGTAACCCAACCCTTGCGCGTTTTACCACGGTGCAACAACAGGCAATTTCTATTATGTAAAAGCCTTATTATGGCTATATCGTGCTTAAAATCTAGTCGCCAATACATTTTACGATCGAGCAAATTGTCAGGCACTTGGGAATTATTACCTAGATTTTACTATAGGGTGTCAAAATTCATTTATACGTAGCGACGTCGATGATAGAAATAGGTACCTACTTTTCTAAAAAGTGCTCAGAAAAAAGAATTCCATATGTTTTAAAAACCAATGGCAAAATAGGTACTAGTTTTAGTTATTTGTACAAATGATTCTCTTTTTATTTTAAGAATATTTTTAATTTACCATTTTTAATTTTGTATTTTTATATTATTAATTGTAGAAAAACAATCAGCTTCAAAAAAAAGTGTCGAAAACTGTTAAAATTTGTCCTACACAAAGCTAACATAGAATTTAAAATCAATATGAACCTGATATGGTGTAAAATATAAAAAAGTGTTAGTTAAGTATTAAAAAAGCTTTTATGTTTTTCTCGTTTTTGAACGATAAACCGAGTCGGAAATTTTTGTCGGGGCGCTCAGTTGCTCCAACTGTATGCAGAATATTTACCAAAAAAATCTTCAATAGAATTAAGTTTTCTATGTACATAATATTTTTACAAAAAAAAAAAAAATACATTAAGGATAGTCATTATAGTCAACTTATCATTTTCATGCATGATATAATTTTGTAGTCATATTCGTATCACTTTGCTACGAATCGTAGCACGACGTCTACGACGTAGGTAACTACATTATCGTTTTGTCTAAGCAGTTTGACTATAAAACGATAAGTTTCAACACTTTTCCGTCATAAAAACGCCATCCAAGTTAAATCTATAGCGCTCGTCTGCCACTAGACTGGTTTAAACTTTGAGTAATTCCCAACTATAGTTTAAGCCGCGCTTAAACGGTTGATTAACGATGTGATTAAGCAGAAAGTTTACGAGTTTCTACGAGCTATCAGCGCTCGAATCACCGTTGGCTTAGATTTAGTTTTTAATCAGGTGTTTTGATTTTTAAGTACTACATAAGTACTGGATTTGATTTAAAATGATTTAATAAGGAATAATGTGTTTAAGAACCTATAATGAGATGACCGACGTTTCAGCTTCGTAGATCAAATCGTAGGTTTGTAGGTGTATTCTACCAGGCATTATATACGGCGTTGTAACGTGGATTACATTTGGATCGGTACATAAGTTCAAAGTAGCTCAGTGAGCTATGGAAAGAGGTCGACAATTCTCTAAAGAATCGTATTTGGATCATAATAATTCGCCAAAGATTCAAAGTTTCAAACATAGCTCAGCATATCAGCAAGCTGAAAGTACATTTGTATATTTGTCGCAGAACTGATAGCCACAGGGATAGACGTGTTCTAGAAAAAGAGAACATGAACCTGTAAACGTAGTGTAGGACACTCTGAGACTCGATGAAGTGACGATGTACATAAAGTGATTGGAAACGAAATTTGAAACGTCTTCCGGTTTGTGGTCTTCACTCAATAACCTTTCTTTCCCATCGGTTATCGGTTTTTCGAATGATGTAGCCTGCCCGAAGCTATTTCAACTTGCAAATTTTAATAGCTATGTCGGTGTTTTTTTTATTTTTTTTGTTATATAATATATGTTATTATATATATGTTTATTCTTAAAGCTGAAACAAATACTAGTGGACTGTATAAACTGGTAAATTTGTAGAATACGGTATAAATGTAAACAACAATGTGCGACTTTTTGGCGCTGAGGAAGTGGCGGAGAGAGGACGTTGGTGCCGCGGTCGAGCTTTGTGCACACGCTAGCACTCCTACGGCATCTGCTCTAACAGGGCTGATGAGTCAAAAATCACCAAGTGTATTCTTCTTCAAGTGCCTTTCCACTCCTGTAGGCTGAATTAAGCCAAGCGGAATAGTTGTTCGACGCTGGCCATGCTGGTCCACTCCCGAATGTTGCGTAACCACTACCTTTCCCTTCTTCCAGCGCGTCGTTTGCCTTCAACTGCCATCATAGTTAACTGGAGATGCTGGCATTTTTTCGTGACCAAGATACCTAAATTTATTTTTCTTGATGGTCTGCAGTAGTACACGGTTCTTGCCCATGCGCTAGAGAACTCTGGTGTTGGGGATTTTCTGCGTCCAGCTAGTACGTAGCAGTATCCGGTAGCACCACATCTATTAAAGGTATTAACGGGTAAAATAGTTTGCACAACAATTGTAATTTAAAGCAAATGAATTAGTATAAGTTTGCTAGTATTTAATTTCCTTGTAGCTGTGCAACGCTAAAACAGTACCGTTGCGATTTCACTGAAAATTTATAGCGCTTCGAGCTAAAGTTTCGAGTTCGATTAGAGCTCACTCGATGGGAGAGTTTCGGTTACATGTGTGTGAGTATAATCGACGTTGTCTCCACTACAACTGTTTGCAGACAACAACTTTACTAACGATATAAACTAAAACTAACATTTGCTTTGAACAATGTTGCCGTTGTTTTTTCATCTGTATTATAATTTGTACTGTAGCTAACCGGACAAACGTTGTCTTGAACAAAAAAATACTGTTTATTCCGAATTTTTCAATTAACCGGGAAAATTTTCTTTTTTTTCTAAGCGTAATTATTGTGCCTAGCAAAAAAAAACAGTTAAGCAATTTTCGAGTTTTTGTGAGTTTTTGGGAGACTGAGGCACAGTAATTGATTTTATAAATATATATATATATGTCTGAGGCTGATCTAAGGTCTGAGGTAAGTTGTCAATGCCGTGACATTATAATTTCACTAGGTTAGGTAAATTCATTGAAAAATCATCTCAAATCATCAGTGAAATTATGATATCATAGTATTGACATATACCTGCGACAAAAAGACCTGCGAAATATAGATAAAATATAGAAGGTTTTTTATAGGCTTACGTTTGATCACACCTCGCCTGATGCTAAGAGAAGATACAGTCTGTGATGAAGCAAGTTTGTCTAGAAGAAACTGATTCAATCGCGATTTAAAGACACCCAGATTATAACTATCGGAGAACACCACCCACAGCTATTCCACAATTTATATTTATTCCACAGACAAGCAGTTTGCACAATAAAAGTGGAATCAAAGCCATCCTACGGATTTTCGGAATATAAACCATGAAACGACACCAAACTCCACCCTGGCAGTTTGATAAAAAAATTGCAGACGGGAATTAAATAATGCAGAGCCGATGCACACTATCCAAAATGTGTCCGATAAAAAACCGATAGACTAGCAACTTTGCGCCAATAGACTAAAAAGCAAAGCATGAATTAGGGATTTGTTGCTGATGACCCACCCTGTAGACTCCAAACCCTCAAGCTGATATATGGCTGATCCATCCCAAAGGTGCGAGAGTACAGCATGCACGACTGGGCTTGTGCTTGGTACAGTAAAAGACAAACGATAAAAACTACTTGAGCTACACGAAACAGGCCTCAAAAATCATACTTACTAATATTATAAATGCGAAAGTGTATATGTTTGGCTGGACTCAAAGCCGAAACTACTCAACCGATATAGATGAAATTTGGTATGGAGTTAGCTTATACCCTGGATATAGACATAGGCTGTTTTTTATCCCAAAAAACATCATCATCATTTCAACATTTTTATCATCACCATCATCACCATTTTTCATCACAATGCGGGTGAAACCGCGGGGCTCAGCTAGTATAATTATAAATTTGACTGAGTCGGGTAAGCAACCGTAGGTGAATGGCTAGAACGTTAGGAGCGTTTACCCAGATCGTTACGCAGGTTCGATTCTTGGCGGTATTTTTTTATATGACTAACATTTCAATAGGAAATCCTAAAGTGTATGAAACAGTTCAATATAAAAATTACCAACGACACATTAATCGAATTTATCGATAGGATATATTGACAAGGAATTCGATACTAGCAATGCTGAGTCGACACTGCCTCTGCTCGTGATCTACGTCGGTTCTTATTTCATACAAGAGATCCAACAAAAGCAAGGTCACGCAGTAGCCTAGTTAACATCGAGCTAACAAAGCGAGGAACATTAATCCGATTCGTTTCTACCGCACAGGTATCGGGTACGCGTTTAGTGATAGCCTGATCGCGATTGAGGTTTGGTCACAATGTTGGCGGATTTAAGAAATAACAGTATTTTTTTTTATATTGACTTGTACTGTTGGCCTTTTGGCCTCTACATCTTGACCGGACTAGTTAGCGAACGCAGAGTGCGTTCGGCATAACTTGGTAAAGAAATAACAGATCTTTGTACTCAAACTAAAACTGTACCATGATGCCAAGAAAGATTTCGAGTTTAGGTTAGGCTAGTCATCAAAGATAAGTTTGAAATTTAACGTGATAACTTCCTACGCATTTCAAACTCAAAGTCCGATACAGGGCAGCAGATGCCTCATTTTTTGCGCACACTAATAAACTTGTAGCAACACCAATGATTTAATTAATATTCTACTATACAAAAAAGGGTGAATTCGACGAAAGGATCTGAGGAAATAGCTATAAAAGTCGCGAGTACGATTTACGGCTTGACAGATACCTACTTGAAACACGAATTTAATTAATATCTGAGTATTTAATTGTCAGAGTTTTTGTGTACTTCTCTTCCCTCTCCCCTTTCCCTTTTTTCCATTTTCCCCTTCCCTTGGAATCCTTGACATATAATGGAATCCTAATGGCGAGTATTAGTGTGAAGTGTTATTTTTTTTCATACCTATACTACGAAGCAACCGATGCGTTTCATATTGGAATAATTGTTATCAAGAATCAAACAAACACTCTTCCAAATCCAGGGGCCTTACGGACAACTGCTATTACAGGCACCTAATCCGCTCAGTTGAAAAATCAAGCGACCGCAAATCGTATCTGGGCACGATAAAGTTTGCGGTCGCGTGATTTTCCAACTGAGCGGATAGGTGCCTATAATAGCAGTTGTCCTTAAAGCCCCTGGTTAATACATAGGTAACAGTTTCTGAATTAATCGCTAATACTCGGACCCCACTAAACACCCCTTGATTAATTAAAGGCTTTATTGTTAACACAGGCCGGCGGCCGCAACAAAGCGTGCAGTGCGTGCCGATTTGTAACCTGTCGAAGTGATCGTTTTTCCTACATTTGGACACTTTCGACGTATCGATTCGACAGTGATTGGAAAAATGGGTAGATGGGCGTTTTATTCGAACAAGTTAAATACGATTGGCACTATTTCAACAGTTTATTGTGTTGTTTGTACCTACATAGCTAGGGATTACAAAAGCATTTTATTCCTTCATAAAAACCTGGGGACGAATAGGGAGTACAAAACGTGACAAAACTAGTTTTTTTAACTAGAAAATTCATAACAATGTTTTTAAGGCCGAAACGTGCATTAAATGAGGACCAAAACAATATTTTTTATGCGGAAAATACTCTGGGGGATGAATCGGGCATAAATCCAATTTTGCTAGTGAGACGCACGAAGTCTACTACGAAGTCGAATAACGAGTCTATGCACATCTCATGTCTATGTCAAAAAAATGCGCGAGCGAGATAGAGGACGGACTTAACTCAGTAGCGCCTATAATTTTCACACAAGTTCGATCTGTCGAAACTTAAAAGTAAATAGTACCTTAATTACTTGGTTTATTTTGTTACGCTACAATTTTCACATCATTTTCACATTTAGATAACTAAATAAATAAAAATGCTATAAAAAGGTGTGTTCTTGTTTATCTATATGAAACAAGTAGGCTACAAAAAAATATATTACATTCTCGATATATTATTACTTTAGGTACTCTTTGTTACAACGTTTGTTTGGTCTAAGAGGTGAATATTAAACGTTGATTTGTCTTAAAGTGGTTTTAAGCATATTAATAACCCTGTATATGGCGTTATTTCAAAACACTAAATCAAAATAACTCTGCTAATTAAATGCAGCAGAAAACTTAGTAGTCATTTTAAAATTTCTCATTACGTAGAAGCTTATAGATGATTGCTTCTGAAGGGAATTCTTAGTAGAAGTCTTCCAAGGCAAACTAGAGCTTTTATACACGGGAAATGTTCAAGTTATTATTTTAATTTAACATTTCCCGTGTATAAAAGCTTACAAGAAAATCTGCTAAGATACAGATGCGTAAATAACAGTTTGAAGGTTCACACCACAGAGGTTTTACATAATTATTACTAAAAGTTTTTAAATGGTACGGACCTACATGGTCAAATAAAAAAGTAAGCTCAGTTGTATTTTTTTGAACATAAAGCTTATTTAAAATTAAATTAATTTATCTCCCTAGGCAAAGTGATATTTACCACCCCCATTTTGAGTCATCAATGACCCACTTACCGAGCGCTAGTGATGAAAATTGCATTTTTACTTGCGCAGATACAATACTTATTTGGTAAAGATAAGAAAAACACATTTAATTTTAGTTTTTCACAGTGTACTCGCTCAATGTATTCAAAACAAAAATTGCAGTTTTGTTATGCATAAAAACTGTCAAAATGCAAACAACAAACTCGTCAGAATGACGAGTGTCAACTGGTCCAACAGTCAATAATGGCTGGCTCTTTGGCTAAAAAATATGTTACTATGATAGTACTTGCTTCTCACGGTGTAACCCGCTATACTGTAGGATAAAAAAAAGTTTTTTTTTTTTTTTTTTTTTTCCAGATTAGTTATAATCTACCTAAAATTACTTACAAGATACGGTTTTAGTCGGACATCTTTGAGGGCTAACTCGAAATCCATGTGTGTGTAAATCTATGATCGTAGTTGCATACATTACTATCAACACCATCATTAGCCATAAGACATCTACTGCTGAACATAGGCCTCCACACTGAACAACAGCCTGCCATCTGCATCCACTGCGGATGCCCGCGATTCTTATGATGTCATCTAATGAATAATGATGATGATAATGAATATCAAATATTATGTGAATATCCTCATTTCGGATTCTATCGCATAAAGAAACTCTGAGCCCCGCTGCGCGACTCTGAGTTTTTCCAAAAGGTCAGCAGTTACCTAAAGACTTCTGTAAAAGTGCACAAAATAAATGATTATGTAACCGACTAATAACTCTCGACAATAGCACTGTGCACTATTGCGTAAATTACTATAAATTCCGTACAATTTCATAATGTGAAAACTGTATCAAGTACTGAAGAAAATTATAGAGTCGATTGAATTTCCTGTATAAGTGCAAAAAATAATGATATCGTTTTTACAGTGTAATGATAGGTTGGAGCATTCTTTGTGCGTTTATGTAGTGGGTGCGCTTCTGTTTGCTTTGTTTACTTTTATTCAATTTCTTGGAATGGTTTCGAACGTGTAACTTTGGCATTTAAATGTCCTTATAATTCTTTGAAAAGTGAAATCCATTACTTACTTATACCCGAGGGCTACAATAGAACACAACAAGTTTTCATTGGCACCACAGAAAGCAAATCAGCGATAATGACAAATAAAGGGCAATAATGTTGTGTATTTGTGATACATATTGTGTATATTGTAAGTAGGTTTCGTGGGCCTTAACTATTTTTTAAATATTTTTTTTAAAATATATATTATAATTAATGCTTTGGATTTAGACCAAAGGGAGAGAGAGGGAGAGAGAGAGAGAGAGAGAGAGAGGCTATATTATTATTATTGGTTGATATTCCGAAAACTCATACGAAAGGTTTTGATTCCACTATTATTTTATTGTGCGAACAGCTAGTATGTGAAACAATGCGCTGCCTGAGTGTATTCAGCGACTAACGTCAGCGACCGACGTCAGCGACCGATGTCAGCGACCGACGTAAGTCAGTGTAGAAAATCAAATCTATGCTTTTGCAGATGGGTTACGAAAAAAAGTCTGATCGGGCGTGTAATAAAACTCGAGCCATTTCCATTCGTAAATATAGTTAATTCCTTCAATAAAGTTTAATGCCATCACATCAACCCACCTTACCCTCTGAACTTTCTCGAAATAAAATTATCTGAACCCCTAGATGTAGATTAGATTAAGTTCCCCGCTACTTACAAACGAACTTAAACAATTACAAAACACTAGATGATACACATCTGAACACAGTTCAGCCGTTAACCCTTCCTCGTATCGCGGGTGTAAGAGACCCAAGTAAAGCGCGCAGTTAGGGGTCTCCGAGACCCCACTTGGAAACTTGCGCGATTTGTACGAGAATTAGATGAATTTAATACGCCTGTGTCGACCCCGTCATATGTGACTTGGTGTTTCATTTGGTGACAATGATTTAGAAGCTTTGAAGACTCTTGAGACATTTTTTAACAATTTACCAAACGTAGTCATTTTAACAGACTTATTTTTTATTGTAAATTAGTACTACATTTTTGTAAGAATCTAAAAACTTGCAAAAATTAATCAATCATGGTATTTACTAGTCTATAATAAAATAGGCACTAATACTAGCTTTTGCCCACAGTCACCTGCTTCGAGAACAAAACATCTCATATAATAAATATCTGTGAAATAATTTCTAAAATCAGATCAGTGGTTCCAGAGATTACCTCAAATATACATTCAAATTCAAAAACTTTACCTCCTAACTTACAGACAAGAGGTCTCATGTGATGCATATCAAACTTAAGGAAATTATTTGAACACCAACAAAATACGAAAAGGTAGAAATCATGGGATAGCTGCGGAATGGAGTGTTTTTTTGCTACAAGACAATTATATTAATTTAGTTTTTTTTATTCCTTTACTAGCGGCCCACCCTGGCTTCGCACGGGTATAGATATATAGCTTATGTCACCCGAGGATAGTGTAGCTTACCAACAGTGAAATAATTTTTCAAATCAGTTCAGTAGTTTCGGAGCCTATTCGAAGCAAACAAACAAACAAACAATAAAATCTTTCCTCTTTATAATATTAAAATAGATATAGATTAACTAAAAAAATGCAAGCTAACACTAGCACTACAAAAACAGTAAGACTAGCCCATAGACTGTTGAATTTCTAAAGACAATCCAAATGCTCTTGCCCACTACCAGTTGGAATATTCTTACACCAAAATAATGATAGCCACCCTTCTCAACCCAACCTTGTAGATCGTTAACATGTGCAAGAGCAAAAGGCTAATCGTGTTCTTACTCCCGACCTTTGATTTAATAACTTTATGTTGCGAAACTTGAAATTGTATTAATTAAATGTTTCCCTTATTAGTTAGGCTTTGAGACTAGCCTTGTCTGAGACGTAAGTTTTAGAAGTAGAGGTAAGACTAGGTAGGTCTGGCTATAAATAGTCCTTCTACAAATGCCTTAGGCAAGGTTTTGACACCCCATTCTGGTTTCTGAAACATAGCTTGCCTTTTGAACAAAATTATCTATCAAATTATTAGATTTTCAGAAAAACAACTGAAAACACAAATGTCAAGTTTAATCATTTTCAGTTGTTTTTCTAAGCCGGCTTCTATTTCCGGAAAATAAACTCCCTTCTTCATTAATTTCACAGTAAATTCCCTCACAAATTCTAATTCCTTGAATACATTGAGAAACAGTATTTTCATTGTTTAAATGAGTTTTCACATAAATTAACGTAAATTAAATCTAATTAAGTTCTGAACTCGTTTCGTTGTTTTTTTATCAATTTCAAAGTTTGACCTTATTTACAAAATTACGTCGGATTGTCTAAATAATATATCGTACTTCGTAACAAACTACGGCATTGTGGCAGTGGCAGTACAAAGTTGCGTGCTTCACAGTGCATTTGCCGTTATAATCGGCCGCACTGCCTCCAGCCTGTAAAAGGCGGTAAAAACCGGTAAGAGCCAGTAATGTCACACTTTACCGATAAACACCGATAATTTCGCGGTGGACGTGCGGAGAAATATTGCACTAATTTTATTTTGCACGCTTAAATTGTAGTAAATGGTTCTCTGTTATATTATTATGCTTTACCTTTTTTGTAGTACGTTATGCAGAAACGAAGTATGTTCTTTTTTATATTTAGGTCGTTAAACTACTCAATGAATCTGTGTACTTCACTTAAGTTTATTGTTTGTAAATACACTTTGATGGATCGACTGCATTATAAGGGCTTTACGTGCCATCTAATTGTCATAACAACTATGGCTAGCCTAGAACTTTTAAAATATTTTAATACTTATTTCATTTCATTTGTTATTTTTATCCCAACCGACCCGACCGATGGGCCAGGATCGTCACGCAGTGGATGCCCGATGGACGGCGCAGTCAAGGAAGGCCCAAGAAACGCTGGCGTGACGATCTTGACTCATTCCGGAGAGGTTGGCAGGAGGTGGCGGATGACCGAGATTTATGGAAGGAAATGGGGGAGACCTTTGTCCAGCAGTGGGACAGTATAGGTTGAAAAGAGAAAAAAAAAATTGTTAACCCGCGACCAATTCTGTAGCGACATCATAATATTTACTTTTAAACCGCTGGACCAATTTTGATCAAACTTAGCTTAAAACTCTAAAAGAGCACCTCAACATCCACTCGACGTGACGATGCTCAATAACTCGTGTTACACTTTCCATTGCAAAAGTATGACTATTCAATGCGCAGAGTGAATTTCGAGGTATATAGTTTTAAGCCCCCTACCCGGTCAATGACGTAAATGCACTAACAGGCAACTTACAGTGGTTTGTTCATAATTTATACAACACTTAGCGATACATCTTGAGTCACGAGATACTCATATGTGACCAGCTTAATCATATAGACGTAATACCCATGTCATATAAATAAAATATTCATCTACAACAAAAGCGTTTCACCACTAACTCTTGAGAGAATTGTGGATATCAGCTTTTTATCTATACTAATATTATAAAGAGGAAATATTTGATTGTTTGTATGTTTGTTTGCATTGAATAGGCTCCGAAACTAGTGACCCGATTTCAAAAATTCTTTCACTATTGGGAAGCTACACTATCCCCGGGTGACATAGGCCATATTATACTTTCAAACAAAATGATTGGGATCCTTACTAAAACTCCAATAATGTGACTTAAGGTGAAAAAATAATAATAAGACTTACACCCGTGTTAAGCCGGGGTGCGTTGTTAGTCGTATATACGTATAAATGAATGCTACATTACTGCATCAGTGTATTCAACGTACTCTCCACCTTTATCACGCCGAACATACAATATCTGGGCTATGTTTGTCTTGTTGTCTGTAAGATTGATGTATGCGTGACGGTGGCGCCCTCAATAATTGAACTGACGGACGGACGTTCGCCGCAATTTCATAAATCAGGCGCAGCTAGGCGGCTAGCGTATGTACTATGCGCCTGCTATAGTATAGTTAGTGGCAGTAGTACAACTTTCATTTATTTCATCTAGAAAAGAAATCATTGAGTTAAAAAAATATTGTGATTGCTATTTCAGTGGCATAGTCTAGATAAAATATCATAGCCATGGAGCAAAGCATACTTTGTAATAAATTATAAATGCGATTAGTAATAACAAAGATAATATAATAAGTTTTAAATATGATTGATGTTTATTTATTGATTTGTCGGTTTTCTTGTTCTTTTTACGCAGTACCTAACAGAGCAATCGATCGACGTGATGATTCCTGAGGAACAATCCAGTGAGAAGCCTACCTGTGCTACGTCTTCCGGTTTGTGGTTTCCACTCATGAGCCTTTATTCCCCATCAGTTATCGGTTCTTCGAGTCATGAAGCCTGCTCATTGCCACTTCAACTTGCAAATTTCAATAGCTATGTTTGTGGCTCTTCGGCGAATATCCTCGTCCAGAATTCTCTAGCTTAAAGAAATTTCGAGCATAGCTCTCTCCGCATTGCCCGTTGTGCGACTCTGAGTTTTTTCAAAAGGCCTGCAGTTAGTAACCTTGTCTTAGTACTATATGATATCACTGGCAACATACACTTGTTTTTTAATTTGCTTACTTAGCTCCATCAAATTAACTCCACTGGGGTATCGCAGGTGGGGATTTTATCTATTCTATGCAAAGTTTTGTATAGGTAGATTTAGAGCTACTAATACGACCTTGTATAGTTAGATTTGCGCAAAATCAGTCGCCAAGAATCGCAAAACCGTGGGCCTTATTATGTAGGTAAGTCTGAAGATAATGGTGGTCGCGTTATCCTGCTCGGGTCAAATTGCCAGCACTATCTGTGCGAGCAGGACGGCAAGCGATAACTATTGCTACTAGACACCAAGGCCCAGGAACCGATGGATTCTCTAGTGTTTGTCGCCTAGACCCACTTTGAATAGCTGCACAAGCGGAGTATCTAAGCAAATAAGTAAGCCCTAAAGTTGTCTCAACTTTACGTACTGTATAATACTGTGCAACGAGCCTGTCTTGCTTGAAGTGCTTTCACATCGCAATATGAGGAAGTGAGCATCGCTGAAAGCGCTTTAAGCGATGTTTCGTTGATACAGTTTGTGATGAAATTTGGTTTAGAGGGAAAAGCATCACTTGTTTTGGGAACAAATTGAGATGCACTTAAGTGTAATTTTTGAAACGATGTCTTAATTTCTAATCGGTCTAAAGCTGGTATAATACTATTAATAAATGCCAGCAAAATATTGTTTATTGCACTGTTTTAGCATTTTCTTGTTATATCCTACTAGTTTAGGGAAAGGACTAGATTGGCATCGATACTTGCCTATATGGAGATTTTGATACCCTATGTGAAGTAGAGGTGAGCATGGCTTTAAATACAATAGTTTGTAAACAAGTATGTTTGTCTCTACTCAACTAAGAATCACGCTTACTCATAACTGTTCAGAGCCAACTCAGAATTTAGAACTTCAACAGTTAAAAACACTACGTAGCAATGCACTGCAATTATCACCCCGATATATTATAAGACATGATAAAGAACAAAAACGAGTGCAAAACAATGCTTACAAAAACCCATCTAGGTGTTAACAAAGAACATTGTCTTAGTTCCGACGCCTTACGAGGCAAAACTCCATTTAAAGTAGGAGAACCTTTCAAAGAGGCTTTCAAAAACTTCCTAACCCCAATCAACCTGACCAACGTACAACCACTTACCGATACTTTACAAAACCCACGGTTACCTACACTACGTAACAAGGTAGGGTAGTGAGGGGACATTGTAAGGTAGATAATCTATTTTGGAGGAAAAACAAACAAGCATCAATAATTCCGCTAGTTTTCTTTATAATATACGGGAATTACTCACCAAAGATTAACCGACTTACCACAAAAGATTTAAGCATGCTTTAGACAAGTGTTTAGCATATTTTTCGCAGTGAAACTACTGCTAAACACATGTCTAAAGCGTTCTTAAATCTTTAGTGGTAAGACGGTAAGCCGTTAACTTTGACTATGGTTTCAACTTCATTCGGCATTTTAGTTTTGTGTGCGAAGCCAGACGAAGGCGGGCGCGCGTTTTCACCTTTAAAAAGATCACCGAATGCTTGTGATACTACAGTCAGAGTAACCGGCTTAATCTTACAAGAAGTAGGTGATTCCCGTAAGATATAAACAAAATGTGTAAACACCACGTCAGTTACGGCATTTTTCCATAAACGATAATCAGAATATATCAGACATCATAATATCTTTTTTTACCTTACTATAAAATTACAACCAATGTTTTCGGTGTTTTTTTTTACCGTAATGGAAAGGTGTGATAGGAATATGGAAAAACTTATGACATTGTGATTTTTGTAGGTTTTGGTTGTCGCGATTACTCATTGAAATTAAACAATTTTACGATGAAGTCATTATATGAATCTAGGCGTTTTAGTGATATGGTGATTTTAAGAACTAGTCATTTTGCGTTTTCGTCTTCTACGATTTAGCCGCTACGTGATGTGGTAGTTTTGCGATCAAGTCAATCTAATACTAATGGATTGTATTTGACATTATTTTAATTCCTGGCGTGATTAGAGTATGTTAGGTAAGTGTAGAACACTCAATAACAAAATTAAATAATGAACAGTGTATTTATAATTATTAGTTTGATACAGATAGTTCAATCCAATACATGTTTACTAGCACTTTTTTTTTCTACAGAGCAACTTTTTTATCCCATTAAAAAAAAAATTGTCAAAAAAATTATTGTTGACGCTAGCGTCCTTGGAGCTGCATGACATATTATGTAATGTTTTTTCGAAGATAATGCCCTTGGCGAGCTATACAATTCCGGAGAGCAGGCTCTTAAATCGTCATTACGAAAAGTGTTACTCGTTCCTATATGGTTCGCCCGGTGTTCTCCGTCTGGCACATATGCATGCCACCGTGGGGTTTTCAGTACGTGCAATCCTACACAACCTGGCTGTTCCCCAATACAGCATGCGTATCTTTAGAATATTTCCCCCTTACAATAAAAGATACGCTAAATGGAAATGAGAATAAACCTTGCAGAAACGAAATTGGTAGGTACTTATATTAAACCAAAAATAGCTTATCGTTTCTTTTCATGAAGGTTTTTCGTAAAATGAAACCATATAAATACCAGCAAGGATACATTACAGATGGAAATAAATGTGAGGAATACGAAAATAACATATAACGTGTAACATTCACAAACCTTGTTAAGTAAACTGAGACAAAAGTCCTTAACAACTTTGCGTAATTTTCGTGGGCTACAAATAAAATAAATGTGGGTAGCTTAGATTAACTACACAGAGATGGTAAGTTTCCAAACAACGCCTTCTCAAAACGTAAGCTACAAATTCGCTACGTGTGCTGTGTTTACTTGCCTCGTCACGCACACAGACGCAAAAATTATGAGTTTGGGGTCAGATGACCGTGTGTGCCAAAATGTCCCATTTTTTTTTTATATAAAGATATTTTCTATTTATAAAATGTACGTTTTTATTTGCGAGCTATGGAGAGGGCTATGCTCGGGATTTCTCTACAATATCGGATCAGAAATGAGGAGATCCGTAGATGAACGAAAGTTGTCGACATAGCCCACTAGATCAGCAAGTTGAAGTGGCAGTGGGCAGGGCACATATCACGGAGAACAGAATAGATGGCCGATGGGACCGAAAGGTTTTCGAATGGAGACTACGAACCGGTAAGCGCAGCGTAGGACATCCACCCACAAGATGGACACACTACCTAAAAGAGACCGCAGGGAAACTCTGGGCGCAGGACGCTTCCTACCGGCCCTTTTGGAGATCGATGGGGAGGCCTATGTCCAGCAGTGGACGTCCTACGGCTGAAATGATGATGATGATGAAGACTTTTTTATTAAATATTAGTCTTAGATCACATTTACACTTTCCATCAGGTGAGTTGTGGTAAAACGCTCTAGGCCATTTTATCATTAAAAAAAAATATTTAAAAAAAATATAAAGGCACTACTTACGTGAATCCTAAAAATGTATGCAGAACACTCACAAAATTGTACACTTGTTGTACTTTTCTGGGCAGTCGAATAAAATTGCAGTAAAACACTTTTTATTGCAGGCACATAAAAACTTAATTTTAAAATATAATATTTTGGTAGGTATAATATCAAATTGTATTGCTTACGACGCCATTTTGATAGAACTGTCAGCTTAAAATTACTAATATCACTCGTATTTCAGCGGCATCTAAAAGTTTACAGCCCATTTTGCCAGCCATCTGCGGCCTTAGAAAATTATCGATAAAATCCCATCACTAGCAGTTATCGATGAGCTTCTCATCGTTACTAACATTGAAACAAGTCTAACAATTATAAGTCTGTGATTTCACGCCTCGACCTTAAGGTGTTTTACTGCTCACCCTTAAGTTCTTACACGATCACCTTTCAACATCCGAGCAGAATAATGACCTCTATTGCCAAGTGATAAGGTTGAAAGTAGCCCCGTTTGACGGTAGTCCAGGGTTGTTCGGATAAATATCTTTTCCGGTAGGTTCTTTATCGTGTCCGGAAAAGTTCCGGTTGTGATGTAAAAATAATTGTACGGATCCCTCTTTTTATGGTCCGAACGGATAACGCTACTGGATTTAGGTTTTTTATGCTTATGTACGAAACAGTTACGGTGAGCTTATTTGAGTAAAAATTGTGGAAGCTTTTAGAAATATATGGGATTAAAAAGTAGCCTTTTTGTGGATGATATTTTCATCTCGTTAACATTTGAGTACACTTGATACCTTACGTAAAGGGTTACATAGAGAAGTATCAACTATTCATCATCATCATCATCATAATCAGCCTTTTAACAGTCCACTGCTGGACTTTAATTTTAGCCTACCCCCGAAAGGGTGATTGGGTCATATCCACCACGCTGGCCCAGTGCGGGTTGGTGGATTCACATACGCCATTGAATTTCTTCTCCGTACGTATGCAGGTTTTCTCACGATGTTTTCCGAAGAAGCCAGTGGTATGAAAATCCGTACATAAGTTCCAAAGAGCTTATTGGTACGGGCCCGGGGTTTGAACCCACGACCTCACGCTTTCAAGTCTAGCGGTCTCAGAAATGGGCTACCACGTTAGACGGTATCAACTATTACGTCATTTAGTTTTTTTTTTTTTTTTTTTCTAAGGTACAGCGGTTTTTTTTTACAACGCAATTTCAGTTTTCATTGACAAGTACTCTTTCGGGCTTTACCTCTTTTCAGTTTAGTACCATATTCTGTATAACCCTGTATTTTGTTTGCTTTGGTATATCTGACTAGGTCTTGTGTGTAACTTGAAAACAGTAAACCTCATTGTGTACGTGTTAATGTGTCAGTGTATTATAAAAGCTAAAGTTATTGTATCTCTCTGTCTGTTTGTTTGCTTTACACGACTAAACGGCTAAGTTGATCTTAACGAAATAACAACATTATCAGCACGGGCTGGGAGACTTTTGACCCCTTCCCCCCCAGAAAAGACTAGAAAATCGCGAGATTCAGCTAATGAGTATAGTTTCGAAAACCTAAGAATAACAAACAAGCACAGTCACTGTGATGTTGAGAATACGATAGCTTGTTTAAACTTTAAAAACGATATAAATACTTAACATCAAAATCAAAACCAGAAATATAGAAAGACTGCCAAATACAAAGCACCCATAACAGTTTTTTAATTATTTTCATATGAAACTGCCATAAGTTGATAAACAACTCGAAACAGTAACTAATCGCATTTGCAATCGCAAAATAAATAGTGTTTTCCCATTATAAGACGGATCAGTTACCCATGTACATACGCTAAACTACGACGCGACAGCAAAAAATTACTCACTTCAACATACGATGCTAGGATACTTATTTTTTAACCGACTTCAGGAGGAGGTTATCAATTCGACTGGATGTATTTTTTTTGTTTGACTGACCTATTTTTGTTAGGTAGACGAAGATAACAACCTGTTTGAGTCTGTATCTAACTTTGCTTGCAATAATGGGCTGATTACGATGGCGAACTTACTAGTTTTTTTTTTACAATTATATAATTTCGCGTATTAAATCTGCTCAGCAAGTCTCAGACAACGATATTTTTTGTCGGCTATAAAAAAACTCGAGTCTGAATTCATTGTCATATATATTTTTTTTCAATTTGTCACTCAGGTTAACGCCATAACAATACTACCCACCAAAATCAAATTCAGTCTCCAGGGGTTCAGTAGTAACGGTGGAATTAAGAAAGCCAAAAATATAAAGCTCGCAAATTCCAACTAATAATAAAAAATAATAATAAAAATTAGGGACATTTTTTCACACACGGTCATCTGACCCCAAACTAACGTCCGCGTTGGTGGTCAAACGCGGACTTATCTGTGTTAAAAAAAAAAAAAAAAAAAAAAAACTAAGCAAAGCTTGTGATATGGCTGCCAGAGACTGATATACATACACATATAGTTTTAAATACATACTTAAATAGATATTAACAACCAGATATAGAACAAACACAAATGTTCATCAAACAAATGTTTGTCCTAGATGGGAATCGAACCCACGCCCCCAAGCTCAGAAGGCAGGTTCACTACCAAATGGACCAACGGGCTATCTCTTTTGGAGATGTTGAAGTCACTGAAAAGTCAATTAGTTTTCAGTTTATTTTATTACGCTTTTATTAGCTTCACTTGTAACTATGTAATCAAATCTTGAAAGTCAACCTAAACCTAGAAAGTTAACCTACTTCTAATAAAATCTTCGTATCGATTTAAAGTTCTGCATGTATGTTTAATTTGGCACCATCTAGCGGGACACCATCTAACATCTGACAGAATCATCTAGCGGGAAAGACGTCAACTATTATGCTAACAATCGCATGCGCGGCGTGATGTCAATCCCTATCTCTTCTCTCTTTTTCTCTTCACCTCAAAGTGCGCGTGTGTGGTTTGCTTCGCTCTCTCTCCCGTGTATATAATAGTAGTCTTTGCCGCTCTCTTCCGCTCTTCGCTGCACATGGCACCTATGCGTGTTTTACTATAACATTATTATTCTGCCTTCTGAATTGAACCGAACAGTTCCATAGATATATTGGTGTTATAATTTGACGCACAAAAAGTCTCGCGAAATCGACATCTGTCAACGTATGAGTTGCTGAGAAAGCACCATGGTCTAAAGGTAAGCTTGTAACCTCACAGGGAACATAGAGCAAGTTTGCTCGCGTTAACAAGCTGCGTTAGAACGGACGTGATTCCGCGCACGCCAACTGATTTATTTGTTTCGCGCGGACTTCACTTGCACCCAACAACATGATACCCTATAGACATGGCTTCAATCTTATCCCAAATTAGTTCTACTCAGCGATTTTACCAGCGATCCTTCAGTATTCGAAAATTTTACCGCAATGAAAAGTATTGTAAAAGCTTATGTGTTAATAATCCAGGATCTAAGCTATGGTATGGTGGGGTATTTATTTTATGGATTTGAGTGCAAAAAAAACACAAACTTTAGCATTTATAATGATGTTGTTAACAATACAGACAAGCTGAATGCGTGGGTTGAGATTCTGAAAGTTGATTGGTCCATTCAAGGTAACGAATTTTGATACGTTCGTGTGCTATTGGTGGGTGGAGTATTTTTATGCTAATGTGTTGACTGAAAGTATTTGCCTTTTGCGAGAGGTCCATAAGATGAAAGTCTTGGCTTGAACCCTTTCTTGTACTGTTCAATGCGCACCTTTCTTTTTTACGGCCAAGTTAAACGATTTTGTTAAATTGAGAGAGAATTTTCTGTGAAGGGATATTTTAGAATGGTGCCGATTAGCACTGTAGTATTGTATTGATATCGTAAAACGTTTTATTTTTATTGTTAACTGGTAATGGTTTTGTTACAATTGTGAAAGGGTCAAACTAAAGTCAGGGGAAAACTGTATAAAGCTATTAATGTTGACTTTAATACAGATTGGAATTGAAAATGTAGAAAACTAGTCCTTGATAAACTATAGTCGGAATAACTGGCTTATTCATACGTGAGTAATTCCCGTGTAATATAAACAAATATTAAATTTTATGATTTCTTAGAGTTTTCACGATTATTACACATTGAAATGGCAAGTAATGGAAAGAGCTATGCTCGGAGTATCTTTGCGCGATAAAATCCGGAACAATGATATTTGCCGAAGCCTGAAGCCGATTGCAAGTTGAATTGGCAAGTTGGGCATGTTGGGTAGGCCACGTCATTCGAAGAACCGATAACCGAAGGGAAGAAAGGTTCTTGAGTGGAGACCATAAACCGGAAGACGCAAGTAGGCATCCCACTAGATGGACTGACCACATCATAAGAGTCGCGGGCCTCCAGTGGATGCTAGCATGAATTATTTTTTTACCGACTTCGAAAAGGAGGTTATCAATTCGACTGTATGTTGTTTTTTTATATTATGTCATTTTCTAAATTTATATGAAATCAGTATTTTTAATATCTTGGATATGTTTATTTAATATGTATATCATATTCATATTCATATTCATATTCATATTCATATTCATATTCATATTCATATTCATATTCATATTCATATTCATATTCATATTCATATTCATATTCATATTCATATTCATATTCATATTCATATTCATATTCATATTCATATTCATATTCATATTCATATTCATATTCATATTCATATTCATATTCATATTCATTTATTAATAAAATGTTATTTTACATGTCAAATAAAATTGTTAAAATAATACAAATCAAATAAAAAAATATGTCAATCAAATAATAAATTAGATCAGATCTATATCTATATGTATATATATATATATATATATACTTATTTATTTATTACGTTTGAACATTACCAGCTCTATATTGGGAAGTTATAAAAAAACAACTATTTATACCTTGTTTTAAATGTTTATCGGGACTTATCACGTATTATTAAGGTACATATTTTTACCTACATTAATGTTGGTAAAAATATGTACCTTTCGCGAAAGTTTCAAAGTTACTATTTATACCTTGTCTTGTCCTTTACTAGCAGCTCACTATAGTTCATTACTGAGAGCTGAACCCACGCCTGCGAAGTTGAAGTAATACGCATCAACTACTGAGCTATCATCCCCACTCAATGTTGCTTGTATGCTTTTTGATTAAAATTCTACATCATAATCTCTGTTTATTTAAGCAAAATAAACGTTGAAAATTGAAGAAAAAAATTAAAAAAGCTTTGTTATCCTTAGAACCGTACCCATCTGGCGCGATCAGTAACAGTATCCTGGGGTGCAGTGCATCCCGAGAATCAAAAACCACTATTTCAAACCCTTAATTTAATCGAAATAAAATTTAAACTTACTTTAATCAGTCACGAAACGATATAGTACGATTTTTTCAACTTATGACAAAATGCTGTTCTTTTAATCCGATAAAGAATATATCAAAAACACCATTGAAGGAAAACTATAACGGAACACCTGTAACTACGTCCCTCCCGCCCACAAATCGTCCAAAATCCTTGAGATCAGCTACTTTACGAAATCTTTTTGATCCTACGTCCGGGGGACGTGTTTAACGAAACGTGTGCGAACGTCGGCGGAAATAAAATGTTGTGGTCAGCACAAGGTTTGTTTATCCTTAATAAACACGGGGGGAGGCATCGTGTACTATTTAATTGCTTATTTAAATAAACAAGAAATTGCCTTTTTTAACTTAACAACTGTTAAAAGGCTGATTATGTTGAAGCCGTTAAAACGACGACATGGTGCAATCGAAAATTAGTAAGCTTATGTGTAAGCCATACGCTGGGCCAGCATGGTGGAAAAGGACCCATCCTCTCTCTCTGAGAGAAGGTCTGTGCCCCAACAGTGGGAACAGGATAGACTGATGATGAAGCTTATGTGGATATTCATGTATTTTTTTATCTTGTAGCTTTTTCGTCTTTGTAGTAGTTGTATCATAGGACTACAAGTACTATAGTACAGACAAGCAAATTAATCTTTTTACTCGATAAAATCAATGCTCACTTTGATTTCTGTTTGCGTGACCTTCGAAGGGCAAGAAAATAAAGCTTTGTTTACATTATAGACGAATTTATGAAAATGCGTCTAAATGAATCTTCATTCTTATGTGATTAGAATAGTATAATTGACATTAATAGAATAATTTTATAGCTATTATTTTAGATTTCTTTCGTGACATTAATTAATATGAGGATTAAAAAAAATTAATACCTATTTTATTGTTCCATATAATTTTATGCTGGAATGTTGTAATAAGACTTGCCTAATGTGACAATTTAGTTACAAGGCCAATAAATAATTCTATTCTATTCTATTCTATTATCAAAATAGATGGGCAAATATCTTGGAAGCTGTTAGTCAGTATCAGTTTCTTTGAACAAGATTAAGTAAATAACGCCTACCGTTATAATTTGCTTGATCTTACACGTTTCTACGCTTTTATTGGAAGCTTAACTGTTTTATGGCGATGTATAGGCATAATATTGTTTAGGTGGCAATATAGCGCTTATTTTTCATCACACCTATTCGAAAAATGATAATTGGCTTTAGAGGATAGCGGTAACCAAATTTAAGTTTGTTCCTATGGGAGTTTCAGTTTTCTCTCTTTTGATTGGTCCGCGTTCGTGCTTCTGATAGATTAGCTTAGGTTGCAGCCGCTCGCGTGAAGGTTGAATGTAAAAAAATATTAATATCACAAACTGACATTAAATTATCTATGGTGTTAAACTCATTTTTGTGATTGGTCAGAAAGGAATTTCTTGTATAGCAATGTGCAATACTTACTCTTTGTTAATTTATTTTGGGAGTTATGGCGCCAACGCGGAAAAAACATGTCGGCTCGTTGGATTATTTTCCTAAACTTGTGTATTTTCGAGTGTTAATGTGTACTAAATGGTGAATTATTATTCATTAAGTACTCGTAAACGTGCTTGAGTGTGGGCAAGTGATATAACGAGGTGAAACGTGTCTTTTCGTGTTGTTTCCAAAACTCCATAGGAGCATCTTGTAAAGTCTCCACCACTTTACAGGGGCATGAGTTCGACTTGACCGTGACTTACTTAGCTTGACTCTGACTGTGACTATGACTTGTTTGACGCTATTAAGACATAGTAAACTGTTTAATATTACGAGTAAAGGACATTGAATCCACGCTCATGAAGATTTTAACAAAAAAAAAAAAAAAAGTTAATTTATTTAAATTCTTACACAGTGATATTTTTATTTCAAAAACGTTGAAATACGCTAGTTAGATAACCGTGCGCTTTTAGTTGACTGATAAGTAATTATAATAGGTACGTAGCGTAGGTTGTGTAGGTATATCATATGAGGAAGAAAAAGATCTGCCACTGACATATTTTTTATCACCCCATATCCGCGTCCGATTTTAAAAATTTCATTAATCAAAAGTAGAAAGCGAAGGCCTATTGTCCGGTAAAGTCCAAAAACATTTATCATAGGCGGTCCAGTTGGGCAGTTGGGCCCACAATGCTTTGGGATAGGATTTATTAATTTTCACACATTCATGCTTATATCGCGGGGGCTAAACGGTTATATTGCAAAAAAATATGAGAAGATTGATGGATATTTATGTTTTGGATGTTATATTATTATTTTCGACAAAAATATTTGTTATGATGTGATGTTATTTTATTAGTATTTTTTATCCAACGACGCTAAACAAAAGTTAATTCTTATTCCCACCTACAGCTTATACACCGATTTCAATAAATGAGATGTCGATAGAATTCATTAAGTTTAGAGATGGTCACCTATCCGGTGACGTTATTATAAATATAATATCATCATCAACATCAGCCAGAAGAAGTCCACTGCTGAATATAGGCCTCCCCCTTAGACCTCCATAATGAACGACAGTCTGCCATCTGCATCCACTGGATGCTAGCGATGCTTCAACTTGCAAATTTTAATAGCTTTGTCGGTAACTGGTTCTTTAGCGAACATCCACGTTCCAGATTCTATCGCGTAAAGAAAATCCGAGCATAGCTCTCTCCATTGCTCGCAGTGTGACTCTGAGTTTTTCCCAAAGGCCAACAGTTAAGGACCAAGCATACAATATGGCAACATAGAGTAGGGATGAAATAATAAAATTGGATGCACCCCTTCATGTGACATAATCTTTTTTAAGGTGAAGCTTTTTTTCCACAAAACACGAGTAAGTCATACTCTCATATAAAACGCATGTACGTATATATACGTACAATAAGGTGTAAAACAATATCAGTCGTTTGGTATCATGTTTTGCCTAGTTAGTATGTGTACAAATCTAGAGAGATGGCATAACATACCGTAAGTAATATAAAAAGTGAATGGAATTAAATTATATTAAAAATTAAAATTATAATAAAAATTATATTAATTGCAAAATATACAATATGACTTATTGCCACGCTACTATAATTTATCATTTATGAAATCACTAAAGAAAGTAGTGACCCCAAATAAAATTCTAAAGCCCCAAACAAAAAATTAGATTAAAAAAAAAAGAAAAAAAAAAAAAACGACTTTAGCCGATAAATGTTATTAAGTACAAAATAAAATTTCTTGACCAAGTGTTTTTTTAGTTATACCATCCTCAAATACATTTTTTTTTTAAATAAGGTGAATTTTATACGCACACCATTTTTTGTTAAGGAATATTAAAAAATGTGTGTATGTTTCTGTTTACATTTTTATTTATTAAATAAGATTATTTAATTAGGTTGGTAATCTTACCAAATATTACCTTTATATACGCGAAAGTGACCAATTTGTTAACTGGTATTGTGCTAGTATGTTTTTTCTTTCATCGACTTAGTTTTTAGGGTTTTATATCAAAATGTCATTTAAAAATCCATAACTTAACTACTTTACTAGCTAACAACTATTGTGCAGTAAAGTTTGAGTGTAATATACGGACTGATAAATGCTGAAACCTACCTAAGATTTCAGCATTTATAAATCTGTATATTACTATCAAATTTTCACAGGAGGAGAGCATAGGAGAATTTATTCCGAAAATTAATTACAACTTTCTTAAAGTTTAAGTGTTAGCAAAGTTACTGTAACTATGCTGAAAGGCATAAAACAATGTTAAAAGATATAAAATTTACAAAGCAATCAGCCTCACAAATTACATCGCAATTCCAAAACATAAAACCGGACCGCTAGACATTAACGTTTTAAATTATCCGATAACGTCCGGACGTTACAAACTTACGGATATAAATTGTACTGCAAACTCCAAGTTGGACTTTTTGGGACTTTTTACGGCTCCCGATTCACGACATTGTAAGAAGGGGTTTATTTATGGAGCAGGCTGATTGATTCGTAGACGCCGAGATTAAAATAGCTTGTGTGACGTGGAGAGGGTCTTATTGGTTTATTCGTGTTAGAAACTAGAGAAATCGCTTATAAGATCGATAACTCCGAAACAACAGAATACTTTTTTAACCCACTTGGGGTTACGAAATACGCTTGCTTTGGACTCTAATAGTTTGATATTGACCTTGTAGGTCAGTGAAATATTCAAAAAGATGTAAATCAATATTGTATCAACCCTAATATAGCGGGGAAAAAATCAGCTGTTACATAGAAAATGTCATTGAAACTCGATGAAATGTATGGAACGGCTGATTTTTTGACGTGATAACGTCTTATATATAGATGAATGCCAGCTGCACGCACGAAAAATTGTCACGTTCCGCCTGAGCCGCGCGTGCAAGCAAGAGCGTGGAACAAGTGATAGAGAGGCACGATCGGCCTAAGCGTTATCACGTAAAATTATCATGCGTAAGCCGACTTTACAGACAACCCATTTTTTCCCCATAATTTCAGTGCTTTGACGATGAACAACATAATCAAAGTTTCAGTGTGTTAGCTTTTCAGCCAAGAAATCACCTTTTAAACTGTTTTACACACAATTCGTTTGCACTTGTTATCGCTTCGAGGTTCGAGCAAAGAAAGAGGGTGATTGCAATGCAACCGCCACTTATATACTGTGTTCGTTGGCAGTCGACAAAAGACTGTCAACTGTCAACGAACACGTGTGAACTTCGCCAATACAGTTTCATTATAATGGTGTTGTTAGTTCATCTATCCATTAAATGATTAAACTAAAGTTGTTCTACATTCGGCCATCCGACTCAATTACACGTCCTCGTGTATACGTGTCATGTATTATATGATAATAGACGTTATACGTGTTAATTAAATGTGTACTTTACAATCTTATTTTGAAGTCTTATACTATCGTTTTATGTTACATAATATCAGAATGCAACTGCATACTGAAAAGCACATCATATCAGACTAAAACCGAATCTGGTTTAGTTAAGTCAGTACGCAACTGCGTACACTGTCTCTTACGCAACTGCGTACATCGGCTCTTACGCGACTACGTACACCGGATCTTACGCAACTGCGTACAATGTCTCTTACGCAACTGCGTACATCGGCTCTTACGCGACTACGTACACCGGATCTTACGCAACTGCGTACAATGTCTCTTACGCAACTGCGTACATCGGCTCTTACGCGACTACGTACACCGGATCTTACGCAACTGCGTACAATGTCTCTTACGCAACTGCGTACATCGGCTCTTACGCGACTACGTACACCGGACCTTACGCAACTGCGTACAATGTCTCTTACGTAACTGCGTACTGGAGGCTCCGCTGCAGGCTCAGCTGGCAGGTTCGACGGCAGGCTCAGCCGCAGGCTCGACAGCAGGCTCAGCCGCAGACTCCGCGGCAGGCTCCACTGCAGGCTCCGCTGTATGCTCCGCCGCAGACTCGACCGCAGGCTCGACAGCAGGCTCAGCCGCAGGCTCGACGGCAGACTCGACAGCAGGCTCAGCCGCAGGCTCGACGGCAGGCTCAGCCGCAGGCTCGACAGCAGGCTCAGCCGCAGACTCCGCGGCAGGCTCCACTGCAGGCTCCGCTGTATGCTCCGCTGCAGACTCGACCGCAGGCTCGACAGCAGGCTCAGCCGCAGGCTCGACGGCAGGCTCGACAGCAGGCTCAGCCGCAGGCTCGACGGCAGGCTCAGCCGCAGGCTCGACAGCAGGCTCAGCCGCAGGCTCGACGGCAGGCTCAGCCGCAGGCTCGACAGCAGGCTCAGCCGCAGACTCGACCGCAGGCTCGACAGCAGGCTCAGCCGCAGGCTCGACAGCAGGCTCAACGGCAGGCTCGACAGCAGGCTCAGCCGCAGGCTCAGCCGCAGGCTCAGCCGCAGGCTCGACAGCAGGCTCAGCCGCAGACTCGACAGCAGGCTCAGCGGCAGGCTCTGTTGATTATATGAGGTTTGTGGACGTAATAAAACACTTAATTAAGGATTTAAATTAATAACTTTCACGTATATTATCCTTATTACTTTATATTTGGAAGTGATGCGACTAGCTCCTATCACAGGCAAAACAGTCAGAGAGAAAGAAAAACAAGATGGCGGTTCCATATCGTTGACACATGAAATCGTTTAGAAACTAACATATTAATTTTTGTAAATAATTAAATAAAATCAACACGCCCCCTCAAAAATTAATCACCAATTATACAAACTTAAAATCAATTTAAATTGACTAAATAGAACACATACACTTCCAACTATTTACTGGGAAAATTACAATTAATGGTCCAACATTCGTTGCAAGGATTAGGGAAAACCCAGGAAAACCCAACCAGACCAATTATAAAATCAAATAATCAATCAACCTTTTGATTTTTATACCAATATTTTTTTTAAAACTTATTTACGTTTATTTATACAATCATTTTATTATTTTATACCCATTTCACTTCTTAGTCTTTGAAAGGATATTCGAGGCAGTGGCTTCGTCAGGATGTCGGCTAGCTGCTCACCTGTGGGAATGTAATTTAATTTAATTACATTTTTCTCAATCTGTTCCCGAGAGAAGTGATACTTGATATCAATGTGTTTCGACCGTTTGTGACTCGTCGGATTGTTAGCTATACTTATACAGCCATTGTTGTCTTCATAAATTATAATAGGTTTATCAATGTGTATATTTACACTGGCTGCTAAATATTTAAGCCACAATGCTTCCCTTACTGCTTCAAACAATGCCATGTATTCAGCTTCTGTGGAGGAAGCTGCAACTGAAGTTTGTTTCCTTGTACTCCAGGTTATTGTGCATTGGTCAAAGAGCTTAAATAAATACCCAGTTGTACTCTTCCTGTCATGTGTATCATTACCACCCCAATCTGAGTCTACGTACCCACACAAAATATCATCGTAGTTACATCTCTTGTAACACAATTTCAAATCAATTGTGCCTTTTAAGTACCTTAGTACACGTTTAAGACATTGCCATAATTCTTTATTATTTTTGTTTGTGTACCTACTCAGAATATTTACACTAACGCTTAGATCGGGCCGAGTACATAACATGATATACATCAAGCACCCTATAACGTTCCGGCATGGAGCGTTATATTTCTCCTCGGAGTTCAATGCGTCATAATTTAGTTTATTTTCTAAGGGGGTAGAGACAGGTTTGCAGTCATGCATATTATATTTAGTCAATACTGTTTTGATGTATGCACTTTGATCTAAAATCATTTGATCACCTTCTCTAGTGACTTTTATACCGAGAAACAGTTTTATTTCATTTAAATCGGTCATTTCAAATTTAGTCATTAAAAACCTTTTAAAATTGTTCATAGTTTCAATTTCAGCGCATGCTACTACTAAATCATCGACATAAAGTACCACGTATATATTTTTACGCACATCCCCATTATCTAGCATGTAAATACACCTATCAACTGAGGAATTTTGAAATCCTTCTTGTTTCAGTGACTGTTCGAACATTTCGAACCAACACCTAGCCGCCTGTTTTAGCCCGTATAATGCTTTTTGCAATTTACATACGTAGCCTTTTTTACTTAATACGCCCTCAGGAACTCTCATATAGATTTCCTCTTTCAAATGGCCATTTAAAAAGGCCGTTTTAACGTCTAAATGATGAACCAATAACTGAAATTGATTCGCAAAGCTAATTATAAATCTAAAACTAGATATTCTAGCAACAGGCGCAAATGTTTCATTATAGTCGGTAAGATATTCTTGGCTAAAGCCCCTGGCAACTAAACGTGCCTTGAATCGTTCAGGATTTCCAAATTCATCATTTTTAACTGTAAAAATCCATTTACAATCAACAATGTTTTTGTTTGCGGGTCGTGGTACTAAAGTCCATGTTTTATTTTTATGTAAAGAATCTAGTTCATCTCTAATAGCGCTATCCCATTGTCTTCTATCATCACGATGTTTAATTTCATCAAATGATTTTGGTACTGTGCATAAAACAGAATGAGCACACATTAAATAATCATCATCAATTTCTTTATATGATACAGGTGGATGATCTTTGATCCTATTACTCCTTCTAAGTTCAGTATTAATATTTGTGTTTTTAGTTTTATCCCGTAATGAATCGTCAGAACGTATATCTACATCACGGTTTGATTGAACTAATATATCATGGTTCACTTTGCGAATTTTAGCATGACATTCATCATGCTCATCAGATTTAGTCATCTGATTTATTACTGTCAGAGTTCCGAGACTTGGTTGACACTGATTTCGAACTACCGTCATTATCAGTTTTGTCATGAGAACTTTTAGTGTTCTCTTCAGGCTTCCACGAAGGCCTGGACTGTAGAAAATTAGTCTCGTCCACAATCACATCTCTGACTACTACAAACTTTTCGCAATCAGGGTTCCAAACTTTATAACCGTTCGGTTCATACCCCATGAGAACACCTTTCCATGACTTATCATCAAACTTCGCTTTAGTAGTTTTGTTATGTACGTAAACAGTTGAACCAAAAACCTTTAAATACTTTACTTGCGGTTTTTTATTATGCCACATCTCGTATGGTGTTTTTGAAAGTTTCAGGGCCTTGGTCGGTGTCAAATTTATCAAATAAACAGCAGTCAATACTGCCTGACCCCAGAAAACTTTATCTATTTGTGCACCGTTTATCATAGAACGTGCTTTTTCTGTAATGGTCCTCACCATACGTTCAGAAACACCATTCTGTTGTGGAGTTCTCGGAACTGTCAAATGGTAACTAATTCCCTTTTCCGTACAGTAACTTTTCATTTCGGTAGATAAATACTCCCCACCGTTGTCGCAATATAAATTAAAAAAAAATTAAACTACCTTCAAATTAAATTTTGCTTCACTTTTTGCAACAAAATCTTTAAACGCAGCGAATACGTCTGATTTATACGTTATTAAGTATGTAACACAATAATGAGTGTACTGATCTATAAAAATTACGAAATAATTTTTATTATCGTTAGTCGTTGGAGTAATTGGACCACAGACATCCGAATGATGGTCTGTTTATATGACTTTTGTCTTTGGCCTGACTAAACGGAAGTCGACTCTGTTTCCCATTTATGCAAGCTTCACATAAATCATCATCAGGCACCACTGAATCAATTTGATTCATGTCTTCAAATAATTTATTCTGTTTTATTTCTAAGAATTTATTTTTACTCATGTGTCCTAAGCGTTGATGCCACAATTTGTAGCTTTTCTTGTCACTAGTGCATGCCTGGGAAACAGGATGACTCAGGTTCACAGACGACACAAAATCTACAGCAATTAAATTGTTAGTAGACTTACCTCGCATGATCGTTTTACCATTTTTGCATATTTGAGCGCCTTCCTGACCGAAAATAACTGTATATCCAGCTCGCTGCATCTTTGAGACCGACAGTAGATTGTAGGGGACCTCGCGGCAGAACAGCACGTCTTCCAGAATGCCTTGGATACCCATGTTGCTGGTAACCTGCAGTGTACCCTTTTTTGTTGCTGAAATAAATTCACAATTTTTAGCAATTGAAATTTTTAGTGGTGGTGATAAATCAGTATGATTAATAAACAAGTCTCCTCTATTTATGAGATGATCTGATGCGCCAGAGTCCAATAAAAATGTAATTTTATTTTCTTGGTTATCATCTTGGTAGTTTCCGGTCATAAAAGCAAAGCCAGAAAAATCATTCGACGTTGATGGTTGATTTTGATTTATCTCAATTGCTTGAACTGTCCTTGTCCTTTCTTTATTTCCGTAGTTGCCTTTTTGCAGATGCATTCTTTTGAAATAGTAACAGTCGTTTTTCTTATGTCCTTTTCGCCCACAATGGTGACATTTTATGAACTGTAAATTCTTCTTTTGTTTATTATTATTCTTATTTATTTGTTGAGAATTATCAAATTTTCTTTTCTTCCATGTATCATTTTTTGTTTCTACTTGCAACACTTTTGCGCTCATATCACCAGATTCATTTTTTAATTTCACTTCGTGGTCTAACAGTCTCGTTTTTACAAATGCTATCGTTAAATTATCTTCTGATAATGTCTCGATCGCAGTAATGACTCCGTCATAAGATGAGGGTAGGGTGAGTAGCAAGTGTGCTACTTTGTCAGTTTCCTCTAATTTTGCTCCAGCGGCAAGTAACTCAGTAATGAGGTCATCGAATGTAGCAAAATGTTTTATTAGCTGTACATCACCTTGTAGTTTCAGCGCCAACAACTTTTTTCGTAATGCCAACTGCGTCGCAATACTTTTACGTTCGTACAACGCATCTAAACTTCTTAAAATATCCTTCGCCGAACTGTCTTCTTTTGCAAAACCGAGGTAGGAATCGGATAGATACTCGATGATCACATTTTTGGCCATCCGATTGTTTTTCTCCCACACTTCATTTCGAAATAACGGGTCTTCATCAATAACATTTATAATGTCCAATTCACTCAACAACGCTCGTATTCGAAACTTCCATATACTATATTTTTCACCGTTAAATGGCTTGATATTACGTTTTATCTTTGAATTCTCCATTTTGAAAAACCACCGAACGCAGTAGCTAGATATTTTAATTATTTATCACTTACGTACACTGGACCCAAAACCTGTTGATTATATGAGGTTTGTGGACGTAATAAAACACTTAATTAAGGATTTAAATTAATAACTTTCACGTATATTATCCTTATTACTTTATATTTGGAAGTGATGCGACTAGCTCCTATCACAGGCAAAACAGTCAGAGAGAAAGAAAAACAAGATGGCGGTTCCATATCGTTGACACATGAAATCGTTTAGAAACTAACATATTAATTTTTGTAAATAATTAAATAAAATCAACAGGCTCGACAGCAGGCTCAGCCGCAGAATCGGCGGCAGAAATTTGCATATATAACAATAAGTACACTAATCGGATATATAATCTGAAGAACTTTTAACATGAGCACAGTTATTTAGTAATTAGTATTAAATTAATCATTAGTAAATAAATTATAATCAAGAAAACGCAAGGAATAAAACAGCCACTTTGTAAAATAACTATTAATTAGGGCTCTAAAAAAAACATGACTAGCAAACAGGTTTTGAACCACTTAACAAAAGACAAATTACACTCTGTGGACATGGGAAAATAAGAAGACATCTGTAAACTAATTAATCTAATTACTAATAAATTACTACTAATTAATGTAACTTATTAATCCCGATTCTGATTTGTTAGCTTTTCAGCCAAGAAATCACCTTTTAAACTGTTTTACACACAATTCGTTTGCACTTGTTATCGCTTCGAGGTTCGAGCAAAGAAAGAGGGTGATTGCAATGCAACCGCCACTTATATACTGTGTTCGTTGGCAGTCGACAAAAGACTGTCAACTGTCAACGAACACGTGTGAACTTCGCCAATACAGTTTCATTATAATGGTGTTGTTAGTTCATCTATCCATTAAATGATTAAACTAAAGTTGTTCTACAAGTGTTGGTCGAATTTAACAGTTGTTCATAATGATGAGTATAATGATCTCCTTTCGACTTAGTACAGTCTATATGCGTAATCCTGTAGAAATCTTAAGTTCGCGTCCACACAACCCTATTTTAGTCGCACAATAAATCAAAATTATTTGACTACCCTACATTTATAGCACGCACGATACAATTGTTTTAAACACGCTAATTCTAGCATACATAACTCTAATTGGCGCGCTGGGCGTGCGATTTTAACTGTAACGTGTTATTTGTATGCTAATATGCGATATTGTACGTGTTTTTGCAGGTAGTTGGAACTAATTAGTTATTAGAAATAAACTGCTTTGCATGACTCTTCTTGCAGGGTGAAAGCTTACACATCTATGAGCATAGGTGGTACTAGCTGCACTTTTTATATGGTTAGCATTAAGCCAGCTGCGCCTCGAGGATTCACCTGCGTGGATATTCCTTTAATACTTGTATACCTCCGGTTCGGGGTTCAGTTTTTCCTCCGAAGTATTAATAATAATATAATATTTCTATAATATAATATAATATATATTTATATAATATTTCTATAATCTGGACTGTTTCTGCTGTCCAAATTATACTTCGGATAGGCTGAATAGATTCTTCTTAGAATTCTTTATTTTATTAGATTTCTGTACTGATAATGCCTCGGTTATTAAATATAGAGTTAAAGATTCCGAGTAGCATAGGATGTAGGACATAGGTGGCATAAACTGGAGCGTTTCCCTCGCAAAGGTGCAGTGTCTTGGTGTTGGAGCATTGGAAGCGTTTGCTAGTGTGTCTACATACGAGCAGATGCTTCCAATGCCTGCCAGGTGCCACCACAGTCACCCAATTCCACTGGAGGTTCAGCTAGACTCTATTTGCACATATCGTGTTTAAGCCTGCGACTAAGGTTAAGACTTCGAGTGTAAGTAGGCCGGTTAAATCCTGAGGAAGCTTTTATTCTCAAGTTACTAAATTAGGTGAGACTGGGTGTAAACTAAGAAGTATGTAAGTTTGTGTGTCTGACACAGGACTTTTTTAGCACCTTACAATAATCATATTTTGTACACTTATTTATAATTTTTGGTCCTCAAAAACTACACCGACGTGTGGGGTCGCATTTTGTGTAACGTTTCAGCGACGGAAGCGATTCATTATGTTGAACTATGTTGCTCGTGTTAGGTCAGCCTTATATTGCAAGCATATTATGTTTTTACAGTTTGCGATTTTTTTTATTACTTAGTTCTTTTAATTTATGACTGTAGTTTTTTTTTTCATATTGTTTTTTATTATATCGGTCCACCTTACTCCATCTCTAGACAAACCTTAAAGCACACCACTAAGCCCAATACTTGTCTGTTTAATATTGCCTGATCCCGAAATGTATTTAAATTTTTTAGAGAGGCAATATTATTCAATCCACCCAAAAAACAATCGACCAAGTTTACAGTTTTTAAACATCTCCATGACAACTAATAGATTCGTTTTGATAATACACAAATCTTTGTAAAGAAGAATTGGTTAATACCAACCATGCTACGCGAGGGTATTTAAATTACAAAAACATCCAAATCTTAATACAGAAGATACGCATTGCACACCTAAACAAAACAGACAAATGGGGAACCCACATGTAAACTATTTAAACATTGTTTTAAGTTTCTATGAAAACCCGAACAAAATTTTACGTCGTCAATATACACCATTCCTTAATAAATCCACCTCGCCGTCTTGTTCATTTTCTGGGTCACATTAATACTCGTACAGCGCCCTGATTGCATTTAATTTGTGGCTCATTGTTATTATAATTTCTTTACAATTAAGCAGTAAAATGAAGAAAATAACGCTTATTACGTAGAGTGATTTCCACTTAACAATGTGAAAAGTCATTGTGCCGCGCTTAATTACCCGTCTGCCAGAAGGACGGTATCAATAGAATACAATACACCACTTTATTGACACCACAGAAAGGACTATACAAAAAGAATATATTAAATAGAGCACAAATAAAATGTCATTAACAAAATATCGTAGACAAATATAGTCAATAAAATGTCCCTTTATAAAATGTGTGTTTTGCACTTACATCAATGGTGTTTTGTTTTTTACTAGCTGACCCGACAAACGTGGTCCTGTTTTAGAACTGTCAAACGCTTGTTAAGTTTTCTGAAATTTTCCTGATTTTCTGCGCAATTATCTTAAATTTTCTTTCCGAAATAACCTTCTACAAAGTATTAGAAAGCTTTAAAAATGAATGAATGCGGTAAAATTGTGAAGTTATGGCGTGACCAAGGTAAATAGGGATTCATTTATATATACATTTTTTTTTTATTTACTTGCTCAATCACTAAAAAATAATAACCATTCAAGCTAATCAAACTTTTAATGCCTACCCGCATATTTCTATAAATCTAGGAGACGTAAATGACCAGTCATTAAAAGTATTACGAACAATAACTGGCAAAGACCCGCGTGAATACAAAATATCCCAAAGAAGGAAAGGTAAAGCAATTTACCGTCAAAGTATAATTTATGACGATTTTTTTATGGTCCCATAAAAGTGCGCGGCGGATGGATACCTAAGTCGGTTTTAATAAAAATATTAAGTGAAAATTTTATTTTCGTCTGCTTATTACTCTGTGTTGAAATTTGAACAAAAGAATGATTAAAAATTTGTGTTATTTTCGGCTGTGCTTGAAGGTCTGAAACTTCATTTTCTCTTACGCTGTCCTCTAAAACGAGTTTTCACTTATAATAAGACAAATATATTGTAGACATCAATGGTGTTGATAAATGCCTAGACATAAATATTGTAGATAGCAACGCACCCCGGCTTCGCACGGGTGTAAGTCTTATTTTTTTACACCTTGGGTTACATTATTGGAGTTTTAGTAAGGATCCCATTTTTTTTTAAAATATAATATAGACTATGTCCTCTTGGGATAGTGTAGCTTCCCAACAGTGAAAGAATTTTTCAAATCTGTTCAGTAGTTTCGGAGCCTATTCAATGCAAACAAACAAACAATCAAATCTTTCCTCTTTATAATATTAGTATAGATAAAGTGTCGTAGACAAAGTATCCTAGACAAATATGCCGTAGCAACAAGGTGAAACATAATTTGTTTGTTTTGATGTACTGAGGATGAGGATGCTGACTCATTACCAGTATTATAGCCTTGTATAGTGGGGAGCTGGAACATGGCATGGGCATTGAATTTTATACCCAAAAAATTTACGAATCCTTATAGACCGTTTATGCAGGTGAAATCGCAGGGCATCGCTAGTTCTTTTCTAACGAATTTTTCAAAACTCCGTACATGTAACGGATTGGCGAATTTCAAGTTAACTCTTTCAACGTAGTTGTTACGAGTTTCCATAACAAGTTCCTATAACGACATAGGTACTTGCGAAAACTTCAACAACAAAATCCATCGTTATAAAATTCATCAACCTGCAAGCAGTTACTCATATACATACACTGTATTATTCTGTGTATGTTCCCAAAGTACTCAAATTACTTGCACAACGAAAATTTAGCCAGAATTTTCGTACACATATTCAAGCAAAAATCAATGTTAACGCTACATGCTATGGTTAAATTTTCGTTGCGCGATTCATGTTACAGTAACTGAGATCGATGCAGCGCAGCAGCATTTGCTTCGTACCAATTTGCTTGATTTGGTTCAAGAAGCATTATAAGCGATACGTTAATGCTTAGGTTCTGGCAGCTAGTTTAATAGAGTCTCTTTTGTGACAAGAAAAGTTTGAAGTATTGATTCATCCTTATCATCATAATCAGCCTTTTAACAGTCCACTGCTGGACTTCCAAGTTTGTTTTCATCAACAAATTGGACAAAAGCATCTCAAGTCACATTGAGTTTCTATATTTTATCACACGATATTTTGTCAAACCTAAAATTGTTTAATCATTAAAAAAACTAGTGACTCCAAAACTTGGATCTGGACTCGTAAGCCAAAATCTGGTTAGAAACTACAAAGTTTCATTTTTCTTCGTCAAAATATAAATATAACGTTGTTTCTGGCTTTAGCCAAGAAATTTGTCAAATGTTGTGGTAAACCCTCTTACACAAGAGTTGCACACGGGTTAACCGTGCTAAGAAAAATCACTGAAATCTGAGGCATCTGAATTTTTATGTTATGAAAAAAAAAAGTTTTATTCCAGATACTAAATAATAAATATTAAACATGTACATTGTACATAAAATATTATATTATAGTTGTGGTTATATTGCCATTTAACGAGTCAGCTGGAACTTTTTTTTCAATCATCATTCTGGAAGCATTCATTGAAAAGAAACGAAAACAAGGTATTTTGCGTGCGCTTGCGTTTGCTAAAAATTCGGTTTCATCATCATCATCATCAGCCAGAAGACGTCCACTGCTGAACATAGGCCTCCTCCTTTAACTCCACACCGAACGACAGTCTGCCTTTTGCATCCACTGGATGCCCGCGACTCTCACAATATTGTCGGTCCAAAGCTCGGTTTACACCTCACAAAATTCAATTATTTTTATCAGATGATGTTTGAATTCGTATTCCCGTGTGAAACGAGCCTTACACCAGGGACTTTTTTTATCGCAACCGACATTGGTAGAGCTATACAAAGCTCTAGGCTATCCTTTACCAATTACAAGTCTAGTAATTGGTGTTCGAGCAAAACATCGATGTAACTACGGATTCGTCAGCCTAACGGTAAAACAGTAGTACTAAAAAAAAAAAAAAAAAAAACATACTTGGCAAAGATAAGAGCTATGGATACTTGTAACACCATTGGCGTCGCAAATACGTTACCGACCCTTTAAGGCTCGTTTAACTCGCCTTTTGAAGAACCTCATGTTGTAGCCTCTCGGAAACACCGTGGAAGGTAGCTCATTCAGGTATGAGGCAAGAAGGATCGTGTGAATCGCACAGTGCCATAGACTAGTTTCTACTGTAACAAACAGTGTGTGTTGATTGATTGATTGATTGATTGATTAACTCTTTATTGTTCACACCATGAAATTTGATACAGAAGACAAAAAACTCTTAAAAACTAGTGTAACAACTGGCGGCCTTATCGCTAAAAGCGATCTCTTCCAGGCAACCTTAGGATGGAAAGGATTGTAGTGTGTGTTGTAGTGTTAGTGTATTGTTAAGTGTTTCATATCAGGATGTTAATATCTATTTAAGTATGTACTTAAAAGTATTTATAATGATGTATGTTTTGTATGTTTATCAGTCTCTGACAGCCATTATTATAAGCTTTGCTTGGTTTGGGGTCTGGTTAAATGTCCCGAATATTATATGACGCCAACATAACTTATGTAAGTAACAAATAAATTGAAATTAAATAGTATCTAATAATAAAACAACTAAAAACTTATATTTACATTTGAGACATTTCCGCAATTATGATAATTTATTGTTACACTAAACCATGAATTTCTAACAATTCGTGAAAATTGACGTTTTTTTTTGTTTTTTTTTTATTCAGCTGGTGGCGCGACTTTGCGCCGTCGTACCAGCCAGTCTTTATTCAAACAATATTTGCGTTCGATTTTTTTGGCCCTGAACACTAAGATGTTCCAAATTCTTAAAGTGCGCGGCAAAGATATTTGCGACGCACTTATAAAAAGCATTAAAAACTCATTACTGCCCGCTAAAAGTTTCTTATAGAAACACCACCTTTGGGTGCACTTAAAGGCGATGGTTCGCCTTTTCGAATACATGAAAATATTATTAGATTAGATTAGATTCTTTAATGCTTCCATGCAGTACAAGGTGGTAAAAACATGAAAATTAACTAAGTACAGAGTTTCATATGGACCCTGTCGGGCACAGCACAGTCTGTAAGAGTGAGGAGGACGGTTATGTTTATCACAGTTTTAATCTCAATATAATTATTTATTAGGTCTTAGTTACATTTCAACTCAACATTGTCACACAGCTTCGGCATTGAATGAAAAATAGTAAGTACCAAATTAAAAAATAAGCTCAAAATGTCATCGTTATCATCATCAGCCAGAAGACGTCCACTGCTGAACATATATATGCCTCCCCCTTTAACGTCCACACTGAACGACAGCCTGCCTTTTGCATCCACTGGATGCCAGCGACTCTCACAATGACGTCGGTCCATCTAGTGGGAGGCCTACCTACGCTGCGTCTTCCGGTTCGTGGTCTCCACTCCAGAACCTTTCTTCCCCATCGGTTATCGGTTCTTCGAGCGATGTGGCCTGCCCATTGCCATTTCAACTTGCAAATTTTAACAGCTATGTCGGTGACTCTGGTTCTTTGGCGAATATCCACGTTTCGGATTCTATCGCGCAAAGAAACTCCGAGCATAGCTCTCTCCATTGCCCGCTGTGTGACTCTGAGTTTTTCTAAAAGGCCAACAGTAAAGGACCACGTCTCGGTACCATATGTCATCGCTCAAACTGTGTTTGCCCTTTATCAGTATATTTTGACAATCCCGAAACAATATATGGAATAATATGGAAGCTCCAGAAGCGTTTCCATGAAACATTTCATTTATGAAAAGCAAGAATTCGGATAGCTTTTGGAAAAAAAGGCTAAAGATGGCCGTCACGGGACGCCCGGCAGATGTGAAACATAATAGCATAAGAGAGCGTAATAATGTTTGCCGTCACGGCATACGAGAGATGTTCCACATCAATAAAAATGAAGTAGGCAGTTACTACTACATATATACATAGTGCTATAAAATACTGTTTAAATAGAAGATAAAAAGAATGCAGGTATCATACTAGCAAAACACTAAAAAGCGTTGAAGTAGAATCTTCAGCGCATGTAAAACACGTGTAAACAACCACTATAATAATGCTTTCCAAAAGGCACGCGCGCTCTGAAAGAGCTATTCTGCGCCAGCGATAAAGTTTCAAACATTTTTAGAGCATTTTCAGCAAGCGTTCATTAACCTTTCGCTGAAAATAATACAGCATTATGACATTCTTTGTACGCCGTGGCTCGGTTGCACGTAAACTGAGCTCAGTTTATGCTTCTCCATAATATAAAACTAGTAACAAAAAGGTAGCTAAAATTGCATCCATTGTGAAACACCTAATATACAAAGTGCCTGAACTTTGTGTGTTTTTATCTTAAAACAAATTCGCAGTGCAATGCTTGTATCGAAATTCTTTGAATAGATTTGTAATTTAACCAACCAACCAATAACCAATAGATTTAAGCAGAATATCTGTTAGAAGTAGCTTACGATCAATCAAACATTGATACCCCGTTGGTCCAGTTGGTAGTGAACCTGCCTTCTGAGCTTGGGGGCGTGGGTTCGATTCCCATCTAGGACAAACATTTGTGTGATGAACATTTGTGTTTGTTCTATATCTGCTGCTATTTAAGCAAAATACTTCAGCTATCATGAAATAAAAAAATATTCTTTATTTCTGTACTATATTTATTAAAAAAACACACTAGCAGATAATGCATTTAATCTTATCATATTACATCACGTTTCAAATCTGAGCAGCCATTATAATTAGTACAAATAAAAGGTACTTACCCATAATCATTTGCATTTATAATTTTAGTATAACTGTTATGTGAAATTAGATGAAGATTCAACAGCACCCAGATCCAAGCCAATCGATAAAGCCGTGTGACCACCAGCTTTGCCCCTGGCAGATATAACCGCAGTATCGCGGCCGCAAATGCAGTCCTGTCGCGGTGAAACGTGGTATCAATTTCTAGGTACATGTGATATTGATAGCCCTATAGGCCTTGTGGATGGCAATAGTATGGTTTATGGATACTTAGAAGAAAGGCGCAAATATATATCCTTGGGAGTGAATACGTATTTGAGGTAGAGACATTGTGCCTTCGGAGACCGGGAACTCAGCTCATTTAAAAAAATATTTCATAGCGCTTCGTTAATGCGACGTGTGACTAAAATGCTGGCGTGTTTCTGGCTCAACCCATAAGCACTGCCATTCAGCGTAGCTATGCCGCTAGCATGCTGGGTATGCATGCAGCCAACTGGTTGATACTGGCTTGAGAATTGATTTGTCTTGAGACCTTCAATGGTCTATGGGCAGTCCAAGTCTTTTATAGTGTTAGTTAGCTTTCATTTTGTTTAGTTAATAAAATGCACATGCCAGTAAAAAAGGAGAAAAGTAATATTATTTGTGAGTACCTTTGTTTTTATGGATGGTCATATTCGGTGATCTGATTTCCCGTACAAGCGAGTCCAGAGAAGAAAACGGCGTGCCATTGTAATGGAATGACGGGAAATTCTCCAAGAAGCCTTAGGCATCATGTAAGAAGGGTAGCGGTGCGGTTTTTTATGATTGACAAGCTAGGTATCTTACTACATCTCACCTGATTCGAGTGTGGTTGCCAGAATACACCATGAGGTGCTTAGCGATAGAGTTTTAAATTCTGTGTACTAGAAAAAGGAACCTAGCTAGCATGCTATGGTTTCCTCACGATGCTCTTGTTGGGATTGGAACCCCTGCGGATTGGAATTCGAACGCGCTATCAAAGCTACACAACGCCAGCGCAGATAAAAAATATGTATGTTCTATTCTCAGTGTACCCAATAAAACGGATCCCGGTATCGGTGGATACAACTCGCCGGTATCCGTGGCTAATTCAAACCGATACCGGGATCCGTGGATACAAACCCAGATATAGGCTTAGCTTTTTATGGGGCCCAAAGTTTTTTAGAGTTTTTCATAATTATTATGTACGTCTTTTATTAATTCGTAAGTGCTCTTATTTTACTTTAATTTTACTAAATTTATATCCTTATACAGAGATCTCACCGGGATCTCCGTCACCCATAGACGGAGGTCACCGGAGGGGTTTTAATGGGTGTAATACTACATAATCTGGCTTTATCCTATAATACGTCCAGTTGGGTATCGTTCTTCCCGGTTCGTTCCTAAAAAGATACAATAATATTAATATTTTTAGATGAAAACCTCAGAGTTATTAATAAGTATCACCTACAATCAGAGTATTATTTTTATAATAAGTGCGATAGTTTGTATGTACGTGTGTTTATTTCTCCTCATTCAACTCCGTAGTAGCTGAAAAATTTTAGTGAAATTTTGAGTGAAGGTGGCTTTTAGCCTGTATTAACACAGGCTACTTTTTGTCGCAAAAAGAAAACGATGTCTGTAGGACAGAGGGTAAAACCGCAGGCGTAGTATGAAATAAATATAAACATTATTACTCTCATTTCGTTGGCTAAAAATAAATTACGCGATGAATTAGTCTTTTGACCATTTACAATTCTGTAATAATTATCTCTCTGGATGAAAAATCCCTACGTTGAGAAATTTTTACTTTATTCGAGGTTTCACTAAAGACGATAGAAGGTAGTGTAATTTTTTTTTCATAACATTGATTTGCATAAAAAATTGTTTTAAATATTTTAAAACTAAATTTAAGTTTATTTAGGTCTGACAGTTGCTAGATTGTGAAAAACGGACTTATCATCATCATCATCATCAGCTAGAAGACTTTCACTGCTGAAAATAGGCCTCCCCCTTAGAACTCCACACCAAACGATTCGCCTGCCATCTGCATCCACTGGATGCCCGTGACTCTCATGTTGTCGTCGGTCTATCTATTGGGAGGCCTACTTACATTGTGTCTTCTGGTTCGTGGTTTCCGCTCAAGAACCTTTCTTCCCCGTTGGTAATCGGTTCTTCGAGCAATGTGGCCTGTCGCCATTTCTACTATTAAAAACGAAATTATAATATTATAATTTCTGATTCTAAGGATTAAAAAACTCACATTTGGGTGAATACATTTGAAGGGGTTATTTCAGCCAGTGAGTGAAATTTCGTTGGTGAGTTGACTACTTCAATAGTTTGGTAGGGGTCGATTAATACTAAGTTTTGAAAGTAAGATTGTAGCTGATAGCTGATTGATTAATATTTCAGTGACATATTAAGGCTGCGCTTACCAGCCACAGCTACTTATTTCGTATGTTTTTAACATTCTTAAAGAAAAAAAATCACTGTTATAATGATTAAACAAAACAATTGGGCATTATCTTTGGATTAACATTGCAAATGGTATGAAGAAATTTTTGTAGAAGACAGAAATATACAATCTTCTATATACCTTCTTCTACCGCCATCCGATTAAAATAATATCAAAACGAAAACAGCTTCATACCATTTGCAATGTAAAGCATCGATATATATGTAGGTCCTAACTACATATAACTCGAAGTTCTAAAATTAACGCTAAAACGTATTTTTTAAGGTTGATAGGTGCTAACTACATATAACTCGAAGCTTTAAAATTAACGCTAAAACGTATTTTTTAAGGTTGTTAGGTACTAACTACATATAACTCGAAGTTCTAACGTTAATGCTAAAACGTATTTTTAAGGTTGTTAGGTACTAACTACATATAACTCGAAGTTTTAAAGGTTTTTTTCTTTAAAAATTTGAAAACTTGCTAATTAGCTGTGGCCAGTGAGCGTGGCCTTTTTAAGGCCTCTGACTTATTACGGTTACAATACAAACCGACTCATTGTTTCGAGAACTACATAAATATTGTTTATCTGTCCATCAGATATTATATAGATGATATAGCGAAACAAACTTTGCGTTTTCATTGTGTACAAGGATTTCACGGTTAGTTACATCATTCGTGTTATCGCGAATTGTGGTTGAAGAGTACCGTAGCTAAAAGTTTTGTTTGATCTACTGTTGGTAACGGTTTGGACTTTTAGGGTTGGCAACACTCAGCGATTATTGACAAAGTTAGTGTTTGGTACAAAGATATTTCAAACTACTGATATCGACTTAGTGACCAAAAATTAAAATCGCAAACGAAACCGAAGCAATACAAATAGTACAAAACAAATTAATCGAGCTAATTTAGACATTGCTGTGACGATATAGGAGTTAGATAAGTTTGCCGGTATTTTAACCCTAAACACTGACGTTTTATTTTGTAACAATAACACTGACGTATCGTACGTATGGCATACGTCGGTATTCCAAAATGCTTTTTAGTGTTAATCTAATGCAATAATTGAGTTTTTCGGTTTTGGTTCTTGTTATAAGTTTTAACTAAGATTCGAAAATACGAGTAAAAAATACCTACACAAAAATATTTATTCACCAGAATTTGTAAGTACTATAAAAACTATATAATCATAGATTTATATCCTCTTTTTGAATATAAATAAACAATAAAAAAGCAGGTATATTTTTTTTGTTTTTTTTCGTCTTAAAATGGGTCTCGACTAAACAAAATCAAAATTTTATCAATAATTAAATCCCATTTGTACCCTTTGTGTACGGAACCCTAAAAAGAAACACGCAAATTCGTTTACATAATATGGCGTAATCAACGTACATACATAAAACATAATAAAAATAAAAAGCGGGCCGAATTGAGTACCCTTCTCCTTTTTTGAAGTCGGTTAATAAATACATTTTTCCCTATTATATTTTAAGTTCACATAGTTAAATACTATAAACTGTCATTTTTGTCACTATAATTATATTACTATAACCACGGCTCACTCACGATTATGTCTATCGGTCGAGACGATCGACCGGTTAACTCACCGCTCAATGGCTCTGAAACCGGTCGATAGTCTCGACCAATAAACATAATCGTGAGGTGTGATAGTAATTTATAATGAAACCTCACGCGAGTTTTGATGAAGTGATTTCTAACACTATCTTCAATATGTGTGAGCGATAAGCTACAGACTGGAAGAGCCCCCATAAATAAAATTATGCAGCTGCTCGGACAAGTGCCGCCCCTTGTTGTTGGTTCTTGACTCTAAGTTAACTTAAGAAGTTAGCTCGTGGAAACTTGCGATCGTCCATCACTCAGTTTTAATGTGCTACTTTTATATTTTTAGTTTGTTTTAACTTTTATTTGTATTTAAGATTTTATCTCTTATTTCAGGTGTTTTGGAAGGACTGAAATGCGTTTATGATCAAATCAAATATTTATTCATTGCTACTATTTCGGCTTCCTTGACGTGTCCGTCAACGGCGAACCTGACTAGCGCCGGTTATGAGCGCGTATAATATGACTAGCAAAACCAAACTTCAAACCAAACTAAAGGTCCTGTTGCAAAGTGCACAGTGCAACTGACCATCAGCATTGAATATATAGGTGTAGGAAAGCTTCGGACGGGTCTCAATAATAAGGCGTTTTGCATCTAGGTCTTGTATTCATTTCTCTTCGAAGTTATTAACAGCCTTATGAACAGAACTGCGCCACCCTCGTCTCTGTTGCGTGAGCTCTTCCCAACCCTTGCACGGGATGTCACATGCGGTGAGATGGCGCTTTAAGACATCCTTGTAACGTAAGTACTGGCTTCCAGGAGTACGCTTTCCCTCCTTCAGCTGTGAATAAAATACAGCTTTAGGTAACCTGGAGTCATCCATACGTACAAGATGTCCGCACTATCTCAGTTGACCTTTTATGAGCAGGGACTCTATTCCACATAGCTCTGTTCTTCTCAAAACTTCGGTGTTTGAAACTCGGTCCTGCCAACTTATACGAAGAATTGATCTTAAGCATCTCATGTAGAAATGTTATTGCGACTAAAACTATACAAACATAACATCCAACAAGTTTTGCTTTTAAGAACCTAAAACCTATTACAGTCACAGTCTCCCCTATTGTCGTTTGTTTGGGCCTAGATGCCAGTGTTTTAATGTGAGCACATATATTAGGTATCGTTTTTTTTAACTAGCTTTGACTTGCGACTTCATAGGCGTAGAATATCATGTAAACTTTTGACCTCCATTGGGCCGCCCTTAAGTTGGACCTTTCGCTAAAAATCTTATTGCTTAGCGGACTTCCTCACCCTGTACGAAAACTGCCTGCCAAATTTCAGCTTAGCAGATCTAGTAGTTTTTGAGATTTTGTGATGAGTCAGTGAGTGAGTGGTATTTCACTTTTGTATACCTACAGGGTTATAAGGAAAAGGTATGCAAACCCAAAAATGGGTTCGTTATATATATATATTATATACCCATCTTATATGAATAACTTTTACTATAGGACAAACGCATAAATCACGAAAAAATAACAGCTTAGCTAAAATATAAACTTTCATTAACAATTCAATTTAATGATCACGCGAAATAAATTTGGCTAAATGGATAAGTTTACTTCATACAAAACAGGAAAACAAAATCTTTATTTCTGTAAAATACTTTAAGCATCCATTAAACTTAAAACGACGATAACGGCAAAGTTAAAATTTCAAATATTTTGAACACAATATTTAATAATGCTTTAATTTTCTTTTAATTTCCTCATTATGCAAACCATAGGGCCCCAAGTACCGTTCTTTATCGATCGTCAAATTCGATAGAATGCCATAGAATCGATCATAGTGAGTACTGATCAAATGATATTTTAACAAATTTGACGACCTCAACTGTCAATTTGACGATCGATAAAAGAACGGTACTTGCACTGCTGTATCGCGAATACCGGATTCCCAGGTATTAGTAACCACTTTCTAATATAAAATATGAGTATTTTTTTACTTTTCTAAACCAAAAATGAGACTTTAAAGGGTTCCAGTTAACTACATAAAATACGTTCAATCTCTTTGACGTAACTCTTGCTCGACAAGCACTTTTTAATCCAGGCACTCGGCGTCCGTAATAAAGTCTGTTACACACTGCCAGCTACATAGCTCAATGTTTCTCTCGAAAACAGTGGAACGACGCCATTTGTTCTCGAAATAGGAAGTAAAGTTGTTTTCTCGCTCCTCTTTTGAGCGCGCGCTTGAAAAACTTTTCTTTTACTTTTACGACGATGCATCAAGAACTTTAGCTGTTCGTGGTGTGGATACAGCCTTAATAGTGTTTTGTGAATCTTTTTTATAAAGTCGGGGGTTGATCTTGTGACCGAATTAGGCTTTCGTATGTATGCGTTATTTATAACTAGCAATGTCCCGCGGTTTCAGCCACCGCAAGGTCTGTTTTTGTTTCGCCTCAAAAACTGGATCTTTTTTTTTCCAGGATAATTAACCTTTGTGTTAAGAGCAGTATTAAAAATAAAAGATTAGGTATCTGATTTTTCGGACATAAAGCTTTAAAAAAATAAGGCCGTAATGGTCAAAACGAATAAAACAAGTAAATCATAACATTAAAATTGTATTTTTTTTTATCAGAAATTTAATTAAATCCATTCTCAAAATACAGTTGTTTAATGCAATTTTTGAGTTTCCAGGTGGCGTAAATATTTTCACTACGCAGATGCCAACTATGAATCGATTTTGATGTTTTTTTTTTGTTTGTTAGTTCATACTTTAGACCATACTTTCTTACTACATACTTATTTCTTTCTTACTTTCATATATTTTTTTTTCGTGGTTCCATATAAATTTTATCGAAATTGATTCAGCGCCAAACCAATAAATATATACACAGATGACGTTTTGGTTTGTGGTTCCCTTCAACTAATTTAGTTCTTCTTTTTAGTTTAAGTTTGTAAGTGTAGACTTGCCAGGAAGTAGTATTTTTTCTTCTAAAAATTTCCTTTTTAATTAACTTTAAATAACGCCCTATTTGGTAGCCAGTTCTTTTAATAGGGATCATTATTATCAACTTCTAGATTTAAGCTTCTTGTCTCGAATCCCTTGCCAGCGTAATCTGTGGTATACAATTTGAACATTTTGCTAACTAAAATATTTACTACCAAATTATAAATTAAACAATACTGTTGCAATAAAAACTCAAAAATAGTAGTTGTGTTTATTACCAAAAAACAAGTATTAAAAGCTTTTAGAATATAACAGGCTAGTTTACGACATAAAATAATTTCGCGAGCGTTTCAGTTTTGCGACTGTCCCAAGCTCAGTTATTTTGCATAAAGACGCCCACTCGATCCTTTGTTGAATATTATACGGGAAGTTATCCTCATAATAACTTTATACATCCAGTACTGTTAATTAGTCTAAGTTAATAGAGATGCGAAATTCCGATTACGTTCGGAGCTAGAATAGCCGGTTAAAATTCATGAGTTGAAAAAATCCTATCCACTTATATCAATGTTTGTATAATGAACAAATTTGGTATTAATAATTATTTAATTAAATTAATTAAATTTTAATTAAATTAATTAATTAATATTTTTTTAATTATTTTATGGTTGTAATGTTAATCTACTAGAGGAAACGCTCAAACTTTCCCTGAGCTAATTTGCGTGCTTACTATCTCTAAACTATGACAGTATCTAACTAAAACTACTCAACACAGTCAAATCTATTGAAAAAAATTGATGAATTTCATTTTTGCCGATTGCTCTGACATTCAAAAAAACTGTGAGAAAGTAAATTATTATAACATTGGTTACACTCACGATTATGTTTTATCGGTCGAGACAATCGACCGGTTTCCGAGCCATTACATTGTGATAAACTGATTGTAAATTACAACTGAAAGTAACAGTAGAGATTTTTTTTGTTTTTTTTGTTTTTTAGAAACAACAATGTCAAATTACTATAGAAAGTAGCGTGAGCGTGATTCATTAAACACGTTAGTGCACACCGTTTATTAGTTTAAGTAACAATTTCATAATCTATTTATTAATTCATTTAAATATATTGTTTGTAAACAACGAAATAAATACCCAACTAAATTATATCAAAATTAAATTGACTAACTTAAAATTAAACCTAATTGAACCTCTAAATTTAACTTAATTGACTAAATTAAATTATAAACTAAAAAACTGCAATACGAAAATACCCAGTTGTATTATATTTAGTATGGGTATAAAATTAACAAATCATAGTTTGTCTAATCTTTTTGTTAAAGACTATCCAAAGTTCCGGCGTATATTGCAGTGTCCGGCTAAAACATAATGACTCATTTCAAGTTAATAGAAACGGTTAATCCAGTAGTCGGCGAGTCGCTTGTCTGTGGTCGCAGAGGCCTAGGCTCGTGTAGGACTTGCGTATTCGAGCGGACCCAGTGTTGGACGCATACGGTCGTTACGGTTGGAGAGCAAGTTCTGCATCGACCCGGAGTTTTGACCTTGAGCTACTGAAGTTGATTTAATTTTGTTGCAGACGATGCTCAGTGAACTGGCTCGAAACTCAAAATTGCTGGTTTTCGTCTTTGGACAAACAGTTTGCAAGTTGAAATGGCAATGGGCACAAAATTTGCAAGTTGAAGTGGCTAATGAGCAGGCCACATCGCTCTGAGAACCGATAACCGATGGGGAAGAAAGGTTCTTGAGTTTAGACCATGAACAGGAAGACGCAGCGTAGGTAGGCCTCCCACTAGTTGGACCGACGACATTGTGAGAGTCGCGGACATCTAATGGATGCAAATGGCAGCTTGCCGTTCAGTGTGGAGGTTAAAGGGCCTTTCTCAGCTTGTTCAGCAGTGGACGTCTTCTGGTTGATAATGACAAACAGTTATTATATTTATTAACGGGATATTCAACGTGTTAACTTTGAACTGTTCAACCAACCACCCGTATTCTTCAGTCTTCCCGTGAACATGGTGCATGTAACTGCGCCGAAATATCGGGAGCTCATTCCACAACTTTAGCACGGTAAATATCCCGTTAATAATCATATTATTATAACTGTTAACAAACGTGATAGTTTAAAACATACCATTATACCTTCCTGTAACCAATCTGAACTGCAATTAACTACCAAAATCACAACATTGCAATGCTTGTATGAAAATGCTTTTTTTTTTAAATTCACACAAACCTATAACAGTAAACAAACAAGCAGTACAAAATTCAATGAAAAGTTCGTCAGAACAGGTTTTCGTGAGTCCCGCCCTCATTCGAACACTAACACTCACCGGATTAAGGAACCAACCTCCCATTTGTCACTCAAGGGGTAAGGCAAGCCCATTGTCTCTGAGACACCGAAATCAGCGGGTTATAACTGAAAACTACATCCTTTAATGTCCAATTGGATCCTTCGTATTGTTAGACGTTTCCTGTTATCTAATGTACCTAGTTCCTCTAGGCTCATTGTCTCCATTGTGACGGTGGATTTATATGGGTAAGGGACAAAATGCATTACAGTGTATTGTTTCAGTTGAATGATAGTACATTAATAAGGGAAAGGTTAATTTGTAGCGGCTTTTGAAATGTCGCTTTGGGATGGAGATTGACAAACTGAGAAATTACCTTTTATTAGTAACTGGGTAACCGAGCTTAGCTTGTCAGAAGCAGCAATGCAAGTACCTACCGTTCTTTATCGATAAAATGCCATAGAATCATAGAGAGTAATGATCAAATGGAATTTTATCGAATTTGATGACCTCAACTGTCAAATTTGACGAAGGATAAAGAACGATACGTGCACGGCAGTTTTTTTTTTTTTGATGGGGTTAGATCTATATTATTTCCTCTGAAATTAGCAATTTTAATCAAAATCGATGACACAATTTTCGAGAACCACGCACACTAAAAAACACCCGCAGGAAAACGCTGGATGCAGGCTGCTTCCAACTGGAACCAGCCCTTTTGGAGATTGGGGGAGCAGTAGACGTCCTATGGCTGAAATGATGATGATGATGTCATCACAAAAATATGTAACGAGAAATCTAGATATCAATACATTATCTTATGTGGAGAACTGCTGCACGTTTTTAAAGGAGACAAGTATCAACTGGGAAGATTTAGAGTCGGACTATGAGGTTGACTACTGTCGATAAACTAGTTGCCAAAAGTTGCTAACCCTCGGACATTGCCCTAAAGGAGTCTGTCTAATTTCTATTGGATACATTTTAACGAGTGTACGCAAGAGCTTAATGATCTTATCCACCTTCCCCCTTTTACTACATGACAAGTAGAAGGACTGCACACTACCACGCGTTTCTCGTGGAAATTCCAAAATTCGAACACAACGGTTTAGTTGCATATTCATGTTGCGTACCTACTGCCAATAATGGAACTCCCTGCCGTCCTCCTTGTTTCCCGAGAACTACAATCTAGGCATCTTCAAGACTAGGGGGAATAGATTTATTCTAGATCGACGAGCTCCATCCTCGGCCACACCGTCGCTTACCATCAGGCGAGTTGTTGGTTTAACGTAGAGCTATCTCTAATGTTGTAACAAACTTTTATTTAAATTATGCTTTTAATTTTACGGTCATTTGGAAAATATTTCGATACTAGCTGACCAGACAAACGCTGTCCTGTCTTAGAGCTGTCAAACGCGCGAAGTTATATTAGTCGTTAAGTTATCTAAAAATTTCCAATTTTCTGCGCAATTTTCTTAAGTTTTCTTTCTGTAAGAACCTTTTACAGAGTATTAGAAAACTTTAAAAAAAATATGAATGAAATCGGTAAAGTCGTTCTCAAGTTATGGCGTGACCAAGGTAAATAGGGATTAATTATTATAAATATAGATTGGGATATCAAAGGATATTAGCTTGCAATATTGGTATCAAATATTGTATTGTCATCAGAACTAAAAGGTCTATATTTTTTTAGCAAATTCAGTTACGGGGAACTGGTTCTAATTCAACTTACAAAATTTGATCTACACAAACATACATTGCAAGTTAAATAAGCGTGTTTCATGTTCGACCACATGGTCGCTTTACCAACTGGCGAGTAGGTGGTCAAACGTGGACTTATTCGCAAAAAACATAATATAGTAAATACTTACTTAGATAAATTAAACTTTAAATAGATACTTGTAACACCAGAGGCGTCACAAATACTTTGCCGACCCTTTAGAACTTGATTAACTCGCCTTTCGAAGAACGGTGTTTTAGATTCTCGGAAACACATGTATAAACACATAATGTACTGTGAAAGTGAATTTGGTTAGTATGAAGTAAACTTGTCGGTTCCTTGGTAATTTTTATTCCACTGATAATACAAATATTGCTCTTTTGATAGTATTAAATGATAAAAATCTATATACATTTTAAATAGTCTGTATTTTACCTTGTTTTCAAATACCTCCACGTAAAAGTAACGCAGCAATAAAAAAAATTGCCATGTGTTTATTTTATGATAGAACAAATGGTATAGCAGTAAAAAGTAGCATGTTGGTTCACTATTCACGCGCAGTTTCAGGGTTCTCTATATTTATGTTAATAAATAACACTCGAGTGAAAAAAGTGGTATTCAACGTGGCAAAAAACTTTAGTGTTTTTATCTTTTTATTTATTAACTTAGTGACGCTTATTTATGCAGATAAAAATAATGAAAAAAATTCAACGTGCTGAAAAAAAAAACATTTTTAACCGACTTCAAAAAAGGAGAAGGCTCTCAATTCGCCTGGTTGTTATTTTTTATGCTAGTTACGCGATTACTTACGCTTACGTTTTTTGAAATAAAATAAAAAATAAAAAAATTATATACCTACACAGATGACGTTTTCGTTTGTGGTTCTCTGAGCAAAACTTTTGATGAGGACTTTCAATATCTGTTTTAACTGTAAATTTTCTACTTTTTCGTTTAGATTTGTACATGTAGGTATATTCTTGAAGTTGTTTTTATTTCTTCTAAAAATAAACCTTATTATTTATAATATCTATTGTCATATTATATTTTTATTGAAAATAATACTCAGGTGACCTTAGTACAATCACTTATCTAGAAAAATAAACTTACTCCCAAAAATATTACCTAAGTTCGTGCTCAAAATTTCATTACTATAACCTAGAGACTGGACCTAGTTCCATATCATAGTAGCGCCTACGTTGATAGTAACAGCCTATTTCTAATTCATATCGACGAGAAGCGAGCACTCAAATATGTACGAAACCTGCACCTCGGTACAAGGCTTACAGAGCGACCAACTTATCTCCGCAGTTGAGTAAGGGGACCACCACAGTTTTTCCTAAACAAAACTGACAGCTTCTCATATAAAAAGTTAGTTCCGTCATTAACCCAACTGCACAGGTAAGATTGTCGTAGTGTATTTACGTTACTGGGGGCCATAAATTCATATTTACGATGCCTAATGCATACTCGTATGGTCACTAGGAACTGCATCTATTGCGATGGTATCGTTTCTAATAAATATCACAATAGATTGCATTCCATTTTTATTTTTACGTTCGTGTTTGTTTTCAAAAGTTTTATGGCTTTAGAAATGCTTTTATGGAAATGTTTGTTTTTATAAGCAACATTTTCATCACGCAAAATTGTGATTTTAATAGCAGTTTAAATTAGTTACGGGAAGCTATAACAAGGTATGTTATTAAAGGTTCAGAATCATCCCTTAGAGCACCACACTGAACGACAGCTTGCCATCTGCATCCACTGGATATCCTCGCTTACGATGTCGTCTGTCCATCTAATGGAAGGCCTACCTGCGCTGTATCTTTTGGTTTGTGGTTTCCACTTAAAAACCTTTATACCACATCGATTATCGGTTCTTCGAGCGATGTGTCTATTATTATATATATGTCTATTGCAATTTAATAACTAGGGGTTTATTAAGGAGGGGAAATGGTGGTTTTAATTTTTTGTTGACAGTTTTGTTATTACGAACCTGAAATTTGGCAAGTAGGTAGATTACTTACGGAATGTAGAGGTCCGCTAAGAAAGGATTTTGCGAAAGGGCTAAATTAAGGTGGGCAAGAGGGGGTTGAAATATTATATGATAGTCTACACGTGCGAAGTCGCGGGCAACAGCTAGTAAAATATGAAGGTATAAATTACATTTTGAAATAACACGTAACATTATCTATTTTTTTCTGAACTTAAGTTCCATGTACTAAATTCAAATATTTCAAATCCAAATTCAAATATTTATTTATTGACTAAAAATTTATACTTAAACAACCAACAAGTTTTGCAAGTTTAAGACCTAAAAACCTAATAATTATTGTTATAGCTATATACCGCAGTCAGAATTATCTCTTTTGTATTAGGGCCTAGATGACAGTGTTCTATTGTGAGCTTTGTATTAGATATCGTTTTATTGTGAAATGTTTTTTTTTTGCGGTCTAACGGTTAAAATGGTAGGTAAAATCATGTACTTTATGCATAAACCCTTAAAAAGTAAGTTCTGCAAACCAGTTAACACTGTGATGGAATACCTAGTCGGGATAATTTTTTTGTTTTGTCTGCACAAATATAAGCACTATTGACATTCCGCTTTCGTGACGATAATTTCTCACGGAAATACTATGATACATGTGCAAGCCATAAAACTTTCTAAGTGTTCGCCTTACCAGAACTGCAACTAATGGGAGTTTTAATTTCTTTATCCTAAGATTGCCCTAACTATGAAAAAACCCTAGCCTGCACAATTTCTAAGATTTTGGCGTCATAAACATGTCAAACGGACCTAGTGGATATTAATTCTAAAGATAAAATGTAGCACGCTGAGTTGCGTAGAACTTAAGTGTCGAACGAATGTGTCAAAAGAACTCAGAACAAAAAGGGACCATTAATTTACTTGGAATATGTATAACAGATGTACGCGTCCTCTCAGGACCGAACGCCAAAATTAGAGACACAGTGATTGATATGGAGTGAGCGAGTGTAGACGTGTTTACCTATCTAATAATATTGCAAATGGTAAGATTGTTCCATTGCAAGTGAGCTGTTAAAGAGTGTTATAATCAGTGAAGTTCCGGTAAGGACGCCTGTCGGTAAAGTACTGATATTCTATTCCTTACACTCAAGTCTGATCAAACTAATATCAAAAGATAATTAGTAACCTATGCTCAAATGGCCTAGAAGGACCCCATGTGACGGGACCTGACTCCTACCTAAGTCCATGCTATGCAAAGCGTATCACCTGGTGCTGAATCTTAATTGCGTGCGCCATATGGCCCGCTATGTATATTGTATATAGAATCATGAAAGTCTTTTTAAAGCGGTGCTTCACACCTAGAGTCGCTATAGACGTGGTACTGCTACCGCATTGTGCAAATAGAAACGAGCTAAACGAATCAACGCACTCAGAATAATTAATTGATTCATTACGACTGGAAATAAATGAACTTAGAGAGACAAGTAGATTCATTATTCTAATCCAGTCATGTTATCAAGTCTAAATGAAGGGCTTTTGGCCGAATGTATATATCTCTTGCTCACTCTATTCTTGTTGAATTAGAGGCCAATGATTTTATAATGTGCCGCATTTACTTATAATGTATGACTCTCATCTTTTACTTGGTTCCTTTAGAGCAGTAATAACTAATATGATCTTGGAAAGAATGGATGAAAAAGTCACTCTACTTAAGTTCTCCTGGTCGCTATCTCCTGGCATTTTTGTATTACCAGTGAGTAAATACAGTACTGATATTGCTACGAGCGTATGACCACAAGGGAGTCTACTTCATTTGACGGGTGCCAACCAATTATAATTGCATGGCTGTTACCTATATAAATTATGCTCTAAATGAACCTGTACCTTTATTGTATTACTTGATATAATGTGTGTGTAATTTTCTGATAATTAATGTGTTGTTGTGGTATTTTACGATAAAACTTCCGTGCCTTGGCCGTGGCAATTAACTATCAAGATTGGGTACTTCATAGTACATTTTAGCTTAATAATAATTCACATCTGACCAAGTTTCACAATGTAGCCAATAACAGTCAAACCCATTAAATCTAATCTTCTTATCAAATTATATTTCAGTAAAATTAATTCTAATAACATTGTGAGAAATCTCTATAAATTATTATAAATCACTACCAAACAGTATTTGATCTAATAATCCATTAATAAACACCAAGGAACGGAGACTAATATAGATTAATATAGGCTCAATTAAATAATAATTAGTAAAGAGAAGGGCGAACGCGATTTCATTCCTAAGAATCAGAAGATTCAGTTTTCCTCCAGTTTTTTCTTTGGGCGTACACTTTCTGGATTAAGGAAATACCTAGCAGTCGAATGCCCTGCATTCCGTATTCCACATCTGGGATACGGGGCGTATAAATATACTATGATTATGTTTATTGCAAAAGACGAACAGATTGTATTATTTTCTAACAATAGACGTTAATTACATGATCAAAGTCTTAATAAACCCTTATATCGCCCAAATGATTTGTTTAATTTGCATATTTATTCTACGAACCCTAACACCTTGATAGGCAGGCAGGGTCTGGCATATAGTATCCCCACGAAACGAAGGTCGGTTCAGCTAAACATAAACTAAGGGAAGCTATTCTTAAGAATAACAAGTAACTTGTAACGTATACGGGCGTTCCCCGAGTCATTCGATTGTAGTGATACTAATATGCCATTCTCATCTCTACAGATCTAAATCTAGGTCTTTCTGATAGACCTCATTCTATTAACGTTCGTACAAGGACGAGCCTAGGTTATCTCTATCTAGAACGCTACGTGCTGCGGCCGGACATCGGCGACTCCGTGCGACGATCGACCACCAAATCTCTAGAACATACTTGTGGTGGGTATTGAATAAGTATCAAATATATTGAACTATTACTTGCACTATAGATAGGGTCCACTATGGCATGTCACCGCTTACCTGATGAGCAGAGACAACGGCGAATGGTAGCTAGACCATAAACATTAAGAGCTCCTGCTCAGAGTCACCGAGTGTCAGTGCCTTAAGCCGCCTTAGTGACTAATAATATGCATATTTCATCTAGTTAGATAAATGTTATTAAATATGCCAACATTGTTTCCCGTGAAGATCTGATAAAGCCATTAACGAACTAAATATCATTAACGTCATCTTGTTTTGGAAGAGTAATGTATCGACTAGGATTTACGGTATCTTGGTCGGTTGGGATAATCATAATATCCCTACGAGGCATAAAGAGTTTCTATGCTCCTTATTAACGTATCTTTAGGTCGGTAATACCGACTCAGCAGGTCTAAATCTCTCGTGCCGGTTTTTTTGTGGCTCTGGCTCGCATTTCACACATCTCACAATGACACATGCTAAGCTACGTGTCGCGGACGTAAGTTGACTTCGGTGGCCACCGAAATTTGCTTTTTAAATCCGGTACTTGTACGTATGGCGTACGAGAAGGCCGTACCCTAATGGTGCCGTCTTGTAAGGCGCGCTCGCCAAACTAACGATCCGCAGAAGCAGTGCTCAGCACTCTCCTTTTAAGGATATAGGCTAGATCGAGCAGAGTGAGCCAATTAAAATGTCAGTTACAGATTTGCACAATGTACCACAAGTCAGTTACTTGTCTGGATAATTATAATACCGCGCTAATTACTGAATTCAGCTAACCTTTAACTAAATTGAAGCTCTAGACTTTCAACGCTATCCTTCAAAGCTATTCTCAGCCGACAAGCCTGAATGTATACTTGTGCAATCGAGTAAAAGCCGTGGAGTTCCCGCTACTAAAGATATGGAATACTTTATATTATAATTATGTTTAAATGTGCTCATCCTTACAAAGGAATCACCACCTTTAACTGGATCTGTGTCGATACAATACAATAACCTTAATCACTTAAAGAAAAAAAAAGACGATCACTTAAGAAGAGGTAGGTTCTGGCGAACCACTAGAATCAGGTATAGACGAATGTCGTTTACCATTACAGAAATTGGCATGCCGCGATCAGGATATCATACCAAATAATGGTACTATGGGCCTGAGTAGGTCATAAATATTGGCCTTTCACAGACCAGAGATATGGTCAATACTCTGGCTTCGAGGCTGGGAAAATTAATATGGGAAAGAACCGCTGGCCAATGTATGGGCTAGAAATTACTCCTGCGACACAAGATCTTAAATTAATAACTGGCTTAACTGGGGGCCAGAAATTGGTGCTTGTGATCAAATTTTAGTTACGTGTTAGACAGACATAGCACGACTAAATTCAAGAAAGAGAAAAAAAAAAACACAACGTAGAAATATAGGGTCCTCACGGGTTATTGTTATGATGCATGTACATGCTTTTCAGAGATCCAACCATGGAAAGGAGAGTCTGCGAGATAATAAAAAGACTTCATACTGTTTTACAATTTATTTAATTGTGTACGCCTTTACAGGACGTCTGATGACGGCGCCCTTATACGAAGACACGGGCATTAGCGAAAACTAACGTCTTAGTATTGTTTGTATAAGGCTAGAAATAAGCTAGGATAATAAATTCATAGTTTTGTATTGTTTCTATACGTTTAGGTATAGACTAGACTAACTCTTGGTCGAGGTTTCGTTTAAATTTAATATCAATTGTATATTAACAGATAAATGTAGGATAGGGTTTAGTCCCATTTATGTAATGTTCTGATGCTAGATACTAGGGTAACTAGGTCCGATTGACAATTACATTATAAACAAATAAGGCATAAATTAATACAACTTAAATTCAATCTACCATAGATGTGCAGAGGCTAATCACACTCCCCCGAGCCTGAAAGTAAAATTCAGACGGTCATTCTGGTGTAACTTCGGTAGTCTCGTGACGTCACGATGACAGGTAGAGTTAGAGGTAGGCGTGGAAAGAGGCAGTCTCCAAAGATTGTCGAAACGGTCAAAGAAGACAACAGGTTAGGAACGGAATCGGATACAGCGACTAAAATCGTTCAGGGAGCTCCCATCCCTATTTCAGAAAATAGAATATTAGAGCAAGTTTTGGAACGGTTAGACGAGTTTGAGAGGAAATTGCAAAGGATTAGTACAAGTAATAATCCTGCAAGTGGAAATAGTTCGGTCGGTGGAAACGTCTCGGAGTCGCCTTCCACCTCACAGCAAGGCACTTTAAGTAACGAACCACTAATTCTTGACAGAGACTCGTTTGCGTCAGGTAGTAATGGATCACAGAATATATATGTAATTCAGCCGACTGTTAGTAAGCCATCGTTCGATGGTAGGACAACTGCGAACCCCATATCGTTCCTGAAGAGATTAAAGAAATACATCAACTCTTTGAACGCGCCAAACCGTTCCATGGATATAGCGTTGGAATGTGTAACGGGACATGCACGCAGGATGTTAGAGATGTATTCGGATAAGTGGGTCAGTTTTGCGGATTTCGAATCCGATTTCCGGGGTAATTATTGGACAGAGCAGATTCAGGAGTCAGTTAAATATAGACTAATGAATGCGGTATACTCTAGTACTTCGGGAATGTCATTGTCGGAACACTTCGCTAGCCAAATCGATTCACTTCAATCGCTGACAATACCGTTTAGTGAACGGGATTTAGTTAACTCAATAATGAGACATTACCCGTTAGATATACAACAGTTGTGGTTCACACAGGTAGATAATCCTACAGTTATTAGAGGGGCTTCTTTTCTTAGGAACTTAGAACAAAATATAGTAACGGTACGGCGCGGGATACTGGGTAATAATAATAACTCGCATGGACCCAATAGGCGCGATAAGTTTAGAGAGACGCGCGGATCTAACGTAGTTAGGCCGTTGCCGCTGCTGTTATGACCGCTGATTCTAGGCGAGGTATGGGCGGATTTGGTCGTGGAAGGGGAGGTCGACGCGGACGTGGAAGTTATAGATCAAATAATTACAACCAAGTGGCGTCACCCACGATTGAATGGGAACGGTCCGAAGTTAGTACAACCCCGAACCATAGGGCAGGGTTAGGTAACAACGCGGAAAAGGAGACTGTAGTAAACATCAGTCAGACAAAAAACTAACATTACATACACAAATCCATCCCGTGTGTATGGCTTTAGAAACTAATAGGGATGTTGGGAGTAACAGTATTGAGAATTTTGCATATCGTTTAATGGTTAATATGGGTTGGAAACCGGGACAGGGCCTAGGGGGAAACCAAACCGGAATCAAGATACCTATTAAAGCCAACCCAGGTACAAATCAAACGCAAACTGTACAGTTATTATCTACTGCCGCGATATTGTTGACTAGTCGGTTTTATGATACTGAGGTATACGAAGATGGCGCGTCGGGCTGCAATCATTGCAATGTGAGAGGTAGGGAAGTATGCACGATGTTCCACGAATTGGATGAGTTATACGATGACGGTGGGCATTTCTCATTACCTAAGTTACCGGAAGTAACAGTTACACTATACGGAAGAAAGGTTTTCGCTTTGCTAGACACCGGAAGTCAGATTAGTGGGATAACTTGCGAGTTACACGAGTCTATTAAGTCTTTATCGGGTACGTTATCCGAGATTCCGATTCCCACCGTAAATGTGCAAGGAGCGTTTGGGACGCGAAGCGAAAGCGCAAATCGATTAGTTTTGATAGACGTTGCTTTGGGGAGCGTTCACGTAGAAACACCTGTACTAGTGTTACGGCGATTACCTAGGTCGATGATATTAGGTTACGACTGGCTAGAGCGTGTCAAAGGTGAAATAAAATGCGGGAAAGAAAGAATATTATCCATAGAGTATCAAGGAGTACAGACTCAGGTTGAAATTAATTCACTACGTGCGGTTGTTAGTTCACTGAACTTAGGGACATCAAGCGAGGCACGCGTTGATACGAAGGACAATGCCGGAGCGTCAGTAGGCATGGAAGCGTGTCCACGAGATAAACTCACTTTTAAGTGCGACAAGGATATCGAAATCGGAGAATCCTTGGGCGTGTCCAACTTGTCCGAGGAACAGAGGGTTTTGTTGATATCAGTACTACGAAAACATAAAGAAGTGTTCGCTGACAGACTAGGACTTACCGATAAATACGTACATACAATAAAATTAGTCGACGAAACACCCTTCGTAAAACGTAGTTATCCGGTGCCATTTGCACATAGAAAACAAGTAAGCGAAAAATTGGACGAATTAGAGCGACTCAGGGTAATAAAACGGGAGTCCACTCCCTATTGTAGTCCGCTGACGTACACTCGGAAAAGGGACGGCTCAATAAGATTGCTATTGGACGCGCGCGAACCTAATAAGAAAATGATAGGTGACTCAGAAGCGCCTCCGATCACTTCGGAAATCCTTCAATTATTTCATGGCGTGGATTACATCACTTTAATCGATCTAAAAAAAATGCATAATTCCAAATTCCATTACATCCTGATTCAACAAAGTACACGGGCTTCTCTTTTATGGGGAAAACGTACACGTACAAAGTCTTACCACAAGGTTTAAAGACGTCGGTTGCGGGTTTCTCAAGGGCTATGGATATTATATTGGAGGGAGTTAGGGAGTTCTGTGTGAACTATCTCTATGATATAATTATTTACACGGTGGGGGGCTTATACTTGCATATAAAGCATATTGAGGAAGTTCTAATTAGACTAAAGTGTGCGAACCTAACGGGAAGTGTAGAAAAGTGTAGATTCTTGTGCGTGGAAGTAAACCTATTGGGCCATGTGGTAAACACCACGAGTATAAAAATGGACCCAGATAGGACTAAGGCTATTAGAGACTTCCCAATCCCACGTACTGTCAGGCAGCTTCGTGCTTTTCTGGGGCTCATTAACTATTTCCGACGATTTGTTGCAAAATTCGCGGAAGAGACTAAGCCGTTGTACAATTTGTTAAAACAAGGTACCAGATGGACGTGGTCAGACGAAATAAACCTGTGTTTCGAGAAGGTGAAAGGACTGTTTCTAGATACCATTTTATTGATGCATCCTGATCCTGATAAGACCTATTATTTACAAACGGACAGTAGCAATCTTGGAGTTTCGGGTTATGTTTATCAATTAACAGATACTCGCGAAGAACAAGTGATAGGGTTCTGTAGTAAAGCGTTAACAGATACTGAACGGAGATGGACGGTTACCGAACAAGAGCTATGGGCTATAATATACAGTCTATCGAAATTCGAGAAAAGGAATTCACTATATGAAAGGAATCATAAGATCATTCAATTCGAGATAGGAGATTGCGTTAAGCTTAAGACTTTCCCACAATCTTGCGCAGATAAGAAAGTTACGCGGAAATTCATGAGGTTGTTTGAGGGACCTTACTTGGTAGGTGCAATTCCATATGAAAATGTTACACGTTGGTGCATCCAGATACAGGTGCGATCAGGGGAAACTATAATATCATTCATCTGTTCCGGTATTATGTTGCAAACACAAAAGAGTAGCGTGGGAAGTCTCTCTCTTTCATTAACGATAGTAAACACGGACAGATTGGCGCGTGCGGTGGCTAGGTGACCGAAGCACAATAGGACATTAGTATAATGGTGTTGAGGGCTCGAGGGTGTTGGGGTTTTTTTTTGTTGTTGTTGTTTGTTTATAGTTTAAATGAGGCGCCTATGCACAATAGACTTTTGTTTTTTTTTTGAAGGGTTTTATGGCCTTACTTGAAGTTTTATTATGGTTGTTAAGGGTATAAGCTCACCAAGCGGCATCCCTTACAGCAGTATTACATCACTTAGATTACTGTTTTAGTATTTGGGAAATATTACAAACAAATGAACAGTTTTCTTTGTCTGAAATATTTGGGGGAATATATGTGATGGAATACCTAGTCGGGATAATTTTTTTGTTTTGTCTGCACAAATATAAGCACTATTGACATTCCGCTTTCGTGACGATAATTTCTCACGGAAATACTATGATACATGTGCAAGCCATAAAACTTTCTAAGTGTTCGCCTTACCAGAACTGCAACTAATGGGAGTTTTAATTTCTTTATCCTAAGATTGCCCTAACTATGAAAAAACCCTAGCCTGCACAATTTCTAAGATTTTGGCGTCATAAACATGTCAAACGGACCTAGTGGATATTAATTCTAAAGATAAAATGTAGCACGCTGAGTTGCGTAGAACTTAAGTGTCGAACGAATGTGTCAAAAGAACTCAGAACAAAAAGGGACCATTAATTTACTTGGAATATGTATAACAGATGTACGCGTCCTCTCAGGACCGAACGCCAAAATTAGAGACACAGTGATTGATATGGAGTGAGCGAGTGTAGACGTGTTTACCTATCTAATAATATTGCAAATGGTAAGATTGTTCCATTGCAAGTGAGCTGTTAAAGAGTGTTATAATCAGTGAAGTTCCGGTAAGGACGCCTGTCGGTAAAGTACTGATATTCTATTCCTTACACTCAAGTCTGATCAAACTAATATCAAAAGATAATTAGTAACCTATGCTCAAATGGCCTAGAAGGACCCCATGTGACGGGACCTGACTCCTACCTAAGTCCATGCTATGCAAAGCGTATCACCTGGTGCTGAATCTTAATTGCGTGCGCCATATGGCCCGCTATGTATATTGTATATAGAATCATGAAAGTCTTTTTAAAGCGGTGCTTCACACCTAGAGTCGCTATAGACGTGGTACTGCTACCGCATTGTGCAAATAGAAACGAGCTAAACGAATCAACGCACTCAGAATAATTAATTGATTCATTACGACTGGAAATAAATGAACTTAGAGAGACAAGTAGATTCATTATTCTAATCCAGTCATGTTATCAAGTCTAAATGAAGGGCTTTTGGCCGAATGTATATATCTCTTGCTCACTCTATTCTTGTTGAATTAGAGGCCAATGATTTTATAATGTGCCGCATTTACTTATAATGTATGACTCTCATCTTTTACTTGGTTCCTTTAGAGCAGTAATAACTAATATGATCTTGGAAAGAATGGATGAAAAAGTCACTCTACTTAAGTTCTCCTGGTCGCTATCTCCTGGCATTTTTGTATTACCAGTGAGTAAATACAGTACTGATATTGCTACGAGCGTATGACCACAAGGGAGTCTACTTCATTTGACGGGTGCCAACCAATTATAATTGCATGGCTGTTACCTATATAAATTATGCTCTAAATGAACCTGTACCTTTATTGTATTACTTGATATAATGTGTGTGTAATTTTCTGATAATTAATGTGTTGTTGTGGTATTTTACGATAAAACTTCCGTGCCTTGGCCGTGGCAATTAACTATCAAGATTGGGTACTTCATAGTACATTTTAGCTTAATAATAATTCACATCTGACCAAGTTTCACAATGTAGCCAATAACAGTCAAACCCATTAAATCTAATCTTCTTATCAAATTATATTTCAGTAAAATTAATTCTAATAACATTGTGAGAAATCTCTATAAATTATTATAAATCACTACCAAACAGTATTTGATCTAATAATCCATTAATAAACACCAAGGAACGGAGACTAATATAGATTAATATAGGCTCAATTAAATAATAATTAGTAAAGAGAAGGGCGAACGCGATTTCATTCCTAAGAATCAGAAGATTCAGTTTTCCTCCAGTTTTTTCTTTGGGCGTACACTTTCTGGATTAAGGAAATACCTAGCAGTCGAATGCCCTGCATTCCGTATTCCACATCTGGGATACGGGGCGTATAAATATACTATGATTATGTTTATTGCAAAAGACGAACAGATTGTATTATTTTCTAACAATAGACGTTAATTACATGATCAAAGTCTTAATAAACCCTTATATCGCCCAAATGATTTGTTTAATTTGCATATTTATTCTACGAACCCTAACACCTTGATAGGCAGGCAGGGTCTGGCATATAGTATCCCCACGAAACGAAGGTCGGTTCAGCTAAACATAAACTAAGGGAAGCTATTCTTAAGAATAACAAGTAACTTGTAACGTATACGGGCGTTCCCCGAGTCATTCGATTGTAGTGATACTAATATGCCATTCTCATCTCTACAGATCTAAATCTAGGTCTTTCTGATAGACCTCATTCTATTAACGTTCGTACAAGGACGAGCCTAGGTTATCTCTATCTAGAACGCTACGTGCTGCGGCCGGACATCGGCGACTCCGTGCGACGATCGACCACCAAATCTCTAGAACATACTTGTGGTGGGTATTGAATAAGTATCAAATATATTGAACTATTACTTGCACTATAGATAGGGTCCACTATGGCATGTCACCGCTTACCTGATGAGCAGAGACAACGGCGAATGGTAGCTAGACCATAAACATTAAGAGCTCCTGCTCAGAGTCACCGAGTGTCAGTGCCTTAAGCCGCCTTAGTGACTAATAATATGCATATTTCATCTAGTTAGATAAATGTTATTAAATATGCCAACATTGTTTCCCGTGAAGATCTGATAAAGCCATTAACGAACTAAATATCATTAACGTCATCTTGTTTTGGAAGAGTAATGTATCGACTAGGATTTACGGTATCTTGGTCGGTTGGGATAATCATAATATCCCTACGAGGCATAAAGAGTTTCTATGCTCCTTATTAACGTATCTTTAGGTCGGTAATACCGACTCAGCAGGTCTAAATCTCTCGTGCCGGTTTTTTTGTGGCTCTGGCTCGCATTTCACACATCTCACAATGACACATGCTAAGCTACGTGTCGCGGACGTAAGTTGACTTCGGTGGCCACCGAAATTTGCTTTTTAAATCCGGTACTTGTACGTATGGCGTACGAGAAGGCCGTACCCTAATGGTGCCGTCTTGTAAGGCGCGCTCGCCAAACTAACGATCCGCAGAAGCAGTGCTCAGCACTCTCCTTTTAAGGATATAGGCTAGATCGAGCAGAGTGAGCCAATTAAAATGTCAGTTACAGATTTGCACAATGTACCACAAGTCAGTTACTTGTCTGGATAATTATAATACCGCGCTAATTACTGAATTCAGCTAACCTTTAACTAAATTGAAGCTCTAGACTTTCAACGCTATCCTTCAAAGCTATTCTCAGCCGACAAGCCTGAATGTATACTTGTGCAATCGAGTAAAAGCCGTGGAGTTCCCGCTACTAAAGATATGGAATACTTTATATTATAATTATGTTTAAATGTGCTCATCCTTACAAAGGAATCACCACCTTTAACTGGATCTGTGTCGATACAATACAATAACCTTAATCACTTAAAGAAAAAAAAAGACGATCACTTAAGAAGAGGTAGGTTCTGGCGAACCACTAGAATCAGGTATAGACGAATGTCGTTTACCATTACAACACTCCCAATAAAGTTTGTGAAGAATAGACACAACTTCAGACAGCAGTGCTTCTAAAAAGTTGCACCAACCACGACACGACGCAAGCTATATCTGGCGCTATTTAGAATCGGCTTGGCAACTCTTTACTACTTTAGTAAGAGTAATTAGCAATTATATTTCTATTTTAGAGTTGCGGGGTCGCGCCGCATTTATGAGTGTGTATTATTTTTGCACCCAGGTGAATTAAGTAAACACCACCGTTGTATCTAAGCTTTTCATGATCAAAAATCCATCAAAATGTTTTTGTTTCTATAACATAATGGATCTCTAACTATTTACTATACCATGACTTTTTCCACGACACATTTTGTTGTAAAATAATAACACTCAAATTCCAAATGCTATCAAAATTCAATCGCATTGTTAATTAATTAGTATTATGTTTTTTTTTTTTGTTTTTTTTTAACGCTGATAATTCCGCGTTTGACCACCAACTCGCCTGTTGATAAGCGACGATGTGGTCGAAGATGAAGCACGCAGACTTAGAAGATACCTATTCACTCTGGCCTTGAAAAGGCCCAGGTTATATCTCTCAGGAAACAAGGAAGCTGGCAGGTTGTTCCAAACTTTGGCCGTACGGATTAGAAACGTAGAATCGAAACGTTTGGTACGTATCCAAGGAAAATCCACAATGAATGGGTGGTAGTGGGCCGTTTTCCTACTTGTCCTGTAGTAGAAAGGGGATGGCAGGATAAGGTCATGTAGCTCTGATGCACATTCTCCAAAATGAATCCTGTAGAAAATTTACAGACTCGCTACCTTACGGCGGTGTTCTAGACTGAAAAATGTGCTATTAATTATTAATTAATAGTTGTCAAAAAGTTTACAAAGGGCACGAACCCTGAGTACGAGGAACTAGACTACAAATTCAAAAAAAACAACCGCATTAGATTGTTGAAATATTATCTACTATATTTATATCAGAATAAACTGTATATAAACATTAAAAAAATGGACAGATTTTAGAACCGAAAAAAATTCACCGCAATTTTCTATTGTTTCTATAAAATTAAATGTTCCTTACGACGGTTATAGTTTGCGTCGGCTATAATAGTCGACCTAGCCCCTGGTGCAGTTAAGACCAAGCATACAATGTTTGTGTCACTGTGCTGCTTTAGGAATAAAATGTTTCCTTACTACACGCTCTTTGGCAAAGTTTTTGTAATAAAAATGCAACTAAAAATGTTTGACTGTTAAAACTTGTTTTAACTTTTCAAATATGCAGTAATTGTTTATGAAATTTTAATGAGTACGTATTTAATTTAGAAGTTTATATTTTCAGGAAATCAACCAATGGTTATTGAGTTCTAGTTGTATCTCGTCGATTGAAAAAAAGACACTAAACAAAAACATTTGCACTAGTGTGTGATTTTCAATGCTACTGGATAGGTATGTAGAGTACTCTCGATTTAATAGAACTGAATTTTGTCAAAAGAAATATATAAATCTAAAAATAGAGGAAGCAAAAACTAAACCAATCGTTGTAAAAACAAACGTTCGATAAAAAAGTAAACAAAACATTGCGCATGAAAAGTGACTTTGGGTTTGAAAACCGCCGGAAAATTGTTTACAGTGCGTTTTTTTGCTGTTGTGCTAGCTCACACTATTTTTCATTGGTCAAAGGTAGTTATGAAGCCTATTATTTTTACAGTTTTCCTATGCATGCATTGATAAAACTCTCAATTAATAATTTGGACGTCATTTTTTCTAAGATTGTCAAAAAAAAGAATAGAGAAGACACGTTTTTCTCCAAAATAACTGAACCGATTTCAAAGTGTTTTTTTTATATCTTAAAGAAAATTTCATTTCAGAGGTTTTTAAACATACTATCCAGCATTTTAAAAGTTATGAGCTTTTGCCGAATTGTTCCAGCGTTTTTGTTCGGAATGAATACAGAAGACACTATATCAATATAGCTAAAAGTATTTTAGGCAATAGTTTCATACTTGTTCCGATATAAAATTATATATCATGCACCATGTTTACGGGAAGACTGTGTTCCCGTTAATTACTAGTGCGTACATAAGCCATCATGGTAATCAACCTATGCTAGTCCACTGCTGGAAATAAGCCTGCTCCCATGGAACGCCACATAGCCGGATCTTCGGGTTTTCTCTTCTAGCCACTGCTAGTTTCAGGGCTTCCTACGCTACGTTTGCCAATTTGTGGTCTCCGCTCTAAAACATGTCTACCCAATGGTTATCAGTTTTGTGACTGATAAGACTGGCCCACTGCCTCTTCAGCTTGCAAATACGCTGAGCTGTCAGTGCCTTTGGTTCTCTGGTGAATTACTTCGTTCCGAATACAACCCTTTAGAGAAACGCAGCACATCTCTCTCCATAGCTTTCTGAGCCGCCAAACTTGTGGACCGCTCCAACCGTAAGTAATAATAAATAATGGCCAAGCGCGAGTCGGTGACAAGTTTCTGTTCAATACCAAGTTATAATTGGTAATTTCGTTATCGAATTTTGTGGTGGTACGGAACCCTCAGTGTGCGAGCCCAACTCGCACTTGGCTGGTTTATTTTAGAGCAGAAAACAAACACGCATTCATCGGTTATCGACAGCAATTCACCTTTGAAGTTGAAACGAGTCAGCCTTCGGGCAATGGAATGGTATAGCTCAATACGATTCAATTTTTCATCGAAATTGCACTTTTTATGTTTTATTTCTTTAGCTATTTCCTACTGTGGAACGTGTGAAATTAAGCTTGATTTAGTTCAAAAATTCTTGAAGTTACTGATTACTTTACTTTACTACTAGAAAAATTACTGATTATTTTGTAATGTTCATTAATCGTTCTGCTAACATTTAGATTTTAGGCGAATTGGAGGTCAATTGCGGATTTATTTACGTTTAGCGGTCCGCCCCAGCTTCGCACGGGTATATATTATAATAGCCCATGTCACCCGGGGATAATGTGGCTTCCCAACAGTGAAAGAATTTTTCAAATCAGTTTAGTAGTTTCGGAGCCTATTCAATGCAAACAAACAAACAATCAAATCTTTCCTCTTTATAATATTAGTGTATAGATGAACAAATTACAACAAAATTTCATGAAGATTTGATTTATGGTACGCTAGTTGTTGTCAAACAAAACAAAATCACAAACGTGACGTGACGTCACTTGCCGGGCCTAAAATAATACCAGCACTGGTTGCGTACTGCCAACGTACCAGCAACATACTCCGTCTTACCACAAAAGATTTAAGAACGCTTTAGACATGTGTTTAGCAATTGTTTCACTGCGAAAAATATGTTAAACACTTGTCTAAAGCGTGCTTAAATCTTTTGTGGTAAGTCGGACTGAGTTTGGGCCGGTTTTTGTCACAATGTAAATTTCATATTTTTAATATACAATATTCATAATATACTTTTCTGATTTCAAACATACATACAAACGCCGACATATTCAGTGGTTGTGTAGTTTGAGACCTTTGCTTACCTAAACCAAACTTTAGTTAAATGTGCTGTTCTAGAATCTAGATTATAGGTTATGTTTTACAATGGTCGGATAAAGAACCCTAATTCCAAAAACGCTTGCAGCTAGTTCTCAACGTGTACAGCGATTGGCCTTCCCATCGTGCCCAGCGAACCGTGACCGCTAGAAAATTAGGTAAGCCTTTAGAAAAGATTGCTTTTACCGAGAATTTTCAGAAAATATCGTCCTTGATTAAGTGGAATGACGTGCAATTTATGGAACAACTAGCTGCGCCCCGTGGTTTCACCCGCGTAGTGATGAAAAATTGTGATGATGATGATGAAAAGTAGCATATGTCACTCTCCAGCCCTTGAACTATACCCATGCAAAAAATCAGGTCAATCCGTTGCTCTGTTGCTGCGTGAAAAAGGAACAAACAAACCAACAAACTTTCACATTTATAATATTAGTATGATATTACATTAAGAAATGCATGAATCTATATAATATATGTACAGGGTTACGCATATAGACTATTCTAAGCCAAAAAGAGGTCATTGTACTAATCGTTATGAACAACTTTTACAAAGGACCCAACACTGAAGTCGTGAAAAATATCAGCTGTTCCATAGAAAACGGTACTCGACAAAATGTATGGAACAGCTGTTTTTTTCGCGATTTCTGGGTTGGGCTCATAGGAAAAGTTGTTCATAATGATGAGTAAAATGACCTTCCTCTCGGCTTAGTACAGCCTATATGCGTAGCCCTGTACTTGTCTTAGTTTCTATGTCGTCTAGATGTTTTTACACTAAAAATAAAATATACCTAAAATTACTGAAATCGCTGATGTTGGCATCAAAGCTGACGAACTAAAGTGGTGTTGATGTGCCCAGAATGTATCCTGATAGATGGTCCAAGAGAATCACGCAGTGGATATCTGATAGCAGAATACTGCTGTCCATGGTCGAAGCATTCTCCTCCAACATCTCAAAAGCATCGGTACGCCCTCGATCCGCTGCTTTTAAAGTCCATGTTTCAGCTTCATGAATAAAAATTGAAAATACCAAAGCACTGACTAGTCTCATTTTAGCTTAGAAAACAACTATAATACAGGTTATTTCATACTGGACTTAACAAATTTTTATAGTAAAACAGTACCTAACAGTAAAATTTCAATTTCATACAAACTCCGTAATAAAGCGGTGCCCTTAAAATTACACTTGGCATACATAAAATTAGGTTCCAAATTTACCTGTGACCCTGTTTGATATCTTCATGCAAAGCTCAGACCTCGAAGGTTTGTGTGTTTAGGCCTGTGAACCCCAGGTCGTGTTATCTTTGGCAAGATTATTTACAATTATAAATGTAGATATACCTACCTACTTGTGCGAGAACTACTCAGTAGTGTAGTAAATGAGGTAGTAAAGTAGCTGTGTGAGCCAAGGAGTCTGTTTTCCGAACGTAAATATTATTTCTTTCTCTTTCTATTATTAAGATTTATTACGCTGCCAACTGGTAGTTGGCTTAAGCATATGGATTATCCATAGACCTTTAACAGTCGATGGGCAATCCGTTTCTATATGCTTTATATTAACTTAGGCAACGTATTTGTGTTGCCTCTGGTATTACAAGTATCCATAGGCAACGGTGACTGCTTACCATCAGATGACCGTCTGCTTGTTTGCTACCTAAGACATTAAAAAAAACTTGTTACTGAATAAATTACTTACTAACAATCTAACAAAATTCAAAGACTACTACCACTACTAGACTACTATTTCGTGTATCCCTGTACAAGTAACATCATACGATTAATAAGCCTGAAAACCTTAAGGCTTTCTTATAACAATTTTGGTCATTCTAGTTTTAGTTTGTCTACTTCCATGGTTAGCTTAAAGTTATAAAACGGTGTAATATTAAAAATGAATGTTTTTACATAGGAAACCGTAAAGACGATTAAGGAATAAAAAATATGCAAGTAACACTGATTTGCACTTTTCTCCCAGTTTTTTTTAAATATCATTCAAATACCTATTTACTAAACGATGTCTACGACGTCTTAACATAGACATTTCATAATAATGGAGGGCACTGTAAAGGTACATTTTACATCACAGCTATACTTTTCGAAAAATATGAGAAAAACCTGGAAAATAGAAGTAGCGTAACGCACGTCTGTGTGTAAGTGCCATGGCTCCACTAAATGCGACTTTAATACAATATATTAAGCCTCCTGGTCATCTATAGTAACAAGCGTTGCTTAAAAGTGAGAAAGCGTCACTATAATGTTTCTTAGTAACCTTATTATTAAAAAGTTTTTTTTAATAATAAGTAATATGTTTTGTAAATAATAAGTTATGTGATTATAATTATTAACCTATTGCTAAGTACAGAACGCTTTGTGTGTTACGTATAAAATGCATGTTTTTATTCATATCAATCAATATTAAAAGCAATAACACAGTTGCAAACAACCGGCACCTATTACACAGAATCGATCGTATCGAACGCAGTGCCATAGCCCGAGCTGAACATAGGAACAATGAATTTATTGACAAAGTTTTAGTGCAAGAGCGGCCGCCGTGGCTGCATTCACACTGATCTGAACTGGGTAATTAGCAGATTTTGTAAAGTTTCAATACAATACAAAAACACTTTATTGACACCACAGCTAGGACATTACAAGAAAAATACATTAAACAAAGGCACAAAAGGTGGCATAATCGCGGGAAAAAAACGAATCTGTCAAAGAAAAGAAAGAAGAAAAGTTGAGAATAAGCAAAAACAAACAGTAAAAATGCTCAGTTTAGTATAATTAAAAATTTGCCTTCTCGTCTACACATTCAAAACTACCCGGAAACGAACGAACTATAGACCAAATAATAATACATTTAGGTTTTTTTTTTTTTTGTTAAAATTTTCATGACCTTGAATCCAGGGTCATGTCCTTTAGTCGTAATCTTAAATAGTTTACATAGCGCATCTTAATAACGTCAAACAAGTCATAGTTACAGTCAGAGTCAAGCTAAATAAGTCACGGTCAAGTCAAACTCATGCCCCTGTAAAGTGGTGGAGACTTTACAAGAGGCTCCTATGGAGTTTTGGAAACAACACGAAAAGACACGTTTCACCTCGTTATATCACTTGCCCACACTCGAGCACGTTTACGAGCACATAATGAATAATAATTCACTATTTAGTACCCATTAACACTCGAAAATACACAAGATTAGGAAAATAATCCAACGAGCCGACATGTTTTTTTCTACGTTGGCGCCAAAACTATTATATATATAAATATGTATATTGATATTGAGGAATATAATTACTTCTTACTCAGTCACTGTCCGCATTGGGCCAGCGTGGTAGATATGGCCCAATCACCCTTTCGAGGTAGGCTAAAAGTCCAGTAGTGGACTGTTAAAAGGCTGATTATGATGACAATGACTCGGTCATTATTGGTGCAGAAGCAAATTTATATGAAATAATTTTTAGTCACTTTATTTTGATTTATTACTAGCTGACCTGACAAACGTTGTCCTGTCCAATGAGTTATGGTTCATACGAAAATCCTATAGAAAGAAAAAGCACTTTTAGTTTTATCCTATATTCCGGATAAATAAATAAATAAAAAACTAAACCTACCTGTATTTTATTTCATTTATCAGTATTTAGGCGAAAAAAAAATCAAATAGGTCAAGCCATTTTCGAGTTTCAACCAAAAACGGCCCGACAATCGATTTTTATGTATTTAGAAGATTTAACTATAGTTTTATATTTTTTGTACATAACGATGGATTTAGTTGTCCACAAATACTTTTTAATTCAAATTTTAAAATATAATGCAAGAAACATTTCTACTTCACACTGATCCGAGCATCGGCAGTAATTAGGCCGCAATATTGCTTGTTAAAGCTTTGTTGGATATTTCCGAAATGCTAATAAAAATTGATAGCTTGGTTCGAGGCTTTCGTTTTGGAGTAAGGATAGGATAATTTTAGCAGTCAGTAGCTGTTTACATATTAATTGCATTGAATTGTGGTTGTTTAGCATAATATAAACAATTCATGTGTACAAAAGCAATTTTAAAAACGATGTTCGAAATTCGACTGAATTTTTTGTGTGTATTTTACGTGAAATATTTGCTGATTGTGAACTGACTTTGATGATTATTTTTGTTCTGAATTGGATAATTCTCTGGAATTAAAATTTGATGATATTGCTATAACCTCTAATGGTGATTTTTTTTGGGTGCATTACGTTTAAATTCCCGTGAAGTATCTTTTTTGTAATAAATATAAAAATGATAATAATTTACATTAAAAATATTTTTAATAATTATAATTATTATTAACGACTTAAATAACATGTTGGTTATTTAAGACTAGCAGACCTGACAGACGTTGTCCTGTCTTAGAAATGTCAAAAACGCAAAGTCAAAATTGAAAATCTTATTTTTTTACACCTTGGGTTACATTATTGGAATTTTAGTAAGGATCTCCCTATTTTTTTTGAAAATATAATATAGCCTATGTTACCCGGAGATAGTGTAGCTTTCCAACAGTGAAAGAATTTTTCAAATCGGTTCAGTAGTTTCGGAGCCTACTCAATGCAAACAAACAATCAAATCTTTCCTCTTTATAGTATTAGTTTAGCATAATATAACCAATCCATGCGTACAAAACCAATTTTAAAAAAGATGTTCTAAATTCGACTGTATTTTTTGTGTGTATTTTACGTGAAATATTTGCTAGTTTCGGAGCCTATTCAATGCAAACAAACAAACAAACAAACAATCAAATCTTTCCTCTTTATAATACTAGTATAGATGAGTACTCAAATTGACTTTTATTGATAACTAGCTGACCTGACAGACGTTGTCCTGTCTTAGAACTGTCAAACACGCAAAGTTAAAATTGTAAATATTATTTCTTTACACCTTGGGGGTTACATTATTGGAGTTTTAGTCATCATCATCATCAGCCGGAAGACGTCCACTACTCGACAGCCTGCCTTTTGCATCCACTGGATGCCCGCGACTCTCACAATGTCGTCGGTCCATCTAGTGGGAGGCCTCCCTATACGCTGCGTCTTCCGGTTCGTGGTCTCCACTCCAGAAGTTTTAGTAAGGATCCCTATTTTTTTGAAAATATATTATGGTCTATTTTACTCTTGGATAGTGTAGCTTCCCAACAGTGAAAGAATTTTTCAAATCGGTTGAGTCGTTTTGGAGCTTATTCAATGCAAACAAACAAACAAACAATCAAATCTTTCCTCTTTAGATAGCCCGTTGGTCCAGTTGGTAGTGAACCTGCCTTCTGAGCTTGGGGGCGTGGGTTCGATTCCCGCCTAGGACAAACATTTGTGTGATGAACATTTGTGTTTGTTCTATATCTGGTTGTTTCTATCTATTTAAGTATGTATTTAAAACTATATATGTATGTATATCAGTCTCTGGCAGCCATATCACAAGCTTTGCTTAGTTTGGGGTCAGATGACCGTGTGTGAAAAAAAAAAAAAAAAAAAAAATGTCCCGATTATTTAATCTTTCCTCTTTATAATATTAGTATAGACAACATCTGCGTTTGACGGCCAGCTCGCGATGCTATCTATGATGGACCACGCTTACCTAGAAGAAACCGAATTACTTACACACAGATTGTAACTATCAGAGAATACCATTGATCTAGTGTTTAAAAATTCGTCGAGGAACACCCACTCAGGCAGCAGATATCCATCTTGGCGATTCAGACATTAAATTTAAATTTAATTAATTAAGTAGTTGTTTTATATATAATTAATAGTAGGTAACACTAGCTAGATACCTTAGTTAAGTTTACAAGTGAAACAAATTTATGTTTGTAATAAAAGTGTTTAATTATTTTAGCTATAAATTAAAGAAGTCAACCAAATATAAAATTAAGATCGATACGGTGTAAATATAGACGGATCTAGGCTGCAGGTGGTACTTCACGAAGTATCTACTAACTTTGTTAGTATAATGCACACCATAAATTAGTATTAACTATCCAACTGTAGATCTCTTATCAACTCTATTTAACTCAATTTGATAGCTTCTGTGTATAATTTTGCATGGAGTGCAAAAGTTTTCTAGGTCCGTCGTTTTGCTACAGTAGCGTTTTTTGACCACAGTTCACTTGCTGTTTAGTGACGGTATAGTTTAAGATGGCAAACACGCTTAACCTGGAATGGGAACTGGACCTCAAGTGATGCTATCTGAACTCGGGTTTTGATACATATCCATTCAAGTTTTTATTTTATTTTTTTATTAAGGCTTTACATTGATAACTACATTATTACATACACTGAAATCTTATAAATGAACTTAGCTATATGTGTTACCATTTAAAGGAAGCACAGCTTACATTACTTGTTGCTTAATAATTAAATACACATTAATTTGAAATAAATATAATCAAAAAAGTTAAATTAACAATAACAACATAAATTTACTAATTGTGATGACTAGAAATGGCCATTTTGGCCTATGGTAAAGTTTAATTTAATTTTGAATTTTGATAATGTGTCTCCGAACACTTAAATTCAGTTAAATTGTCTTTGGGATACATCACAATTCAAAGAGCTAGTAGTTAGCTTAAATTGTAAAAATGGGGTCATATAAAAAAAAAAATCTTTTATCTAGGAAACCGTAAAGACTGAAACTCGATTAAGGACATTTCGCACAATAAAAGAAAAAAAATTAAAGTAACACTGATTTGAGCTTAAGGCGAGGTTTTTCCCACTTTTAAGCGACGCTTATACTACACATGACCATTATCCTTGGTTTATTGTATTAAAGTCGCATTTAGCGGAGCAAAATCGTGGCTCTTATACACAGTCGTGCGTTTCGCTACTTCTATTTTTGGGGTTTTTCTCATATTTTTCGAAAAGTATAGCTGTAATGTAAAATGTACCTCACCGATTTCCTTCATAATTATGAAATCTATACATAAAGATATCGCAGGCTATTTTGATATATTTTTTCTATCGAGCGAAATGTGCTTAATCCTGTTTTGGTCTCATGGGTTTCCTAGATAAAACATTCAAGTTGGTTATGACACCATTTTTATATTTTTAATTTAACCATGGAGGTATGCACACTTAAACTAGAATGACCGTAATGTCTAAAAGTCGGAAAAGAGCGTCTAAACTCCCTGTTTTTTTATTTTTTATTCATTCAAATACCTATTTACTAAATGATGTCTAAGATACCTTAATAAATAGATTTCATAATTATGGAGAAAATCGTAAAGGTACATTTAACATTACACCTATACATTTCGAAAATGTGAAAAAAAAAAACCTCAAAAATAGAAGTAGCGAAATGCATGACTGTGAGTAAGCGTCATGGTTTTGCTCTGCTAAATGCAACTGTAAAACAATATAAATTAAGCCTTATGGTCACATGTAGTGAAAAACTTTGCCTTAAAAGTGGGAACACTTCGCCTTAACATAATCGTCTTGAGCTGAAGGCTGAATGAAGACGCTACTGTCGACTAGGTAATTTTTTTGGAAATTCCACTTTATTTTACGGTGTAATTTATAAATATTTCCTCAGAAAATTTGCTTGAAATGACTAACTATTCATGAAAAAGTAGTTGGTTTCAGTAGTAGTCAGAATGCGCTTTAAAAACTCCCCATCTAATTTAAAATTCTCATGAAACTCTATTTTAATACACGTAATAACCACTGTTTTTCGTCAGTGTCTCGTGAAAATTGCAAAATTTTATTATAGCAACCATCAGGGCTGTACTCAGGATCTTGAGGATTTTGTGCGTTGGACACAAGCCTAGCTATTGTATGTTCTCATCAACTGAATGTAATGGAAGTGAATAATTTTCATTTCCATGCAAAATAAGTTATTTTGTAGCAAACATGTTTTGTAAGTGATATTCGTCGTATTTGATCAATAAAAACCACAATAAATAAAACACTATATACCACACATTACTACATTATATATATACTTTACTTTATATTATAGATATTATTATTATGTCATAATAAAAAACTTGAAAAAGTTCAAGAAAAATGTATGACTGACTCTTACTGATCTAAGAAAGAGCTAATGAAGGGCGACCTGCCGATATCACTGAAGCGTAGACTCGTCGACTTTATTGTGTATTTTACCCGTCCTAACCTATGGTGCTTAGACCTGGGGCCTTACGGCTTTCTGTTTTAAGCGATTCTGCTTAGAGGATTGCGAAAAGTTGCGCGACCGCAAACCGTATCTTGGCGCGTTAATGTTCAGGCTAGCGTGATTTTCCAAACTGCGTCATTCGAGGCCGTGTTATGAGGTAGCCGTAATGGCCTCAAGTCACTGACTGATTCTCAAAATTTCAAACTTGGGGTTTGCCAAAGTGCAATGGAACGCAGCGTGCTTGGTATCAAGAGAATGGACAGAGTTCGCAACAACGCACTGCGTCCCATAACAGGTGTGGTTGACGTTGGTCAAAAACCCACCAGATTAAAATAAGATTGGGCGTGTCATGTGGCACATAAGCATAAGGACTAATTGACCAGTATCGTCACACAGTGATGCCTGATGGACGACGAAGTAAGGAAGGCCTATAAAACGCTGGCATGACGAACTTGACTAATTCCAAAGAGGTTGGAAGTGCAGAAGGTATGGAAGGAAATAGGGGATACCGTTGCCCAGCAGTGGAACAGTATAGGTTAAAAATGTAAGAAAATGTGGCTTCAATCATTAATCGTTGGTCAACACTAGACATTCATGAATATTTTTAGACTCAGATAATGTTAGGTTACCTACTTTTTACCGGCCCTGCCTAAAATGCACAGAGTTGTGACACTTTAAAATTGCATTTTTGCGCTGAGCGTTTGTAAGTTTATAAGCTCTGACAGATGCAGTAGATTGTCAAAACCCAAATTAAAAACATTCATCTCGATCACGTTTGCTACGTTTTTGAAAGGAAGACTTTAGCTGGTAGGTGATATACCGTTGATATCACTATATCAGCGGTAACACATTTTTTTTATTATTGCTGTGTAACAATACCAAATAAAAAACTGTGTTAATTCAACTTTTTATTTTATTAATGCATCTATCAGAGTTAAAACATACGGTATTATGGGAATCAAAATTATTGTCTAGAAATGGTTTTGGTATCTTTTAAATTTCGTTGTCTAGTCAGTACCGAGCCCAAAAATTATAACATTAAATAAACTCTACGCATTCACCTTTTTTGTGGAAAAACGAAATCAATCCTCTTTGCCACAGAAAAGGAAAAATATATTTTGCGCTATATTTATGCGAGGTCTGTGGTTTGCATCATAGATTTATTATAGCAAAAAAATGCGAGATCTGTGGTTTCGCACAACCTGAAATACGCAAAAATGAATCTGCAATAAAACTTACCTTAAACAAATGCTGAATAAGTTGTTTTTTGGCGCCAAAGTGAAAATAAACATGTTGCCTAATTATGTATAATTATATATATTTTTTTACTTATTTTTTATTTATTTATTATTTACTAAATGTTCGTTAACGTGCTCGTGTGTGGAAAATTGAAATAACGTAGTAAAACACGAGTAAATTTGCGTTGTTTTCAAAATTCCACAGAAACCTCTAGTAAAGTTTCCACCATTTTACTAGAGCATAGACTTATACTTGACCTTGAATTACTTTGCTTGACTCTGACTGTGATTTAAGACATATAAAAATCTTATCAAACTTTTAAATAATTTTTTTCTTAACACTGGCAAATGTGCAATATGTCCGACGCCAAAATCCTCTCAAGAGAAAAAAATATTATGAAAATACCTACTTACCTAAAATTTGATAATCAATCTGTTTGACCCGAATTACTAGTTCAACCTCCCATTATATGCTACTTAATTTAACCCCAATTTTTTAAACAAACATAAATATAAAAAGTAGGCTATCCTGAAAATTATTGTACAGGGTGTGTAATAGCTAAAATTTTCCGCAACATAGGTATGCAATGTCTGGTGTTGTTTACACCAGACATTGCATAAAGAGTTTTTTTATTTACGAGTATGTATTAAATATTAAAAAAAAAATACTAAGAAAATGGGAACAAAAGTAGACAGGCTTTAATTTTTTTAAGTTTAGTTTTATAGTTTTTTAGGGTTCCGTACCCAAAGAGTAACGGCACCCTATTACTAAGCCTACCATGTCTGTCTGTCTGTCCTACCTATTAACAGCTATAACATTCGAACCATAATAGATAGCCAGTTGATATTTTCACAGAATATGTAATTTTACGGAGGATTGAGTAACAAATAATAAAAAAGTCAAAATGTAAAAACGAAAGGGGGGTCCAACAAACGTATTTTTTTTACTTATTTTTGTATTAGCTCTAATGTAAAAACGGTAACTCTTATAAGCGTCGAACTTAACATGATTATAGTAGCCAAGTGCGAGTCAGTGACAAGTTTCTGTTCATTACCAAGTTATAACTGGTAATTTCGTTATTGAATTTTGGGGTGGTACTCGGGTAAGTCGGGCTCGCGCACTGCGGAGAACCCTGTAACTGCGCCGAAATTTCTGATGCTCCATAAGCAACCTTATCTCGGTAAATATCTCGTTACTAATCATATAACTTTTTTTAAATGTATTCGGTTTAATGTATGTATTTTTAGGGTTCCGTACCACAAAAGGGAAAAACGGAACCCTTCACGGAAACGGATCACTTCGTTGTCCGTCTGTCCATCTGTCAAGACCCTTTTTCTCAAGAACGCGTAAAGGTATCAAGTTGAAATTTATACTAAATTCTTTTGGCTGTAAAAAAATAAAAGTTGTAAGTCAACTCAATCAAAAGATATGAACGTTTATGTCGCATATTTTGCGATTTCACAGGGGAATCAAAACCTATAGGGTACTTCTTGTTGACCTAGAACCATTAATTTTGGCAAAAGGCAAGCTCTTACAGCACATATAAAGGAATAAATCTGAAAGTTGTTAATTTGAAGATATATCATATTTAAAAAAAGTTTTACAATTACAAATTTACATTTTGTAGTGGTTATGTAACGAAGAACCTTTTGTCAACTACACAGTTAAGTTTGTCTTTCAATATTTCAACTTCAGTTAGTTTTTTTTTGGACTCGCGCTCTGACGGTTCCGTCCAACGGAACGGTTTTTTCGTTGTTTAAGAAAATGATAAATATGTCAAAGTTTGTGTAAGCAAACTACACACCATTACCAAACTGAACATCATGTTTGAACCGCACATTCTAACTAATTTCATTCAATTTATACTCATTAATATTAAAGATTTCTGTCATAACCTCTACAACACCCTGTATTACAATATATTTATTGCGGCAGCCTTTATATTTCTATTACACCAGCGGCCTGTAAAGTGGGCGAACACACACTACCAGTTTATTGCTCGAATCACGAACGTTTTGTTTTGTTTTGGAAAGTTTACGAGCTCTAGTTTCTGTTTGTTGCGTGTAGATGAGTTTCATAGGTACTTTTAGTAGAAATGGTAGGTTTTTAAGTATCCGACAGAAAAAAAGTGATATCGATTATACTATTTTTTTAATCTAGTATTTTTTTATAATCTCTATTTAAAGTGCTTTTTCGCACACTAATAGTATAAAATTAATAACACACTTCACTTGAGCCGTGAACCCAAGGATGTTTTATACCCTAAATAACGTCCTTGCCTGAACCCCAGACCTGAACCTCATTTGACAATATACCGGATATTTACTATCCAGGTATCAAACGAAAAAGAAAAAGAAAGAAAATAAATTGTATACGTAAGTGTACGTAAGTTTGTAGTTTGTGTGTGTGTGTGTAGTGTGTGCGTTGTGTACGTTGTGTATTGTAATTGTTGTATTGTAATGTAAACGAGGCCCGATCTATTTGCCAGACCGGATTTAACCATGGCTATAACCCTTTTTGATGTTTCTGCGGTAGGTTGGCCCAAATAAAGAGTTGCATAATCCAATGGAACTGCCGCAAAATAATAAGTGTCTTGTTGCTTCATTCCGAATACACTCCATCAAAATATGGTAGGCGTCCTCCACTCTCAACCAGTCAGCACAAAGTGGCGATTCAACTATGCGCATGAGTTGGGCAAACATATCCAATGGAACGTCTCTCAGAGAGAGAGGATTAGTGAAGATATGAGAAAATCGGTAGCATGCCTATTCTAATATTCATCGATACAGTTAAACTATATATTTTTCTGCAAATAACAATCTGACATTTGATTTATGACCCTCATTATTAGAGATCTGTCAGTCCGATAATAGCTTAACAAAACATACAACAGTATCCATCATTCGACATCCTTACACAAATCGATTTACCGAAATAATTTATTTATTCGGACGTGACAGAATAAACCTATTTTAATTGTCGTTTGATTGTTATCGATTCCACGTTCATCAGTCATTCAAATGACGATATGCGATTAACGAGTAATGTTGTTAAAGTGGTCGCTCGTTGTGTTGCCAGAACAATAACAAGAAAAGTGGTGGTTTATCAAATAAGTAATTTATTTTATGTCAAAATATGATAAACAGGCGTATTTCTAAACGTTTATTATTTTCTTTTCTGTGATTTTATACCATTTATTTCGAAAGAAAAATAATTTGACATCCATATCAGATATTAATGTTTTAGTACAAAGGTTACACATAAAAAAAAATTGTTTGAAGCCTTATCTTTATTTCAAAAGACCTATTCCATGTTAACACAATCGAGAGGGAGTAGCGAAAAAAAGTCGCCTTTTCAAATGTACCAGAGCTATCCCTAATATATTTTCTACAGGATTAATTTCGGGGAATGTGTTTTGGAGCTACATGACCTTATCCTACCATCCCCTTTCTACTAAAGGACAAGTAGTAAATCAACCCACTATACCACCTAAACATAATGAATTTTGTTTGGATACGTAACAAACGTTTCGATTCTACATTTCTAATACGTACGGCCAAGGATTGGAACAACCTGCCAGTTTTCTTGTTTCTGAGAGATGTAATCTGGACCTTTTCAAGGCCAGAGTGAATAGGTATCTTCTAAGTCCACGTGTTTCATCTTCGACCATATTGTCGCTTACCAACAGGCAAGTTAGTGATCAAACGTGGAGTTATCAGCAATAAAAAATACACTATTTGACATTTTAAAATTGAGATCCAAACCAAACATTTACAAAGTCGCATATACTTAACTATATAAATGTTAAAACGTTCTAAAAAAACTAGGATGGATGGAAAAACGAACGGACGAACGAACTGGTAGACAGCCGGAGAGACGGACGGACAGAAATAACTTACTAGTGTTCTTTGTTGTACCACGGAACCCTAAAAGGGACAAAAAGACAATGACAGAATTATACTCATTCAATTCAAAAGCAATAAATATGAGTTATATTAAAACCTACTGTATACAAATACACTAAATCTCTAAAATATGCAACAAACAGCGAAATAAAACTAACAAAGTACTACGATTATTGTAGCACTCTCTACATTTCCTTACAGAAGCTACGACACTACTACGAGCAGCTACGACACAATAAACCGTTTCCTCGCTTTAATCGACTACCCGTCGTAATCTTTAAAACGGTCGTTTAAACGTTCAAAATTTAAATATTAATCGCAATCATGGCACGACCCGTGTATTATCAAATAAATTAAATTAACCCTTAAAGCGGGAAATTACACGTAGCAATTAGGTAGCAACGGTCCAGCAATTTAAGGTTAGAAGTAAAATAACACGACATTCCGCCGCGGCTCTGGGCCGCACAAATTCTCATCTGCGGACCTTTTTTTCAGAGATTTTAATTATTCTGTATGCCTGCGAGAGAACAAAAGAATTTAGAATTTAGAAGGTGAAGTAAAAATAATAATTTTGGCTGCAAAAATGGCGAGCGAAGAAGGAATTCGTGAGTTCTTAGTTCTTATTTTGAAGCTTGTACTGGATTATTAACAAGTTTGAAAACTGTTGTAAAGCTAGTAGAATTTTTAAACAGTAAACAATTTAAAAATAACTTTTCTCTGGCAATGCTATGGCAGTCCCACCAAATTGACATACCAAAACAATGTTTTGTTATCATCAGTCGGTTGTCAACAGGGTGATCCTTTCGGTCCCGCCATTTTCAGCCTGGCTATTCACCCAATTATTCAACGTCTCAAGTCCAAACTTAATGTTTGGTACTTGGATGACGGAACCTTAGGAGGCGACGTTGAAACTGTTCTAAGTGATTTACAAATTCTCATATTTAAATTTTTCTAAATGCGAACTTTTTGTTTGCGATTCATGTCCGGATAAAGATGTGGTTATTGAAAAATTCAAATAATTTTGCCCCCAATATCAAATCATTAGACAGGCGTTCTCTCCGTCTCCTGGGTTCACCGATATTGCATGGGTCTTTTTCATCTTTTGTTAAGGAAAAAATTCAAAATTTTATGGGTGCTTCCGACAGGTTACTCAAAATTAACGCCCATATGGCGTTTACAATTATCAGATACTGTTTGTTTGTTTCTAAATTTATGTACACTTTACGATGTAGTCCACTGTGGAAACACGGTGAGCTCCTTTCGAGCTTAGACAATGTCGTAAAGGAAACTCTAATATCGATTTTGAATGTTGATTTGAGTGACAGGACATGGTTACAAGCCTCACTACCTGTAAGGTTAGGAGGCTTAGGGATCCGACAAATTTCAACTGTTGCGTTACCGGCATTCTTGTCCTCATTTCATAGTACTCATAAATTAATAGAAAAAATCCTTGCACCCTCTTTAGGTCCTTCCGATGTAGTTGTATCTCATTGTCCAAATACCGATTTTCCCAGGAAATTGTCTTCCCAGAGACTGTGGGATCGGCCGATCTGCGAACTAGCATGAAAATCGCTACTAGATACGTGTCCTAGTATTGCAGATCACGCTCGTATTCTTGCTATCTCTGTTTGGGAATCGGGACTTTGGTTGCAAGCCATGCACTCTTTTAACACAGGTAGCCTTTTAGATCCAACCGCATTTCGTCTAGCTGTCAGCTTACGATTGGGTGCAAGGTGCTGTGAGGCCTGCAGTACTGCTGTTGACCAGCTTGGTCACCATGGTCTCTCTTGCTCGAGAAGCGCTGGTCGTATTGGCCGACACGCTAGCCTGAACGACATCATACGCAGGGCACTTTCCACCGCCAATATCGCAGCTGTGCTCGAACCGAGTGGTCTTGCGCGTGACGATGGAAAGAGGCCTGACGATATGACACTTGTGCCCTGGAGGTTGGGGCGGCCCCTTGTATGGGACGCAACTTGTGTCGATACTTTGGCGCCGTCACATCTTCCTGAGACACAAGGTAGGGCTGGTGCGGCTGCCAATTCAGCAGAGCAGCACAAGTGACGCAAATATGCTAACCTCGGCAGTGGTTACATATTTGAGGCGTTTGGGGTCAAGACATTGGGCCCTTGGGCACAGGGAGCTCACCTCATTTTCAAAAATCTTTCAGAGCGCCTGGTTAATGCGACGCGTGATCAAAATGCTGGCGTGTTTCTGGCTTAACGCATTAGCATTGCCATTCAACGTGGTAATGCCGCCAGCATGTTGGGTACGCTGCCAACTGGTAGTGGGCTTGACGAAGAAGGTCTGTTATAATGGAAACTGACGTGGTTTTCACACAGTTTATCTATATTACACGGGAATTACTCACGTACGATTTAGCCGGTCACTCCGACTATAGTTTCAACCACATTAGGCGGGCTTTTTCAAGGTGAATGCGCGCGCGCGGCTGCGTCTCGCTTTGCAATCTAACGAGTGTAATTCCCGTGTAATATAAATAAAAAGGACTATTATAAGTCTTATTTTGTAATATTTATTCTTATTGTCTTATAATAGTTTTATTTTGGCGGCTATCTTGACAATATTACAACGTTGGGTATTACTTATTGTATTGTCCCCAGAACTAAAGGCGTATGCAATTTTTTTTGCAAAATTGGTTGTAGCTTTGTTCTGCTTGCAAGATTTGACCTAATCAAACTAATAAGCATTGCAAGTCAAATATAAACTTGTAATAAAATGTGCACCCGAGCTGAATGCACTAAAATTAATAATTATAAATGTACTATTTCTCACGCAAATGTGCATACACGCTACATATCGGGCCCGGTATCTTCGCACTAGAACTAATTCCATGCAACTCGTTTGTGCGGAACGAGGACGAGATAACATCTGCGAGTTTTGTCACAATTCTGTTATTTTCGCATATTTCCTTTGTAGCATGAATGTCAGCCTGGCGATGGAAATTTCGGTGGAACAAATTAAACAAATAAACAATTTTGTCAAACGCTATTATTAATATAATCGTAGAACATCATGTGAGTAGGCCCTATCAATATCTTAAAGGCTTATCGATCACACTCACAGAAAAGAAAAGGGATTGTGTTTTTCTTTTCTTTGATCACGATGTAAAAAAAGACACCACATCTTACAGAAAATGTTTATAAAAATGCACATCTTCAATACAAATATTTACATCTCTCTTGCTCTTATGCAAATTAAGTAGAGTGCATGTGAGACGTAAGAAGTACCTTTATAAATATTTCAACCCTCTCAGGCATTTTTCAAACATGTAAAAGACACGCGAAGTGAGACGTGACATTGAGCTAACAAGCTTATGAAAGGGATATACGCCACATAGAAGAGAAAACGCTCTTATTGAATGTAAAAACTGTCCTGAATAAAAAGTTTGGACAAAGCAAAGTTAAAATAAAACAAGATTAATTTTGCTCATATAAATAAATCCTAAACACAAAAAGCGTAATGAAATCTGTTTAAAAAAAAGTGTCATGCTTAGAATGTAACTGATAAAGTCTCGCTAATCATTTAAAATACGACCGTATTATATTTTTATCTTAGAGTTGGCACGACAAGAAAACGCCATTTTCCTGTCATAAGACGGTCTCAGCATAATTAGGTCAGTCTTCCAGAAAATTATCAAGAAAAAAGTAATTGTCGCACAAAATTAAGCGGACACGAGTGAAGGCCGTTCGGATTGCCTAAACCGAACCCTACAAGGGTCGGGTGCGGACCCAATTAATTCGTCAGTGTGGACGTATTCAAGAGTGAAAGAAAAGGGGGCACCCCTTGGCGAAATATAGAGGACTTGACGGCAGGTGACGAAGGACTCACAAGACATTTGTAAATATAGCCAGCAACTATTGGATTATATTTTAATCCGCACGCTGCTGGCCAATTAGTCCCTACTAGTTAGTTATTTTGGCTGTGACCCTCCATCGAGTCATACTATAATATATCTATGAAGGCACCTCTAAATTGTGGACTACACTAATTAATAATTGTTGCAATTCAAATATTACTTCTAATGTCTTCTAATTACTGCAGAACACATACACAAACTTGGGTGAATTAAGTTTAAATAATAAAGATTTTGTTAAATTATGATAACATTTTTGGCATAATGCGGCTGCATTCAGATGTAGCAGGGTTATGTGAGATAGAGCCTATTAAAATCCCCTCAGTAGCTAAATTTTGTGCTGGACGCAGACAACCGAAGTCTTGATAGAAACTTACCGGTGCAACCTGTCATGTGGGCCACGCCACACTGTTGTTTTCTCTTTGCTCTTTGAATGAGAGGTTAAAACTGACCACCCATACCACCCGGAAGGCCCCCTTTTAGTCAGATTTTATGATAGGCAAGGGATGCTGAAGCCGTACTCTGAGACCTGAAACAGTCCCCTAAGTGAAGCTTGGGTATTACTGACCGAATTCTACCAGCGTTAGCAGGTGTTCAAAAATAAGGTTCAAAAGTACAGTTACTATAAATTTATTCAATCAAACAAAATGATTAAGTTAAAGGTAAATCAAAGGGTCGTGAGCTCGAATGGTGGTGGCTTATCTTGAAAATCACTGGATAATTAGGGCTTAACTCTGGAGACAGGATGCTGATCGCTGCAGACTGAAGAGTGCTCGTCGGTGAAGGCTTGGCGGCCGTAGGCAGCTAATTGTTATTAAGTATTGAAATAACATCGTCGTCTAACATCAGGCGAGATGGAAGTCTATTATAAAAAAGTGAATCTATAATTTTTTATAGTTTTATTTTATCTTGTTGTAATAAAGGTGAAGTTTTACCACTTTTAAGCAACGCGATATTACTACAAATGACCATAATGCTTGGTTTATTGTATTGAAGTCGCATCTAGCGGCGCAAAACCATGGCGTTTACACACAGTCGTGCGTTTCGCTTCTTTATTCGCGTATTTTTCGTAAAGTATCGCTGTAATGTAATATGTGCCTTTGCGGTTTCCTTCATAATTATAAAATCTGTATGAGATATTGCAGACATATTTAATAAATAGGTATTTGAATGAAATCAAAAAACAAGGAGAAAAGCGCAAATGAATGTTACTTTATTTTATTTTTCAATCGAGCGAAATGGCCATATTCTTGTTTTGGTCTTTGGGGGTCCCTAGATAAAACATTGAATTTTGATATGACAACGTTTTTATAATTATAAGCTAACCATGGAAGTAGACACACTTAAACTAGAATGACCAAAATTTGTAAACGTCGGAAAAAAGGGCCTTAAGGAAAAGGGTTCAAATTTCTCCAATTAATATAGCAAGTGTTACACACTTCGACTCCAGAGATAGTTTGTGCCCCCTAGTAATCGTCTGAGTACGCCCACCGCCACTAACCAATACAGCCGTGTAAGTTTTTCTCCCCGATCGGCCTGTTCAACGAAATTTAATCCGGCACAGCCACGTGTGATGGTAATGGCGTAAAGATTGCGGATTATGGATGTTTTCTTCACATACCTAGACCTGTGATTTTCAATATTTTGAGTAACAGGTTTGAATTGATTTTTTAAGCCTCATTAGATTTTCAAACTGCTGAACAGGTTCGCTTGAATTATACCCAAAACACTCTCGATCAAATCACCTTTTAAATATTTGTTTTAAAAAAACCGTTTAGCTTTTTGGGAGCTCCGATGCTACAGATAGACACTCAGATACACATATCACTGTTGCACAGACACAAAGACACACATACACAAAGACACAGATACACAAAGACACAAATACACAAAGACACAAATACACAAAGACACACGGACACAAAGACACACAGACACAAAGACACACAGACACAAAGACACAAATACACAAAGACACACAGACAAATAGACACACAGATACATTCCGTAAAACGCATTCCGATTGAAATGAGCTTAGTTTTTCAATATGAAGAATAGTATTTTTTTTTAAAGCAACTTGTAACTTAATAGTTATGGTTCTATTTAAACCTATTATACCCTTAAAAAGCTTGCAAACACGATCTTCTATGCGCCCGCTTTATGAAAACTGACAGGAAATTGGAATGGGCGTGCCTGCATATTGGCGGGCGGGTCCGCCGCCGATCGGTAATTTGCAGGATGTTAGCCCGATGCACGTACGCAAAGACATTTTGAAATTCTTGCTGATACCTTAATAAATTTTAACAAGTAAAATACATTCATTATATTTAAGTCAAAACTTGCGTATATTATGTGTGATACGCTATGCTACGATGCACAGCTACGATGTTCTTTGTCTTCTTTTTTTGGGAGGATTATGGCATCGCACATCTTGTGTATTTGCCATTGTCAAGTGTTAAAATATATTTAGGTTTTATTAAATATCAACAAACATAAGTCATAGTCAGCGTCAAGGAAAATAAGTCACGGTCAATTCTAAGTGATGTAAAGGGTTTCATCATCATCATCATTATTTCAGCCGTAGGACGACCTCTGCTGGACATAGGCCTCCTCCATCGATCTCCAAAAAGCCGGTTGGAAACGGCCTGCATCCAGCGTTTTCAGCGTAAAGGGTTTAGAAGCTTTTTTTTGGAAACAACATGAAAATATATATTTCACCTCTTTATATCACATTGGCTCTTTGGAACTTCATATCGGCTCAGGGGCCTTACGGACAACAGCTATAGCGGCACCAAACTAACGTTAGATCCGCTCAGTTGGAAAATCACGTGATCGCTAAACGTATCTGGGCGCGTTAAGGTTCATGTTTGCGTGATTTTCCAACTGAGCGGATCTAACGTTAGTTTGGTGCCGCAATATCTGTTGTCCGTAAGGCCCCAGTTCTGGAAGTTGTTGACGCGTACGTCTACCTAGGACAAACAGTGCAGCTAGGCAGGTCCAACTTCGGGAAAGAGGTAAATCGGCGAATCCAACTCGGCTGGGCAATGTTTGGTAAACTTCGCAACGTATTCTCGTCCAAAATACCTAAGTGCCTTAAGACGAAAGTCATATGGCAGTGAAACGTGGTCTCTCACTATGGGCCTCATAAACAAGCTCAAAGTCGCACAACGAGCTATGGAGAGGGCTATGCTCGGGGTTTCTCTACGAGATCGAATCAGAAATGAGGAGACCCGTAGACGAACGAAGGTTACCGACATAGCCTATCGGATTAGCAAATTGAAGTGGCAGTAGGCAGGGCACATATCACGCAGAACAGATGGCCGATGGAGCCGAAAGGTTCTCGAATGGAGACCACGGACCGGTAAGCGCAGCGTAAGACGTCCACCCACGAGAAGGACAGATAACCTTAAAGAGACCGCAGGGAAACTCTGGATGCAGGCCGCTTCCAACCGGCCCTTTTGGAGATCGATGGAGGAGGCCTATGTCCAACAGTGGACGTCCTACGGCTGAAATGATGATAATGATGATATCACTTTGTAGTTTGTTGTAGCACAACCACCTAAAACTACGTAACCATAGATACGGTTCACAAAGTTATTTCAAGCGATAAATAAATATCTATTTATAAACCGTTTCGATCTCTGCTCTGTCGAATAAAAACTGTCTGGAAATTGCAATGGACAAGCCTGAAATGTATTTCCTATTTGTGGCGAAACGAGCTCTCAGTGATTTGTCAGGTTACGGTGCTATCACTGAGGCACGTCGAACGTAGATACTCCCATCAGACCCAATATATTTAAAGATAAGAATTTTTTGATGAAAAGGTCGTGAACAGGTGGAGAAAATAGGGGTTACCATTGTATGAAAACCATTGGGTGTGTTAAGTTTTTACCCGACTACCCAAAAAAGAGAGTAATACTAGAACATCTCTTACATCTTAATTTTAGTGTTTTAGATGCAGTTGCGCTTTACGGTTTTAAAATTAATTGTACTGTTGATTACGGATACTTCATGAGTGAATACACAATATACGTAACAGAAAGTTGAATGCTTGAACTTTAATTGTATTTTGTCACTTGTAATTGCTTGATGAACATCAATATACTGAAAAAGAAATAAACCTTACCAGTTTGAACGAAGTTGAATGGATTTTTTTAAATAAAATTGGTTGAACATCTAGCAGTAGCAAGTGCTCTGATTGACTTAATAATAAAATTATAAAAATATTCTTTTATATGTCTACTAGCTGTTGCCCATGACTTCGTACGCGTAGACTTTCATATAAACTTTCAACCCCCTTTTGTCATCCTTAATTCGGCCCTTTCGTAAAATCCTTTCTTAGCGGACCTCTACACCCCATAAGGAATCTACCTGCCAAATTTCAGCTTCGTAGGTCAAGTAGTTTTCGAGATTGCGTGTTTAATGAGTGAGTGAGTGCGTAGATGTATTTCGCATATATTTATATAGACTTAATATTATAAAGAGGAAAGATTTGATTGTTTGTTTGTTTGCATTGAATAGGCTTCCAAACTACTGAACCGATTTGAAATATTATTTTGCTGTTGGGAAGCCTCACTATCCCCGGGTGACTTAGGTGGGATCTATACCCGTGCGAAGCCGGGGCGGACCGCTAGTAATATTATAAAGCGATATTCACTCACTCACTCATCATGAAATCTCGAAAACCACTTGACCTACGAAGCTGAAATTTGGCGGGTAAATTCCTTATGAGGTGTAGAGGTCCGCTTAGAAAAGATTTTGAGATATGACCGAATTAAGAGGGTCACATGGGGACTGAAAGTTTATATGAGTTGTTGTGTTTAGGTGTACGCGTACAAAGTCGCGGAGAACAACTAGTATAATATAAAAATTAAATGTTCCTCTGTCTGTAACTCCTAAATACATAAATGAACCCCTACCACAGGTAGCCGGAGCCCTGCAACGCTGCCGGGGCAGGCTATGTTTTTGAGGTTTTATTTTATAAACAAAAGCATGGAGTCAAAAAGTAATAAAAAATTTGACAAAAGAATAAAACAAAAGAAAAACATGCGTATACAACAACGAGTGAAATCGGACTTAGTTTTTAGTTTTGCATGTAATATATTTACCTACCTACGAATAAGCATCTTATTTTTGTCCTCTAATATTTTATTTTCACTGAAATAATCACTATCCTGACAAATGCCAGCGGTCTGTTTATTGTCGTCCTTGGAGACAGCAAGATAGAGCTCTAAATAGCAGGCTTTTCTTTCTTACGTATTGTTTTTTCCACTGAATAAATCATGGCAGCGCTCTTCTGAAGGAAGTGTAATGTACTAAAATATTCAACAATTCTACGGAAGAATGGCGCGATATAAAACTGGTGACAGGTTATATTGAGCTGTCAATATCCAATAGACCTGGAATTACCCCAAGTTTTTGTTATTTCGTTATGAGACGGGTCTATTTTCTACATTTGAGACCAGACACTGAATAGATAATGAATTGGGCTGTGTGTTTAAGGAAAAAAATCAAAATAAAACAAAACACAAATAAAACCGTAATAAATCAAAGTTGTATTTATAAGTAAAGTTGTCAATAGAACTTTACTTACTGAAGTGTTTCACTACTTGATAAAATAAAACAAATAAGTAAACTTATTTATAACTAAAGTTCTATTGACAACTTTACTTATAAATACAACTTTGATTTATTACGGTTTTATTTTGTTTTATTTTACCAAGTAGTGAAACTGAAGTGAGAATAGGCGGACTACGACATCTTTTTAACCGAGTTCAAAAAGTAGGCAGTTACAAATTCGACCTGCCTACCCGGCTTCGCACGGGTGTAATTTACGTGCGAAGCCGGGGCGGGTCGCTAGTTATGTATATAAACCTTCCTTGAAAATATATCTAACTGATGGTGAAAACCGCTTCAAAATCCGTTGCGTGGTTTAAGAGGAGTTAGCGGTCATACAGACAGACAGACAGACGCGGAAAGCGACTTCAATTTATACTATGTAGAGATTCTACCATAGCCATAAAAAAAAAACTAAAGGTGAAACTTACCACCGTAAACTTTTGTCGAGTGTGAATGACCATTTTCTATGGAACAGCTGATACATTTTTTGCGATTTCAGGGTTGGATAAAGTAATAAAAGTTGTTAATAGTTGGTAGTGATGGGTACTATATTATATCTCTATCGATTTAGTACACCGCGCAAACCTGTATTTGTAGCAAACTATAAAGTGGCTGTAAAAAGTAATATTTTTCTTCAATTACCTTTATTCGGTTCAATGTCTTTAATTATAATAACTAAGTTAAAAGCAACAAAAAAAAACAGACAAGTACGAGTAAGACTTGCGTTCTAAGGGTTCCGTTGGATAGAAATCACAGAGCGCGAGTCCAAAAAAAAAAAAAATACATCAACAACAAAACATTAAAGTTATATGATTATTTACGGGATATTTACCGTGGTAAGGTTGTGGAATGAGCTCCCGATATTAGTAATAGCAAACAAAACATTAGTAATAGCAAAACAATTATTTTCGAAAGATTTAATTTTAAATTTAAAACTTTCGGATTTATTCCTTTATAATATGTGCTGTGAGACCTTGCCTCTTGCCAAATTTTATGATTCTAGGTCAACGGTAAGTACCCTATAGGTTTTGATTTCCTTGTGATTGAATCGCAAAATATTCGAAAATATGTGACATGCGGTCATATCTTTTGATCACGTAAAATAAGTTTGATTTTTTCAAAGCTGAAAGAAACCGTGGATCTGAGTATTTGATATAAATTTCGACTTGATATCTTTACGCGATCCTGAGAAAAAGGGTCTTGACAGACGGGCAGACGGACAACAAAGTGATCCTATAAGGGTTCCGTTTTTTCCTTTTGAGGTACGGAACCCTAAAAATAACTCTCGTTTTTATAACATCTATTGTGTTGCAGTTTGGTTGAATTCTCATACCGTGACTTCGTTATACGACTTACATCATATTGGTGTTCATTAATTAAATTAATTTCTAACGCATACGTGGTAATTATCTACCATCGCAATTAATTAGTACCGAAGTAATTTTTTTATTCATCTGATTACCAACAAACTGTCTTCTGCGAGGTATCATATCCACACCAGACGTAAAACAAACAAAATGAAAAATGTCCAAGTATGTCAATACCGCGGGAGCTTGTCGCATTGCGTGTCCGTATTCCCCTGGGCACGTTCCCTGGCGGTCCCCGGCGTACCCCGGGCGTTCTGTCCCAATGACGGCGACATAAGGCAGACAGGTAACCACATGAGGGATGCAATTTTGACAAACTACACTCTATTACTAAGGGCTAGGGTTGAAAATGTCATGCCAGAATTTGTGTAGTAATTAAGTGTAGAAAGTGCATGATAGATTGATAGTGGTGCGAGTCTTGAGTTAAATTTTTTAACTGGTGGTGTTTTTTTAACTTATCTGTTTAATTGTGAATTGCCATGCCATAGGTATTTTTTATTCATAATGTATTTTTAAAGCGCGAAATTAGCAAACACATTGCTCTACATTGCCATATCTAGTTTGTTATCGGAATGAAAGAAGGTTAGAAGGGTATAATTATATTTGTAACCAAACAAAGTTACCTAAACTGCACAGCCAAAAAAACCGAACAAGTACAAGTAAGACTCGCGCTCTGAGGGTTCCGTTGGCCGGAACCCTTAGAGCCCGTTCCTGCGTAAAGAAGTTATATACAATTGTCGGCTTTTATAATGGCTTAAGAACACGTTAGAAAAATAAAAGGTACCAATGACGGTATTTATTAACCGACTTCCAAAAGATGGGGGTCTTATTTTTTTGTGTATGTTACCTCAGAACTGCGTCATTTATAAAATGTTTTTTTTTTTAGATTATCTTTAAGAGAGAGTTTTATATCTTAGAAATTTCATCCAAATCGCTTCAGTTAAAGTCGGGTTTTAAACCAAAATAAATGGAAAAACTATGTCATCCAAGTGAACGAAATTGCGTACTTAGGTACGAATTTTGAAGTCGGTTTTTAAATAGATAATTATTTACAGAGGATTTGATATTTGGATGGAGAGAAAAAGAAAATTTTCTCTTTCCCTCCCGTTGGTTGGACGGCGGTCCGTCAACCAAGTCCGTCTCGTCTGTTAGCACTACAAAGCTGCAGTCACTGTAGGCCTAAAAAGCCCAACGATTCTCTCTACCGCTAAACAAATAAGCAATTTAAATGCTAGATAACAACATTACTTGCCTATCATTAAAATGTTATATTCTCGGAAACGTTCACGGAAATATTAACCTACATCCAGACAAGATGTTCCATCCCATAAACTCCATCGTCTGCCATTACTGGTACTGCATTACACGTAATGAACGCTTCAAGCCATTACGGGCGTCAGTTCGCAGACAATTTCGGGGGTTGAAATTTAGAGTAAAATAAAATTTTGTTTATTGCTGACTGTAGAAAACCGACACTGGAAGAAATGTTGAATATACTGTGCATTTTTTTAAATTAAATTTTAGGCTTGCGTTTGACCGCCAATTCGAGCGATGATACGGTCTACGGTAGTGCACGCTTGCCTAGAAGAAACCGATTCACTCGTGATTTGAAGACACCCAGATTGTAACTATTGGGGAATACTCATTCAGGCAGCGCATTCCACAGACTAGCAGTTCGCTTTATAAAGTGAATATATTAGAATTTAAGCGTACATTTACCTTTTGCTATCTTGCAGACCAGTGAGTGATGGTAGCCAAGCTGTAGTATGTGCGTTTTATATTCTGACGGCGCCCAGTTTGATCTTCGGCCCTGCAGCAATGACTCACATCACATCATCAGCCAGTGAACGTTCACTGCTGAACAAAGGCCTCCTTAGCGAAGGGTGTTGTCATAATCCCCAGAGTGGCAAGTGGCTTAGGGATCGCAGTACGTTCAGTTTGTACTAATAGGACGCTGCTGCCCTCCTACGGTGATTCTGGTCGCAGTTTTAGGACTCCAATGATAAATAAATTATGTGCAGTTCGATGCCATCGCTCAAAATCGGCGAAGGAAAACATCGTGAGGAAACCGGTATGTCCAAGAACCTTAAAAGTTTAGACACGACATTCACCAACATTCAGACTAGGTTGGCGGAACCCAGGCCGGCCGAGGATGAGGTGGACTGACGACATCAGAAATACTGTCGGGAACGAGTGGATGCGAATAGCGAGAGACCGGGGAGAGTGGCATAAACAAAGGGAGGCCTATACCCAGCAGTGGGTCACTCAGGGCTGATGATGATGATGATTATAATTCACCAACATGAACTGGGCCAGCATGGTGGATTATGGTTTATCCTCTCTGAGAGAAAGCATGTGTCCCAGCAGTAGGAAAATGATAGTGGCAGAAAATGATAATGATACATAGGTTCTGTGTTTTAAAAGTGAAAATTTTGGCAAACGATGGTTACCAAACCAACGGCACAGACATAAGGATCAACCCATTTAAACATTTCATCTAGTACATATACATTTTGCGCCAGCTGTTGAATTCTCATACAGTAAGTATCATCATCATCATCATCAGCCAGAAGACGTCCACTGCTGAACATAGGCCTCCCCTTTAACCTCCACAATAAGTATACTATTTGAAAATTATATTATTCAAAGCTCATCATTTCAGCCATAGGACGTCCACTGCTGGACATAGGCCTCCCCCATCGATCTCTAAATGAGCCGGTTGAAAGCGGCCTGCATCCAGCGTTTCCCTGCGGTCCCTTTTAGGTCGTCTGGCCAATCTTGCGGGTGGACATCCTAAGCTGCACTTACCACCTTCAACTGCTAATCCGCAGGGCTATGTCAGTAACTTTTGTTCATCTACAGATCTCCTCATTTCTAATTGGATCTCGTAGATAAACCCCGAGCAAAGCCCACTCCATAGCTCGCTGTGCGACTTTCAGCTTGCTTATGAGGCACATAGTGAGAAACCACGTTCTCCTATCCTTGTGGTCCTATGGCTGAAATGATGATGATGATTATTCAATGGTACTGATACTACTGGTCTACACAGTTACCTTACCTATAACAGTCCATAAATACTCCCTAAATAGTTAAGCTGGGTGCACGATGGCGGGGTGGATACGCATCAAGCGCAAATGATACAAAAATGAAGTCATTTACGTCATTACGGTATCGTATCTGCTGAATAAGTTATGATGATTGAATCCGTATCGTAAGAGTGGTATCGTTTAGCAAAGTGTAATCAGTGGGAAGGACCCTATCTAAAATATTATTTTTTATGGTTGGCTAGGCGTTTGATGGTAATCACGCCTATCCTGGAATGGGAACTAGCTCTTAAGTGAGGGAGCTGTTAGGTGCTAGGGTTAGGAGCAAAGATAATATAACCGCTTTATCGCGCACGAGTCATAATTCGATTGTGCACGATGTAAGCCGCGTTGGTCGCGGGTCGGGCATTAACTAGTGGCCGGACGTTAAATACCCTACCACTATACCACTACATGTTATAGTTTCAAGAGGCGAGACGGTGGTCAAGCGCAAGCCTATCAGGATTACAAATATAGACTGTCCTAAGCCGAAAGGAGGTCATTGTACTCATCATTATTAACAACTTTTACTATAGAACCAATCATGAAATCTCGAAAAAAAGTCAACTGTTCCATATAGAAAACGGACAAAATGTATGGAACAGCTGATATTTTTTGGTTGGTTTTTCATGATGACCTCCTTTTGGCATCATCATTTCAGGCATAGAACGTCCACTGCTGAACATAAGCCTACCCCATCGATCTCCAAAAGGGCCGGTTGGAAGTGGCCTGCGTCCAGCGTTTCGCTGCGGTCTCTTTTAGGTCGTCTGTCCATCTTGTGGGTGGATGTCCTACACTGCGCTTACCAGTCCGCAGTCTGCATTCAGAACTACCAGAACATTCAGAGGTTCGCTTTCCAGACCTTTCGACCCCATCGACCATCATAGTACAAAACAGCATAGTGCAGTCTATATGTGTAATTTTGTATATCAAACAAAGAAAATAAAAAGCCTTAATTATTACTTATTACTAATAAAATTATATACCTTCCGTTGTACTTAAATAAATAAAACCATTATATGATTTTGTATAATAAAATTAATGATATAAAAATAATTGTGCCTATTTTACTATTGATCTAAATTTCACTTTTAAATGAATATTGGCATATAAAATTTAACTTATCTGACAATAAAGTATTCTCTATTCACGCAAATCAAAAAACTTTTATTAACTGTTGTTGAAATGCTTAGAATATTTATCTGCTTAAAATGTTACCAGATTTAACTTAAAGCTAGATAGGCACTTCTATAAAAGTAAAACTTTCCACAGACACGGTTTTACAATCTGTTTAAAGAATACAAAATCCAGACTAAATCGTTCATCTGCACTCATTCTGATTACTTTCTCTTGTAAACCGAAAAAAGGTTTTACTCAAATTATTATTTTCTAAGGGTTAGAAAAAACGGAAAAATAAAATACGAATAAGTGTTTGAGAAAAGTTTTTGGCATTTTATTAAACTTTTTATTGCTCGTGTAACCTCTTCGAACTTATAATTGTTTGTGAAATGTTTAATGATACATCAGAAATATTTAGCGCACATCAAATGTTTTACAGTGATCTTCTGTTTGTAGATCAAAATAGTATTGAGAGGAAGTTGGAAGGCCTGAGCAATAGCGTAGGTCCCGCAATTGCAGCCCGACATGGAGTATTGCTCTCACCTCTGGAATCATCATCATCATTTCAGCCATAGGACGTCTACTGCTAGAACATACGCCTCCCCCAGCGATCTCTTTAAGGGCCGGTTGGAAGTGGCCTTCATCCAGCGTTTTCCTGTGGTCTCTTTTAGGTCGTCTATCCATCTTATGCCGAACGGCAGCCCTGGGAAGAGACGAAGACGACCGCGAAGAGCCTTGTTTTACCATCACCACAATCACGACCACTCTGCCAAGAGTGCACGACTACGAAGAAGAGATCCATCTTATAGGTTGACGTCCCACGCTGCGCTTACCGATCCTGGTTTCCATACGTGGTCGTGGTACCTTTGGAATGGTGTACTGGAATACCAATCGCAGCCTCTCGACTCTTCACAGCAGCGTGCCACTATAATTGTTGACAATCCCAAGCTCACCAACTAGTTGGAACCACTTAGTCTCCATAGAGTTGTCGATATATATCTACGGATTGTTTTTCGGGGAATGCTTTGAAGTTCTTTTGATCGCATGCGTAGGAATTCCACTACCGCACATCCTGACATCGTCAAAACGCTCACCCTGCGGCCAGGTGGAGTGATGCGCTGCATAAAACAGCGGGAAAAACAGGATGCAGAGAACTGTCAACCAAACTCAGTGGCGTGCATGAGCAGAAGTTTATGTCTGGTGAACAATAAAAGATAAATGAAAATGCTTTTGATGTACAATTAAATTATTAAAAAAAAAAACTCTTATTGTTTGTAAAGAATTGAAGTGCTCTCTCAATTAAAAGTAAGATAATTGTATTATTTTAACTTAGAAACTTAGGTATTTTAGAATCTTAAGCAATGCTTCTAATAGTATTATCGAGTAAAGTTAGATCATTTATTACCACGTTTCAATTTTAGTTTTAAATTCTATTAACCTTGATCTTACCTTTACTGAACAGTAAAACTGTTTTTTTAATTATGACGCCTGATTTACACACGTAAATTGTTTTTTTTTAATGTTATCTAGCTCTACTGGGTTACTAAGCCAAAAGGAGACTTTACTATAGGAACAACTATAAAACCACAAAAATAAACATATTATGTACTTACTACACTTTATACTTTTGAGGGCGATAGTGGCCGGGCGGTAACATGTGCGATTTACAATCTGACTGCACCCGGTTCGATCCTCATAAATTATGTGCAGTTTTGATGAGATCGCTCAACAACGGTGATGGAATACATCGTGACGAAACCGGTATGTCCAAGAACCTAACAAGTTCCAAGACAAGACATTTACCAACATGCACTGGGCCAGCATGGTGGATTAGAACTATCTCTCTCTCAGAGTGAAGGCCTGTATCCCAGCAGTGGGACAATGATAGGCTGATAATGATGAAGTTCTAAGTTTTCCTAAAATGAGTAATTTATTCATTTTCTTCTTCTTTTTAGTCGATGTATCGAATATTATTAAATTGTTTTTAAACCACCCTTGTGGCACTCTCCGTGACTTCTTCCCTACATAGTATAAATTGAAGTCGCTTCCACCCCGGCTTCGCACGTAAATTACACCCGTGCGAAACCGGGCGGGCGGGTCGCTAGTGTAATATATTTAAACACAATATAACACTTTCAAATATTTTCTATCGAATTAACAGCAAGGCTGTAGCTGTAGGCACAAATCACGCGTTGGGTTCCTTTATTACAATCCTTGCTATTCAATAAATTGCTCGAATTGAACACGCACTTTTTGCGCCTTAGAAACTCGGAAATTCCAATTTCAAATGCTTGATTGATAGCCACTATTACTGATTGGTTGACCGAAGGATCTATTTCTACGACAACCGCTAGGCCTTTGCGATCGAAACCACTGTAACTTGAGCCTTGATTAAAGTTATCGCTATTATCGATTGCTATCATTTTCATGGTTCATATAAGGCTGGTTAGTGCAAATCATTGGACAGAATTATTTTTGCAGTAACGACAGCCGTTATTACTTTTAAGTTAAAGTTTGTTTTTGATCAAGTTGTTGTTTCGCAATTTGTATAAGGGGGTTCTACACGTGTGTTGATTGGCTCCGTTGACAGTTAGGAAGATAAACGATGTGTATCATTTGTCACTGGTGTCCCTTTGACGAGTTCTTGTGCACTCGTCCTATTAAATGCAGATTATAATGAGAAATTTCGTACGTTGATTGATGGTGGCCGATGTATCGAGGGGCTGGTATGGTGTGAAATGGGGCTTTTACTGTGCTTAGTGTGGTAAAAGTATTTTCGACTTTTGTATAGTCACTGTTTTTTCAAGTCTTTAGTTGTGATAAGTTAAAAAAAACCGTAGCTAAGTTTTAGCAGTAACTAAAATTACAAAGACTTTTTTGATAAATTAATCGTAACGTTAAAGCTTTCAGTTTGTATTGATATTGAACAATGTCGGATGTGAAAGGAACGAATAATTTAGTGTTACTTGTACTATTATTAAATAATAGTACAAGTACATACATACAGACATACATACATAAATATACATACATATATACACACACATACACACACACACACACATACATACATGCATACATACAAACTTTGCTTAGTTTGGGGTCAGATGACCGTGTGTGCAAAAATGTCTCAAAAATATTTATTTATTTTATTTATTTATAAATATATACATACATACATACATACATTCATTCATACATACATACATACATACATACATACATACATACATACATACATACATACATACATACATACATACATACATACGTACTAACCAACAGTGCAGTTGAATAAAAGCTTGTAAAAATAAACATTATTTTTTTGTTGGAATTCAATTATGGCTATTACCATGTTATGTGCATTATTGTGTCATGCGTCCATACAAATACCAGATACCTACGGAGTTATTTACCAAAACAAAGACAGCATGTAAACATTTTGCTTATTATCGAGCAGGCGTCGGCAGTGGCCCGTGAAATTATGCCCCGGGTGCGCCGTAGTGGTGCACCCTTGCCGGGGTGGGGTTAACTTATAACAGGAAGCGAGTTAATAATACTTATAATAATTAATTATTAACAAATAAAAATAACATTATGTTTTTATTTTCGGACAACATGATATTGACTTATAACTATAAAACTTAAACTATAAACGAATAATAATAGCAACAAAAAAAAAATATACTCGTAAGTAATATTATTTATTCAAACATTTTACGCAGACAACTTCAAACTCTTCCGTTGTCCGTTCCGTTGTCGTTGAAAGGAAAAAAAACTAGTTCCATCCCATACACAAATGGCCATTGAGTCACTAGAAAGCCAAACTAGAATGACACACGGCGCTACATGTTGCCTTGTTACTTCCTAACCAGTATGTGATGTAAACGGCGCGACCAGCTCCGCCGCAATTTGCAGACTGCCATTGAAATACTAGTACTGTGGCTTTCTAGTGAGTTTTTAGTGATGCTTATGTGACTTATTTTTGGAAATTATTTTTTTCGTGGAAGACTAGCCTAGATTTGCAATATTTCAGTAGCGCGGTAAAAACCCATAAGCAATTAATAATCTACCGTGTGATATTATTGTATGTTATTTAAAATTGACATAAATACCAGACAAACTAATCTTCTGACCTCGTCTATGAGATGTATAGTTACAGCTGACTTTATCTAATACCTATACGTTTTCAAACTTAAATTTATATTTTAATAAAACTACATACTATCAAAGTAAATTAAATAAATTTGGGGTCCCCTTTAGTATTTTTTTTGTTCCTTAATATTTTTATTTGTTTAACTGTAGAGTTCGTCTGTTAAACATATTGTCTATTTAATGCCTTCTCTTGCTCGAAAAATAAATAGAAATAAAATTAAGCCTGCAGATTCTGCTAAATTGGACCCCTAAAATATTGCTAGAAGGGAATTAGGGGCTATAGGGGAGTCCGTACCTGTCCTTACTTATGTTACTTCCCTCCTCTCTTCAAAGAATGTTAATTTAGACATTTTTGGACGCTGACCAGAATTACCACCTTCCAATTGGAACCAGCACTCAGATAGAACTATATTAGAATTATTTTAGAATTTTTGAGTTCGAATATTTAATGAGATTTAAACGCACATTTAAGTTATTTTTATACTTGTTCGGTATTCACCCGACTGCAAAAGATTGTAAGTTTTAGGGATTGTAAGTTTTAATTTAAGGGAGACCCATTAAAATATCTTGTTTAGTACGATTAAATTAACCTTGTTTATTGCCACAAGCGTTGTAAACTCACTAAACCTTTATTGGTTCAATTTAGTCTCGGTTTCAGCATAGTTAAATAACTTTGATATAGCTCATAACTGTCTAATAATAGAATTTTTGTGACAAGCACGAAATTGGTTCTAATCTCTTATTTGGAATTTTGTCAGCTTGCCAATTTAAATCATGGCTACACTATAAATATAAATAAATAATAAATAAATATTCGGGACATTTTTGCACACACGGTCATCTGACCCCAAACTAAGCAAAGCTTGTGATATGGCTGCCAGAGACTGATATACATACATATATAGGTTTAAATGCATACTTAAATAGATTTGATAGCCCGTTGGTCCAGTTGGTAGTGAACCTGCCTTCTGAGCTTGGGGGCGTGGGTTCGATTCCCACCTAGGACAAACATTCATGTGATGAACATTTGTGTTTGTTCTATATCTGGGTGTTAATATCTATTTAAGTATGTATTTAAAAACTATATATGTATGTATATCAATCTCTGGCAGCCATATCACAAGCTTTGCTTAGTTTGGGGTCAGATGACCGTGTGTGAAAAATGTCACGAAATATTTATATTTATTTATTTATTTATATTAACACCCAGATATAGAACAAACACAAATGTTCATCACACAAATGTTTGTCCTAGATGGGAATCGAACCCACGCACCCAAGCTCAGAAGGCAGGTTCACTACCAACTGGACAAAGGGCTATCGAACTATATAAAATAGGTCATTCGTTACTGGTTATGACTGAATATTTGGGTTTTGTTGTACTATTACAGGGAACCCTTATAAGATCGTTCTGTCCGTCCGTCTGTCCACCTGTTCTAATCCTTTAGAAACTTCTAACATCTATGGTTATTATGGTAAGTGTATGAAGCTATGCACCTATGAAGCTGTGTATAGGTATATTTACAATATGTTACCTACACAAACTGGAATGTCAAGTATTAAAAAATGCAAGTAAAATAGGAATGAAATATTTTTTCGTAGCATTCCCCCGTGATGATGGTATCGTTGCACACTTATTTTGAAATGAAGGTAAGGTTTGAACGTAACTTTTTATTGAGTCTATCCTTTGCGAAATATGGCCCACCAAAGTGGCAAAAAGTGCTCCCGCTGCATTTCTTAATTGTTTATGCGTATTAACATCCTCTATTCAAAATTATTGTGATTTTTTTTTTTTTTTTTTATAGAATAAGTGGCAAACAATCTACGGGCCACCTGATGGTAAGTGGTCACCGCCGCCTATAGACACCTACAATACCCGGGGCATTGTCAGTGCGTTGCCTACCTTTGAGGACTCTATTCACCCTTCGTTTGAAGCAGTCCAAATTATATTTCGGAGGAAAAACCGAATGTGGTAATGTGGAATGTGGTGTGATGACAATCTCTTTTTGAGTTATTTAAATGTTATAAATTCAAGACATTCTAGCTCAAATGTCATTGACCTTTTCACAAAATTTAATTATCTTGATAAAGAATTTTTTCCTAGTTTTTTCTCTTTGACCAAATCATAAAAAGTGAGTTATGTCGGGATGATACAATCCTAAAACTAACGAGCTTCTTTCATTAGAATTTTTCTATGACCACGCAGCTTCTGAAATATACATGAGAACAAAATAAAATGTTTTTGACAACGGAACCTCATCATATGCGTGTCTCGATACGGTCTTGGATAATTATTTATATAGTACAACCGAGCAACGGACAGGGACAAGTGGAAAGCTCTAGAGGAGGCCTATACCCAACAGGGGTTCTCATCATAGAACATGTAATTTTTAAGAAAACAACAATGACGTGAAATAAATTCAAAACATTGTATAATCAATCAAATAATTCATATTAATAATTATATAATGTAAAAGTTGACATAATTAAATATAAAATTTATTAATTCTATAATTGTAATGGATGAGAAATAAAAGGCTTTTTTATTTATTTATTTTATAGTACAACTAACACTATCTGTTACTACACCCACATTTATAAAAAGGAACGCACATATTCATTACAATTGTGCGAATTCGTTTTTGCCGTTAAAACAATACTATACCGGTCCAAGTTTTTGTTGGGTCTATTATCTAGTATACGCTGCAATTTACATCTTATCAACAGTACATAGCGTAGCATTTGGCCTGACAGCATTATATGCATTAATTATGGAGCAAAAGTAGTCTTTAAGTAGTCATAATATATCTGGTGATCACATGTGTTGACACCGGGTCTTAGAGTGAAATCTCTGCCAAGTTACTTAAGTACCGTATTCAACAAACAGTGACTTTTAAACCGTTTACCAAAATCAGACCAACGTCGAATGTTCAAAAGTTCATATGTTCTTGAGAGTAAAAACCGGAAAAAACAAACTGCCAACCCATATCGCAAATGTTTCCAAACGACAGACAACAATTCGCAAAATGTTGTAAAAAATATATCCAAAACGAGGGTACTTAGAATGCCACCACCGTTGACACACGTAAGCGCCCTCTCCCTTCAGGGCGATGACTTCCTACCTCATAGACAGCTATCATTAGGTTAGAAGTTTAGTTAACACATTGGCACAAAACAGTGCTCTACCTGTGTATTAATAATACATAACTTGTGATCGAAGCGCGCGTGGAGGCTTTTATCTATTGTTACCGGAAGAAATATGATACATTCCTCAGCAACAACTTCATTATTTTATTTAACAATCGACATAAACAGAATCAGTCAGCCATGTGGTTGGCTGGCTGGCTATACACACACACGGCACACGGCTGGCTATATTATACACTTTTCCCTCCAAAAGCTAGGCAAGGTTGTCATGGCGTGAGGAGTGTCATAGGTGGCTGGTTGACTTATATACACTTCCACCTCCAAAGACTTGGCAAGCTTGGCATGGGGTCAGGGAGTGTCATGGTGGCTGCTTTGCATTGGTAGATTTGCAGGCAGAAGTCACTTCCATTCCGTTACACTATCGTATTTCTCAGCACCAGTTTTTTTTTGCTCTATTCGTTACATAATCGCTCGTCACTTTATCACTCGATAGATATAAAAATAGCCCTCCAAAGCAGGGCTTAGGAATTGCAGAGCAAGACCTGACCCAGCACTGTCACGCTGGTATCGATATCGTGACCTTGAGTGGACCAATTGACTTTCATCCAGCATACCTTATTTAGCTGTCTGAAATTTTTGTGTTGCTAATAAGTATTGTGTTTGTAATGTCTATTATACATCAAGTCGTTGCGTCAGGGTAATGCGTAAATTATATCCCTCCTTTACCTACTCAAAGTTCAGGGAGTTGTGAGTGTAAGTAAATAACGGTTGAATTGGAGATAGATGAAATTTATTCGAATAATTATTCGATTTACTTAACATAGGGGCTCTTTGAATGTGGAAAAATTAATCAGAGGATTGAACATATTTTTTTTGGTTCTAAATAATCAGCCGGTGAATATTATCATTAGGTACTCAATTCTGTCAAATGCTGCTTAAAATTTTAACTTCAAAAAGTACCACTGTTCTCAAAAACAGGTCTTATGCAGCAAATATTGACTTAAATTTTATTACAACTAATGAAGTAGGTTAGAAAGATTCTAAAAACTGTGTTAGTTTATTTTTTAAACGCAAGATAATTATAGAATTATATTGATAAAATAAAAATAAATCAATTAAATAAGTTGCATAAATGTTTTAAAAACTGTGTGGCCTGTGGCATTATTGTAACGCAGGTACCTATAGCAATAATATACACATAATATTTTTGAAAAATGTTAAAATCAGGTACTGAATTCAATGAGAGCATTTTTTACACAGAATAAATCTACGTTTTACGCCTGATGGTAAACAACGGTGTGGCCAAGGATGGAACACGTTGATCTGGAAGAAACCTATTCACTCTAGCCTTGAAGATGCCTAGATTGTAGTTCTCTTGAATTAAAGGGGAAGACAGGGAGTTTGATTCCTTGGCAGTACGTCTCATAAATGACCCAATCTCGTTGTGTAATCCAAATACGTTCGAGTTGGAATTATTCGAATAATTTGTTTCAGTTTTAAACAATCGCCATCTCTAGGTACAGTTTTACTGAGAGCATTACTAGATATTTTAATCTGCGCGCGATTTAAGAGGTCAACTATTAATGTTCTTTTAGCACGAAGAAAATACTAGTTCTTTAGAATCAGATAACTATACTATGTAGCACTTGCAGTTAAATAAATTTTCGTGTAAGTAGATAATTTTATTTGATATACTTTCTTAGCAATAACCTACTACTTACCTATTTAAATAATGAGTAACAACAAATCATATTTCATCAAAACAAACCCTCTGTATAGAAAATACAATTTAATTAAACAACATTTAAATTCTTCATTTCACATTACTTATGCACCCCAAAATCAAACATATTACTAGACCAAACACCCTATACATTATGCTCTGTATAATGGGACACCTTGTATAATAGGAATACACCCTGTATAGTTGCACCCTTCATATTGACGTGCAGTGGCTCGCGAGCTCTAACAATGAGCAATCAATGGCCAAATTAAACAACCGCCTTTTTCAGTAACATATATGAATCGGTGGAAGAGACATGGGTGTAGTGATAAGTTGAAAGTGAGCACAGAAAAGAAAAAAAAAATTCATGTTTAAATTAGAACGGCTGTCAAGGCATTTTTGTAAGAAAGTAGCCAGTTGCACCCATATAAATGTAACGTCAGTCATTCGAAATCAGTTAGCAACTGTGATGCAGAGTTCGACGTGTTTATCTAAATAAGAATGTTCCATCAAGATTCACTCATAATGCCTGGTAACAGATTTTCCTTCTCATTTCCGTGCTATTTACTTCTCTTTTCTGTGACTGTGAGCGTAGCTTCGGCTTCCAAGACAAAATGGCAGAATCAGCCAGCCAGTCTGTGATCTGTAAAGTATAAAATTACATTAAAATTATTAATCTGGTTTTCACAGGTCTTAATAAATCATGCTGCGTTCCAGTTTCCATTGAAGAATTTGAAGATCAATGTCGTCAAACTCTTCTTTATTCGTGCAATATTTGATTATTTGATTTGTTTACCACAAAACAAAAACCTGCGCAAATGAAATATTGTCCCAAAGACAATTCAGGAGTGATGGGACAAGTTTAAAATTTACATATTAGCAACATCCCAAAGGAAGATTGTAATAATATGTATAAAACCAAAACGAGTCCGACCTCGATGGTCGGTGATGGTATTTTACCACAGACAATAAAATTAATTGTATTTATTGACTGAGCGACGAAAGTTCTCAGATTCTAATGGGTCACAGTTTGGGTGAACTACTAGTTTATATTTGATAATTATGACATGGCGTGTAGAATGTAAAGTTGGTGTTGCTCGCTAATAATTCCATGTCACTTTCAGTACATTTACCTCTTCGGCTCACTCCCCTTGTTTACTCAGCGTGAAGATGCTTCGCTGAGTGATCGGCTTATTTCGTACGGATAATTAAAGCGAAGGCACAAAGGAAATAGACACGTTTTAATGTACCATTACGGGAACGTTGACTTGTAATCACATGAGTATCGGAAATGCCAAAGTTTGTAAGTGTGTTTGTTGCCCACCATAGAAGCGACTTGACAGATTTGAATGAAATATGTAAGGAGATGGTTTACTATCTCGAATAGGACACTAGCTATTTGCAAGTTTTTATTTAACTTGCCTTATTAGTTTGGGTCAAATTTTCCAACTGAATTTTAAAACGGTTATCCCCAACCGATTGAGCTGAAATTTTGCATACACGTAGTAGGCACAGGTGTCTCTAAAGTTAGGCTCTGCCAACCATCGCGCAAGTAGCGCATCCCTTGTGACACAAAAATAGCTACTGCGCTGCCTAGCAGCCAATTTCAGAGACACAGAGATCCCCGGTGCCTACTGTAGTTAGTATGACAATGCAAACTGCATGGTTAGGTGAGTGACGTCATTCTCAATTTAAAATGGTGGACTCCCAAAGATGGAGGACCAGTTATTTGTTATCAAGGACGTTTCATACCCTATAGAGAATAAAAATTCCTTGTTTTTATGCGCCCTTATGATATGGGTATCAAATGAAAAGGTTTGCTGAGAGGAATACGAAAATAAAATGGCGTCACACTAAATTCAATATGATGGACGCCCCAAGATGGTGGACTAAAACTTTCTTATGTACCATTATGATATAGGTATTAAATGAAAGGATTTACTGAGAAAAAATAGCAAGTTGAAATGGCAGTGGGCAGGGCACATATCACGCAGAACAGATGGCCTATGGGGTCGAAAGGTTCTGGAATGGAGACCACGGACCGGTAAGCGCAGCGTAGGACGTCCACCCACAAGATGGACAGACGACCTAAAAAAGACCGCAAGGAAACGCTGGATGCAGGCCGCTTCCAACCAGCCCTTTTGGAGATCGATGGGGGAGGCCTATGTCCAGCAGTGGATGTCCTACGGCTGAAATGATGACTGAGACAAATACGAAAAAAAAATTTTTGTTATTTTTTTTTATTTATATGACACGGGAATTATTCCCGTGTTACTTAAGCCGGTTACGTCCGACTATAGTTTCAACTGTTCAGCGGTCTTTTTCAAGGTATAAGCGCGCGCGTGGCTGGCTACGTCTCCAAAATGTGTGAAAAACACGTAAGTTTCCATAATAAAATTTTATTTTATTTCGTGAAATGTACGGTTTTTTAGGATAGCGGGTGAAATTGCGGCAAGGTGCTAGTGTGTCAAATACCAATAGAACGTTGAGACCTATGGGACGGTGATGTATTGACTTTCGACTTCCTGGGTCCCTGTGAGACTCGCTGACTCATAGGGTACTTAAAGAATGGTGCGTTTGGAATATTTTATACTTAGTACGTTTAATTGACGTAATTAGGGTGTGTTTTGTTTGTTTATGGGACCATTTTCAGTCTCTGTGATATTTTTTGACCAATACTGAACAAATGTTTTGGCAGCAATGACTAGTTTAAAAAAAAGGGCTTACATCAATGTTTGGCAGGCTATATATTTAACTTTATCGTAACGCACTTAAAATTTTATAGCGATGATAGCTCAGTGGATGACACGTTCGAATTCCAATCTGAAGGATGTGGGTTCAAATTCCAACAATAATTTGATTTAATGGTCAAGGTTTTTTTTTTTTGGAAACCAAAACATGGTTGTGTCTCTATATACTGGCCGGCTTGCTAGCTAAGTTGAAAATATGTCGCAAAGCAGCTATCATCTAACGGTGTGATCCGGCAGCATCACTTGAGGGCCAGTTCCCATTCCAGGTTAGGCGTCATCTTCCACACATTCCTGTCAACCATAAAGAGAAAAAAATATCTTACAAATTTCGTCATTACCAAATTTTTTGACAGCTTTACCATAACAAATCTGTCAAAAAATGTAAATCAAAACGTGTATCAAAATGAAACCGCCGTTACAAAAAATTTGAATTGGGACCCTGGTTTCCAAAGTTTTCACAGAATAATTGACCGTGGACCGTAAAGCGACCACCAGGCAGACCCTCAGCTCTCTAGTCAGACGACATCGTTAAGGCCGTAGCAAGAACAAGTATACACGTAAGTGTCGACATTATGATTCAACTAAATAAACCTCTGAACAGATTAACGAAAGTACAAAAGCAAGGGATATTCAATAAAATCTGCATGTTTAACAAATTACCGCAAGATATCACCAAACTACATGCCAATGATTTCAAGAGAAAAATAAAACATTTCTTTGAGATGAACCCTTTTTACACACTAAACGAATTTATGAAAATGCGTCTAAATAAATCTTCATTCTTATGTGATTAGAATAGTATAATTGACATTAATAGAATAATTTTATAGCTATTATTTTAGATTTCTTTCGTGACATTAATTATTATGAGGATTAAAAAATTTAAATACTTATTTTATTGTTCCATATAATTTTATGCTGGAATGTTGTAATAAGACTTGCCTAATGTGACAATTTAGTTATAAGGCCAATAAATAATTCTATTCTATTATATTCAAAGCAGTGGACGAGATTGGCACAGGACCGGAAAAGATAGTGGCTGTAGAGGAGCCCTATACTCAGTTGATGATGATGATGCCACACTGGTTAATGATGAGTGTTGATGTGGTCAAAGAGGGTTTGTAAAGGATCGCAGGTACCATGGTATAATAATATACTTCGCCAGATATGACATTCCGAGACACAAAGGTCACGTGGGTGACACAAGCCTACGCCATCGACACTGTGTTACCAATAACAAGAATTCATAACTCCCCAATCGCCATGTACATGTGGGGAATCCGCTGAGGTTGTGGTTTTTTATTTAAATAATATGTTTAACTTATTAAATTCGTGTTTAACTTCAATTGCTTCGATTGAGCGGACAAACAAAATTAAAATTGAATTGCTTTTTGCGTTTTATTTAATACATCAATTTATGTGTTTGTTGCAATGAAATAGCAATTAGACAGTGACTTAGGCATGTGTAAACCCCGGAATGGACCTTACTTTATTGGATCATGGTAGATACCAAGTTCAGTACAAGGCTACACGGGCAAAACATTCTGTGAAATTACTAATGCACTCATATAACCGATGTCGTTTTTATGGGCTATCGCATTTTATTACCACGCGCGGCTAAAGTGCCATTTATATAATTAAATAGAGAAACTGTTAGATCAGCATTATCATTTCAGCCATAGGACGTCCACTGCTGGACATAGGCTCATCTATCTCCAAAAGGGCCGGTTGGAAGCATCCAGCGTTTCCCTGCAGTCTCTTTTAGGTCGTCTGTCCATCTTGTGGGTGAATGATCTACGCTGCACTTATCGGTCCGTGGTCTTCATTTGAGAACCTTTCGGCCCCATCGGCCATCTGTTCCGCATGCTATATGCTCTGCCCACTGCCACTTCAAATTGCTAATCCGGTGGGCTATGTCGGCAACTTTCGTTCGTCTACGGATCTTCTCATTTCTGATTTGATCTCGTAGAGAAACCCCGAGCAAAGCCAGAAGGTTATGCTTGGGTCCATACACCTGGGTGCATGGGTCCATAGCTCGTCATAACCTTTAGATACATCTGTTTCTTAACCCTCGGGTATAAAAGGTGTCCTGGAAAAAGTAACCTATCACAAAAAAAATAGAATGTAACAAAATACAAAACTGCACGAAATAAAATGCATAAAAGCAGATCACATGTCCACGGTGGATAAGGCTGCAAACAGACGTTACGTTTTACGAAACTATCTATACTACAATGTAAAGACCACAAAGTAACTGTCACTTGTTAAGGCACAAAGACGTATAATGTCGTACATCGAATGCTGTTAGGACAAATTCACGCTTGCGGTTTTGTCGTGCGACTTTTTTGTAAAGTTTATTTTCCAATAAAACGATACCACACGTCCTTTACCTCTTCTGTATGTTTTATCCATACTAAACTAAGGTTGCCTGGAAGATATCGCTCATAGCGATAAGGCCACCAATTGTTTCACCATAGTTTTAAGTTGTTTTTGTCTTATGTCTGGTGTGAACAATAAAGTGTATATCTATATCTGGCCATCAGTGCAACTACCGTTCTTTATCGTTCGTCAAATTCTATATAATGCCATAGTATCGATCATAGTGAGTACTGATGAAATGGCATTTTATTGAATTTGACGATCTCAAATATCAAATTTGACGATCGATAAAGAACGGTACTTGCAATGCTGGTGGGTTACCATAATCTCAAAAACATTCTTATTAATCCTTACATTAACAATTGTTTTGTTCTCTCATTAGCCGAGAGAGCGAGATAAAATTCATTGTAAAGTTATATTATAAGATTTTTTTTGAGATTACGGTAATTACTACTTTTTATAAACGGGCCTACATAACAAGCTCAAAAACTATTTTAAAGCTTTTGAAAAATAATTTAAAATGTTGTTTGTACAATTAAAAGTCAACTTTCAAATTATTTATAAGGTTAACAAAAAACAAACTCGCGCCGTTATTAGTACTAGTCGCGCGACCAGTATTGAGCGCAGTTTTCTTTACTACGCAAAACATGGTCGCATTCGTGAAAAGGTACCGTTCGCTTTACGAGGCACTCCTACGTGGACTCGTAAACCGAATCCTCAAAGGATCTTAACAAACTTATGTATCGGTATGTTCGGCTAAGCCGGAAAACTACTGCATACTGTATTTTACGACAATTTTGACATAAACTATAAGAAATTTGATGGCATACGGACGACACTGATGGGAAAATGGGAATTTGCCTGGTATTTCTATCGATGTGAGTCCACGTTTACAACCCTTCTTTTTATGGTTAGTAGTGTCGAAAGAAAATTGCCAACTTCAGTATTATGAAAACCTTATCAGCTCACTTTCATTTTTAGAGATGATTCTCAATAAATTGGTTAATAAAAGTTTGGATGGAATTAGATAATAAAATCGTAATCGTAATGATGGCACCTAATTTGGCCAATAAATTTGCATTGCCATTGTTTATGCCTTAGGTAGCAAACAAGCAGACTGGCTGCCTGATGGTAAGCAGTCACCGTCGCCTATGGATACTTGTAACACCAGAGTTGTCACAAATACGTTGCCGACCCTTTAGGATTCTATTAACTCTTTTGAAGAACCCCATGTTGTAGCTTCTCGGAAACACCGTGGAAGGTAGCTCAATAACGTGGCAATGCTGGCATACTGGCCACTTTTCTTTCCGCTAAGGGGCTTTTAGATTCGTTTTTAGTTCTTCTTAGTTTTTAGGTTTTTGTGTTTGTTCCATTCCCCATAGGGATCCTACTGGAGAGCTATGAGTGAAGCCAACTCTATTTGTGGTATTCTGACAACTCAGTATTGCATAATTATGCAATACTGAAACTTACACGTGTTGTCGCTAAACTGATAAATAGCAGACTGATTTTAGCTGAACTCAATTACGATTATTTGTCATAATTGTATTGGAAATATTATGACTTGCAAGGTAGGTCGAGTTGTGGCGTCTACTTGGATATAGAACTATGACTGTACCGCTAAAATGATATTAATACAGTATCGTTATTTTATGTGTAATTCATTTTTTAACCCCTGACGCAAAAAGAGGGATGCTATAAGTTTAACGTGTGTATCTGTGATTATTGGATTTAGTATAAATTTTTTTTGTTTGAAAGCAGACTTGATCTAGTATTCTTAGCTATAATTTAAAAAAATCTGTTCCACCGTTTAAAGACTACGAACTGTTTTATCGGAGGTTATAATCTGGGCCTTTTCAAGGCCAGAGTGAATAGGTATCTTCTAAGTCTGCGTGCTTCATCTTCGACCACATCGTCGCTTACCAACAGGCGATTTGTTGGTCAAACGCGAACCTAACCGCGGAAAAAGAAGGTTTAAAATAAAATATATATTTATACTTGTTTTAAAGTCCAGTCTAAATTCATACTTTGTAGAGCCAGAGAGGATAGAATGTATATTCTAACTGTAATGGCCTTATAAAGACGTCTCTTGCTGGCTATAAACTAAACACCTCCAATAAACCTTGTGGACATTAACTTCACGTTCATTCAACGTCCTGGGTCTTTTCGTTTTCTCCTCACTGGCGTCGATTCTATCATACTATGCACCAAACTAAACCAATCTGACAGGACTAAAATTATCTGCTTCTCTTTTCATTTTACTATGTGAGAGAAGGATGGCAACAATTTTAGAGCTGTCAAATTTAGTTTAGTTTAGAGTACATCAGAATCGATGCCACTGTTAGCTTTTTAACATGAGTGTTATTACCAGCTTCACTAGGTAACTAACTTACGAACTATATAAACAAATCCTAGTCAACTTTAAGCTATTTCTAAATGTTGTATCAATTTGAAACTAGGCAAATATAAAGAAGCCTCCCAAATTTTGTAAATTTGGTTTCAAGTCCCAAATTTTGCGTCAAAATAATCAACCTTTTCAACCGAACGACCTACATGGCTAAAATAAAGATGGAGTAGAACAGCCGCATTGCTACAATTTCATTCACCGGTAATAACACTGCCTGAAACGCCGCATTATCTTTCTAATATTCTGACCTACGGCAACACATTTATCAAGTTTCACGCATCAACCCAGTAAATTCCACCAGTGAGTTATTATCCAGTAATGCGGACTAAATGTTCGCGCTTTTTCTTTATGTACCCAACGCACGCACGTATGGGAAATAGATTAAAATATAAATTGGACAGACGCGCCGTTGAATAAGTAAGAGTTTTGTACCTACGTGGGTAGTTGGAGATTATTTTTCATGAGTTGGCAAGACGAACGCCGTGTTTACTTAATACTGTTATGGTCTGCTATAAATTCTCAAATATTACACTACAAATTGCTACGGTTTGCTATAAATTCTCTCAATTCTACACTACACAGTGTTATGGTCTACTAAAAAATCTCAAATGATACTATACAGACTCTACGGTCTACTACGGTCTGCTATACATTCTAAAATGCTACGCTTCATAGTCTTACACTAAGCAGTATACGTTGTCAATAGTGTGAAAATTTTGCTAAGGTTTGCTATAAATACTCAAGCGTTTAAATTTTTAGTGCTATGGTTTGCTATTAATGATAAGCCCTCACAATGATGTAAATATCATAAAAATCTATAGAATTTTGCTATCCAATAATGCTTCTCAGAGGTTTGTCTAATTTAGGCAATACAAAAACTTCAAAAGGCCTCTGTACAACTACAAGCAGTAGTGTATAAACATCATCATTACGTAAGCACATGCGAGCTCTATAAACAAATGAATTTATACTACTGCCACAGTCCACGATGTTGGTTTTAGTTTACATCTGAATATTTGGTACTAGCTACACTTATTTTCCGGTTTTTCTTCATTACGAGCACTGTCTTATAAATTTTTATCAAGAGAGGCATACAGACATGATCTGATGATAGCGCGGTTGAAACCGTGCCCTTATCAGTGGATGTTTACTTTAGTACTTACCTATAAACTTGGTCCCAGCTTTTATTATTTAGATAGATAGTTAGAAACTCTTTATTGTATACACCAGAAATAAAAATTACAAACGGACAGAAAACACTTACAAGCTAGTGCCACAAGTTGCGACCTTATCGCTAAAAGCAATCTCTTCCAGGCAACCATTGGATGGAAAGAATTTAGGTAACAGGATGGCCGTGGGGGTTCTCAAACATTTTATTTATTTATTAAATAATAATAGGCTTGCGTTTGGCCGCCAACTCACCTGATCTCGATGCGGTCTTCGATGGAGCACGCTTGCCTAGAAGAAATCGATTCACTCTGATTTGAAGACACCCAGATTGTAACTGTCGCGGAACACCCATTCAGGCAGTGCATTCCACAGACTAGCAGAATTATCTTTGACAATTGCAATAAAATTGTAAAAATCTGAATGAATTCTGATCAGTTTCGCTAGGTTTTTGAACGTAACACTGTAGCAGCCTAGGTACCCGATATACTTTAGTGAAATATTAAAAGAAAATGGTTTTTTGTTTTTAATGTTATTGCAGCTATCCGAGTAAATAATAGCTGTTAAAATTTGCAAGTTGAAGTGGCAATGGGCAGGCCACATCGCTCGAAGAACCGATAATCAATGGGGAAGAAATGTTCTGGAGTAGACCACGAACCGGAAGACGCAGCGTAGGTAGGCCTCCCAATAGATAGACCGACGACATTGTGAGAGTCGCGGGCATCCAGTGGATACAAAAGGCAGGCTGTCGTTCAGTGTGAAGGTTAAAGGGGGAGGCCTATGTTCAGCAGTGGACGTCTTCTGGCTGATGATGATGATGAGTAAATAAATGGTTGAACCAAGTCAAAACATGCATTTGATTACAATTTCACCTGACGGGTCGATATAGCATGCTTGCATTGGAATTACCTTAATATAACCATGCACTATTTAAAAAAAATTGCCCTCTATTGTAGTTGTTCGAAAATATGTAAAGTCCTTTTCATGAAAGAAGTCCCACGGCAAACAGCGGAACTAAATTTCCATGTTGTAGTTGTCAGGTGTTGTTACTGTGTTTGGACGCTAGTGGAGATTTTTATTAATTTTCCATCGTTAAAGAGTCGTGTACGATGCCAAAAGTTGTTAAAGTTCTACTCGAGGAATGATACTGATAGTGATTGATACGCGATGACAGCGCCGCGTCTGGGGGACTTCAAACATGAAAAGCACTCTACAGTGAAGAATTTCACGCTTCTACTGTGATCAAAAAAGTGGATTGGAAACACTTAGTTAAAAAATCTAATTCCTTTTTTGCTAAATATTTCATGACCGTGAATTCAAAGTCCTTTAGTCGTAATATTAAACAAGTTTACATAGTATTAATAGCGTCAAACAAGTCATAGTCACAGTCAGAGTCAAGCAAAGTAAGTCGCGGTCAAGTCAATCTCATGTTCCAGTAAAGTGGTAAAGACTTTACAAGAGGCTTCTACGGAATTTTGGAAACAACACGAAAACACATGTTTCACCGCGTTATAAATCACTTGCCTACGCTCGAGCACGCTTACGAGCACTTAATAAATAATAATTTACCAATAGTACACATTAATACTCGAAAATACTACGAGCCGCCATTTGCTGTATTTTTCCTCGATGGCGCCAAAACTCGAATAGAATTCCCACCGAAGAGTGTTGCCTATAGGTATTAGACAAATTAATAATGTCAACATTTAATCTAAGGCTTTTTCCCAAGAGTAGAAAAAGGCAGGCTGAGCAAAAAAATAATAATTAAATAGAAAATCAGATTAGCTTCATCATCATCATCATCATCATCATCATCATCATTTCAGCCGTAGGACGTCCACTGCTGGACATAGGCTTCCCCCATCGATCTCCAAAAGGGCCGGTTGGAAGCGGCCTGCATCCAGCGTTTCCCTGCGGGCTCTTTTAGGTCGTCTGTCCATCTTGTGGATTAGTCCAGATTAGCATAAAGTACAATTAAATTAAATTTAAAATATGAATTCAACGATAACAAGTTTCATACAAAGGATATCACAAAGTAATTAAGTCTGCAAATAGCAAAGGTAAAAGAAATATTTATGTAACAACAACATTATTAACACACTAATGGTCACAAAAAGCTGCTTTAACAAAAATAACACAATTAATCTAGGGGTATTCCATTATTATTATAGGGGTGCTTTTACATCATACGATGCGGCAGCGTTTATATAGTTCTCCCACAGAAAAAAATCGTTTAGGGTTCTCTCACTTTTTGTAATGGAGAAGAAAAACTTGTTTATACCCTCATAAAGTATTTTATGAGTAGTTACACCTTGTTTTGTTCTTTTCTTTTCTTGAATTAGAAAATGTTGTTAGCTATTCCAATGATAATTATGTCGTGTGATGATGATGTACGCTGGTAAAATTTCTTTAGTTATAAGCAAGGAAGATCTATACTCGTAGAGCGGACGTGCTACAAAATAACATATACTGGGACCTCTTTGCGGTACGTGAGCTGTTTTACATTGCCTGCCAGCCATTAGCTGTGCTGTTCCCGTCTGTCCGAATCCCTCTCTTTGCTTTGTATGTCATCATCATCATCAGCCAGAAGACGTCCACTGCTGAACATAGGCCTTCCCCTTTAACATCCACACTGAACGACAGCTTGCCTTTTGCATCCACTAGTAGCCAGCCTTGTATGTAGCATTTTTCAAATCTACAAAAATACAGTCCACTCATTCCTAGGGGCCTTAATTGCCCCACCGTAATTTTACGAAACCAAGTGCTTCGTACGGGTTTTTGGAATAAAAACCGTGAAATGGCGTTGCCTTTTCGTGCCCAGCCTAGTAATCGTATATTATGGTTTTCCTCCGAATGTTTTTTTCACCAAATGCTCAAACTTCATGACAGAATTTAATTTGAACCCACACCAGGGGCGTGGTGGCCGTCTACCATTACATCAAGTCCAACCATTATCAAATAATCTTTGTGTCAAAATCTATGTCGGATCGTTTCATGTAAAAGCTCCAATTCTATTGAATTCCACTATTATTATAAGTTGAAATAGAGCAACAGCATTGGGGTCCACAAAGGAATGCCTTTACGAACGAGTGGCTTCAGCTCACGCAAATGGTGTAGGTTGAAGGCGAACAACAATCGCTGTTTATTTTCAACTGATGTTTGAAATATTAAATAATCTCAGCTTTAAATTAAACTGGTATTAACTTACTTGGTTTTTACTTTCCACTGACATTTTACTATTATTATTTTTATACCTAATTCTTTGTCCAAATATTGCTAAGTATGAGTCCATGGTTACTTGAAATAAACAATTTGAATTTGAATTTGAATTAAAATAATAGATAATTTAATACAGGAGTTAGTTCGTTATCAATGTTATCATCATCAGCCAGAAGAGCCAGAGGCATAAGTCATGATGGGGGAACCGGGTGCCGTCAGATTGTAAAGCACACATGCTAACACCTGGCTGCCACCACTCCGTCACCACCATGCCCTATATACTTTTTTTTAATGCCTTAGTTTGCAAAAAAGCAGACGGGCTACCTGATGGTAAGCAGTCACCTATGGATACGATACTTATAGCACCAGAGGCATCACTTTGCTGGTAACATACCTACATTCTTAGTGTCTTTTGTTGGTGCCCGTATATCCTGTCGCTTATAACTTAGACCGCGTAATATAAGGCTCATGTTACAATGCACGCGCGTTTCACGCGTGAGTAGACATTGCGTGAATTACAAAAAAACTATTCTATAAGCTTTAAGCTTTTTTATATTGTTATCTAAGTTTAATTTTAATCTTTGAAAAGATCAATTTAGTTTCAATACAGTTTTGTTGTTTTTAATTTAAGATTATAAAGTTTGATTGTCCAAGTTTAAAGTCAGATAAAATATTTTCTTACAATTGATTGTTTTACTTGGATTTGTGAACGAAGTAAATAATTCAAAATACTTTCAAATGTGTAAGGTGCTTTTAGAATGAAAATAGCTACGTACATTGATTTAAAAAAAACTGACATTTAGGCTAGCAGAAAACACTAACAGAAAGCTTACAGAGAAACACTTGCAGTGCTGTTCTATATCATGTTAATAAGCCTGAATTATAAAAAAAAAAAAAAAAAAAAAACTGACTGCCTATCTATAAATAGTAGGTAACGTACCTATCTATACCTATTTGTGGATTTATCTCGTTAACTACTGAATATTTAATTTTTGTACTCTATGCAAGGACGTTTTATACCAGGTAGCCAGGTATAAAAGGTCCTTGACTCTATGTGACTCCTACTATTAAAATAATTCTAATGACATCTCACATATCAGAATCCAATGGGCCGCTTAGGTTGTAGAGCGTGCCAAAGAAGAATACATACATACATACAAACACTCGAAAAACATAACCCTCTTTCTTACACAGTTGGGTTAAAAGTGGCTACAGATGCCGTCGATCAAAACCTCCAAATGTCAGATAATGCTAGCACAACAATGGCAGTTCATCCCTCACGGTACACCCGTCAATCGGCTCATACATCACGGTAAATAGGTATGCGTTATCGGCCCGACCGACCGATATTTCGATTTATGCGTTTTTAGGGACATTGCGATCGATATGTTTATGTCACTCGGTGATTGAGTAGACAGTCCCACAACCAAAACTGCTACAATGTTTGCAAAGATCTTTTTAAAAAGAGAAACGTGTATTTCTGTCTGACCCCTCATTCAACGCGTGAGGACACATTGTGAGAGGCAGGCAGGCATAATCCAACTGTTTATGGTAGCCAATGAATATTTTTGTACGTGCTTAGGTAATAAAGTTACGCTGAATTTCAGTAAAACTACACGTTGAAAAAATTTAATAATAGACTTGCCTTTGACCGCCTCCTATGATGACCACCTATGATACGTCCGCCTTGTTTCCTGAGAGATGTAATCTGGGCTTTTCAAGGCCAAAGGGAATAGGTATCTTCTAAGTCTGCGTGCTTCATCTTCGATCACATCGTCGCTTACCTACAGGCGAGTTGGTGATCAAAGGCGGACTTATCCGCGGTAAAAAAAATGAGGTTTACGATGGAGCGCGCTTTCTTAGAATAAACTGATTCACTCACGACTGGAAGATGCCTATATTGGGAACACCCATTCAGGTAGCGCATTCCACAGTCTAACAGTTAGCACAATAAAAACGGATTCAAATAGTTTCGTTAGGGTTTTTAGAATAACAGCCATGAAAGTACTTAGTACAATTCGTTTTAACTGAGACTTGTCAGCTTTTAAAAACTACACAGAGAGCTTATCAATTTTAATATTCTTCCAATAGTAAAATATATGTTAAAGCTAAAAAAAACACCAAGAACTTGCTTTAAAAATAAACACAAATTTTGGTGCTCAGCATTACCTATTTGAGCAATATCTAGTGAGTGCTTGTTTGTTCCGTAAAGTGATCAGTGGCTAGTATATCTAAAATGAAGGAAGGTGATCTCTGACACGGTCTAAAAGTAAGCTCGAAAAGACTAAGTGCTAAACTTATTGGTGGACCTCCATCCACAACCTTATCACAGTAAATATCCCGTTAATAATCATAAAAGCTTGGTTTTAGAGTTTCTATGGCCATCTAAAGATGTTTTTTTTAAATTAATAATAAGCTTGGTTTTTATTTCTGGTGTACACAATAAAGAGTTTCTATCTATTATGCGTTTGACCGCCATCATGACTCATCGTCATTCATCATCATCATTTCAGCCATAGAACGTCCACTGCTGGTCATAGGCCTCCCCGGAAGCGGCCTGCATCCAGCGTTTCCCTGCGATCTCTTTTAGGTCGTCTTCTGGGTGGACGTCCTATGCTGCGCTTACCTGTCCGTGGTCTCCATTCGATAACCTTTGGCCCCATCGGCCACCTGTTCTGCGTGCTATACCATCATGACTCTGCTATAGCCTAAATAACCAGGACATTATTATAATAAAACGTGATAGAGCTCAGTTGTAAAAGCCACTTGCGCTCACCTATCCAGAAACTAGTTTTCCGTTGCTTAATATTTGCGACTAACCCAAAAAGTAATGTACATTTTCTTTTACTTGATCTTAAAAAAATCTCTTTTACTCTTCCCCAAGACACAACTAACATCCACAATAAGCCCACCGTCAAGTATAATCATCGTTCACAATAATAGCCGAAACTCCGGATCGAATCGGGAGATTCGGCGACAACAATGCTATCTTTATGTCGTAATCTGAATCCGAATAGATTAATCTTTGTATCGCATTGTGTTGGGACATTCCCCAGCCAGATGTGGAGAGGGATTATTTTAAATTAGTCCACGAAAACTGGCTTTTGGTCGTGGTTCCAGTCGCATAGAAATACTTAGATTATTAGATAAATAAATTTTATATTACTGAGATTATTAACGTGGCTCATATTACCTAAACAAAATATAAGCTAACACTTAATACTTCGTGAAGGTAAACTTGCGACAACAGTTGATAAAATAAATTGTATTAGTTGACAAAGAGCACGGAACCCAAAGAACAAGGAGCTGCTCAAAAAAAAAACATTAAATACTTAGTCCATTATACAAAAACTGTTGAACTAGCCAAAGACCGTTGGAGATCTAAAATTAATCCAAATGGTCAATCGCTCTACCGTACCCAGCATGCTGGTGGCATTACACGCTGAATGGCAATGCTAGTAGCATTATAAAGGCTTGGTTGTGCCTCAGTGTTACTTAAAAAAATATTTTAATCATGTCTTATATAGTACTTTGGTGTAAAGTTAAACATAGCTTAAACTGAAGAAAAAAAATGCCTTTCCTGCTGAGTTTTGGAACAAGGAATCGCTTTTAGAAAGGCAAGATGACATTTCCATCCAAATTTAGGAAGGAAGAAAGTCAGTATTTGTTTCAGTGTAGACACTTGCGTTAACTCTTTGCGCTTTCAATTTTAAACGATAACACAATTTTTTTTATGTTATTCATGACTTACAAACTCTGTAGTCAAAACACAGTTTTTGACAGTCACCATATCAAAAAGAAAAACATTTAAAACTTCCGAAGACCTTTTAGTAAAACCTATTTAACTTCCCCCATTCTAAGTAGGTCTAAAGATTTCAAAAAATTACACCCATAACCGTGAGGCGGAACTTATCCCACATATTAACGGCAAGTATGAAAGAAAAGGCCATAAAAATCTGAGTATAAGTGTAATATTAGAAAATCGTTCGCCCTTAGTTATGAAATTATGGTAATACGGTAATATCTTGTTCATTTTCTACTTTTATAGAGCACCTTGTCCCTATGAAATAAGGTTTAAAATATCACAACTTATAAGAGATGGAGCACAAAAGAGTCACGGCGTTATGGTTCTATTCACGCAGAGATTATTATAAAAAAATCTCCCATGGTGTCTTTTTGTCAATAATGTTTAGGGCATTATTAAGGGCTGGCATTAGGGGCTGAGTTTAATAAAATGTGAATCGAATATCTGATTTAAAACCCCTTGTAATGCGTATAATTTCTTTATTTACAGTATTAATTTAAATCGTTATTAAAGAACTTTTTGAATAGTTGAAATTATGTTTACGTGTAATGAATTGAACTTTACGAAATATTTGTTACAATGCGTCTACTATATTATTATGATAATTAATATTTCAAGAGCATATTTTGAGCATTTGGATTATCTTTCAACTGTCTAAGAGCAGTCTTAACTGCTTTTTTGTATTATAAGGGCCGATTTTCCAATCCTTAGTTAAAAGATCAAATAGGATTTATTCCATTGATGGCATGATTTCGAATTTTTCAATAGTTTTTTTGGCTCAGTTTTATATCATAATTATTCAAATTCAAATTATTTATTGAGAATAAAAACGGACAAATTTCACTAACATTTATCTCACATACTGTTAAACTAAATATATTCCCTAGTAAAAATTGGAATAAAGTAAAAAAAAACGAATATAATAAAAACAACAAATTGCTGTTAAAATATGTCAACATAAAATAAAGTATAACACTGTTTTAAACTATCACGGTTGTTCACTAAAGTTATATGATTATTTACGGGATATTTACCGTGGTAAGTAAAAATCGAAAATGTCATAAATATTGCCATCGGCTCATAGTTATCGGCTTTTTTGCCCTAATAACTAACCAATATAATATCTAATAACAACTAAAAAAAAATATGCATAAACGTGGCTTACATACTTGTTTATCAACTATAAATACACACTGGCTTATGTCTATGAAGGATAAAATTAAATACTAATTGTTTATACTGCGATTCCTGCACTTGGCTAGGCCTGTATCGAAGGAAACTGATACGGTTGACCAATTGAGCAATGGGACAGCCCATTGGTTAGTTATTATTAGTATTATTAATTATTATTGCAGCGTTTATATACACAGAGGCGTTGTCTTTAATTTACCATAACGATTAATTAGCTTAAGGCTATTTGTGCTTAAGCGTCACAATTTCCATAATATCCATATTTTTCCATTTTCTTATCTGATCTAATCTGGGTGATGGTGGCCGATCGATAGCATGCACGCTTTACAATCTGACGGAACCCGGCTTGGTCCTAGGTTCTGCACCAATTATTTATTTAGTACTTAAATAAATATGTGCAGTTTTGATGCCTTGGCTCAAAAATGGCGAGGTAAAACAAAGTGTGGAAACCGGTATCTAAGAACCTCAAAAGTTTAAAAACATGACATTCACCAACAAGCACTGGACCATCATGGTGGATTATGGCCCATCCTCTCACTTTGAGAGAAGCTCTATATTCCAAAGGAACATGATAGTATGATAACGATGAATCTGATTCAATAGAATAATACCAGTGCCAGAACAAAGACCACACCTACATACCACCGAAGCATTAACAACTTCAACAAACAATGCCTCTCACCTAAAAGCCCTTGTAAAGCCAACCGACATAAAAATAACACTAAAACTATCTAATCCCACTTAAGTACCTCATCCATTCAAACAACAAACCAGAACAATCCCAAAACTACCTGAGACCCTAAAACTTCCAAAAAACAACTGTAAAATACCAATAAAAATTCCAAGCATTACTCTATTGTACTTAAAAACAATAGTATTTTGCATAGTGCAGTAATAAAGGCACTTGAAAATCTTGGTACAGACAATGCGGAAAGTCGTGCATTGTTCGGTTACCTTCGTTTGTTTCCAAAGTTCGGTAACAATCTTTTAATGTTGGACAGGTAGAGGTACTGCAGTTTGAGAGATGGTGAGGAATAACAATAAGAGCGCTTTATACCGCTTTTGCTATGCTAGCTATTTTAGCTATGCTCGGAGTTTCTTTGCGCGATAGAATCTGAAACGTGGATATTCGCCAAAGAACCAGAATCACCGACATAGCTGTTAAAATTTGCAAGTTGAAGTGGCAAAAGGCCACATCGCTCAAAGAACCGATAACCGATGGGGAAGAAAGGTTCTTGAGTATAATATAGAGACCACGAGCCGGAAGACGCAGCGTGCACTAGATAGACCGACGACATTGTGAGTCGCTGGCATTCAGTGAATGCAAGAGGCAGGCTGTCGTTCAGTGTGGAGGTCTAAGGGGAGGCCTATGTTCAGCAGTAGAAGTCTTATGGCTGATGATGATGGTGACAACAAATCAAGTGTTAATAATCAACAATTACTAGAAAAACTTATTGTTCACAACTTCACACTAAAATCAGTGCTTCTAAAGAATGTTAAAGGGAAGTGCTTTTAATAGTTCCATTCCTAAGAATTCGCGATAAAGAAGTTATGGAACAAGTTTAGTTCATTGTAGAACTTTAAGAGGTTCGCTTTGTCTTAAAATAGTTAAGGACAAACAAATTATTGTAATTACTAGCAGGCTGTAAACTTTTGTAAAGAAATGGTGTGGTGTGCCATGGCTATTTTTATTATTTATTATTTTTTTATTATTTATTTTTATTTTTGCGCGGTCAAATCTTACCACAACAAATCAGAAAAGCAGCATAAGAGTTATGGTGTGACATTCCACAGGTAATCCATTAATTTTCTTGCTTAAATCGTTTAAAATACCAATCGAAACGTAAGCTACAAAGCGAATTTGTAGCTTACGTTTTGAGAAGGCGTTGTTTGGAAACTTACCTTCTCTGAGTAGTTATTCTAAGCGTCAAACTTATACACACCGCTTTCTGTGTCGGGGATTAAAAAGAACAAAGAAGAAATTTCGAAGGCTTAAAATAATAATCACGAAAATTGAATACAGCACAGTTCAAAGGAAATTTTAAGATAACTGTGCGGGCGTGTAGTGAATCTAATTAAGCCCTTCATTGTTTTATACCAATTTCGCTCGAAATAAACTTTGTCTTGGCATTTCCTTTATACTAGTTTATGTCAATGAACCTGACTGACTTATTTCGAAAACTACTTAACTAGCAAAACTAAAATTCCTTATGGGGTGTTTACAACCCATTCCCACCACCATTCCACCGGTGTGCTATGAAAGGTCTGGTGAACAAATATTTAATAAACTCAAAAATCTTTAAATTCCCTAATAAAATAATATAATATTTCCCGACCTGTCCCATTGGCCATTAGAATCTGAGACATCTCATCGCTCGGTTAATTAAATAATAAAAACAACGATCTAAACCGGTCTTTTTTACGGTCTGCGGTCGGTCTGGTTTCAGCAGTTCTAACTGTTTGTGTAGTATTTATTAGCTTATATTTTGTTTAGTTATTCTACACTAATCAATTTCAAAGTTATTACAACAAATGCATATTGGGCACCACGCTATGGCTTGTAAATTAATTATTGTTTAATCAACTTAAGGGGCAGGTGGTCGTGACTCATCGTTACGATGATCGTAAGCACCTCCATTGACCACTCTATGCTATGCATTGATTTTTAAATACATGGACGTTGGGCCATACGAAAATAAATATGGCTATCACGTTAAGCGCCATGGGGGACAACGTATGTCCGAGACTAAAATAACGGATCATATCAAGTAAAAATTTCAAAAATCATAAAAAAAATTTACACAAGATTTATTGCATTAATGGAACGGAACCGAGAGAACCGAAGACAGAAGAGAAACGAGGTTTTTTTGTTTTTAATTTTCACGATTGTTACACTCAGGGTGTCTTCCAATCGTGAGAAAATCAGTTTCTTCTAGGCAATCGTGTTCTATCGTAGATAGTATCATACCTTAACATCAAGAGAGTTGACAGTCAAAAGCGAGCCTATTAGTAAATATATTTTTTGTCTTGGTAGCTATTAGAGAGTTCCACTATCCACGTTCCGACTCATCAGCTCAAAGCGTAAATGTGTGGGACGCGTTTAAACAAAATAAGTGAGCTCAAACTTTAGGGCTTCATAGCAGCCATTGAAAATGTCCACTATCTACCTACTGGATCGATCATCAGATCATTTCGATGATAAAAAATTATTGTATTGTCATTCGGATTAAATAAATACTTAAGTTATATGATTATTTACGAGATATTTACCGTGGTAAGGTTGTGGAATGAGCTCCCGATATTTTGGAACAGTTACATTCACCGTGTTCACGGGAAGACTGATGAATGAACCCGCATTCTTCAGTCAGGTTGGTCGAACAGTCAAAAAGTTAGGCCCAGACAAAACGATCTACCCTCTTTCTTAGTTTCCAGTGCATTGAATCCAGTATTAGGTTGCTTTAAATATAAAAGTCCGCGTTCAAAATGTGTTCAAAATACTATACGCAGTGATACAGTGAGTGTCGTTTATATGATATGATACAGTTTTTGTCGATACTTAGGTTCTAATTCGAGTTACAGTGTTAACCGTAGCAAAAGACTAAGAATCCCACGTCTCGCTTTTCCCGAGTACCTAATATTAATAAAATGTGTGAAAACCACGTCAGTTTCCATAATAATACTGTATATTAGAGGTAATAGCCCGTTAGATAGCCCGTTGGTCCAGTTGGTAGTGAACCTGCCTTCTGAGCTTGGGGGCGTGGGTTCGATTCCCACGTAGAACAAACATTTGTGTGATGAACATTTGTGTTTGTTCTATATCTGGTTGTTAATATCTATTTAAGTATGTATTTAAATTATATATGTATGTATATCAGTCCCTGGCAGCCATATCACAAGCTTTGCTTAGTTTGGGGTCAGATGACCGTGTGAGAAAAAATGTCCCGAATATTTATTTATTTATTTATTTAGTAATATTTTTTGTCAGACTTGAAAAAAAAATGGCAGATTTGAGGACTGGTGACAGAAGTGAAAACTTTACGTGACTAGCATTTCAGTGACGCGAACTCGGAATTTTTCCCCTAACTACTAACAAATATCAATAAAAGCTGATAAAAAAATCACTTTAAAAAAGTAGGTACAGTACAGCACATCCGCTTTATTCATTTTAAGCAATGGCCGAGTAGGGCTCAGCTTAATCTAAAATATACCTACATCTACATCAGCAAATATAATCTAATCTTACCTACTTGAGACGAAGGGCACATGACTGTGCGCGTAGCTCATCGTTGTACACGATGACAAAGACCTGTCCCGTCTCTACGAAATGCTTTCAAAGCCTGCATTTTAAAGCGTATGCTCAAAGAAGCTGCTAAGCTCTCGTACTATTTCATTTCCTTTTTGGAAGAAATTGAAAATATATTATTTATTTGTGAAGTTGTCGTAAAGTACATATTTTGTTGAATGCGCTTCGTATTACACTTTATTAACCGGGGGAAGCGAAGGTCTCTGTGTGTGACCGCCACCTTGTCTGTCGCTAAGCGATGATGCAAACTCAAGCCTGTTGATGATGGTGGTTAGCGATCGGAAAAATCAGCATTGGTTATGGAACTGCAATTTAAATGCGTTTATTAGTATTTAATATATATTTATTTATAATTAGTACGTTTATTAGTAATTATTAGTAAATAATGTATCTATGCTCTTAGACTATAGGCTCACTGAAAAAACTATATACATACTAGCTGACCCGACAGACGTTGTCCTGAGACGTTGTAAACTAATTAGAGTTGCCATTCGTTTGCAGTATTTTTCCTCAACACATTTAGTTATTCCTGTTCCATTAGCAACCCACGAGAAAGGAAATAAAAAGAAAGTCCCAACGTAGGTAGCTAAAGCAAATCGAATGTTTTAATCATTCGTTAATCCGTACGGGTTTTATTTCTCTCGAGAGCATTTTCTTTTCTGTGGTTTTGATAGATTCCTCTTCGGTTGTAGTCAGCAAAAAGTCATTTACATTGCTTTTAATAGTGTTACTAGATGAGGAATTTCCCCCAAAATTATGGATAATTTTTTGTATACGTTTCAAAATCAAATATGATATTATCTAGTTAACTGTATTGTGTATAGTGTTGTAACTTACACAGATTTTTACTAGTTAGTCAAAGTTTTTTTTAACTCACTTGGTAGTAATAATGACATACATTTAAAAACAAGTTGTTAAAACTGACAAAAAAAGATCCGTTTAAAAATTAAGAAAATCACGGGTAGCCTATCTAGCAACACTGAATTCAATCAATCTCGGTAGAATGTTGGTTTAGGATCTCTGCCAAAGATTTGTTTTGACCCCTGACAAGACTTGGTCAATGACTTGTCAATATTGGTGAAAGTACCTTTTACCTACTGAACTCACGAGAAACAATATTATGATCTTGGGTCTGATGTTGGGGGCAAAATATATTAGGTAATAAATAGGGCAAGTGCCTTTATTATTTAAACAAAATGCAAGCTACACTACTAAAACAGTTAGACCGTTGAAGGTCTAAAGACAATCCAAACACTTAAGTCCCACTATCAGTTGGCAGCGTACCCAGCATGCTGGCGGCATTACCACGCTGAATGGCAATGCTTATGCGTTGAGCCAGAACAACGACAACATTTTGGTCACGCGTCGCATTAACCAAACTGAAAGATTTTTGAAAATGAAATGAGCTCCCGTTCCGCAATGGTAATAAATAGTTGTAAATAGTAGAAAAATATATTTTAATTTCTCATGTAAAAAAATAATAATATACAGATAAGTCGCAATAGAATAAACTGCTAAAATAATCCTTCTCATTTTGAAACTGATTTGCTTCCAGCCAAATTCTAATCTGCGTAACTCCAAAGTATAATGACGCCGTAAAGCTTCCAAAGGCCAATATTAAATTACCACATTTCACCTCTTTGCAGCCATCAAAAAATCATAACAAATCCTCTTACACTGTCTGGCTTCACCCTTAATAATTTACTATACAGTGACTACCCATTAAGCCATGCAGCATCCCCTTTAAAGAATCTATTCCCTCTCTGTTTTTCGGGATCCCCGCCCCGAAAGTCCGGGGTGGCGTACTGGCGTAGTCAGTCGCGAAGTGGTCGTCGTACTGCTCGTGCTACGCTGCGTACTGCGTATTTAAATTGTTTCGGCGAACTTTCCAACCCTGAAAGCTGTTTAAAAGTTACGGGCTTTTTCTGTGAGTGGTTGGAGACAGTTTTGGATTGCGAGGTGAGTCGTTTTTGTGTTATTTCATTTCATTTTATTACTACTCTATGTTGTCTATACTTCTATACTTATATAATATTATAAAGAGGAAAGATTTGATTGTTTGTTTGTTTGCATTGAATAGGCTCCGAAACTACTAAACCGATTTGAAAAATTATTTCACTGTTGAGAAGCTACACTATCCCCGGGTGACATAGGGTATATTATATTTCCAAAAAAGTAGGGATCGTTACTAAAACGCCAATAATATAACCCAAGCTGTAAAAAAAATAAGATTTAGAACCGTGCGAAGCTGGGTTGCGTTGCTAGTATAATATATAATACCTTTAGTTAATAAATTTAAGGATATACCTACATTTAAAATTTTGTAAGGTTTGTCTATAACCTATTTTAGGAACGTTCTGGAAATCTTTTTTTTTTTGCAGTGAAATGAGGTTTATTTGGGCATTCAGATTATCTGGCTTCAACGTTAATACAATTAAAAATAACATAAGATATTGTTTTAAGCAGGTAGGTACTTGCATACATTGTAACACATAATATGTTGTTTCTTTTTTACAAAGTATAGTGATTTAGTAACTGCTCTCAGAGTAATATTGATTCTATTTATGTTTTTGAGCCGTTCTAAAAAAAGAGAAATGTTTTAAATTTGACGCCTTTAGGAAAATTTTCAATTCGGTCCGTAGTTATAATATTTTAAAATATTAATATTTTTTTATTTCAAAGGATGTACGCACTCTACTCGTGGATACACGCCATTTATGAACCGATTGTAAAATATATATGTTATGTAGATGAAAGTCTCGAGGTGGTTCCACAAAAATGTCATTGACTTCAGCTAAATGGTTTTTAATAACACGAATAATTTTAAAGTTATATGATTATTTACGGGATATTTACGGTGGTATGGTTGTGGAATGAGCTCCCGATATATAACTTTAGTGAACAACCGTGACAGCTTAAAACAGTGATTTACGAATAATTTTGTTCGAACGCCTGTTGATTTCGTTTTTTTTTCATTCATAATTTGAAATCGTTTCTTTATATTGATAATAAGTTTTATGTATATAAGCCGTGGCTCATCAGCAACGAATTCCTGGTTCAGATTAAGCTTCTTAGTCTTGATCATCGGCGCAAAGTTGCTAGTCTATCGGTTTTTTATCGGATACATTTCGGAGAGTGTTCATCAGATCTGCGTGATTTGATTCCCTCCTGCCCATTTTTCTATCGGACTGCCAGAGTGGGCACGAAGAATCGACATCGCTTTATGGTTGATATTCCAAGAACCCGTACGAAGCGCTTTGATTCCACATTTATTGTGCGAACTGCTAGTCTGTGGAATTCGCTGCCTAAATGGGTGTTCCCCGATAGTTACATTCTGGGTGTACTCAAGTCGAGAGTGAATCGGTTTCTTCTAGGCAAGCGTGCTCCATCGTAGACCGCATCACTGCATAACATCAGCGAGTCGGCGGCCCAGCGCAAGCCTAGTATATAATAAAAAAAACTTACATATGTTTACTAATTTACATCTTTCTCTTTCCAATCGAGAGTGGTCTCACACAATTTTATAAACTTTTGACGTTCAGTAGTTTTTTATGCAGCTCCAATAATAATGTACTTCCTCTTATTTGCTATCTAAATAGAAATCTCAAGTACCCATTACGAGTAAAACAACCCTTTGATCTTGACCCTAGTAATAACAGTTATTGTAAAAGGATATTCCGGCTTTTATCCTTTTTACGACATTTTCCTTTGTATTCATCGGACCAGTAATTAGTTTTTCTGGTGAAAGCTTTCTGTTCACTCAGCTTCAAATAAGGATGTGAATATAAACTTACATGCAGAAAAGTGAAGGTTATTGTTTAATTGTTAAAATGATTAACTAACGGCCATAAAAACATTATAATCTTCTCGTATTATATTGTTGTCCCTCATTGTTATATTGCCATATTTTTTTGTTTCTCCTTTGCTTTCGAGGTAGTCACACAAAAATGTAATTGGCTTTGGATCAATAATACGAATAATTTTGCACGAGCGCCTGTTGATTTGGCAATATATTTTATCAAGGGCTTACTAATTATCAGTTTTTATATTGAAATTACTAGAAAAATGCTATTTTGGATTGCAAAGTGTTTGAATCTTAAACGGTGAGGAGAAACGTAGGGATGTTTATAATTTTATTGCTTCTCACGCAAAAATTGCAGAAAAACGCAACAGCCCAGAGTTAATAGAGCCTTAACGGGTCGGCAACGTATTTGTGATGCTTTTTTTTATTCATATTTGAGATGGGAGCGATAAGTCTTGCACAGACGCCCCGCTTGGGGTGTATTGTGCATTTCCCCCTACCAGCACCTACGCGAGCCAACCGAACTCCTTGAAATATCAGAGTGAGGCTCTGGGGCGCTGGCACAGTTGCTCCAGTGGCGTAGAAGAAACTGCGCATGATGGCGATGAAAATTAGTCTAGCTGTTATGGTGACGTGAATGAAAAAAGCTGTGATTCATCATGCGATCCGGTAGCGATTCTAGTTTCTTCTGTGGCTTCACAATGCAACATCACATTCTCAATCGTTTTGTTCTTCTTAACGCAACCACAACACAGCGGACTGTCCGTGGCTCCCAGTTTATACAAGTGACTATTCAAGTTGCAATGACCGGTTATAAAGCCTACTAGCAGGCGAAGGTCCCGTCGTTGCAACTTTAACAGATTGTTAGTAATCTTCCTGTCAAGCATTAGGAAAGCAGCTTTAGTATGCTTACAGTCATTCCAGTCAGTGTCCCACAGATTCAGTTCTTGTTCGGTGTGACGACGCAGTAGCTCTCGCACTCCAATCGCTGATTGCTTACAAAGCCCTACTACGTCAGCTTATAGAGTCCTACTACGTCATTGTGATGCCACTGGTTTTATAAGTATCCATAGGCGATGGCGACTGCTTACTATTGGGCAGGCCGTCTGTTTTTTTGCCACATGGCATTTAAAACCCTGAGTTATAAATTGTGCAAGCAAATCGCATTTATAAACTTTTATAACTTCAAAAATTCTCATTCCAAGAGGCACCAACATTTTTGGCACGTTTGTATCGCCACATTTTACTACCTTCAAAATGGACACTATAGGCAACTGATTGTACATTGTACAATTATGTCTCGTTTATGTCCATAATAGGGTATTTAACTGTGTTAAAAATATGAACCATGCTGGTATAATCTTTTAGAAAACTATGAAAATAATAAAAATTGTTGATCACGTGATTTGACTGCAAACATTTAATTTAGGTTGAGTGTCCTTTTGACGTCACAGGCAAGCAACAATTGTATGGCCAGTAAGAACTATCATTTGCTTGCTTGTGTCGTCACTGAAGGCACGTGACCCTATATAATACAATTTCAAACGGAGCATTATAGCGCTATTATAATAATTTGAATGTTGAATGTCCATTTATAATACAAATAGGTACTAAAAATTAAGAGATAACATCACAAGATTGCTTTATTATAATAATTATTATAAACAAAAGATACTAGATATTTAAATGTTGGAATGTTTAAAAATAAACTAAAAACTTTATTAGCACAAAAAAGCTCCTATCAAATTTCAGAATTCCTCAATGATAAAAATGTTTTGATATGTAATGTAGACATAAACCAATAAAATAATAATAATAATAGCTTACATAGGTAGTAATAAACATCTAATTAAGGTATAAAATACAACTAAACCAAAATATGATTCTAACAATATTCTAACATAGACATAATTTTGTAAATTTTTTTCCTTTTTAACATTAACAAAAACTAATAAAAATATTTATAAAAAACTAACATTTGTACGTTGGACATGAGATACGTCTCCATTCTTACGACCATGTATGCTAATTTATATGTATGTGTACCTACCATGTTCTGACAAATAAATAATTTGAATTTGAATTTGAATAAAAAATTTCTATCCATCCAATGGTTGCCTACAAGAGATCGCTTTTGGCCATAAGGCCGCCACTTCTGGCATTAGCTCTTAAGTTTCTTTATTTATTACTGATATTTCTGGCGTGCAATTTTTTTTTCTATCTATATGGTTTCGTAAAAACAGCCAAATTATTTTGCCCTGTTTATGATATGAAAGGAAATAGGTCTAGCTCAGTTCATTGGTTTCACCAGAGATCTGTAAATCCTGATTTAAATGTTGGGAGTTTCGCAAATTTAAAGGTGTCTCAGTGGTTTAGAATAAATCGACATTGACTAAGCTATGATCACTTAAGGTACTGGCAGTCATGTTATTTACATTATTTTTGGGGTTCCGTACCCAAAGGGTGTAAATGAGACCCATTACTGAGCCTACGCCGTCTGTCTGTCCGTCCGTCTGTCCTACATTTTAAACCGTACATTTACATGTACATTTTTCTGTCTTTCAAACCGTTATAGATAGCCAATCGAAATTTTCACAGAATATGTAATTTCGGTATGTAGTTTCGGTGGATTAACTAAGAAATAATAATAAAGTCAATACGTAAAAAACGAAATCCCCATACAACAAACGTTTTTTTAACCGACTTCAAAAAAGAGGAGGTTATCAATTCGACTGTATGTTTTTGAATTTTTTTTATACGTTTATTTTCATTAGCTCTACTGTAAAAACGGTAATGCGTACAACCGTCAAACTTGGCATGATAATAGTACCCATTCTAAAGTAAAACAAAAAATAATAAATACTGGCTAAGTGCGAGTCGGTGACAAATGTCTGTTCACCAAAATTAAGCAACGTCGGGCGCGGTTGGTACTAGAATGGGTGAACGCCTGAGTTCTCTCTGATGTTGTATTTTTGTACTTTAGTAGTTAACAATTTATGTGGTGGTACGGAACCCTCAGTGCGCGAGCCTGAGCAAAGGCCTCCCTCTTAGAGAGGGGTGTTGCCATAATCCCCACGCTTGGCGGCTTGGGGATCGCAGTACGTTCACCGTGTACTAATAGGACGCTGCTGCCCATCCTCCAGTGGTTCTGGTCGCAGTTTTAGTATATACCCTGGTCCCGTGTACTAATAGGACGCTGCTGCCCATCCTCCGGTGGTTCTGGTCGCAGTTTTAGTATATACCCTGGTCCCGTGTACTAATAGGACGCTGCTGCCCATCCTCCAGTGGTTCTGGTTGCAGTTTTAGGACATACCCGTCCCCTAAAGGAGTTAAATAAACTAAGAGATGGAAATTTGTACGAGCTCACCATTCTCTACCTATTCAACTGATGAGATATCCCATCAGGCAAACGGCTCGAATGGTTATTAAAAGTAACGTTTTATTATAATACTAGTCTATGTGTGTGTTAAATTATTTGTTCTGTATTACGGTATGCTTTTGGCACGTTTGTTCTGAATTTTCTTTCACGAATACATTATAACATTTTTGCGTTTCATTTTCCGCAAAAACGGAACTGAGGAAATATATTTTGGCGTCTCTGTTTGCTACCGCTTTAGCCTTTTTGGCAACAGGTGTAAAATATGTTGGAAAATAATATTAGACATTTTGTACAGCGTTAATTAGAGGCAAATATTTCATGTTTTTTAATGTTTTGGAGTTTTTTCAGAGTTCAATGTTTTTTTTTGATGTAGAAGAGATCCTAAACAAACATTCTTTTTTGTATTGAAACATTTATTTCCTGCTATGGAATATAATTAACAAGTACTCTTACATTTTATTAACAACATATTTTAATAAAAATTCCGCCATATTGAATTTAGAATGACGTCATTCACTTAACATACATTGCTATCCAATCGGTAATCTCAATAGGTTGAACATAAATGTTTTAAAATTCAGTTGCAATTGACCCATACTAACAAGGCAAGTAAAAGCTTCTAATAACTCATTTAATTCAATCTATCTCGGTGTTCCCCGTTAGTTACAATCTGGGTGTCTTCGATTTGAGAGTGAATCGGTTTCCACTAGGCAAGCGTGCTCCATCGTAGACCGCATCATCGCTTAAAATCAGGCGAGATGGTGGCAAAAAGCAAGCTTATCATTTATATTTAAAAATAAAAAATAAATAACTACACATAATCAACGCATAAGCATTGCTATTCAACGTGGTAATGCCGCCAGCATGCTGGGTACGCTGCCAACTGGTAGTGGGCTTGAGCATTTGGATTGTCTTTAGACCTTCAACGGTCTATGGGGAGTCTAATTGTATTTGTAGTGTTAGTTTTAGCTTGTATTTTGTTTAGTTAATAAAGGCACTTGCCCAGTAAAAAAAATTACCACACATTATGTAGCCAAAATACTGTCGAAATAATAAGTCGTTTAATACTTTATTCTACAGACCGGAAATAAATGCATGAATAATTTGGGGGAGTTACATAAGTGATAAACTGGGCCAGTTAATAAAGTAGTTAAAGCAGTTGACAGCCGTGGTAATTTCCATTTATTTCTCAGTTGAAGTAATGAGTGAACCGAATTGGGTCAATATTAACAATTGCACTGGCTTAAAAAGGTTTACATGAAGTACTAACCAGAAAAGAGGTCATCAACTAGACTGGATAGTATTTTAGTAAAAATACCCGTTTACTGCCTTTGTGGCCCAGTTGGTAGTGAACCTGCCTTCTGCGCTTGGGGGCGTGAGTTCGATTCCCGCCTGGGATAGACATTCATGTGACGAACATTTTGTTAATTGTTAAAAGGCTTACCTTCTGTTTTTCTCCAAAGTAGAGCTATACTTTGGGCAGTTTCAAACGAATGGTGGTCCTCAAAAGTAGAGAACGCACTAACAATACCCGGGTATTGTGGGTGCTACAGGTGGCGGTGACTACTTACCATCAGGTGGTCCGTCGCTTGTTTGCCAATTATTATATAAATATACAAATTGAACAGGACAAAGTTAGCTGAGCCATAGTTAATCTATACTAATATTATAAAGAGGAAAGATTTGATTGTTTGTTTCTTTCTTTGTTTGTTTGCATTGAATAGGCACCAAAACTACTGAACCGATTTGAAAAATTCTTTTACTGTTGGGAAGCTACACTATCCCCGGGTGACATAGGCTATAATCTATACCCGTGCAAAGCTGGGGCGGACCACTAGTAAGTTATAAATGTAAAGAATTAACTAGAAAACAGAAACATTGAAATACAAATTATGTCTCCCTCAGTGCAATCAATGAAAGCCGGCAACTTTTCATAAAACTTTCCTTGCCCAGCGCAAGTCTGAATAGTAGTTCTACCGTCTTTATCCAGTCCTCTCCCTGATATTACCGAACCTCGACATCTTGCATCTTACCTGACGCTTTCCTGATATTTTGCCCATCATGATGGTCTGCAGGAGAAAATAGCGGTCATTTATAGTTAGGTGATCTTTTGCTGTTTAATGATCCGGATAAGTTCCAGTTTATCCTCATACGGTTTAAGACCATTGGTAACGTTATCCGTCCAACTGATGCAAAGCATGCGGCGGTAAGACCACATCTCGAATGCTTCAACCACAGACCTATATCTAAATAGACTTCACAATCGGTCCAAACTGTATGAGAACTAAGCGTGTCAAATTGTTCATATCTTAAAGTAAAAAAAAAAAAAATGTACAATTACCCATTTTGGTTTTAAACTGACGCGTGTTGTCGCGTCACCGATTGAGTAGACTGATTTTAGCCGGACTCAATTATGATGATTAATAATTGTATTGGAAATATGACATGCACGGTAGGTCGACTTGTAGCATTTACTTGGATGTAGGTCTGCGGTTTCAACCTTTTTTCTGAGCTCTGCTTTCATGGACCATGCTTTAAATCCATATAGTACAACGGGCTATATAGATGTAGCATTGGATGAGCTTGAGAATACACGCAATAAAAACCGTCGAAAGTGCTATAAATGTAAGTTTGTGTGATTTATTTTATTTTAATACACTAGATTAAAATTATATATTACTAGCTGACCTGACAGACGTTGTCCTGTCTTAGAACTGTCAAGCACGCAAAGTTAAAACTGTAAATCTTATTTTTTTACACATTGGGTTACATTATTGGAGTTTTAGTAAGGATCCCCTATTTTTTTTAAAATATAATATAGCATGTGTTACCCGGGGCTAGTGTAGCTTCCCAACAGTGAAAGAATTTTTCAAATCGGTTCAGCAGTTTCGGGGCCTATTCAATGCAAACAAACAAAAAATCAAATCTTTCCTCTTTATAATATTAGTATAGATGACCGCATTTGAGAGTTATGTTTGACACTTATCAAACATCATTTTCGAACTATAAATTTATTTTAATTATACATTTTTGCTCAATAATGGTACAAGAGAATCGACGCCAAAACTCTTTAAAACGATTTTTTTGGTTTACCCTTTGGTGACCTTTTATGATAGTCTGATTACATTCTAATTTTAGTAATCGGGAGACGTGGGCTGCGGTAATTTAATTTCAATTTGAAATTTCTTTTGTGTCCCTCTAAATGTCAACTAAATGTCGGCAGCTCCGTATAGACACAATTTTCCTATTAAACGATCTATTATGATAACCAGTTACCCACCACTTTATTGTATCTGTACTCATGTTGCTGTTATCCCTTATTGCGTATCATTTCTGGTAATGGTGTTTCAACAAACCCAGTCTTGGCTTCATGAAACCCAGACTGGATTTCAATTGGGTTGCATGAAAAATAACGCCATAAAAGTGATGTTTGTGTATAGTGTATATTCAGCGATCGATGTCAGCATAGCAAGCCTTAGTCAAGCCTTAGCGAAAACTAATGACGTTACATTAACTTTGTTGGAAACACATACACACACACACACAAAGCGAAATTGATTTACTTAACACGACAAATTTTGTCACTTGCTTTTGAGTGATATATTATCATAAATAAATATTTATTTCTGAAACATTTAAACATCACATCGTAGTTATACATAGTTATCAATAATTGTCTTAAGAGAAGGCCCCAAACTCAGCTAGGCCGGTCTCTTGGCGACTCGTGAAATAGATTTTCCTTTATTTGATTTAACGCGCGCGCTTAGGTCTATTAAATTGAACATAAATATGTTCAAATTTAAAATAGGTGAGTTTAAATTAAATTTCATCATTATCATCATCAGCCAGAAGACGTCCACTGCTGAACATAGGCCTCCCCCTTTAACCTCCACACTGGAATTAAATTTGCATTCGTTCAAATCCGAATTATGGTTATTATAATAGGATACAAAGTAGAAGGAGTTGAAATATTACATTACATACGGCTATTGGATTTAAATAATATCAAAGCAAGTTAATTTGAGTTTTAAATGATATTTATTCATTATTAACTCATTTATTTTGATGTGAAACATCTATTGGCGCGCCTCGGCTGTTTAACCGACTCTATGCCGTGACGGCAAACGACATGATGCACTCTTATGCCGTAATCTTTCATATCTGACAGGCGTCCCGTGACGGCCAACTTTATTTAAATGTTTTGTTGCTTTCTTTGGTAGCTAGGATTTAATTTGGGTTTCTCATTACATACCTTTTCATGTTATTGTAAATAAAGTTACAAAAAATCTGTGCAAAAAGATCATAAAGCTGTACAAAAAGCTCTGGTAATTTAACTTGTAAGTCTATTGAAGAAAAAACAGTAGGTAAACTAACTATTACTGCTTTGGTAAAGCTACATAATACTGAAAACGGTACAAATTAATTAGGTAAATAAACACCCACTTTTTGAACAGCAATATTATGACCGCAGTACGTTTTATGAGACCACTATAACATTGCTCATTACAATAACTACTGGCCATTAGCTTACACAAACATTCTTCCCAAATGTTCAACCTCTGAAAAATTACTTTACTGCCCGAAATAAAACATAAAAAATGTCAATTACCTCTATTCAAGCAACGCGGAGCCTCAAAATTGGTCTCAACACAAATTTTCTTTTAGAAAAAAATCTAAAGACAGGCCTCTACGTGTAATATTCTGTCGTTTTAAATAATGGCCGAAAAAATACGAGGCGAAGTATTAGGCGGGATTTTTTAAAGAATTTTCATTGTGAGTGGTTTCACAAAGAAGGGAAGCACTCACCAATTAGTGTCACTCGTTTATTAGTTCTCGACACAGGGGAGGGGGGAAAGAGGACGAGTCACAGTGCAGTAACGAGCAATAGGTGTAGTTTTTAGTTTTGTTTTACAATGTCGCATGTCGCAATGTTAGTGACAAGTCCATATTATAGAGTATAGTGGGGTAGAGAAAGATTGAATACACTGAACTTTACCTACAATTCAATTTTGTAGTCTGTCGCTTGAGGCCGATCGGTAGCATGTGCGCTTTACAATCTGACGGCACCCAGTTCGATCTGCGGCACCAATGACTTATTTAGTATTTAAATAAAATATGTGCAGTTTTGATGCCTTAGCTCAAAACAGTGAAGGTTTATTTTTTATTTTTTTTATAATTAATAGGCTTGCGTTTGACCACCATCATGCTTGATGTTAAGCAATGATGCGGTCTACGTTGGTAATCATCGAGAGGAAACCGGTATGTCCAAGTGCCTCAAAAATTTAAAGAGATACGACATTTACCAACATGCACTGGGCTAGCATGATGGGTTAAGATCCATCCTCTCCCTCTCTCTCTGAGAGAAGAGAGTGTCCCAGCAGTAGGAACATGATAGGCTGAATTGATGATGACGATTACTTGAAATTGGTTTTCATAAAATAAATTATTTTTATCCTGGACTAAAAATTTGCTGTCTTATTCAATGCACACTATAAAAAGAAAGCTTTTGTTTGCTCTTTTTCCGTTATATAAAACCTTTTTTGCTAATACTTACAGTTAGTTACATACTTTTGCTAACTCAAGGTCAATACGTAATAATTTTAACACCGAAATTTCGTAAAATCAACTGTTTGTAAAATCTACAATAGCGTTGATATTTTTTATAGCAAATCTGATCCTCAAAAAATCAAAAGAAATCAAAAAGGGTCGGTACCAATTTTGTTTGTGATACCTTTGGTGTTACAGGTATCCATATCACACGTTCTTACCATCCGGTGGCCCGTCTGCTATATTTCCTACTATATAATATTACAATAAAATAAGCTTTATAAATTAAAAAAAAAAAAACATTTTAAACACAAGCATTTTCGTATTCTTCTCAGCAAACCCTTTCATTTGATGCCCATATCATGATGTGAACATTTTGTCCGCCATATTGAATTTATCATCTAGGAACAACTTCTGCTTGAGATGACCAATCCAATGAACCCAAACTCGACGAGGTTACGTCGTTTTGTTTAGGAGTTCCTATAGCCACCTTCTGTTTCCATTATCAGACCAGCTCAATGGTCCCATAACATTATATTGTCGTTTAACTTACATAAGTATGCCAAATTTCAGCTGAATCAGTTGAAGATATCTGCTTCAAAATGGAGTTGCAAGATTCCACCCGAACAAACATACATACATACATACATACATATATACATGCATACATACATACATACATACATACATACATACATACATACATACATACATACATACATACATACATACATTGCAAGTTAAATAAAAATGAAATAATTTGAAATAATGAAATAATTTATTTTCAAAAATTACAAGTACATCACAATAAAGACGAAAAACCAATTACAACATAAAGAAGTGACTTGCGGAACTTGACAATGTCGTGCAGCACCTACACTAAGAATTAACTTGTGTCGTAAGTGTTGTTAAAAGCTTGTTAATAACACAAAATGGTTTTAGATTTCTTACTGCCACTACACTGTGGTCATGAGACAAGTGTGAGGAGGTAAGAGGATGAAATATGGACCTTATTTCTTATTCCGGTAATGGTATATTAGTCAAATTTATTGGGTCGTCATATTAAATGATAGTAGTTTGCCTGCAGTTTTCGAGTCGATGGGCGGCGGGTGGTATAACAGTCTTCGTAAATAGTTGAGTGCCAGATGGGAGTGTAGTGAATAGGTGATACAGCAAAGTGCTTTGAAGCCATAGTCAAGTTCTTGTGAGGTAAAATTATGATAGCTTTTTGGGTCTATCGGAGATCTTGGTTTCAAGATCACCCTAGTACTTTATCTCTATACTAGCTGACGACCGACGTTGTCCTGTTCAAATGGACAAGTCATCACCATTACCAGCATATCATGTTCCCGCTGCTGGAATACATGCCATCTCTCAAAGAGGAAGGATGGGCCGTAATCTACCATTCTGGCATAGTGCATGTTGGTGAATGTCTTCAAACGTTGGAGGTTTTTGGTCATACCGGTTTCCTCACATTGTTTTCCTTCACCGTTGTTGAGTGGTAGCATCGAAACTGCAATGGACAAATGGTATGGAAAATAGTAGATATAAAGCAATTTGCCATTTTAATCTAAAGCAATGCTCAACCGGTTTTTTTTAAATTCTCTGTCAGTATTTTTTTTATCTCCAATAAACAGGCCAAATGCGAGTCAGGCTCGCGCACTGTGGGTACCGTACCACCAAAAAATACAAAAAGTCGTGCAAAAAGACACCATCATGCCCAGGCGGACACCCATCCTAGTACCGACCGCACCCGTCGTTGCTTAACTTGGTGGTGAACTGAAATTTGTCACCGACTTGCACTTGTCCATTATTAGTTATTTGTTGTTTTATTTTAGAGGGTGTGTTATAATCATGCCAAGTTTGGTAGTTTGTTTGCCTGTACATAATTAGTACCCCCTATTTCTTTTAACTTTTTGACTTTTTTATAATTTCTTAGTTAATCCGCCGTAACATTACGTATTTTGTAAAAAATTCAACTGGCTATCTACTTATTACGGTTTGAAAGATATAAGGTAGGACAGAAACAGACAGACAGACAGCGTAGCCTTAGTAATAGGGTTTTGTTGACACCCTTTGCGCATGGAACCCTAAATATGGTGAAAACGTGCGAAAGAGTTCGGACTGTTGAACGCAGCCTTAACATCAGGTAATAGTGCTAACAGACGCTCGAACGCGGCTGACCTCAACCGCCGTCTGACCAATGGGAGAGAAAGAGAAGGAAATATGGTATTCTCACTCTTTCTCTCTCGTTGGTTGGACGGCGGTCCGTCAGCCGCGTTCGAGCGTCTGTTAGCACTATAAGATGACGATCAAACGCAAGCCTTTTTACGAATTTAGAAAACTGGCTATACCAAGATTCATTACTTATTAACTAGTGGTCGGTATATAGTACTCAACGTTATCTAAAAGGTAATAAGAAGTATTTTGGTCTCATTTTGTGGATCCACAGCCGGACCTCTGGGAGGCATTAGGACCAAAGCCGCTACCTCATTACGACTTTATTATTAGAACCTCATTCCAACTTTCATTAGTAACGTCACAGATTAATTATTAGTTTCTGTGTACAGCGTCGCCAAAAGTTTATCACGTAAACTTGATGGATTGGTTTATTAGTCGTTAGGGGGTAGCTAATACCGGACTTCCGATGTGTTTTGTTTTTTTATTAGGGTATTTTGGCAACCATTTGTTTACTGCGTAACACTTGAACCTAAAACTAATAGTTTTCATCGAGAGGAGTAATCTAGTCACAGTAATAGTTATTTTTTATACAAGAGTGCAAAGTTGCTTTTTAACCGCGTGCTCAATTTTGATGACCGAGCAAGCGAAGGATTCTAAAATTAGAATTCTGAGTGTTAACGAGGGAATCAAAAGAGCATGAGATGAAAAATCTTTGCACTCGAGTGCAACACGTAACTTTTCATCCCACCTCAGCGAGGAAATGACCAAATGAAAAAAAAAAAAAAAACATTTGCGCTTCATTAACAGTGTCAGTCAATTCTGTTGGCGTCAAATAAACTTCCTCGTCGCTAAAATCACTCATTTTAGGTTTTTCGCTTAATTGTTTTCAAGTTTCTTGTTTTTAACCTAAGGTTTTAACAATATGACGTGAAAAGAAAATGGCGTGCGCAAAGCAAATTAAAATAAAGTACACCAAGAAGGTTCAGAGTCTTGAGTTTTTAACAAATTGCAAAAGGTTGTATGATACATTCGGCACCATGGAAATTCAATTTTACTTTATCCTCTAGCGGATAAAAACTGCTTGTGCACTCAGATATCGAAGAGCAAAAATACTCTTTCCGAGGTGGGGGGGATGAAAATGTAATTTAAGCAAGTATTTACTACATTCACATACAATTTTCTATTGTAATAAAAAATGTAACTAAACGGAACTAAGATTATTCTTTCTCCGAAATGTCCTATTTATTTTAGTTAGTCAATTTAGGAATCAGTTTTGTAAAACAATTTGTATTTAATGTATATAAAATGGCAGCACCATTTTATCAAAACTGTATTAGCAAACGTCATGTGTATTCGTTGACAGTTGACAGCTGACTGTTGTCAACGAACACAGTATATAAGTTGCGGTTGCATTGCAATCGCTCTCCCCGTCATGACTTACGCCTCTGTGGCATTCGCCCACGCCTCCCGCATCGATCTGGACAAGTTGCAGGTCATTCAAAACCGCTTCATACGCAGAGCGGTCGGCGCTAGCTGGTATATGCGAAACGCCGATCTGCACTGCGATGTTGAACTCCCATCCATGATTCAATACCTTAAGTATACCTCCCGCCGCTACTTTGACGCGGCGCCTCACCACCCCAATCCTCTTGTAGTAAAATCCTCCGACTACTCGACAGACGTGACAGACCCTCCTCCTCTCCGTAGACGCCCTAGAAACATCTTGGGCGACCCGGACGACCCCATCGCCGTCGTCACCGCGGCGGCGCTGGGCTCGCCCGATCCGACTGCTCCTAGCAATAGGAAATATTCAGTTTTTGGTACAGGCGTCGGTTACCGGAGGCACACACACACACAGCGATCCCGCCGGCAGGATCGTAGACCCACAGGATCTGTTAGAAGATCGGTTAGATTCTCTCCAAATAATCATTCAGTTCAACAAACCGTTAGGGCTCCAGGGCACACCCCCTCTGGGGTGCCTGGGCAAGTCTGATTCCCACTCCCGGCGACGGCCCAAGCCGAGGTTCGTACCTTCGAGGTGCCCTTGTGCTAGTCGCCTATAAACTTAACCACCAAGTTATGCCGAACGCACTCTGCGTTCGCTAACTAGTCCGGTCAAGCTGTAGAGGCCAAAAGGCCAACAGTAAAAGTCACTCATAAAAAAAAAAAGCAATCGCTCTCTTTCGGTGCTCGAACCTCGAAGCGAGAACAAGTGTAAACGAATTGTGTGTAAAATAGTTCAGGGGGTGATTTCTTGGCTGAAATGCTAACAGTTTTCAGAATTCATAGACTTGTTCTAGAAACCCAAGATTAAGTGAAATATAAGCTGTAAGAGCTAAACCAGCGTTAGAGTGAGTTTACGGGCTTAAGATTATCTCGGGATGTATCAGAGAAGTGGATGATAATCCTTTAATCCGATCTTAGACGGGGAACTTGTAAAACGCGACAAGGAAGTTTACCTGTATCTTTTTATTTCTTCGGTTTGTTTCGTTCCGGAGTTTCCGAGTTTTATTTTACTCACCGTGGGTGTTTTAAGTGATTTTTGTGCTACGTTTTTAGAAGATTATACAAAAAAAAACAAGTGCAAGAGTCTTTCTAACCTAAAAAACAAAATACAATCTGATGCTAACACTAGAAAAACAGTTAGACTGCCCATAGACCGTTGAAGGTCTAAAGACAATCCAAATGCTCAAGCCCACTACCAATTGGCAGCGTACCCAGCATGCTGGTGGTATTACCACGCTGAATGGCAATGCTTATGCGTTGAGCCAGAAACACGCCAGAATTTAGATCACGCTTCGCATTAACCAGGCGCTCTGAAAGATTTTTGAAAATGAGGAGCACCCCGGTCTCCAAGGCTCAAAGACCTGAAATAAATAAATTAACTTAAAATTAACTAAAACTTTAAAATTAGTCTGGTGCTAAAAGTTTTGACTTCAACTGTACTAAAATAATTATTTTATCATCATCATCAGCCAGATGACGTCCACTGCTAAACATAGGCTTCCCCCTTTAACCTCCACACTGAACGAAAGCCTGCCATCTGCATCCATTGGATGCCGACGATTCTCACAATGTCGTGGATCCATCTAGTGGGAGGCCTACCTTCGCTGCGTCTTCCGGTTCGTGGTCTCCACTCAAGAATCTTTCTTCCCCATCGGGAAAATTATGACATAAAAACACAATCCAGTACAAAAAAGAATTATTAGTTATTGAAAGTACACAAGCCTCTTTTTGTTCAATAAAACATTTTATAACAAAAAAAAACTAACAAAGAAAAATATTATAATATAAGTTCTTTTTCATTACGTCAGCTATTTCTGCCAGAAAGTAAACAGAACATCGTATCTTCGCGAAAGACAAGAAATGTACATTCGCCATATTGTGTTGTTTACCTTTTGATGAGAATTCTTACGACAGGCTTAGTGTCACTCATAAAAATTACTTCAACGACCTATATCTTACCGACTACTCCAGTAAAGTCAATTTTCGCTTGTCACATCTGAGCTCATTTCACGGCATAGATGGGAGGTTATTTGTGGATATAATAATGAAATTGTGCCTTATGGATGGCGTTGTAAACTAAAATTTACTCGTCTCAGGTGCAAGGCACTTCCTTGTCCATTACCCAAGTTGGATAATTGCCTGAGGAGTGGCTACGCCATTTTCTTCTCACTTCTGTATTCTTAGTTGTAATCTCAACATTTCCTCAGTTTATCTCGACCTTATAAATTGTGCTATGGTATTTATTATGAAAACTAACTTAGTTTTGACAATAGACACATACAATCTACCTAAATTCTTACTCAGCTTTTTTTTGATGCAATATACAAATTCACTTACCTCGATGGTTTTAAGAAATTTTGATTGGATTTTACAGGTTTCTGACGTATTTAACTCGAGTATTTAACATTAATATAGATTCAATCACTTCCGAGGCACTTTCGCCGATGTATCTAGCCTTGTTATAGTGCGCGAGATTAAAAAAAAAACAGAAAAACGCAATCCTATTATGCATAAACTCAATAATTCAATTAATTGCTCGACAAGCTTAATGTATGATATGCAATGGTCTGTCAATAAGCACTGCCATTCAGCGTAGTAATGCCGCCAGCATGCTGGGTAAGCTGCCAACTGGTAGTGGGTTTGAGCATTTGGATTGTCTTAGACCTTCAACAGTCTATGGGCAGTCTAACTGTATTTCTAGTGTTAGTATTAGCTTGTATTTTGTTTAGTTAATAAAGGCACTTGCCCAGTAAAAAAAGTCACATTTCTATAATTTTTTACAATTAAAACATGTACTATGATACTTCTATTATGGACTCGTCAATTTAGTACACAGTTCAGTATTTTAAAGTTAGGTAAGTAAAAGGTTAGGTTAGGTAGGTAAGTAAGGCCCATTGTGTCTCACTCATTCACTCACTCACACAAACAATTTTTTTTACCTACTGACGAGGGTAGATCTATGCGCGTATTTCCTTACAGACGTGAGGTTGAGGAATGAGGATACGATTAAAGTATCAAGAGATATATTTAAGAATTCGGGGCTCAGAACGCAACAAAATTCAAAGGAACTTTTAGGCTCGATTAAACATTCAAGAATCAGTAAAGTGTGCTATCTGTATTCTTAGAAAATAAATGTTATTGAAACTGTTTTGCTTGAAATTTTAAAGTCACTTGTTGTTTTTTGATGTTATTTCTTAAAGAAGCTATACACATTTTGCCTTAATGTACGTTAAAACAATATTGTTTCTGTTTTGAGGTTTAACAACAGTTACTACGTATAGGTAACAGGAAAGATAAAAAAAAATGAACGGCTTTAAAGGCTTTACTGTAAGAAATTTGTCGTAGCCAGTTGCACCCATATAAACGAAACGTCAGTCATTTGAAATCAGTTAGCAACTGTGATGAATTGTTAGCGTTGCAGTTTGATTTTAAAACGGCAGTCAATGATTTTTTATTGTTGGATGGAGCATGGAAATGGCGGTAAGCAAATGTAAGAAGTTCTTGCCAAGATTCCGAGCTATGGTGTTGATGGTCAATGCACTTGTTGATGGCTATGGATAGCGATTTTGCAAGAGATAATCTTGCTCCCCTCGGGATTCTTTTTACTACCCGAACTTTTGAATTTAGGTTACTTAGTAATTGTTCAAAAGGGATATCCGAATTTGTCGACATAGGAGTAGAACAGGCATGTCTTGAAATTGTGATTTGGTCAGAAAAGGGAATTTGGTTGTGAATTTTAGCTATGTGAATGTTGAGGCCGCGACGCCCTTTAAACTGGCGACCATCGGAACATTGATTACATTGAAAATAATTATTATTGCATTGAGAATTAGCCGTTAAAGAAAAAATCACTTCAGGCCGCTCCGCAGGTTGTGGGAGCGGAGACGACGACAGTCGTGGAGGATTGTCTGGTGGCCGCCTGCAACGCCGCACGGACTGTGGCGGCGGAGGCGGCCCTGGATCAAATTCTTCGTCACTCCCTATGGGAGTGGAATACTCTTCTCTTGAAGAATCCATTAAGCCAACAAATCATCTTCATTACAAAAAATAAACAAATATAAAAACCATGACAGTGTCATTAACTATTGACACTGCGCGGTGGTCTGCGCCCTGAAGAACCCGCGACTTGGGGCCATTGGTAATTGATTAACTTGAAGTTTTAGCTTATTGTTTTGAACGTATAATTTTCTTCGAAAATTAATGTAGGATTTCTTTAAGACGTCATGTTGAAATGAATGTAATTAGATTTATCAAGGCACATGGTGTATTGCGTATCATGCCTATAAATCAGTAAGTAAATGACATAATAAATCAATTTAGGTTTCATACTGGATAGCTCTGTCGCCCGTGGCCTGACTGGTCACGATTATACAGGGTGTAAGGGGAACACTCTCGAAGCCAAAAGAAGGTAATTGTACTCATCATTATGAACAACTTTTAGTATGGGACCAGTCCAGAAATTGCGAAAAAAAATCAGCTGCTCCATACATTTTGTCGAGTGTCAATGACCGTTTTCTATAGAACAGCTGCAATGACGTGACATTACCTGATCTAAGAACAGCTGATATTTTTTTCTCGATTTCAGGGTTGGTCCCATAGTAAAAGTGGTTCATAATGATGAGTACAATTACCTTATTTTGGCTTCGAGAGTGTTCCCCTTACAACCTGTATAGTTACGGTGCGTTACGAATTTTAAGACTTGTATTTTACTAAAGTCCTTTTCATGAGAGAAGTCCCACGGCAAACAGCGGAACTAAATTTCCATGCTGTAGTTGTCAGGTGTTGTTACTGTGTTTGGACGCTAGTGAGATTTTTATTAATTTTCCATCGTTAAAGAGTCGTGTACGATGCCAAAAGTTGTTAAAGTTCTACTCGAGAAATGATACTGATAGTGATTGATACGCGATGACAGCGCCGCGTCTGGGGGACTTCCTTCATGAAAAGCACTCTAGGTTCTAGTTTTATTATGGTTATTAACACCGTGATAAAATGCTAGAATCAGTCACATAATACTTTGTTGTCATCGTGCCGAAAGACACCAGGCTAACGGTTAACTCTTAACGCTGAAACAGCGTAGTTTGGTAGTTTGCGGTCGTGTAACTTTTCTCATCACCTAAACAGAATCGCTTAACAGGTAGCCGTAATGTCTATTATTTTGTAATTTTTTTCTTCTAAATATTTTGTACTATAAATATCGCAAATCGACCGTAACACATTAGTCAAAAAGAGACAACATTGTACTGTTAAATTTTATTTTTTATTTTTAAAACCTACTTCAAAAAACATAAAACACAAACATTCTAAGTTAATTACGACATAAAATTAATACTATTTTTGTAGGACCACCTCGAGAGTTTCCTCCACAAATTGGTTCACAGATGCCGTAATCGATAATCGAATCATACAAAAAAAAAACTAGTCGAATCGATGTTCATACATAAAACATAATTTAAAAACAAATACGCGTGGAATTTACAACCTTCCTTGTTAGAAAAGGTCATCAGGAAATCACACCATATAAGCAAACTTTATTTAATCTGTTAGTATTGCTATAATTGTAGTTTATCTATGAAGTGTCTATGCTTCCGGCCACTTGTGCCTTAGCTTTGTAATGTTGTCACTTCCCGCTCTCTCTTGTTTGGCTTACAATATGGTGAAGGTGTAATAAAAGTGCTCCGCAAACAGACGTTTTTTTATTATTCCTCCTTATTTGAAGTCGGTTAAAAACAAATGCGCGAGCGAGATTTGCACCCAGTTTTGCACCCAGTAATCTGGGTGCAAATCTCGCTCGCTTAAGAGAATCTATCTACACATAGTTGGTCCACATGCTGCAACTATCAACAAACTAACGTGCAATCTAGGTCTGAGCCATTCATAGTGTAAACCTCAGTCGTAGATTTGCGTAAAGGCATGGCTGAGGTAGCCGTACTTTTTCTTTTCAATCTTGGAAGTAGATCTTAACTATTTAAACGACAACAAGACATTGGAAGACACTTTCTATTTTCGCGTTTATAAAAGTAACACTTCTTTTTATAACCCAGTAGTTAGGATGTGTCGCCAATACAATGAAATAGTAAAAAAAGCATTATAGTTTTATAGATATTTTTGATCAAAGTCTACCCAAGTAGAAAGTACTGTTAGTTGCACGCCTTACTTCACTAAACATAAAATTCTTACGCTTCCGTCTCTATATATATTGGAAACTGCCTTATTCGTAAAAACTAATCCAGAATTATTCCCGGCAGTATCTGACTTAGCGGTAAGAAATCGTAAAGACCCAAACAGATGTCGTAATCGCCCATCTAAAACCACTTTAATGAACCACAGTATAATGTGTATGGGACCGATTATCTATAACACTATATCGATTTCAATAAGGGATCTAAAATCTACTCAATTTAAAATAAAACTAAAAAGGCTTTTAGTCAAGAAATGTTATTACAAAGTTAGTGATTTTATAAATGATAAATTTTAGTAATGACTGCAGTAGGTCAATTTGTTTATCATACAATAATAGTAATGTCTATCTGTTAACTATTATTATAATATTAATAACATCATATCTAAACATCTGAAATTGTTTCGACAGTTAATTAAATTAATACTTTTTTAAATAAATAATATTTACGGAATTTTATATCATCTCTCTAGATTTGTACGACTATAAACTAGGCAAAACATAATACAAAGTGAAAAATATTTTAAACCACCTATTGTGCATGCGTTTTAAATGTGTGTATGATTTACTCGTGTTTTGTGCAAATAAATAATCTTTATCTTTATCTTAACCCAGATTTAAGAGAAATATTAAAAAATTGCATTCACGGCTCATCGTGAATGTAGGTAACTGAAAGTAAAATTACATATAATTATTAACCAAATTTTAATTTTAATATCATACTGCTTTTCTAATAACCATAATGAGAACGCATATTTTGGGATATGGTTTAGTTCACAATTGTCAACACACTTAATTTAGTTTTTATTATGACTGTATTCTGTTTTGTGTACCTTAATAAATAAATGAAATAAAATAAATACTGGAATTAGGGCAACGTGGCAATTTCTCAGAGTTAAGCAAAAATTTCCCGAATATATTACCTACTAGCGGTCCGCCTCGGCTTCGCACGGGTATTATTGGTGTTTTAGTAAGGATCCCTATTTAAAAAAATATATAATATAGCCTATGTCTCCGGGGGATAGTATAGCTTCCCAACAGTGAAATAATTTTTCAAATCGGTTCAGTAGTTTCGGAGCCTATTCAATGCAAACAAACAAACAATCAAATCTTTCCTCTTTATAATATTAGTATAGATATAAAAAAATACCTATGTTTTACATTTATTTTAGCAGTCCTTGCCTACTACAGAACCGTGGTGCTCCTACACTGCCGTTAGCCAAGTTCCATTTTGTTGGCGACTGCAACTTACGAGACAGTCAGACTGTGAGTGAAGAGGCTTTACCTAACGGCAAGTGTGGAAATAACCCATATTTTTGGAATAGCCACGAGCATCGAGTGCTTTCCAAGAGCCAAGAAAATGGCTTGTTTAAACTCTTATACTTATCTGAACGATCGGTAATTTATATCGTATGGTCACGCGATGCAATGTCGGCAATAGAACGAGCAAAATAATTGAATTAAAATTTTCAATTACCAAACTATGTAACTACAAGGTTAAACGGGACGGTAATACTAAGGTAGAAGAAAGCTATTGTACTCAACATTATGTACTATGAACTACTATGGAAAAAAAACTAGCAGATGCTCAGTATGAATAACGGTTTTCCATGGAACACAGTTTTTTCATCCCGTCTATTCGAAAAGGACGACTTGGTTCGCCTTTAAGTGCACCCAAAGGTGGTGTTTTCTATAAGAAACTTTTAGCAGGCAGTAATGAGTTTTTAATCCTCTTTATAAGTAAGTGCGCCGCAATTATCTTTGCCGCGCACTTTTTTACAAGTGCGCCGCAATTGAGTTTGCGGCGCGCTTTTTGAATTTGGAACATCTTAGTGTTCAGCGCCAAAGAAATCGAACGCAAATATTGTTTGAGTAAAGACTGGCTGGTACGATGGCCCATCGCCGTCCGCTAAATAAAAATAAAGAAATCAAATTAAAAACGCGTGAACTACAGCCCGCATTTTCGTAAATTTTTACGGATTGTTAGAAATTCATGGTTTTGTGTAACAATAAATTTTCATAATTGCGAAAATGTCTCAAATGTAAATATAAGTTTTTAGTTGTTTTATTATTAGATTCTAATTAATTTCAATTTAGTTGTTACTCTATGTTTTATTAAATAATAACATTACAATAAAATATGAGGCTCCTTTTATTTTCTCATAGTGAGTGATGAAAAGTTGAATGTATCACTCGGGCGCAAAATATTTTTTGGCTCGGGCGACGTACTTTAAATCCCTCGCTACGTTCGGGATTCTACTAAAGAATCCCTCACTTCGCTCTGGATTAAAAAAAGCGCCGTCGCCGTAAAAATATTATTTTGCGCCCTTATGTTAAAATCTACTATTTCACGATTTTAGTGTTGTTCTCTTAGTAAAATCTGTTCACAAATATATATTATATAACCCAGTGTATTGCAAGACAACAACATCATAAATTAATATGTTTAAATTAAAAAGCGAAATTCTGAAAGACTCCACGAAAACTACCTTCTTGAGCTACGTATAGCTGAAACCTGGTGGGTAGATTCTTTATGAGGTGTAGAGATCCGCTAAGAAAAAGATTTTGTGAAAGGGCTCAGTACGAGAGCCCGTCTTGCACTTAGCTGGTTTATTTTTTTATTCTTGCACTTAATATTATCGCCAATCTGTTCTTATGATGAGGTAACCTTTTTTTAGTGGGGACCGGGGTAAAATCTTCGAAAGATACCCAGCTATTAGGGTCATCATTATCATCATCATCATCATTTCAGCCATAGGACGTTCACTGCTGGACATAGGCCTTCCCCATCGATCTCCAAAAGGGCTGGTCGGAAGCGGCCTGCATCCAGCGTTTCCCTGCGGTCTCTTTTAGGTCGTCTGTCCATCTTGTGGGTGAACGTCCTACGCTGCGCTTACTGGTCCGTGGTCTCCATTCGAGAACCTTTTGGCCCCATCAACTATCTGTTCTTTGTGCAATGTGCCTTGCCCACTGCCACTTCAACTTGCTAATCCGGTGGGCTATGTCGGTAACTTTCGTTCGTCTACGAATCTCCTCATTTCTAATTCGAGCTATTAGGGTGCAGCCGGCTTAATTTATGAGATTTGACCTCTGTACCATTATTATGGAAGGCACCGATATCTCTATACCCAGAGATCATCACTGAATTTACAATAATCTATCGTACCTCATTAATTATCAAAAATCAGATCAGGCGTTTGTAGGTAGGAATAAACATACAAAATACGTACACTCTAATTATAATTTATACGCTATAGCTTTGCATCGTCGGTTAAAATATGTCTCCATAAACTTAAACTAGCCATTAATTACCTAAAACAGTCCCTCGCTCACTTACAGAATTTTAATCAACTTTACCTACGAGTACTTAATTTAAAAGTCATAACTTTCTAATTTGACGAGAGGTCAGTTAGGACGCAACCAGTGTTCATTAATGTTATTTTAGGCATCTACTTGATTTTAAAACCTTGATCCCTTTGTAGATAGGCTGGCCTTTAGTATGGGACTCTACTTGCTTTGATACCCTTGCGCCGCCTCATCTTCCCGGTGTGATAAATAAGGCTGGTGACTGAAACCGTTCCAACCGAGAGAGTTCATGTGATTATAAAGACTAAGAGCACAGACTGCATTTATCAATAAAAAATCATACCATAGGTGGCAAGCAAGCAGACGGACTGCCTGATGGTAAGCAGTCACCGTAGCCTATAGATTGTAATACCAGAGGCATCACAACTACGTTGGCGACCCCTTAAGAATCTAGTAACTCGCCTTTTGAAGAACCCCTTGTTGTAGCTTCTCGAAAACACCGCGAAAGGACATATTTTCATGTTATATGAAAGGTTTTTTATGGCAAGGAATCTTGTGTAAGGTAGAGAATAAGCGCCCAGTAGGCGTTCTATTTGACGAAGCCTTAATATCTTAAACACAGTGTGAGACCTCGAGAACGTTTCACAAATGTCCCCAGTTACCATGTTCTCTAGGGTATTGCATTTGTAATGTGCTGCAGTAACCACTATCTGACAGCTGTGGGGTTGCTCTCACTACATTAGACATCTTGAGTGGTTTACACCATGCAAGTCTAACAGGATTTAGACACGTATAGCAACTAATACAAGTAGCATAATAACTAAATGTTACAATGCGAATGGATACTAAATTAAATTTTACATATTGCCAGTACAATATTATCAAAGATATCAATTTTTCTTTATTTTTTTAGGCTTTACTTGGATGATCACCTGGCCTGGTTGTTACGCGATGATGTGGTCTACGATACGCTTACCTAGAAAATACTGATTTACTCGCGTCAAGACACCCAGATTGTAAATATCATGGATACTTTCCATAGAAATAATGATGTTCTACCTACACTAAAATGCTTACGCCAAATTTTTGCCCCCAAAAATGAACTACCAGGAAATTAGCTCCAAATATGTGCCACAGTTGCAATTTTGAAGCCAATGGTCATTGTTACCCTTATTACCCAAAATACTTCTCTAAAGGGTATACAAAAAACTATAGAATAAAATAGTTTGTTCAAATGCAACGGTTTTCAACTCAGGTAGAAATATTTCACATACAATAAGGAAGGGGCAGGTGAAACGTGCCATTTGAAGGCTTTGAGGTATTTGGGTAAAAAAAGTCTAAAGACGGTTTTGAGGCCTTTAGAAAAGAGACCCAAACAAAAACCTCTGGTATAAATGCATCTATAAGGCTCATTTTACATAAAGGTTAGAGTTTTTTTAATGAACAGGTACTCCAACTCAAACTTCGTAGTAAACACTGGCAACATTTTTGACTAAATCTTTTCTTTATTACAATTTGTACTGTAAGTAAATCACTGTTGCTTTTAACTGCGTCTAGACGTCGAGGTCTTTCATCACTGAGACCATCAAAAACCTTTTATTGTCAAAAAAATATAACTAGAAAAAAAATACATTCGCTAAAATCTTTTAATACGCCCAAGCAAGACCATTAGATCTACAAATCTTATTATTATGATGATATCAGAAGCTCGAAATCAGCAAAGCCTTATCTAGATAGCATGAAAAACAATATTCTTAAAGGATTAACGTGCAAATTTGAGAAATTTACGACAAAGGGCAAACATTTTAAGGTTAGAATTTTAGCTGGTGGGCTTAAATCGTTTGGTGTAGAACATCTTTTGCGATTTTTTTTTATGTGTAGCTGTTTTGAAAAATCTAGACACATAAATTTGAACATTTATGAACATTTTTAGAGGAATAACTTTTTTATATTTTTCTTTGTAACGCGAGAAATAAAATCAAAAACTTTTTTTTTTAATCATGTACCGATATTACAGGTATGAATCTTAAATTTAATCTACTGTTCTCGACATAATATGACATTTCTGAATTTTTATCTCACTTACGGCAATTATTTAATGTCCTGATTCAAATAGAATTATCGTATGTGGATTAGGAATCCTCGTGTCCGTGGATATCTGTTAAGGCCCTCTTTTCCCACTTTATGCAATTTTGATTATTCTAGTTTTAGTTTGTCTACTTCCATCATAATCATCGTCATCGGCCAGAAAACGTATATTGCTGAACAACGGCCTTAGGAAGTAGAGAGAGTTGTCTACTGTCATGGTTAGTAGGTAACACTGATTAGCACATTTCTCCCTGTTTTTTGAAATCATTCAAATACCTATTGCCTAAATGATGTCTACTTTATCTTAATATCTCATAATTAGGGAGAGAATGATTTTTACTCCATTTTTTTTTCTTTTACTAATAGGTAATAGATTTTTTTCCACGAAATTTCACGAAAACCCAACCACGCCAGCCGCGGCAACCATGTCAGTTTTAAAGAATAAAATGTTAAGCTACTTTGTGCTGGATTATAATATTGAAATTACAAATCGTAAAGATATTTAACAGCCAGTCTCTCAGGGCAACTGGCTCACTGAACAGCTTGCCAGTGTTTTGAACTGTTGGAGTTTACAATTCAGGGTGAAACTGTTGTGAGCAAATGTGGCACTTACCAGCAAGCAGGTAGATTGTTTGTTCTTCTGAGTGCCTAGTGCGCATTTTTCCAATTACGTTTACTTATTTGATTGCGTTAACTATGATTTGTATGAATATTAATACTAATAAAATGAATTTGTATTTCGTTTTACTTTTTGACTTTATTATTATTTCATAGTTAGTAATTTTTAAACTTTCACGATTTGAACACATGTTTTAAATGGTCAGCTCGTGGCCACGGCCATTGTAAAATGGTCGAAACGTCGAGCTAAAGGTACATATTTTTACCTAAATTAAATAATACGTGATAAGTCCCGATAAACATTTAAAACATTTCTTAGTTAATCCGCCGTAACGTTACATATTCTGTGAAAGTTTCAATTAGCTGTCTATTACGGTTCAAGAGATACAGCAGTTTGAAGGTAGAACGGACGGACAGACAGGCATTTTGCATGTATCAACAATTATTTCACAACACTATATTTGTCTATTGGTTTCGTCACAAGGCAAGCCTGTATCTTGTGTGTTCGTGTATGTAACACAAGTTTCGCCTAGTATAGCTGCTTGCGAGTTACCTACAATACTTTTTTGAATGTAATTGCTTCTTTTTAAATATATATTTAGTGTAATAAGTAGGTAAAAATGTTTTAAACGTTTTTTGGGGATAAATGTACGAGTATATTGAAATTTGAAATTTTATCAACTTTAAGAACATGTTGGCAACACTCTACCACATAAGGCAATCGTCCAAGTAATCGCAAACGCGCACGTCCCTCAGTATAATTTTCTTGCGCCACATCCTACGTGCCTGAGATCAAAGAACCGATTTAACACATTTCATTCTGTTACATTTATTTTTGTGAAGTTAGGGTTCAGTCACACTGAGATTCGCTGCACGGCGTGACTCGGAGAAATTGTATACTTATGAAAATGCACGAAGTGCATCGCTGCACCGTTATGTTCATTCTTTCCTTTTATCTATCTAAAAATACCACAATATTTGGTTCGTATGTAAACGTTTAAGTACTTAAAGTACAACCTTAAAGTCCTAGTACACGAATTATGTTATTTGTAGTTGAGTGAGGTTTGGAAGTAAAATTTTAGAAAAGTTATTCTCTGGCGTATGATTAAAATAAATATTAATAAATATTCGGGACACGGTCACCTGGCACCAAGTAATATGGCTGCCAAAGAATGATATACATACATACATATATATTTTTAAATACATACCTAAATATATTATATTAACACCCAGATATAGAATAAACACAAATGTACATCACATGAATGTTTGTCCTAGGTGGGAATCAAACCCACTAGACCAACGGGCTATCAAATCATTTAGCTATCGTTTGAATGGTAACAGTGTATATTCAAATAATGGTATTATCACAATATCATACCTTCATCTCTGCCCACGTGGCTTCAAGGAGCGAGAACATTACAAAAAAATAATTACGACTACATAGTCATGTTCTGTAACTAAAACAAAATCAAAAAACAGGTGAAAAATAAGCTTTAAAGTTCTATTATGGCAAAGTCTGAAGAGACTTAAAAACAATTTCTAGGAACAATTTTCTCAACACGATATAAAAATACAGATGCAACCATTGCTTTGTAAACACAAGATGTTGAGTGGATTACCAAATTCACGAACAAAGTATCAACACAAATTTAGGTACTTACATTTAACAATTACAGACATATTAATTTGAATATCCACTACTAATTTTAAATCGTTAAAACAACGTTTACTATAGTTTGCTACAAATGTAAACTACATAATATATGCACTAATGACTAAACAGACTTGAAACTACCACCATTAACTATAAGAGTAATGTACAGGGTTACTTATTTCGAGCAGTGAGATTTAATAATAGAGACGTTAAAAGGCGCTTTAAAAATATCCTGATGTGATATATTGCAAAGTGTATTATATATAATTATTGTGTGTGCATTAATACCATCTTTTCTGTAAATGTGATACTCCCTTTACTCACAGCATGCAAAATGATTTTGTTTCTCGGAAAACACCTGTGATATATAGGGGAAAAGGAATAGCGGAAAAGAAAATGCTGAACAAAATTACTGAACGAGAAAATAGCTAGTCATGTTCTTCGTTTACTTTCCTTTTTTAAGTGCATAGTTTTCCGTAAGTAAAATGGTTTTCCTTTTTTGTTCTTGTAGCCATGACCAGAATAATTTTAGGATTGTGCACTGCATGTTCAAAAACCATTAGGTTTTTTGTAACATTAACGTTTATGTGTTTAATTTGCCTACAATTTTCAATTTTCCTAACATTTTTTCATATTTATAAGTACGCGTAAGAACCAGTAGGACCCAATTTAAGTTTGTACAAAACAACAACCATAAAACTATTTTTAAGGAAAAATAGGTAAGCAGAATAATATGCAATTGAATAAACTTACAATAGTTATTTATGATACAAGTGCAATGAATGAATTTTACCGCACGCTCCGTTGTATAGCACCGTGCGTGTACTTTACGGTATTTTTTTAATTTCCATTTTTTGTTTTTTTCTCGCAAATGTGTTGTAAAACGTTGTATGGCACACGTGCGGATTGGTTATTACAAACTCGTGACTATGGTAAGCCCTCGACTTCGTCTCGGGCTTACATTCGTCTACTCGTTTGTAATAACCAACTTACCGCACTTGTATCATAAATAACTATTACGGGAAGTTCTTGCTTGTTCTATTCACTATTGCATTATTTTGTTATATTTTAGAAGTGACCCTCTCTTATAAAAATAACCCTATAATAACATTGTCATCGTCCATTTCATTCCCATTACCAGACAGTCCAAAACACCCTACAAGCTGCGCACTCTGTATAATGCTATACCAAAATTGACCGAGACAAAACCTGTTATTGGACCGGCCATATGTGTCCCACCCTGTATACCCTCGCTAGGATAATAATTATGGGGCACACTGTATAATTTTGTGATCACAGTTAGGGGAAATTTTGTCTTAAAATTGTTTTCACCAAAAATAACCTTCTATTTAGAAAAATATTTTTTCATAAGTTTTTTTGTACTGGCGTCCATTTTGAAAATATTTTTAGATGAGTATAAGCGTAATTGTATTGTCACCAGAACTAAAAATATATGCAGAACTTCAACAAAATTGGTTAGCATGGACTGGTTCTAGTAAAATTCAGCTTCCAAGATTTGACCAAAGCAAGGTAAAACTCGACGAAGTTTTTAATACCATTAACAGTTATTCAAATATTACACAAGATGATAAAGTATTGTAGTATAAACAGTGCATGATTTTAGGTGGTGTGGGTTTTCGTGAAATTATTTATCAACGTTTAGGTGTACTTAAAAAAATATATATCTACCAAACAAGCTTCTAAGTTGAATAGGCTTTATAACTTTGCACTTGGACCGGAATGGTCATCGGAAGTATCGATTCGCTCTAAAATAACCATTTCAATGCAGACGGGTGGCAGGGTACAGGCGTAGCTAAGGCGAAAATACATAACAAAATATCGGCGAACAAAAAAATAACTGTGAGCGTTATTTTTCCGTTCACACAATTTTTTATGAATAACAATATTTACAACAATAATTTTGAGTAATATTGTTGTTAATGAGCAGAATTGTGCTTATCTATTATAGAGAAGACTTTCAACAGTCTCTATTAGTAATTTATAGACATAAAAAAAAAGTAATCAAATAAATATGCAAATATGTTACAGAAACTTAGTGTGTTATTTAATTCAAGTGAACTAATTAATATAGACCTTAAATAACAGGCCATCTTTAACTTCGTAACATTAAAATTAAAAACAACTAATTAAAACCTAACTATTAATCTATTAAACCGTTACCAGTGGGAATTGTTCCCAAAATGCTGGCCCCATTACCACGTTGTATGGCGATGCTCACCCTTTGAGCATACGGAAACTGATATGGTTTGCACGCATTTTGTTACTAGTAAAAAGAAAATTACTCACGTAATATCGTCAAAAATCTGCGTTCGACTGTCACCACAATCGCACGCATACAGTATTTACTCCGCATTCGTTAAACCGGTCGTGCTCAAATAGGGTTGGACTAAGGTGCCATCGACAACTTGTCGATAGATCACACCTTAGTCCAGCATGGATAAGTTTTTATCCAGATCTACATCTAATCCCAACTTGGCCAACAAGAGACCAAGGGAAGAAGAATTATCTCCAGAAAAGTGGCGTAAATCAAAGAAATTCGTCGCTAACACTTCAATCGGCTCCAAGAACAAGGAAACGCCTACTAATAATCGGTTTAAAGGCCTACCTGTCGATGATGTAGAGGTAGCCCCGGATCCATTCCATCATGCCAGCAAGAAGAAGATTGCCAACAATACTCCTCCCATCATTATCGAGCTGGTAGGAGACTGGACACAACAAAAAATAAGGGACGTTGTTGACAAACACTGCAAAGAGTACCATATGCAGTACAGAGGGCGTAAACTGGTAAAAGTACAGTGCTATTCCGCCAAGGACCACCAACTGCTCAAGGATGGTCTGGTGAGTGATAAAGTAGTCTTCCATACTTACACGCGTAAGGACGAAAAGCTTCCTAAAGCCGTTATTAAAGGACTACCAAAATTCATCCAATGCAACATTTCTGCAGAGCTAGAAACACTTGGTTTCGCTGGAGCCAATGTTTCCGAGTTAAAAACTCGTCTCCCATCTGAATGCCCGCCTATCCTAGTCCAACTGCCCAGTGGCACTGACATGATGAAATTTAAGAAGATAAAATACCTCTCAAACTGTGTTGTTGAGATCGAGCGTTACAAGCCCAGCAAGAGGCCAGGCACCCAGTGCTTCCGTTGCCAAGGGTTTGGTCACGCCGCACGGAACTGCAACCGACCACCACGATGTGTCAAGTGTGCTCAAGATCACCCTACCTGGGAATGTACTAAAAAGGACAGAGAAGAGCCCGCACGCTGCTGCAACTGCCAAGAAGATCATCCTGCCAACTATGGGAAATGCAAAGAAAGACTTAACTACATAAACCGAATAGATTCCAGACTTGAATCAATGCGCAAGGTCATGGCCACTGAAGACGTGAACACAAAGATGTCTGCACCAAGTACTTGGGCTCAAATAGCAAAATCTGGTTCTAACAGAAGGCAAGTGACTGAACAGGAAATTGAAGCCTCGACCCCCCTCATTGTCGACACTTCTAAGCTGTCTTCTATAAAACTTCAGCCAGTTAAGCCACTTTTAAATATTCAACAAGTCCAGCTGACCTCGTGTGCAACTACTGAAAAGACCCCTCAAGACCTTGAAACGATTGAAATGCTCGAAATCCTTTCGACTATTCAATCGATAAAGCAGGAGTTCTCCAAGTGTAAAACTTTCATGGAGAAAGTAATTCTGATATTAACCAACCTCGGACATTATGTTTAGTTGCCATGAATTACGCGTACTATATTGGAACGCTGATGGCGTTCACAGAAAGCAACAGGAACTCGCTGAACTTGCGGTGAGTAGATTGAACGTAGACATTATAGCACTTTGTGAGACCAAGTTAACAAACCGACTTACCCTTAATATACCTGGCTTTATTTGCTACCGGCAAGACAGACATCGCGTTGGTGTTGGCCAGGGTGTAGCTTTAATTGTTCGTTCCGATCTGGTACATAGCTTGATCCAGACCCCGCAAACACAAAATCTAGAAGCTATTGGCATTTCTGTGTTTCTAACCAATGAAAAAGTTGCAATCTTCTCGTTATATCAGTCCCCAAATCTTCCACTTATAACTAGTGACCTGGATTGTATTATGTCAGCCGGCTCTAAGGTACTAGCTATGGGTGACCTAAATTCTAAACATTCGCTGTGGTCGCCTGGTCCTAGCAATAAACATGGCAATAAGCTATACGAGCATATGCTCAATAGCGAATATATTGTTCATGCTCCTCAGGACTTCACACTGGTACATTACTGCGCTGGCTTTAGCCCATCCATACCTGACATACTTTTAAATAAAAACTTTTATTCTCCTTGTGACATAGCTACCGTCTCGGCTCTATCCTCAAATCATTTCCCTGTATTTGTCAAATTCAATAGCAAACCTAATCGTAATCCTATACAAAAACTAAATTTTGCTAAAGCGGACTGGACCAAATACCGTAAGCTCCTTAACCATAATACTATACTATCTTCAAAAGTGTACGAATCTGCAAATACAATTGACTCCACTATTACCGATTTCCAACACTTATTATTAGAAACCAGAGACACTTGCGTGCCAGTTTCTACTCTGAAGCCTTGGAACTCTTTTTGCCTGCCACGTCGTATAAAACGAATGATACACCACAAGAACCGCCTTCGCAGACTTGCTGCCAAGGAATCAAATGTATTATTGCGTAAAATATTAAATAATAAAGCTACCCATATAAAGTTCCAGATATATCATGCTATAAAACTATACAACGATCAAGTGTGGAACAACAAACTAAACAAAGTTGACAATCCTGGTAACGATCTTTGGCGACTGGTAAAAAGCTTGCGCTCCACTGCGACCACCATCCCAGCTCTCAAGTTGGAAGATGGCTCCTTAACAAATAGCCAGCAAGCCCAATGTAACGTACTGGCTAATGCTTTTCTAGACAACATGCTACTAACTCACGATTGGTACAGCGATGAACTTCCAGCTATTGAACGTTCTTTAAGTTTATTAAAGGACCAAAACAGCGAGTGTCCCATGTTGGTTCGCCCGTTTGAGGTTAAAAAATGTATATCAGCCTTAAAACCCCGAAAAGCACCAGGACCAGATGATATCTCTAACTTATTAATTAAAAATCTCCCTCAAAAATGTATTGTATTACTAACAAAAATCTTCAATTCCTGTTTAACTCTGAACTACTTCCCATCTCCGTGGAAAGTGGCTAAAGTAATAGCGATCCTCAAGCCTGGAAAAGACTCATCTGATCCAACCTCCTACCGCCCAATAAGCCTTCTACCTTGCCTTGGTAAACTTTTTGAAAAAATCTTGTATAGGCGCTTGACCCATGCATCTGGTAAATTTCTGATTAACGAACAATTTGGCTTCCGGCAGGACCACTCTACAGTTCAACAACTAGCCAGAGTTGCCGAAACCGTGTCGCACAATCTTAACCTGAAACATTCTACAGGAATGTTTCTTTTAGATCTTGAGAAGGCTTTTGACACGGTTTGGCATAAAGGACTTTTGCATAAGCTGGTTACACTCGGCATACCTATTTCATTAGTAAAAATGATTAGTTCCTATCTTACTGACCGTAGTTTCAATGTTCACATTGGGGATTGCTCATCTCCCCCTAAACCAGTCCCTGCAGGAGTCCCGCAAGGATCAATCCTAGGCCCACCCTTATTTCTGGACTACCTGAATGATATACCAGTCCAACCTCGAACAAACCTAGCCTGCTTTGCTGACGACACAGCATCTTTCACTTCTTCCTCTGATATTGATATAGTAATAGGCCGCCTGCAACTTTCCATCGAACTTCTCCAGGCTTACTTCAATAAGTGGAAATTGAAGATTAATGCCTCCAAAACGGAGGCAATAATGTTTACAAGAAAACGTGCTCCACCCTTAAGAACCTTAAAAATTGGTAATTACAGCATACCCTGGAAACGTTCTGTGAAGTACCTTGGAAGTACTCTCGATACTAAGCTCAACTGGTCAGAGAATACTTGTAAGATTTGTGTTAAAGGTACCAAAGCCCTGAACGCATTGAATCCAATCATTAACAGACGCTCGTGTCTTAGCAGCCATACCAAACTACGAATTTACAGCACCCTGGTCCGACCCTGTATTACCTATGCTTGTCCAGTATGGAGCAGTACCTGCCAAACCAATATCACCAAACTCCAGGTAATCCAAAATAAAGCCTTAAAGTACGCCTTTAATACTCCTTTCCGTACCAATCTTCATAAGCTTCACCGCAAAATTGGTCTACCTAAAATTGACGTGTACATGTATAAATTATCCGAAAAATTTTATCTACAGAAAAATCCTAGTAATAAAAACCCTTTAATCAAAAACTTGTGTAAAACACGCAGTAAAAATCTCACTTTTATCGACAAATATAATCGATACAAGTTACCACATCACTTATTCCTCGAGCGCGATGGATAGGCCGAGTGACGCACATGAGCGCGTGCGGGCCGTATGCCGCTGGCGCGCGCGCCGCCTCCGCCCTTATTACCAGCTGGTATAGAGCGGTGGTGGCGTGCGCGACGCGCAGCGGGCCGAGCGCGCTTGTGTGTGTGACTAGTTTATGACGAGTTCTTGTTGCTGGCTGTGAACTGCCGAGCGCTTGCGACGCGACAACGGCTGATTCATTCACTTCACTACACTTGCATACCTTCGGTTTTTTATAAAAAAAAAAAAAAAAAAAAAAAAAAAAAAAAAAAATTATATGTTAAAAATGTAATGCTCTTACTAAAGCATACATAATTATGTATTTTCCTATCATTGTACCGTCAATATTATATTTTTCTAATTACTTAATTTATAAGTTTTTTCCGTTTTTGTAAGTTTTAAAAGAGCCTGCGTGCCCGATAAAATGTTTATAACACATTGCATTGTACTACCAGGATCCATGTACACTGGTAATTGTATACATCTGTTACACTTTTGATTAATAAAGATATTTTGAAGAAGAAGACTCACGTAATATTTAGCGGTTATTCTGACTACACGTATATTCTTACTACTTCAACTCATTCCAAGCATTTGCTCTGACAGCTACAATAACATTGTAAAAAGCTGAATTAAAACCACCAATTTTGATCACTTTTGCTGCTTTTAACGTAAGACTAACCCGGTATAAATCATACTTAATATTATAAACGCGAAGGTGTGTTTGTTTGTTGGTTTGTTTGTTCCTCTTTCACGCAGCTACAGATGCAACGGATCGACTTGATTTTTTGCATGGGTATAGTTGGAGAGTGCCGGAGCCTCTCGGAGGGGCCGAAGAGTGACATAGGCTACTTTTTATCATCATCATCATCACCGTTTTTCATCACTACGCGGGTGAAACCGCCGGGCGCAACTATTATAATAATAAAGAACATGTTTTAATTTTGCTTTTTAAAATATTGCAGCTGTCAGAGCAAATAAATGGTTGGACCGAGCACATCTATATATTTCAAGATGAGTGCACGCGCGCGGTATCTTCTCCCTTTCAAGCAACTATATAAACATAAACATCGTTTATATATGTGACATAAAAATAAAACTAAACCAAAAAAATAATGGGTAGGCAGTTATGTAAGGTTTATGGAGTTCATTTTAAAGATTATGTTTCTAGATATTTATTAAGTTTAGATATTACTGAATTTTACAATAATTATGTGGTGAATCCTCATTAACAATTTAAAGCAAATCACAGTTCAAACACGACAACGAGCGCGACAAACAAACGTTTTAACATTCCGTGCGGTTTAATCTAATTGTAGTTTCAGAAACTCCAAGTGCTGGATGTGGCTTTGTATTTTCTTCGCCACATACATCCTTCATCTGAATTTCACTTGGATTTTAGGGTTGAAGTTGTATATACGTTATTTTGAAATACATGTTTGACTAGTATGCAAACTCTTTGTTCTTCTAATTCGTAGGGCACTCAGCTGCAAACAATTTATCGGACGTGTGCGTAAGCCACGGTTGAAGGACGTGATCTAGCCTGTGGCTACTTTTAGACATAAATCAGGGTCGTGACCTTGCGGCAACTTTGAACAATCGAACGTCTGTGATTTTGTCATACGAATACTCTTCTGAGCAACAGTGTGCGCTTGTACAATGTACAGCCATAAATCGCGTTCGTTAGCTGCGGCTTATGGTTGCGTCTGATAGTTTGCTTGCAGCTTTATTGAAGTCGTCGTTTCAATGGTACACCACGGCTATGATCTGTTCCCAGGCTTTCTCTCGTCTAGAAATATATTAAGATCTATTCTGCCAGCTGAGTTCATGGCATTGCAAAACAAAGTAATGACCAGTGTATAATATGCATCGAGATTCAATACATATAGTCACAGTCGTGCCAAAAAATGTCCGAACCAAAACTCGGCACACGCTACGAATTGCGCAGACTTTTTGGTTAGTTCAAGTTACCACGATACGACTACAACGCCGCACGATGCCAGAGCTACGATGACAGAGCGTACAACTAACGTTGAACACTATGCAAGCGACATAACGTCTAAATTTGAGAAAATGTGGCATTGTGAAGTAGGTATATAATTGATACAATGTATGTACAATGACGCTCGGACAATTCATGACTGTTTTCGCTGAGAGATTGTGACTCTTTAGAAATTGTATCTCTATTCGTATCACTGTGCTATGCTTTTTTCACAATATTTTTTGTAGAATTTATGTTCAATGAAATCTTTCACAGAATTTGACGCTTGCAGTCACACCAAACCTCACCATATCGCTACCAAATAGATATTCTCGGTATATTGAATTTATCTGAAACACTCGTACTGCACCGAAGAGCTTTGCTATATCACACTGGCTATAATCCCACTGGAACATGATTGTTTCATACCATTGATACGGCTTCGAAGCCTATCGTGACTTTAATTTTAATAACTGTGAATTATATTAATAATATAATTCTAATATACAGGGTTATCTTAATTAGCAAACAAATTCAGCAAAACTATTCTGTTGAAATAATTACAGAATTATAATTTTGCCACATGGTTTTAAAATTATATCAATACTCAATACTCAATATGTTTATTGCGACATATGTATGCATGCAAACCTTAAATAACATGTTTATATTTTTAAAATTACAAGTAGTACATATGACCCTGTTAGAGTATGGCAACAGAAAGAACGGAACGGTCTATTTGTACATCATCGAAGTTATCCTTGAAAAATTCGTCCAGGGTGTAGTAACATTTAGATTCCAAGAAATGTTTGAGAAAATTAATGAAGCTGTTTTCTTTCTCTATGTCTTTTATTTTATTTGGTAGTTTATTGAATATTTTTACAGCCATAGATGTAGGGCCAGAACTATGAATTGCTAGATTAGATTTCGGTTCAATAAGTTTATGTCTATATTGTGATCTGATTTTACGCGGCTTGTCGATTGCTCTTTTAAATAAGTCGGGGTATTTTTTTACGAATTTGCTAATTTCTAATATGTATATCAGCATAGGTATCGAAATTATCTACTTTACCATATAAAAAAGGAATAGTTTTCTTATACTCATGGTGACCCACAGCTTTTTTCCGCTTCTGTTTTCTGTATTGGCTTCTGTGTTTTTGTTTGTATGTTTTTTATTATGTGTTTTCTTTGACCTAAGTTTAGGAAATCATACATGATATTTTCGCTTATAAGTGAATCAATATAATTTTTTCGAGAGTCAAAATTCTTAAACCTTGGTAGGTAAATGTTTGCCAGGACTTTCATGTCTGTGTTATTGAGTGACCTCTGTATTTCATGACTGTGTACAGTATATCAATTAGGGTTAGGGTAATAATATCCACATGATAATGCATTATTAAAAATATTATAATTATTACTATCACACATAATTATGTCAGTTTGAATTGTGTTTATCAAGATTTAATGATGCCACTTGAGTTGATTTGACAACATGAGCATCTGATTAACCAAGTACCGTTTACCATTAACTTAGTTCATAATCATCGTCATCAGCACTAATTGACCTACTACTGGATATAGGCTTCCTTTTGTTTATGACACTCTCCCCGGTGTCTCTCTAGTCGCATCAGCTCGTTCCCGACAGTTCTTTTGATGTCATCAGCCACCTCATACTCGGTCGGCCTGGGTTGCGCCAACTGAGTTACTATATTGAAATTAGCACTTTATACTGATTTTATCGCGTGTATTTTAATTAACTTTAATGTGTAATTATCGGAAAACCCAAAAAAACATTAAGTTAAAGCCCGTTCTCTATCAGATGATCGTTATGACAACTGCATTTAATCATTTAAACTTAAATTTAATTCCTGTGTTTTCATTTTTGTTAATTTTTCTAGCGTAAGTAGACTATACAAAAAAGAAAATAAGGGGTTTTTATTTAGCTTTTTGCAAGACTGCAGATCATCCCATAGCAAACATTCTACACAAAGCTATGACTGAATTAAAATGACAATATGGTCGACAAGTGGTTTTCTGGTATAAATTATCGAAATGGCAACAATGTTTATTTCAAACTTCAGATGTTTTGAAACCGACTTCGAAAAAGGAAAAAGATGTCAATTCGGCCCGTATTTTTGTTCTATTTGTTTATTTAGACTTAGGCCACTGTCTTCAATACAAGAAACTTTACGTCCGTAACAAAAATAAACAAAAACACATGAAATGCGGTATTTCTTTAATGCATTTTTTAATTTAATTTCCGAAAAGGTAAAATTCTCGCCGGCAGAGTAAAAATGAAAATTTTACGAAAAAGCTAAATAATTTAGGTAGAGAGATGGTAAGAAATAAGTTTAGAAATATTCAATTGCAATATCCAGTTTTTCCAACTTTAGTTCTTTTTATTAAAAAAATTAAGTTATTTTCTAATTGAGTCATAGAATTTGATGAAAAGAAAAGTCCTTTTATCGTTCTGCGCCTGAAAGATGTCTGTTATTATCTTTGCCATAAAAAATACATTCACAAACAAGGCTGCAAAAAAACATTTTTTCATAACTTCGTGTACTCAAAACAGTACTTATTTTGTTAATCACTTGAGTTAAAAAGGACAATAAACAGTATTGCTCTCATAATATTCAGTTATTCAACTTTTTCTTCGCAAGACAAAGGGCAAGGCTGCCAAAGTTTGCAATAAAGCTAACGGGAGCTCTAATTAAAAAAGACGAAGGGGCATGGAGGGATGTCCCGCGTTGTCAATCCTTAATAAACATTTAGACGAAACAAAAAGAGGTTTAAATAAATTGCGATGTTTCTTTCGTTCATTACTAAATAGCCATTAGCGTGAGCGAGACAAAAGATGTTTTTAATTAAGAACACTTGCGATGTGTAATTTTATTTTAATGAGTTTTTCTTTGCCTAAATAAAATAGTAGCGTAGAGATTTCTCTGAACGTACTCGTAAACTTTTATGTGTTTCATTATGTGTAAAACATTACTTTTTGTTTCATTGTTTGTTTTGTTTTTCTATGTATATTTAGTTCAATCAATGTAATGTAAAGTAATTTTTTTTGCATGTCGTGTTTTTTGTTTGCCGAGTTTTCCTTCATAAATTAAGATTAAAATTACCGACAAATTAATATAAATTCTAAGGCGTAATAACAGTGTCTAATTTAGCTTACAGCAAATTTAGATAAATATTTTTGGGACATTTTTTCACACACGGTCATCTGACCCCAAACTAAGCAAAGCTTGTGATATGGCTGCCAGAGACTGATATACATACATATACAGTTTTAAATACATACTTTAATATATATTAACAACCAGATATAGAACAAACACAAATGTTCATCACACAAATGTTTGTCCTAGATGGGAATCGAACCCATGCCCCCAAGCTCAGAAGGCAGGTTCACTACCAACTGGACCAACGGGCTATCTACTGGACCAACGGGCTATCTGATGATATGCATAACTTATTTTAATCTTTAGTATGGTTTAGTGCACTTTTGACTGGGACATTTTTGAGCACTGACCCAAATATGCGTAGCTTAAAATATAATTTAGGTGCATTCATTTTATGTAAGAAAAGTTTTAGTATAATCAAAATTGGCTAACAGAATCAAATTAGTACAAAAAAATCTGACCGGAAAGTTCAATAAACGGGATTATACCTTTATTTTGGTTCACGATTGGACATATTGCGTAACATACACAAAAACAGTCGAATTGAGAATTAGAAATCGGTTAAAACTATATAAATATTCGAGACATTTTTGCACACATGGTCATCTGACCCCAAACGCAAACAAACACAAATGTTCATCACATGAATGTGTGTTCTAAGTGGGAATCGAACCCACGCTTCCAAGCGCAGAACGCAGGTTCACAACCAACTGGACCAACGGGGCTATCCCATAATAATATCATATAATATAATATTCATTAGAATAGAGTAACTTTTAATTTAAAAAAAAATCTTCACTCAACATTATCTGTAACTGCGTATAAACGTACATGCCTATATTTGTTCCTCAACATTATAAAAGGTAAAGTGAAAGGCTATCATGACTTCCATAAATAGGCACGTACTACCTTCGACCAAAATAAAATGAATGGACGGGCCCAGAACAAGCGCATTTTTGAAGATTACAAAATGAGCGCCTGCGCTCACTTCGTTTTAGTTTGTCTCTAGCCGTAGGAAGTGCAACACAAGACTATTGTTACATGATAATGAAACATTTGACAAAATTATGCCTTCGTGTGCTTTCCCGGAGTATAAATACAGAACAAAAACCGCTATAAATTTTTTGCAACAAATGTACTATACATGGTTATAATTAGGTGTTGAAGTATATTATGTCCGACGGTTTTGACTCGTGTTTACTGAGCAAGTTCAATGGTTATGGCCCGTCCATTCATTTTATTAAGTTCGAAGCGTACTACCCCCTTTTCAATTATTTAACTCCAAGCTCACATTAAGCATCGTTATCAAACTAATTATGATAAAAACGATAAAAGGGGCAAAATTTACAGAGGGGAGCGTGAAATGACTGAAAGTCACGTAAAGCCTCTGATATGTGAAGGTAAAGGTTTATTTAGATTATGCTACATACGAGTATTATTTATTGAAATTGAAACAAAGTATTAAAAAAATGTTTTAGATGAGTACAAAAACAGATGTTTTTAGTAGAGTATAAATAAAGATTAAGGAAATATGTATTTTTTTAAATATTCTTTTTATTAAATGGATAGCTGTTGCACGAGTTTTTAGACGCGTAGATCATTTACAAAAACTTTCAACCCCCCCCCCCCCCCTCCCCTCCCTTTGTCTTTTTGGCTCTTACGCAAAATCTGAAGAACTTTCAAACGTATTTTTATCCCCTTTTGAACTCTGTTAGGGAATGATATTCCAAAAAAAAAATATTCAATTTTTTTAATCATAAACAGAAAAGTAAAAACCAATTTCCACGTTTCTAACTTTTAAATCATTTAAAAAGTCAAACTTCCATAGTGAGTTTCACCCCCCCCCCCCCCCCCCCCCCCCCATATAACCCGTAGGGGTAATTTTTTTAAAGATTAGAAAAACTGTGCAATCGCAGCACATGTGAAACCAGTACAGTACAAACAGTACCAGTACCAAAAACAGTACAGAACACCAATAGTTACAATCTGGGTGTCTTCAAATTGCGTGTGAATTGGTTTCTTTTAGGCAAGCGTGTTCCATCGTAGACCGCATCATCGCTTAACATCAGGCGAGGTGGTAGTCAAATGCAATCCTAATAATTAATAATAATAAAAAGCATGCGTGGAAAGCTACTAAGCTATTATATCCATTAATACATGAACGGTGGCTTACTTAGTCTGTAGACGTCTTAAGCCTCTACCTGCAATGCAAACCCCTAACTAATAATTTCGATGGACCCTACCACGAAAATGCATTAGGCAAATAAGTCGATTAATGATTTGAACGATAGGAAGTGTGATCGAACGATTTGGGGTTCCACTTTTGTAATGAGTCATAGTTTTAGGGACCAGACACACGTCACGCCGCCTGCACCGCCGCCCTACGATCGGACTTTGAAAAGCCGCTATAAATTTAGTCACTTTAAAAAATAATACTGTTAGTTCTTTATTACGTCAAAATTATACGAGTGGTGACTAATTTTTGACTGAGCGAAGCGCAAATCATTAGCAACGTAACATAGAATATACATATAGATAGAAACTGTATTAACTTGGCATGATTATAATACACACTCTAAAGTATATCAACAAATTATAAATAATGGCCAAGTATGAGTCGGTGTCAAATTTTAGTACATTACCATGTGGGAATACCTTACCCGGATGACCTCTTTATCATTTCACCGTATTGAAATGCCATATCTTATAAATTTTGAAGTCGGTTTTTTTAAATTGATAATTAAATTATGTATTGTATTTTGTGGTAGTACGGAACCCTCAGTGCACGAGCCCGACTCGCACTGGCTGGTTTATTTTTTTTCTTCATCATTAGATGGAAAGAATTCTATTTTAACGTCTTTACTGGATAGTTGTATGGATAAATAGGTGTTACTAACAGAATAGAGGGAGGAATATGCAGTTATGGAGAGGAAAACGAACATTTCAACACCATCAAACAACCAAAACTCATCAAATACAAAACATATTTCGAATGATTGATAGTTCCGAGCGCATTTCCTGTCATTGCGAGCCGCTCTTCCGACTTCCGGTGAGTTGTTAGTGTGCGCTCGGCCTAAAGTGCGTTCCGGGTGAACGTGTGCTAGCTGTGCAATGTGCACTCAGCCTAATTTGTGGTAAAGGCTGCTACTAAGTATTATTTAATCTGTGCTACTCACGACGTGCGAGTCATAGGCTAGCTGGAGGGTAAATAAATCATACTAAACACGGTAAAAAAAAACCGGACAAGTACGAGTAGGACTCGTGCTCTGAGGGTTCCGTTAGACGGAACCCTCAGAGCGCGAGACCAAAAAAAAAACTAACTGAAGTTAAAATATTGAAAGACAAACTTAAGTTTGTAGTTTTTTTTTACTGGGCAAGTGCCTTTAATAACTAAACAAAATACAAGCTAAAACTAACACTACAAATACAGTTAGACTGCCCATAGACCGCCGTTGAAGGTCTAAAGACAATCCAAATGCTCAAGCCCACTACCAGTTGGCAGCGTACCCAACATGCTGGCGGCATTACCACGTTGAATGGCAATGCTAATGCGTTGAGCCAGAAACACGCCAGCATTTTGGTCACGGGTCGCATTAACCAGGCGCTCTGAAAGATTTTTGAAAATGAGGTGAGCTCCCGGTTCCCAAGGGCCCAATGTCTCGACCCCAAACGCCTCAAATATGTAACCACTGCCGAGGTTAGCATATTTGCGACGCTTGTGCTGCTCTGCCGAATTAGCAGCCGCGCCAGCCCTACCCTGTGTCTCAGGAAGATGTGACGGCGCCAAAGTATCGACACAAGTTGCGTCCCATACAAGGGCCGCCCCAACCTCCAGGGCACAAGTGTCATACCGTCAGGCCTCTTTCCATCGTCACGCGCAAGACCACTCGGTTTGAGCACAGCTGCGACATTGGCGGTGGAAAGTGCCCTGCGTATGATGTCATTCAGGCTAGCGTGTCGGCCAATACGACCAGCGCTTCTCGAGCAAGAGAGACCATGGTGACCGAGCTGGTCAACAGCAGTACCACACTGACAGCGATGGGCCTCACAGCACCTTGCACCCAAGCGTAAGCTGACAGCTAGACGAAATGCGGTTGGATCTAAAAGGCTACCTGTGTTAATAGAGGGCATGGCTTGCAACCAAAGTCCCGATTCCCAAACAGAGACAGCAAGAATACGAGCGCGATCTGTAATACTAGGACACGTATCTAGTAGCGATTTCCATGCTAGTTCGCAGATCGGCCGATCCCACAGTCTCTGGGAAGACAACTTTGAAGTTTGTAGTTGACAATAAGGTTCTTCCATACATCCCAACTACAAAATGTAAGTTTGTAATAGCAAAATAATTATTTTTAAATACCTTCAAATTTATAACTTTCGGATTTATTCCTATATATGTACTATGAGACCTTGCCTCTTGCCAAATTTCATGATTCTAGGTCAACGGGAAGTACCCTATAGGTTTTGATTCCCCTGTGAAATCGCAAAATATACGACATAAAGGAACCATAAGAGCGCGAGACCAAAAAAAAAACTAACTGAAGTTAAAATATTGAAAGACAAACTTAAGTTTGTAGTTGACAATAAGGTTCTTCCATACATTCCAACTACAAAATGTAAGTTTGTAATAGCAAAATAATCATTTTTAAATGATATACCTTCATATTTATAACTTTCGGATTTATTCCTATATATGTGCTATGAGACCTTGCTTTTTGCCAAATTTCATGATTCTAGATCAACGGGAAGTACCCTATAGGTTTTGGTTCCCCTGTGAAATCGCAAAATATGCGACATAAACGTTCATATCTTTTGATTGCGTTGACTTACAACTTTAATTTTTTTACAGCCGAAAGAAACCGTAGACCCAAGTATTTAGTATAAATTTCAACTTGCTACCTTTACGCGTTCTTGAGAAAAAGGGTCTTGACAGACGGACAGACAGACAGACAGACGGACAACGAAGTGATCCTATAAGGGTTCCGTTTTTTCCTTTTGAGGTACGGAACCCTAAAAAACACAAAAAGCTGAACCATAAATTCTACAATATTGTTACAATTGTTGGTGCAAATAAATGCTTGGACCGAGTATAATATTATAAAAGCAAAAGTGTGTCTATTGGTTCAAGATAAAAAGAAAGATAATTTATTTGCACAAGACTCAAGTAAATCATAGATAAACACATTTAAAAACACATCGAACATTATCGCACGCCGTTTATTTATTTTTCTTTCACGCAGAAAAAGAGCAAGAGAAAAAGATTGACGGGATGTTTTTGCGTGAATATAGTTCGAGCACCGAAAAGACACGTAGGCTACTTTTAATCCCGTGAAAATTTATGGAGGTGTACACCTAGGGTTGTCAATGTGAATGAGATCACGGGGCGCAGCTAGTAACTTAAAACTAGCTGTGTTAGCTATAAAAATATCTAAACGTCATTTCATTAAAATGCACTAAACTAAGTGTTTCTTTCTCTTAACATCACTAACTCATGTCTGCTCATTTTGTTTTTATGTTTACACATATCTTTAAGTTACAATCCAGATCTATTTCTGAAGTTATAATAGGATATTATAATGTTTTGTAAGATTCTAATTTGTGTAGTATATATAATAATAAAAATAAATATCATTTATATGTACTATTTGACTTCATTCCTCCGTCTCGGTTTTACCATTGAACCAACCGCACTTGCCAGAAATGGCATCCATACGTTTTAGATACGTAGTAATCTCGCAATGTTCGATTATTGTTTATGTTGCATACCTGTAAATTGTGGAATGGCTTACGACCTTCAGCTTTTTCTCCGAAGAACAATCAGGGCTGCTACAAACGAAGGCTAAATAGAGTCCACAAATGTAGGCAATGACAATGCTCCGGGCATTGTGGGTAGCTTTTACTACTTGCCATCAGACGCTTCGTAGCTTGTTCCTTGCCACTTATTCTTTACAAATAAAAGAGGATAGAAATTACACGATTCATAAACTTTTATTTCTCAATCAAACTCTTTGATATATTGACTTTGATTTACTTCACATTTTCTTTTACATATTTTCTAATAAACTCTACCAAATCGACTACAACTCTTTGGCAAGCGAAGTGAAAGCAACATACGCTAATTTGTTTTTCTTTTTGTTCCAGTTCAGTGTAAGCGAGGGGGAGCATGGAGACCGTCATCCAATATTTACTCCTAGCCCTGGCTCTGACTTCAGTGCAAATATCCTATACTGAGAGCCGACTAAATGAAAAACGCAGGGATAAAACGGAGAGAAGGTACCATGGCGCGCAAGTCCGAGATAACATTTGCGAGATTACCAACAGAGAATCAAAAGTGCACTGCTACTGTGAGAATACAGATGTCAAGACCGCGACGAGGGCTGATTGCTGGGTATTCAACGGCGGGATTGACTTAAACGATCCAATTTGGAACACTTTCAATTCCCAGCCCCATTTAGAAAGGCTCACGTTCAATGTCAGGTCCGACGGCGCACTGCGATTCGTTCCCCTACATGTCATCCACAGAATGAAACGTCTGCAGAAACTTTACATACATTACGCAACCCTAACGAAAATAGAAAAGAAGACATTCTCCAACATGACGACGCTGCGTGAAATAACGCTAATGAACAACAAAATAATGGAATTAGACTTCTCGTCCTTCACGAACTTGCCTTCGTTAGTGAACTTAACCATAAAGGATAATAAAGTAACCGAAATACAAAGGGACGTTTTCGTCGATCTCCCGAACTTGAGATATCTAGATTTGTCGTTTAACAGCATTAATCTGGCTCACGACGGATGTTTCGAGCATCTGAGCATTCTCAACGATCTGGTATTGGAAGCAAATTTAATTTCGGTGCTGACTAGAGATACGTTCAGAGGATTGGGCAATCTTACTAGATTGGATTTGAGGTCAAACAAGTTGTCAATGATCGGAGATTTGACATTCACAGAATTGTGGAATCTGAACGAGCTGCTACTGGATAATAATGAATTGAAATATCTATCTGAGAGGGCGTTCGACGGTCTGGCACTGCTTCAGAAATTGTCCATGACGGGTAATAAATTGAAGGCCATCAATGAAGGGCTTTTGGAAGGCGTGCGTGGTCTTGAATTATTGGATTTGAGGAACAATGACATCGAATATTTTACTTACGACACTATCAAGCCTATATTGGAGAATTTGAAGACGAAGAATTCGGTCCTTTATCTCAGTGGTAAGTTAATCGAACTTTATTACTTGGCTTCGAAACATTCAAACGTAAAACTTTAATCAATATTATGAAGCTAGTAAATGCTACAAAAATATTTAAAAATCAAACCATTTTATGCCTTATTTATACAGGGTTACGCGGATCGGTGATACTAAACCGAAAGGAGGTCATTTTATACTAATTATGAACCACTTTTACTAGATGACGTCTCGGATATTGCGGAAAAAAAACTGCTGTATCATTCAGAAATTTTATTCGCACACAACGAAATTTATGAAGGAGCTATTTTTGCGATTTTTGTTCAGAGTTGATTTTTTTTTTTTTCCTCTTCCCCGAGTTGGGGCTTTTGGCTCCGCATGATTGATGCAGTTGCCATATTCAAGTCGTATGAGTTTAGTTTTAGAATTTAAAGGTAGGGAAACGATACGCGTAAAATCGTTTTCATCGTCAAGCTAAGTTACGGTCAAGTCAAACTCATGCCCCTGTAAAGTGGTGGAGACTTTACAAGAGGCTTCTATGGAGTTTTGGAAACAACACGAAAAGACACGTTTCACCTCGTTATATCACTTGCCCACACTCGAGCACGCTTAAGAGCACTTAATGAATAATAATTCCCCATTTAGTACACATTAACACTCGACAATACACAAGTTTAAGAAAATAATCCAACGAGCCGACATGTTTTTTCCGCGTTGGCGCCAAAACTCCCAGAGTTGATTCTATAGTAAAAGTTGTTTATAATGACAAGTCCAGTGACGTCTTTTTGTCTCAGTACCACTGTATCATCTAATCTTGTACAGTCGTTTTTTTATGATCGCTTATAGGTCTGTATAAAACTGAATATGAACATTCTTTCATATGTCTGTATAAAATTTGGGTGTCTTCAAGTTGCGAGTAAATCGGTTCTTTCAAGGCAAACGAGCTCCATCCTAGACCGCATCATCACTTAAAATCAGGCGTGGTGGCGGTAAAACGCAAGATAGTAAAAAACCAGCAAAACTGTATTTAAATTTTCGTCCACGGTAGGTACTTAGGTACTTAGCACTAACATACTTGGGAAGATAAATAACTATATTTTGCAAACAAAGGGCCACACCCTGGAGCTGTGAGCCCTTGCAAAGCACCCCTCTACATTAAACACAATTAATGAGTGAAACAGCACAGTGCGAGTGGTGTGAATGTTTTATTTGCGCTAACAGTACTACATCTCTAGATATTTTTATAAAAGAGCATAATTATAATTTCTTTGGTACTACTTACACACAAATGTTTAGTGTAATTATTTAATTATTGAAAAAACCTTACCCCTATAGAGCGTATAAATTTTCATCCTGATCCATGAGTGCATGCATGAGCGATGATGGCCGGGCGGTAGCAAGTGCGCTTTACAACCTGACAGCACCTGGTTCTATCTTTGGCCCTACACTAATGACTTATTTAGTACTTAAATAAATGATGTACAGTTTCGTGCCATCGCTCAAAAACGGTGAAGGAAAGCATCTTCAGTTTTTTTAAATTAAATAATAGGCTTGCGTTTGACCACCATCTCGATGTTAAGCAATGATGTGGTCTACGTTGAAGTACACTTGCCTAGAAGAAACCGATTCACTTGTGATTTGAAGATACCCAGATTGTAACCATCGGGGAACACCCATTCAGGCAGGGCATTCCATAGACTAGCAGTTCGCACAATAAATTTACATAATATTATGACATTCACCAACATGCACTGGGCTAGCATAGTGGATAAGGACCCATCCTCTCTCTTTCCCTCTCTCTGTCCCTCTCTCTTTCTCTCTCTCTCTCGCTAAGAGGTCTGTGTCCCAGCAGTGGGAAAATGATAGGCTGAAATAATGATGATTTTCATCCACCTACTATGTTTTACTATTAGTAAAATAAATCATAATTACGCCAAAAGTATGGACACGTACTGCCCTAAAACCTTTGAGCAAATAAAATCACAAGGAGCCAAATACCTTTAAGCATTTACAAAACCTATTTAAATTCTTAAGCGTCAACTTTCAAAAGATATTTTAATGGCGTAAAATGAGTTCACTTATTTATTTGACGCCTTTGAAAAAGTGTAAGAGATCTTAACTTTATTCTTATTTTCTTATCCTTTATTTCAATTTGGTTGGCTTTCATTTTAAGTAATTTAAAATTTAATAAGTAGAGCGTAGAATTCTAGAGCTTAAGTACTGCAATAGATTTTTACGTATGCTTTGTTTTTTTGCTAGGCTTTTTTTTAAAGCGTCTGGTTCTAGAGCTTAAGCACTGCAAGGGTCAATCTCACCACCCTAAATGGTCCCTTAATCGAATCAACGATGACGTAATAACTCGATTTAGCTACAACACAATGTGTTTTTATTATAATAAACAAAAATAACGTTCCTCATAGGCCTGGTTGTGACTTTTTCATGATAATAGACACGTGTTTGGGAAACCATTATTTATGGGCTGACTGTATTCGAGTCACGGAACATGCTTTCGTTTTATTTTTGCGACATTTTCCGCACTATTTCGTGTTCTTGTACTGTACATGCCTTTGTGGTATAGTGGTTGAGGCAGTAGTTCCGAATTGTAGAGTTATGGGTTCAAATTTTAACTCAAGACACAATTCAACTTTCGATCCAAAGATCGACAAAATGCCTGTGTGAAATGTTGTTCGAATGCCTGCTAAATTTTGGCAATATCAATCTTTTTTCGAGTGCTACCTAGATGTCAGTTTATTTGTAATAATTAAGGCTTTTTATGTTTGTTTCGTTTGATATACCTTTGTACTTAAATTAAAGGCAATAAATAACACGTTGTTGATTAGAAACTATTAGGACTTGATAACAGAAACGTTTTTAGGACAGACTTCTTTAGAAAAATCTAGCGTTTTTCCTTGGTTGAACCGTTTTAAGCATCGATTCACTTAGCCAACGTTCATATGTAAAGCAATTAATTGGAGTAAAGGTCATTGTGGTAGAAAATCTAATTCATTTATTTAATTCATTCATTCTAATTCAAACGAAACACCTACCTAATGAGACTTTATTCAAAGTATTCAGACTGATTTATTGCCAAGTCCAGCAATTAAAACCATTATGGGCGGCTTAAAAAGTATCGTCGGCTAAATTCATACAGTGAAGGAATTGATTAACCTGTCAACTTGATTGTTTTCTATACTAATATTATAAAGATATTGTTTGTTTGTTTGTTTGCATTGAATAGGCTCCGAAACTACTGAAACGTTTTGAAAAATTCCTTCACTGTTGGGAAGCTATACTATCCCCGGGTAACATAAGCTATATTATATTTATTTTTTTAGGGATCCTTACTAAAGCTCTAATAATGTAACCCAAGGAGAAAAAAATAAAATTTACAATTTTGACTTTGCGTGTTTGACAGTTCTAAGACAGGACAACGTCTGTCAGGTCAACTAGTTTAAAATATAAAGAAATTAGCAGTCCGCCCCGGCTTCGCGCGGGTATTATTGGAGCTATAGTAAGGAACCCTAATTTAAAAAGAAATATAGCCTATGTCACCCGGAGATAGTGTAGCTTCCCAACAGTGGAAGAATTTTTCAAATCGGTTCAGTAGTTTCGGACCCTATTCAATGCAAACAAACAAACAACAATCAAATCTTTCCTCTTTATAATATTAGTATAGATGTAAGTATCATTAAGTTTAAACTTTGAGTGCTTTTATTTTCGACCAGATTGCCTTTACGTCGTATAGATAAAGTTGTTGGTCAAACAAGAAAATTAAACGCATAAAAACATGTTTTAAACCTAACAACTTCGTTTTGGTTGTCTATGTGTGTTCAATTATAAGTTGAATGCTTGTTTTAGTACTATAATTTCATAGTCGTTATAATTTCCGAACACCAAAACTTTTGCAAGTTTGGTTCCCTGAATGTTTCGAGTACAAACTAGTTCAAGCAGAAGAATTTATGTAGTGAACGTATATATTAATAAACTGGTGAAGTTTTAAGACTTGTAGCGTAACATCGACGAACAACTCATTTTAACCATTTAAATAAAATAAATAAATAAAAATATTCGGGACATTATTGCACACACGGTCATCTGACCCCAAACTAAGCAAAGCTTGTGATATGGCTGCCATAGACTGATATACATACATATATAGTTTTTAAATACATACTTAAATAGATATTAACAACCAGATATAGAACAAACACAAATGTGTATCACATAAATGTTTGTCCTAGGTGGGAATCGAACCCACGCCCCCAAGCTCAGAAGGCAGGTTCACTACCAACTGAACCAACGGCCTATCTAAATAGGTACTTACCAAATCTGAATTTTAACTGAACTTTATGGGTTAATTGAAATTATTTTATATTGAAGTATATCACACTTTACTTGCAATTAGGAAACATTCTAGATGCCACCAATGTTTAGATTGGGCGAAAAAAAAATATCTAAAGAAATTATTATATTTCTAATTATTATTAAAATTTAGAGCCCTACAGGAAAACGACCGTAGCTCAGTGGCTAAATGCAAGCTTATTAAAATCAATAAAAAAAACTTTTATACAAAGTTATTGAAAACTAGCGGTCCGCCCTAACTTCGCACGGGTATAGATTATAGCCTATGTCACCCGGGAATAGTGTAGCTACCCAACAGTGAAAGAATTTTTCAAATCGGTTCAGTAGTTTCGGAGCCTATTCAATGCAAACAAATAAACAAACAATTAAATATTTCCTCTTTATAATATTAGTATAGAAGTATAGATTAGCAAACAAACTTTTGCGAGCATTTTAGATGCTTAACAACTTTCATTGTTTCATGATATTTTAAAATATTTGAGATAACACATCAGCTGCTTTTTTTAAAGTATCAGTGAAAAATATTTGGTTGAGAATTTTGCAGGTGCAAGAGTTGGCTTAGAGCAAGAGCCAACGTTTCATTACAAATTATTTTTGTTTTTGTATGGAAGAAAAAATACCAGTAAAAATAATAGAACTACATTTCTTTCTTCTTCTTTGTTTTGGATTGATTTAGGAAAGCAGCTTGTAAAAGGTTGATAGCTAATTATCAAGAACCCTATACATTCCACACAACCTCTCAAATTTGGTGATTTGAATGTAAAATGTTTGACTATTTAGATATTAATATATTATTTATATTTTAAATCTGTTGTTCACAGGTAATAAACTCATCTGCAACTGCCGCCTCTCCTGGATCCAAGTCCTCCGCAACGAAACCAAAAGTGAACCACTGAGACTGGCTTTGGATGACGTCACGTGCGCTCCCAACCCTGATAGAACTGAAAACACTTCCAACGAGGTAATCTCTGAAGCCCCCGCAGCAGTGAAACCAGTTAAAACTGGTCAAGTTTATGAAATAGAAGCAAACAGTGAGGTTATAACCAACAACGATGAATATGACGCATCAAGTCAATACAAAATTGAACCTACTGTACAACCAGTTCTAACAAACCAAGTTGCAATAGTAGACATACCAATAGAAGAAATGCCGTGTCCAAGTGAAATAGTCCAGAAAGGCGAAGATTCCTTGATGCTCTCATCAAAAGACGAAAGCTACTGGCAACCAAGCTCAAGTTTTAAAACAACGACAAGTTTTGCTCTAACTCTAACGCTAGTATTAATAGTTATGTAAACGCAAGCAAAAGTGAACGCTATGGGATCAGTGATGTCTGTGTGATTGTGTTTTTAAGAGGTTATTGTAATAAGAGTCAATTTTGTAAAATTAGATAAGAGAAAAGACTGGTATATTTAAAATATTCTGTATTTAGTTAGAATATAGATAAGACCAGTGACATAGGAAAGGCTACATTTTGTATAGGGAGACATAATAGTATAATTATGTACTATTAGAAATTACTAACTCATCAGAATGTTGTATGCAACGATCTAATATGTACGTATAGTATGAAATCTTTGGTTGTATGTAATTTCAAATTAGACATAGAATAGGGACTATATTTGCGTAGAGTGCATAGGGAACTCATATACATTTCCATCGTTTTATAGAAAATCGAATTTGAAATCTCAAATAATTTAAGTGTCATTTTGTCGGTCTGTATAACTATACTACATAGAAATATAAAATAGAAGCTATGTAAATAATAACCTTAAGAATTTGGATGACATTGAAATAAAAGACTTTGACTACTTTTGATGTTTTGCATTTCTGTTGTAACCTTTGTTAAACATGATGTCAACATTATTTTCTTATTTCCTCCGCGTCAACATCAGCAAAGGTGAATTTTATAACCGAAAGTGGCTAATTAATAATTATATATTAGGTCCTACTACCACAGTCTGCTTCTAGCTACTTCTTTTATTATGATAAACTTATTAACTTATATTCTAATATATTTTGGTTTTGTAGACGACTTTGTGGGTACAAAATAATTATAATCAACATTAATAAAATGTTAGATTAGGTTAGAGTTTACTTGATAGAGTTTTTTTTTCTTTTCTTTTTGTTATTTCTTTTTTTCTTTCTGTTTTAAATATAAATACTCTATTACCTCAGACAAGTAAAATTTTACTCATGAAAAAAAAATTCTTTAGTTAATTATTTTATAAAAAAATGTTTTTATCATTAATATAGTCTGTAAAAATTTAACTTGATTAATACAGATTATATAATTGTTCGCCCATTTAGCCATACTGATTTTACTACATATATCTAAAAAAATACATATAAAATCCAGCGTTACACAATATACTGGTTTGATTTCTATGTAAGCAGCGGAAACATTTTATTTTGTCTATAGATAATAAAAGATGAAAAACAATCCGCTTTAGGCGGAAATATAACATGTCAAGTGCGGAAATATAACATGCCAATTACTTCCACATCGTACGGTCATAATAATGGCGGTCAAGTCTGTCCTATTTTCAGTATAAAGGAAATAAGTAGTAGGTTATTTAATTTAAAAATTACTTTCATTAGCAGAAAAATATTTCAAAGATCTTTTCATTCTGTGGTATAAAGTCTTAAATTAGACTTGCTCGAAAATAAAATTCAGAACAATATTTAGTTTACAATTTTTTTCTCGTTTCTTTTTTAAACATGCTGACAGAGTTGGTACTGCTTCGTTTTTAATCTTCTCCTCTAAAAATGTAAATCACAACCAGACTTTAATTATACATATTAAAATATTTGTAAACTTTCAGAACGTTAGTAACTATTAATGAACTGTCTGCGACACAAGTTTATAATATTGTGAGACCTAAATACTCATAAATTTCTTGAAATCATTAAATTTTCAAGGAATAATGAATTTCGTTATTGAATGTCAAAGAGCTTACATTAAGACGCTTAGTTAGGTACATTAATGTTCAACCGTTTGAATTCACATCATAGGGAAAACTTTGAATACTCATTAAAAAGCACCACAATTAGATCTGCACGAATTATTATTACCTACTAGTTTCTGAAACCATAAACTTAAAGAAATTTGAAAAAAAATGAACGAATGTCGAATGAATGATTCAAACAGACGGAAAAATATATGATTCCAATTTTTTCCTTCTTTTTTGTGTACCTAATAGAAATATTAACACTGCAATAAAACTTTAATGATTACCAGTAACGCTGTATATATAAAAGGTGATGTGTATGTATGTTCCCTATGGACTCTGAAAAAACTGGACTTTGATAGGATTTTCACCGGCAGATAGCTGATGTTACAAGAATTATTCCCCGCGGGGGAAACCGTGAAGCGCGGCTAGTTGTCTAAAACATTTAAATCATTCTTCTCCTTTTTTTTGTTCTTTCGCCATTTTAACACTTTGATTTAATTGTCTATCGGGACTATATAAATAATAAATAAATAATTAAAAATAACAACTAAATAATATAAATTATACTTAGTATGTAGTAGTTCACACACATATATACCTACACATTCTCCCGTATGTATTCGCTTGCGGGCGTTCGCTAGGTTTGTCATCATCATCATTTCAGCCGTAGGACGTCCACTGCTAGACATAGTCCTCCCCCAACGATCCCCAAAAGAGCCGGTTGGAAGCGGCCTGCATCCAGCGTTTCCCTGCGGTCTTTTTTAGGTCATCTGTCCATCGCTAGGTCTGTACCTTCACGTATTTTTTTCGTCAAATTTTTGCCTACAGACATCTTGTTTAAATAAGACCAGATTCTGTTACTAAGCTGTCTATGTTGTACTGTCACTTTGAAATTCCACCTACATGAAGCTTGATTTAGCTTCCTCAAGTACCGAAATTAGGCTACAAACTATCATAGACTGATTACCTAAGTTAGCTAATGATACTGAAATATAATTACACTTTACCTCGGGGAGAAGGAGTTTGCCGCATGTTCCTGAAACAAGATTACACCGTGTGTAATATGTTGTTTGTTGCTTAAAGGTAATTTAACTTAGTTATTGAATGTTTCAAGCTTTGTTAAAAGTATTGGAACAAAGGTCGTTAAGCGTCTGACAGCTGGAGTCACATTGTAAAACTCACAAACCAAACATTTTCTTTTGATATATTACTGTAGTATATTGGCTACTAGACACATAGCACCGGGTTAGCAAGTTGAAGTGGCAGTGGGCTTAACACTTAGCATGCAAATCAGATGGCCGATAGGGACGAAAGGTTCTCGAATGGAGACCACGGACCGGTAAGCGCAGCGTAGGACGTCCACCCACAAGATGCACAGACGACCTAAAAGAGCGCAGGGAAACGTTGGATGCAGGTCGCTTCCACCCGCCCCTTTTGGAGATCAATGGGAGAGGCCTGTGTCCAGCAGTGGACGTCCTATGGCTGAAATGATGATGATGATGATTGGCTACTAGTGCGATGTTGGCCGAGCGGTAGCATGTGCCTTTTACAATCTGACAGCACCCGGTTCGATCCTCCGCCATGCACCAATGACTTATTAGTATCCAAAATAAATTAGGTCAAGTTTCGATGCCGTCTCTCAAAAACATGGTGAGAAAACCGTTATGTCTAAGAACCTTACAAGTTCAAAGAGATGTGACATTCACCAACATGCACTGGGCTAGCATGGTGGATTAGGGTCTATCCTTTCCCAGAGAAGGCCTGTTTCCTAAGCAGTGGGAGTATGATAGGCTGATAATGATGATTATCACAGACCTATATCTAAGTAGACTTCACAAGCGGTCCAAACTATATGAAAACTAAGCGTGTCAAGTTTTTCGTACCTATAAGTGAAAATAAATATATTTATTCTGTCTGCCAACTCTGTTTGTGGTATTCTTACAACTTATGACGGACTCAATTATGACGTTAATCATAATTGTATTGGAAATATGACATGCAAGGTGGGCTGACGTGTGGCGTCTACTTGAATAATAGGTCTGTGATGATTATAATGAATTGGCTACTAGCTACAATAGGCATGTGTCCTCATGTTTAATTTATTACAAATAACCAGCTTAGCGAGGAATATAACTAAATACATTACACATGCTGAAAAAATAAATTAAATTGGCTGATAAATCTCTGAGATATGAGCGTTTAAAGTTTTAGGTGGGGATAGGGAGGGGATGCTCTATCCCTTTCTCGCAAAGCGTGTGTTAGTATAGCATTTGTATGGCGCTCCTGAGCCGTGACCTCACGGCTCAGTATAATGCGCTCTCTGCCTAGCATTAAATTTAAATGCTTATATCTTATTTATTTTTGAACTAATTTTAATTTTGTTTTCGTTGATGGGCTCTTTTTATGATCAGCTTTTTTATGAGGTAATAAAAAAATATTAGTCATCATGCCTATTCAAATTCAAATTGTTTATTTCAAGTACTTGACCATGGACTCAGACTTAGCAATATTCGGACAAAGAACTAGGTATAAAAATAATTGTAAAAATTTCAGTGGAAAGTCAAAAAAATTAACATAACATACAATGTCAAATATTAATAACTAACAAAAAATACCCTAGACCAATTTTTTTTTATTAAAATGTGTCATGAAAATTTTAGTATACTTAACAAAAAAAAAACAATCCTACTTTCGAAAAGCTTAATAAATGTTATCATAATTCTCTGTTTTTGTTCAGCTTTTTACAATATTATTGCAACTGTCAGACGTCATTATCAATCACCCTTTATAACACCAAAGCAAATAATAGCAACGTCTTACAAGTAAGTAGAGTGTGATTTTCATCAAACACGTCCTCAAGAACGACAGGTGACATAAAACATCGCGTTTCTTACCCGATATTGTCATCTAACCCTAAACAACTCCTATAACACTCGACAGGAAAACATTTGTCTTGTAAGTAATTACGCCAGAATTATCCTCAACGCCGCTTAACAAATAGGAAACATAATAAATAGCTGTCTGATAAATGTTTTGTGTTTTAGTTTACCTGATATAATTTGTTGGTTTGGAGAACAACAATATAACACTTGCGCCTATACTCGGGCATTTTGCGGGTTCTTGCGGGTGATGGCTGAGTAGGAAATTATTTCTTACTCGGTCGTTATTAGTGCAGATGTTCCGAGGGTGCGTGAAACAAAAAAAAAAACTACTTAAAGGCCAAATTATTATTATTATTTTTGTATGATTTTTTGTATTTTTATCTAACAATAGTTATTATAAATATAATATATATAACACTTAGAAAAGTAAATTGCTTTGTGAAAACAATTTTAGCTGTACAGAGTGATAGAAAACGCTCCTAAAGCTGAAACGGTAATACCAATAATCATTTAACACCTTATCCTTATTCGAAATGGATGGGGGCGATAAGTCCTGACGTCCCGTTTGCGGTGTATAATCATTTCCTCTTACTAGCACCTACCCGAGCCAATCTAACTCCTTGAAATATCGGAGTGAGGCTCTGGGGCGCTGGCACAGTTGCTCCAGTGGCGTAGATGAAAGTGTGCATAATGACGATGAAAAGCAGTCTAGCTGTTGTGGTGACGTCGATGAAAGAGGCAAAGATGTCTCATGCAACCCGGTAGCGATTCTAGTTTCTTCTGTGGCTTCACAATGCCACAGCACATGCTCATCATTCATCCACGTTTCGAATTCTATCGCGGGCAATGGAGAGAGCTATGCTCGGAGTTTCTTTGCGCGATAGAATCCGAAACGTGGATATTCGCCAAAGAACCAAAGTCACCGACATAGCTGTTAAAATTTGCAAGTTAAAGTGGCAATGGGCAGGCCACATCGCTCGGAGAACCGATAACCGATGGGGAAGAAAGGTTCTTGAGTGGAGACCACGAACCGGAAGACGCAGCGTAGGTAGGCCTCCCACTAGATTGACCGACGACATAGCAAGAGTCGCTGGCATCCAGTGGATGCAAAAGGCAGGCTGTCGTTCAGTGTGGAGGTTAAAGGGGGAGGCCTATGTTCAGCAGTGGACGTCTTCTGGCTGATGATGATGCTCTTCATTTTCTTTTATGCAGCCATGACATAGTGGACTGTCCGTGACTTCCAGTTTATTCAAATTGCAATGACCGGTTAAAAAGCATACTTGCAGGCGAAGGTCCTGTCGTTGCAACTTCAATATATTGTTAGTAATCTTCCTGTCGTAGTAGCCTATTTGGGAGACCGCTAGACTTGAAAGCGTGAGGTCGCGGGTTCAAACCCCGGGCCCGTACCAATGAGCTCTTTGAAGTTTATGTATGGATTTTCATACTACTGGCTTTTCGGTAAAGGAAAACATCATGAGGAAACCTGCATACGTAGGGAGAAGAAATTCAATGGCGTATGTGAATCCACCAAACTGCAACTGGGCCAGCGTGGTGGATATGGTCCAATCGCCCTTTCAGGGGCAGGCTAAAAGTCCAGCAGTGGACTGTTAAAAGGCTGATTATGATGAATCTTCCTGTCAATAATTGGGAAAGCAGCTTTAGCATGCAGCCAAATTAGTTGCCTGCGAGTGTTTATAGAGCAAACTTAAAATATATGCATTTTTGCTGCAAATCACAAGATTTATAAGTTTTTTTAAATAACAATAAATTTATAAGAAAATCAAAGGAAAAGTTTTTTGAAAATTTGTCACCATGGCCATTGTAGTGCAGTTTATAGTAATCCTAAGTAATTTTATAAAATCTGCGTTTGGTCCTGCACCAATTACTTTATTTGGTACTTAAATAAATATATGCAGTTTCGATGCCAATGAAGGAAAACATCGTGAGGAAACCAGTATGTCTGAAAACCTCAAAAGTTTAAAGACATCATTATAATATTCACTAACATGCAGTGGGCCAACATGGTGGATTATGACCCATCCTCTCCATCTGAGACGCAGTGGGAACATGATGGGCTGATGATGATGAGAGTAACTGTCTCTCTGTATATTTCTCTGTCTTTTAGTTCACTTTTCACAACTAAACAGCTAAGCCAATCTTAACGAAATTTAGCAGGAGATAGTGTGCATCATGAGGACGGACATAGGGTACTTTTCTCCCCAGAAATGCGGAAAAACTGAAAAATTTCGGGTAACACCGCAGGATTCAGCTCAGAAAGTTTTTGAATAGTTGTTGAAACATTATTGTGCAAGAAAACGAGTCAAGGTGACTTTCACGTCTCGTTTTTGTAGAAAATAACCTTAAGTTTTCCAGGATGAATTTGAAGAAAAAGCGTACGCTTAAGTAATTCAGCAGTCAACAAAAAGCTGAAACCTCCTTAGAAACTTTTTATCCCGGAGTTTCCTCGCTTCATTCATCAAGCAAAGCGGCTCACATTCACCAAGATGCTAAACTACAATTTAAAACACAAAAAAGAGCAACGAAATAACTTAATTTAGATAAACGTGATTACCTCTCCAATATACACTACTTTGTAGACAATCTCCCACTGTTTTCCCGAAAAAATATAACAAAAACAAAGGAGATGAAAACGAGAATGCAAAAAATCTGAGATTTTTTAAGCAGCGCTAAGTAAATGCGCAAAATGTAGACGAAACCCAGGGCCTTAAAATGTTCCCAAGGTAATAAGTACAGGTATTTTATTTCGACAGTGCGACACCCAGTCTCCTACTGCATGTTATCGAAAGCTTTTACGTGAGCAAGTGCCTACTAATCTACTTTATGTATGTTTGTATATTTTTAGGGTTCCGTACCTCAAAAGGAAAAAACGGAACCATTATAGGATCACTTCGTTATCCATCTGTCTGTCCGTCTGTCTGTCCGTCTGTCTGTCCGTCTGTCTGTCCGTCCGTCAAGACCCTTTTTCTCAAGAATCCGTATAGGTATCAAGTTGAAATTTATACTATATACTAGGGTCTACGGTTTCTTTCGGCTGTAAAAAAATAAAAGTTGTAAGTCAACGTAATCAAAAGATATGGACGTTTATGTCGTATATTTTGCGATTTCACAGGGGAATCAAAACCTATAGAGGTACTTTCCGTTGACCTAGAATCATGAAATTTGGCAAAAAGCAAGGTCTTATAGCACATATATAGGAATAAATCCGAAAGTTACAAATTTGAAGTTATATCATTTAAAAATAATTATTTTACTATTACAAACTTACATTTTGTAGTTTGAATGTATAGAAGAACCTTATAGTCAACTACAAAGTTAAGTTTGTCTTTCAATATTTCAACTTCAGTTAGTTTTTTTTTTGGACTCGCGCTGTGAGGTTTCCTTCCAACGGAACCCTCAGAACACGAGTCCTACTCTTACTTGTCCGGTTTTTTAACTTTAAATTTGTGTGTAGCTCTAAGTGTGTGTGGATTTTAGTTACAAATAAAATATTGTCTATTGTCTAGATAAATTTTCACAATTTCGATTGAGTTACAATCGAGAACAACTAGTAATTCAGGTCGTGATTCCCATCGCCGCGAATGTTAATGCATCTCGTCGTGATGGCTACCATTTGCTGTTATTACATCTCAGAGTATCTCTATCGGGCAGAGAAATGAGTTTCTAAATAAGACGTTTTGTCACATGAAGCGGTTACCGACGTATGGTTGAAGACAGGAATTGGGGCGCGATAATTGAAGGGGTTTTGAATATCAAATGAAGGTGGTTATGCGATGTTAGGGTAAGCTTATGGGTTTGAATATTCTGTTATGAAAATAAGGGATCAATTTGTTTGTATTAATATTGTAGGTATTTGGTTAAGGCGTGAATAAACCAACGCAAAATGTTCTCATATTTTTTTATTTCATTTGCAATGTTTCAGGTAAGTATTCTAAATATTTCCGGGGATAAAAATTATTGCATATTTATACACATTTGTTACTCAATGTATTTCATTATCATGGTGAACCGTTTGATATACTCGTCATAGGGTTGGCAAAGATCTAAACAAAGCCAAAAGGGTTCTTCAAAAGGCGAGTTAATAGAGTTCTTAAGGGTCGGCAATGTGTTTGTGATGCCTCTGGTGTTACAAGTATCCATAGGCGACGGTGACTGCATACTATCAGGTGGTCTTATTTTATTTTATTTATGAAATACATGAAAGATATGCATGCCACCTACGGTATAAAAAAAACAATCAATCTTTTGGACGCATCCGAAAACCGCGATTGGGTTGCTCGGGAGCGTCATAAAAGTCCAAATCGCTTTCCAATGTACGACATCTAAAGGCCGGCCATAGGCCCTACAGGTCACATCTGCGATGCTTATGACCGATAGTGTGCTTATTGTCAATGTATCAGCTAGATTGCATCCTTCAGCCACGTTTATAGATGCATCCGTTAAATTGTTTGCAGGTTTAGACGCGACACTCATTCTTTAATCGGATTACACTGTTTTAAACTATCACGGTTGTTCACTAAAGTTATATGATTGATTAATTTCGTAGTTGACTATAGTTTGGAATGGGAACCGGCTATCAAGTGATTCTGCAAGAATACACCGTTAATTCAATACAATTTTAATTAGGGCTAAATCGGCAACTATTAGTTGTTTACCCCAAACTGAGACATTGCAAGTATTGCAACCTCTATATCTTCGCAAACTCACGACCGAATCTGCCCATATTCAAATTTAATCTTCGGTTAACGGATAATTGGCAGTAACGGTGTATTTATATTTCATAATAATACACATTCAAATTATTCAAATATCATTTCATAGAAACTACATTTTTAACCCGACCACATAGTTAAATAAAACAAAAGCAATCTGGCTTCAAAGCGCTCACCATTAAGCAAAACCCAGCTAAATAATACGTCTAAAAGCTTTCGTATTGCATCTATTAATTGCCAATGATCCAATGGCGGCATTGAATGCCCGACAATTAATATTGAAAAGGAATGATATTTAATCGTGCACCAAAAACCCACTTTTCATATTAATGTCCTTAATCAGAAAGGCTAGTTAAACCACAGAAGAGAAAAAAATTTCGTTTAAAATAGAACGGCTGTCAAGGCATTTTTGCAAGAAATCCGCTGTAGCCAGTTGCACACATGTAAACGAAACGTCATAATATAACTACATAGGAAGGAATGCAATAATTCGTCAAGATTATTATTAGTCCAAAAGGTTATGAACGCCATTTTGTTAAAGTTTAAAACTGACCTTCTCGTGGTGCAATACGGTTCAGTTCCCTGTGTATTTTGCGCAATTATTTCGGTAAATGCTGCTATTCCAAAAAAACTGCACGATTCTTGTGCAGTTCAAAAAACTAGTACGAGTTCAACAGTCCTTAACGTAAATTTATCTACGATATAGTTAAAATAGTTTCAAATTAAACTGCACGATAAGCACGAGGGTTAAAATAATTTAGCTAAGAGTTTTTCATCGATTTTGCTTTTTTTATTTAACAAAACTAGTGTATTAACGCATGTGCTTGTGTAATAATATTGAATTATTATCCGTTAAATGAGATTAAGGCAAATTAGTAGGTTTGCGTGAGTGTAGGCAAACAATGGGAAGTTGCAAATGTGATTTTTTTGTTTTGCCCCAAAACTCCATAAAAACTTGATTAAAAAGTTTCCATGACCTTACTAGGTCATGATTTGACCATGATATTGACGTAGGCTATGTTTAGAGCTCGTTTTATGTGACTTTAAATGGGTAGAAAAATAAATATATTACTTGATACGGTTAAATGCTATTTTCTTGAGGAGCCATTAAAAAAAAAACCTCATCCTAAAATTTAGAATGTGGTATCACAGCTAGTGATGGGAAAGTTTTGTGTGCAGTTTTAATTTTATCGATAATCTTAATAGGCATGATGACAATTTTTTTTTATTACCTCATAAAAAGGCTGATCATAAATAGAGCACATCAACGAAAACAAAATAAAAATTAGTTCAAAAATAAATGAGATATAAACATTTTAATTTCGTGCTAGACAGAGAGCGCACTATACTGAGCCGTGACGTCACGCCTCAGTAGCGCCATACAAATGCTGTACTAACACACGCGTTGCGAGAAATGAATAGAGCATCTATTCACTATCTCACTATTCACTATTCACTATTCACTCTCTATCCCCACCTAAAACTTTAAACACTCATATCTCAGAGATTTATCAGCCAATTTCATTTATTTTATCAGTACCTATGTGTAATGTATTTAGTTATATTCATCGCTAAGCCGGTTAACTGTAACAAATTAAACATTAGGACACATGCCTATTATATACTTTAGCATATTAGAAGGTAGGAATTCCACTAGTCGTTTAAAAAAAATTGCAAGATTGACTTGCTTCGTTCGTATGAACAGAAATTAGTCACTGAGTCGCATTTGATCATTATTTATTATTTTTTGTTATACTTTAGTTAGTGTGTCTGTGTACTATATTCATGCCAATTATTACGCTTGTACGTATTATCGTTACACTACATTACATATACATTAGATCTAATACAAAAATACGTTAAAATACGTTTGTTGTATGGGGACGCCTTTTTCGTTTTAACTTTTTGACTTTTTAGGGTTTCGCATCCAAAGGGTAAAAACGGAACCCTATTACTAAGCCTGCGAGTCTAAGTCTACTAACTTACTAAGTATGTCCGTCTGTCTATACCATTAAATATTATGGAATCGTGGGTGTGACTTATTTAAAAACGTGGAGTTTTAGTACAGTTGTATGATTATTAACAACTTATTTACCGTGATTATGTTGTGGATATGGAGTTCCTAATGTTTTGGCACAGGAAATGACTCAAAAACGTTATAAATAATGTGTAAATATTCCGTAATCATACAACTAAATAGTGAACAACCGGGATATTTTAAAAAGTGGAGTTTAAAGTTTCGGGATCGCAATTGAAGCTGGCTAGGTTTTTTATTGAATAAAATTATCAATAATGAATATCAAAGTTAGTTGATTGAATCAGGCGTCACTTTACGGAAGTCTAAAATGTGCATCACAAATATCTATAAAGAAAAATTATTTATAACTTTATAACTTCCTTTAGTATGCGTTTTCTTGGAGTCGAACAATTTGAATAGGCAGGTGAAGCTATTTTAAGCCCCTTTGGAGATTCAAATGAGGTTGTCTGAGAGTAGTATGAAGACGTTGGTGTTGGTGATATGGTTTAATTTTTAACCACTAAATGTAAATAAATAATTTATTTTTGTGATATTGCTAATGGCTTCAAGTATCTTTTATTTGTCGTGATACATAAATGTCCAAAAAATGTTTTGAACAAATAGTGCTTGTTTTAGTAGGAATCCAATCACGTCTTCGTGTTGCATCAATCCATTATTGCCTAGTAGGCGGATTGCCTGGAAAACTGCAATAAATTCAATGTTTATTTATACAATAGAAAATTACGGGAAATGTAATAGTGCTAATAGACGAGACGGACTTGGTCCATACGTCTGTTAGTACTATAAGAAAAATCTAAATGTATCGATATCGATAAAATAATGGTAACCACTATTATTGTCAACGGCTTGTCAACAACTTTGTAATTAAAACACGGTGAAATAATAAAATTATAAACAATTTAGACATACAGGTATTAGGATATGCCTCCTTTTTTTAAATTAAAATCTTTGCTAGCTAGGCGACACGTAATTACAGCGCAAGAAGGCATTGTGGAATAAATTCGATGGAGCAGCTACGCGTTCAAAATCAGTTGGCAATTGTGATACGGAGTTCGACGCGTTGACGTAAATAAGAATGTTCACTCGTATGCCTGGTAACAGATGTTCCTTCTCTTTTCCGTTCTATCTACTTCTCTTTTCTGTGAGTTAAACTGCCAGTCTATTTCTTGGTGACATAAATTGTCACGCGCGAACATGAGACCCAGCAAAGAACAATGGCGAAATGTTATTTGATAAATTTTTGGGTATCTAGAAAAAATATTTATGCTGAATTTCACTTAGTTTTTAGGGTTCCGTACCTCAAAAGGAAAAAACGGAACCCTTATAGGATCACTTCGTTGTCCGTCTGTCTGTCTGTCCGTCTGTCAAGACCCTTTTTCTCAAGAACGCGTAAAGGTAGCAAGTTGAAATTTATACTAAATACTTGGGTCTACGGTTTCTTTCGGCTGTAAAAAAATAAAAGTTGTAAGTCAACGCAATCAAAAGATATGAACGTTTATGTCGCATATTTTGCGATTTCACAGGGGAACCAAAACCTATAGGGTACTTCCCGTTGACCTAGAATCATGAAATTTGGCAAAAAGCAAGTTCTCATAGCACATATATAGGAATAAATCCGAAAGTTAGAAATATGAAGGTATATCATTTAAAAATGATTATTTTGCTATTACAAACTTACATTTTGTAGTTGGAATGTATGGAAGAACCTTATTGTCAACTACAAACTTAAGTTTGTCTTTCAATATTTTAACTTCAGTTAGTTTTTTTTTTGGTCTCGCGCTCTGAGGGTTCCGTCTAACGGAACCCTCAGAGCACGAGTCCTACTCGTAATTGTCCGGTTTTTTAGTTTTCAAACGCAAAAGTCACGCTAAACCACAATCATTCTCAAGAGGAAAAAAAGCATCAAGGAACATTATGGGCACGTTTTGAATCGTCAGCATGTTTTTTTTCGCATGGTCAAGATTTAGTCCAGAAAAGAAATTGTTTGTGGTAAAACAAGCGCCTTAATCAATCAATGTTAAAAAAGCAAAACATAAATAATAAAACTAATATGTGCTCGATTTCGTTCCATTTTAGCTTTTTAATATATAGTACCTATTGTAAAACTAGTACTGCGTGTGTTCAATTTCGATCTATTTCTGTGTAATTTTGGTCTACAAACACTGTTTAATTGATCAGCATTTAATATTATTTTTGATGTACAAATAATTATCCCCCGACAATTAATACTGGAAAGTACGAAGGTCCATATTCAAGCCTTCAATTTGCATTGTGAATTAATCAGACGGTCATTTAGGTGGCTATTGTTTGATCGGTGCAAAGATTTAGGTTGTTAAGTGCTCACAGAACACATTTTGATGAATTCGTTGAAATTGACTTAGGGTACTTAATTCCCTTCATTAAAATAAATCCATATCATTGTATTATTTTGGTTCTGAAGATAATGCTTACTGTTATGCAAATATTATCTTTTTTATTCTCTTCCATGTTTTGGCTCCAAACGTCTTGTTTATTTAGACAAATATTATCTTTGATGGAATATGAACGCATCTGTTACAAATGTCAATGTGTGATCACCAACTGTCACAAGGCGCCTTGGTATGCTCAAACAGAGATGGCGAGACGAGCTTGATACTTCAGTGGCTAGACCACAAAAACTCTCGAACTTAAAGTGGAGGGAGAAAAGAATCTTTCTTTTCTCCCTCCACTGACAAAAAAGCAAATACCAACTTCAAAACTATACCTACATGACCCATCGTTATTATTTTATGGCTTTTTTATTATTTGTTAGTCAATCTGCCGTAACATTACATATTCTGTGAAAATTTCCACTAGCTATCTATCTATCTATTACGGTTCGAAAGATACATCCGTTAATAGGTAGGACAGACAGACGGACGGACGAACAGACAGACATCATAGGCATAGGCATATCATCTTAGTAATAAGGTCCCATTTTTTGGGTACGGAACCCTAAAAACATACAGTCGAATTGAAAACCTCCTCTTTTCGTCCGTTGATAAAAATTAATACTTAACTTTGGCATCTTGAGCCTTAAAAACTTAACAGTGCATAGCTTGCACCACAAAATTAACATAAATAAATGAACGAAGGCCGGAATGTACGTAATTGTCAACCGGTATGATAACTATCTTACTAATGTATAGTGTAACATCAAATAATAGTCCCTAATTATCGTAGCAAGTAATAATTGTTGCTACTAGACCGGAGGGTTATAAATAATGGAGGGAATAATTGACGGAGAAAATTTCTGTGTTTTTAACCGACTTTGAAAACGGAGGAAGGATTAAATCAATAATTCAGTCCGTATTTTTATGTAAACGCCTTATTACGCCTGTATTACGCCAGCACCTGTAAACCAATTTGCGTGTTTTTTTATCATGTAGAAGAAACCCGCAAGGTGGTCCCACGAAAATTTCATTATATTTTATGACGTCACTTGTACAAACACAACGCTATACAAACTCTATCCGACTTTTACTTTAGAAAGGGACAAAACCTCCCTTCCTAATCCAACTAAAAACATTAAAAATGCATATTATATTTCAAAACTTTACAAGCCAATTTGTAATTGTTTACAATTTACAATTACAGTTAAAGTTAGTTTACAGTTTGTAATTGTTGTTTGTATTGTTTGTAATTTGTGCTTTTTATTACAAATAATTTTGATTGGTATACGTATTATCCATACTTTTTAACCAAGTTTGTTATATCTATCATCTCTTTTCCGCGTCTGTCTGACTGTCTGTCCATATAACCGCTATATAACTCCTCCTAAAACACGCTACGGATTTTGATACTGTTTTGGCCATCAGTTGGCGAAAACAAACACGAAAGGTTTATATATAAACCTGGCGACCTGCCGCATCTTCACACGTAAATTCAAAATCATGTCTTTTTCACATTTCACACGAAAAAAGCAACAACTAACACGTCTGCAATAAATGACCGCAACAGAATTCCACGATATATCAACAAAATCAATACCACACAGATACTTTTGCCACCCTACATGTACAGTCAGCCACAAAAACAAACCAACGTAAAAAATATCATGCAAATTGGTGTGGTTGTCACACATTTTATTATTATTATATTAGAAACCAAACCGCACTTGTAAAAGACCGCCAATGAATGCAGTTTAAATTATATAGTCGAAGTAACCGGCTTAATTTTACTGGAGTCATAAAAACATTTTTGCTTGATTAAAAATATATTTAAAGGATGACTTTATGATCACTTTAGGATAACCTATCATCATAAACAACTTTTACACTTTTATTATATACTTTTTATAATATTAATATGTTTACTATGGGTTATGGGTTCATAATGGTAATATTAAGAAACGAGAGTACTAATAATAGTAATAAATGAGTTACCAGCATCTGAAGAAGATTATTTTTTTATGATGTAATGGTCTAGCGTTTGACTATAACTCACCTGTTGGTAAGTGACGATGCAGTCTAAGATGGTGGTGATGATGATGGTGGCATAGTAAAAGTTGTTCATAATCGTTGTGGTTTTAGCACCGTCGTTCCATGTAACACTGTATCATACATGGGTATCCATATCCATGTTATATTAAAATTTACAAAAAAAAATATAGCTGCCAAGTATGTTTGTATGTATGTTTCCTCTTCTACGCAACAACAAAACATAAACAACCGCTCGACGTGAATTTTTGCATAGCGTTAGTAAATTTTTGTTCCAGATAAATATACCTACGGTTTTGGCAAAAATGAACATGCATGTGGGTGAAGCCGCGGGGTGCATCTAGTATTCTACAAGTAGTATTATATTCTATATGTCATAGATTAAATTTCAAGTTGCACTTGCAATGCTCTACCATTAGGCTGCGGAAGCCATGTTGAAGTAAAAACCTAAGAGACCGTTATACCGGTTACATTTTAGAGTTTCCAAGCTCCAACTCGTTAACATCAGTATCGTTTGGCACAGGGAGATACTCAAGAAGTGCTTAGCGTTAACTCGTATATAGACATTCGCACAACGTATATTGCAGTTGCTCCATTTCTGCTTTCGTTAAGAAATATTTTTTTCACTTCTCATGCTCGTAAATTCCTTGTATATGCCCCAAGTAAGTGAACTTAAACTACTTTTTATGCACTAGTGAAACGCACTCTATCTGTGTTAATCAGTTCCAAATGATTAAATAGAATTTTAGCATTCGTTTTCTAGATTATTTAATAGTAGCTGCGCCCCGCGGTTTCACCCGTGTATTGATGTAAAATGATGATGATGATGATAATAAAAAGCCTATCGATAGCCTATAGATATCGATAGCCTATGTTACTCTCCGGCCCTAGAACTATACCCATGCAAAAAATCAGGTCGATCCGTTGCTTTGTTGCTGCGTGAAGGAAGAAAAAAAAAACCCCAAACTTTTTACATTTATAATATAACTAGCTGAGTCCCGCGGTTTCACCCGTGTAGTGATGAAAAATGGTGATAATGATGATGAAAAGTAGTATATGTCACTCTTCGGTCCTTGATCTATACCCACGCAAAAAATCAGGTCGATCCGTTGATCTGTTGCTGCGTGAAAGAGGAACAAACAAACCAACAAACAAACACACTTTTCGCATTTATAATATTAGTATGATGATTGTTAGGGCTAACTAAGGGATACGCTTAAAGATGAAATTGACACAGAACCGGCAAAATGTTGTTAACTTCTATTAAGAAATTGACCATTATTGGCTGAAATAATAGTAAATGGCTATAACAAGATATTCCAAAAGGTTGGTTTGTAATGATCAAACACTTCTTCTCTTGAATGTACTTACCATTGTTAGATCCCCCATTCGCATCACCATTGTGTTGTTACAGCTCAATATTATTCCGAACACAATGGTAAATGATCTTCAAACAGTATTAAAGTGTCCAATGTTGAATTACATTTTTTTGGTATTATTGGAAGCAACAAATCAAGTATTTAATGTGGGGTAGGTATTGTGTTAGTTTGTTTTGCATTTTGTGGGGAAACTTTTATTGAGAATTATGATTTACTACAATATCTTATTAAAAGCTTGCTGTTTCTCGATATTTTATACGCGTACACTTATCAACTTGCTCTCGAAAGGAACTTTTTATTTGTTATACGTTTTACTTAATGCTAAAGTCTATTATAGTTTAGATCCGCCATATAAAAATAAGGTGTGTTAAATATTTTTTACGTAGTTTATTAATTATGTAGGTAGGTATGTAGTATGTTGTTTATATTATGTAGTCTATATATATGTATATATTAGTATGTTATATTTATTTGTAGTCTATTGATTGTTTGTTGTTATTTGCATAGGTATTTACTTTCTATTTTTTATTTTTAGTTAAGGCTATACATTATTAAATATAATTCCTTTTCGTGCACGGTTGCCTGGAAGAGATCGCTTTAAGCGATAAGGCCGCCTGTTAAAAGCCTAGATAATATTTTTGTTGTAATTTTTATGTTATCCTTGTTTTGTGGTATTTTAATAAAGAGTTTTGTATTGTTTTAAACTATCACGGTTGTTCACTAAAGTTATATGATTATTTACGGGATATTTACCGTGGTAAGGTTGTGGAATGAGCTCCCGATATTTCGGCGCAGTTACATGCACCATGCCTATTAGGTTGCCTCAAAAATAAAAATAAAAATTCGCGTTCAAAATGTGTTCAAAATACTATACGCAGTGATACAGTGAGTGTGTTTTGTCGGGACTTAGGTTCGAGTTCGAGTTCCAGTGATAACCGTAGCAAAAGACTAAGAAAGAGGGTAGATCGTTATGTCTGCACCTAACTTTTTAACTGTTCTCCAACCACCCGCATTCTTCAGTCTTCCCGTGAACATGGTGCATGTAACTGCGCCGAAATATCGGGAGCTCATTCCACAACCTTACCACGGTAAATATCCCGTAAATAATCATATAACTTTAGTTTTGTATTGTATTGTATTGTATTATGAAAAGTTTTTTTTAAATAAATTGTAAATACGTTTTGAGAAGGAAAAAAAACATGACTTCTGGACGATACCTACATGTACAAACACTAAAAAGTTGAAAACAACAGTTAAAACAGAGATTGAAGGGACTCATCAAAGCTTTTACTGAAGGGAACAGTAAACGAAAACGTCATCTGTGTATATATTTTGTTGGTTTTTTCAAAGCGCTATATCATTTTCTATAAAATGTATATGGGACCATCTCTAAAGTATTACAGTATTACCTACCAAACAAAAAAATAATCATCAAGATCTATTCATAATTGGCGGAGTAATCACGTCATGATACCAAAAAAAACATAGACGAATTGATAGCCACCTTCTTTTGTCGGTTAAAAATAGGCTATAACCTCTTAAAAACTCTTGATGGCATCGTAATCTCTAGCCAGTACATTGCAATTCTGCGATTCTAAAAAATCGTTCCGTTTTTTCCTCCTGATCACGCATTGATAGCACTTCCATTCGATAACCGCATCCAATCTTCAGTAATCAAACCACGAGTTTGAAGCTGACACGTTTCAGAAGGGAGCTTTTGTCCGTTTGCAATCCGAGTAAAACGTGGCTGCAGGTGTAGGATGTAGGTACTCTCTGTGCGACGGTACTCTTCATCGGGCGCTTTTCATATTTGAGGCTTAAGCCAAGGTTGTATATGACGATCTGAAATCTATTTTGACCAAGCAAAGAGAGGTCTAGATTCTACCGGGAGAAATAGGTGTTTTTATGAATGCTTGTGTTTGTGAAATGCAAAAACTTGCGTACTCTTCATCCAATCTTCATGAAATTTTGTAAGTCAGTAATTCATTTTAATACATTATATAAGTTAGAATATGAACAAAATTGGATAAGGGGTTCCAATAGACAGTTTTTTGCGTGACAGTTCTTTCCTGTGTTTTTTTTTTTTTTTTTTAATATTTACTAAAAAAAATGCAAATTAAAATAGACATTGTCATTGTATGTTATTATGTAAGCTCAGGGCACTTTTTTGTGAACTTGTTTAAGAACCATCTATGTGTTTGCAAATGTCCCTTGATACCAATTTGGCTAAGGTGCCATCAGGGAAAAATGCGACCGGCCGCAGCACTGAAACCAGGACTTAAGAAGTGTCAACATGCTGTCATAGCACGTAAATAATAAAGGCTTCCCTCGCCGCCGAGACGTAAATACGTGTAGGGTACTTTTTATTACGACTCTACTCTTCTAGCTAGTGTCAAACTGTGTCTGGGGATGGTGACTAGTGATTCTAAGGTATTAAAGAAAATCTGGATTATATTTTATGAGCAACTTCGAATATCTTTTTTCCCCTCAAGGTAGATGATTTTCACGTCACAAGTCATTTTGCAGGGTTTAAATATTTTCAATTTACATATATGAAATATCGTCAAACAAGTCATAGTCACAGCAGAGTCCCAAAAATTTAGACAAGTTCAAGTCATGGCCTAGTATAGCAGTGGAGATTTTACAAGAGGCTAATATAGAGTTTTGGAAACATCACGAAAAGTCATGTTTCACGTTATATTACTTTTCCACATGTTTACGAACACTTAATATTATACAGGGTGTAAGGGGAACACTCTCGAAGTGAAAAGAAGGTGATTTTACTCATCATTATGAACAAATTTTACTATGGGACCAACCCTGAAATCGCGAAAAACTAATTCAGCTATTGCATACATTTTGTCGAGTGTCAATGACCGTTTTATATAGAACAGCTGATATTTTTTCGTGATTTCAGGGTTGGTCCCATAGTAAAAGTTGTTCATAATGATGAGTACAATTACCTTCTTTTGGCTTCGAGAGTGTTCCCCTTACACACCGTATAATACACATCATGACTAGGTATCCGAAAAAAAAAAAAAAAAAAAAGTTTTGGAAAATAATGCTATGACGCGACATGTTTCTTCACGCCAAAACTTCGGTTTCTTCTAGACAAGTGTGCTCCATCGTTATACCGCACCATCACTTAACATCAGGCGAGTTCGGTGCGCCATCTCATAAGTGGCCTTTCAAATTTCGCCGAGTTGGGACTCCCTCGTTTGATAAATTGAATATCTTTAATGTGGACTGAAAACAATATACAATACCAAATTGTCATACATATAAAGTGGACGAAGATGTATACCACCTAATACTGGCGGAATGGGTTCGCTTCTATCATGAAAGATGGAAACTTGAAGTGACTTACCATTTGAACAGACTAGACGTCAGTAGGCTACTGGCTGAACCCGATTCGGACGCAGCCAGGGAGCTGTACTGACACGTGAGTCACCTCAAGTGACCATCGACCCTGTGTTTGTTAGTTATCTGTGCTTTGTGTGTACATTTTGAGTCTTCTAGATTAAAGCATACAACGGAACTGCCATCTAACATGTCTATACTAATATTATAAAGAGGAAAGATTTGATTGTTTGTTTGTTTGTTTGCATTGAATAGGATCAGAAACTATTGAACCGATTTGAAAAAAAAATTTGCCCGACTCACACTTGGCCATTATTTATTATTTGCTGTTATGTTTTACAGTATGTATAGTACACCATACCAAGTTTGACGCTTGTAAGTATTGCTATTTTTACATTAGAGCTAGTACAAAAATATATTGTTGTATAGGGACACCCCTTTCGTTTTTTTTTTTTACCCTTTTTTATGTAACCCGCCGTGCTATGCCATATTCTGCGAAAATTTCGAAAGATACAGCCGTTTAAATGTAGGACGGACAGACGGATGGACGGACACATAGACAGCCCGACAGTCATCGTAGTCTTAGTAATAGGGTCCCGTTTATACCCTTTAGGTACGGAGCTCTAAAAGAGAACTGAGAATATATACTTAAAATTTATTTATTCTGAAAACAATATTTTCTTCCTTATGCCTTTGAGAATATAGTATTGAATATCATGCAAGCAATGTTTCCTTTATTGGACAGGGCCAATAGCTTAAAAGTGAATTCGCCGTAGAAAAAATTGTTACCAAAAAACTTGTATGCAGCGTCGGTGAAGTCCACTACTGAATGGTAATAACCCTGTAAAAGATTTAATAAACATTAATAAACAGTCAATTGATTATACACATTTAAGTAAGATATATAATAAACCTAGATAATCAGTAAATTAATTAAGTATATTTAAGTAAGATATATAATAAACCTAGATAATCAGTAAATTAATTATGTATATTTAAGTAAGAGATATAATAACCTAGATAATCAGTATATTAATTATGTATATTTAAGTAAGAGATATAATAAACAAACGATAAATTAATTTACACCTGGTTTGGTTACCGCTTATCATCAACGAGAATATCTGCTTTTTATAGCTTCACTGCTCTCATAATAGTTTTCAATATAAATAAAATAAACCGGTCAAGTGCAAGTCGGGCTGTTGCATTGGCGCAGGGTTCCGTACCACCACAAAATTCAAAACAAGTTTGACACTTGTAAGTAGGTATTACCCTTTTTACGTTAGAGCTAATACTAAAATACGTAAAAAATATACATTTGTATTGCGTTTTTACTTTTTGCTTTTTTATTATGTCGTAGTAAATCCGCCGTAACATTACATGTTCCGTGAAAATTTCAACTGGCTATCTATTACGGTTCGAAAGATACAGCCCTTAATAGGTAGGACAGACGGACAGACGGACAGAAAGAGAGACAGACATCTTAGGCTTAGTAATATGTTCCCGGTTTATCCTTTAGTTAGGAAGCCTAAAAACTGACTTCAAAATTAGTAAGTGCTATATCAAAATTATTGTTACCAAATCAACAGGCACTTGAACGATATATTTACATTACGATAGTACAAAGTCAAAAAGAGATCATTGTACTCATCATGATGAACAACTTTTATTACTGTGAAATTGACCCTGATATAGCCAAATAAACCGGCCAAGTGCGAGTCGAGCTCGCGCACTGAGGGTTCCGTACCACCACAAAATTCAAAACGAAATTACCAGTTATAACTTGGGAATGAAAAGAAACTTGTCACCGACTCGCACTTCGCAATTATTTATTATTTGTTGTTATACTTTCTTCTCCTTTTGTTTTTACTTATTGAATTTTTATTATATCTCAGTTTATCCGCCGTTGCATTCATAGTCTGTGAAAATTTCAACTGGATATCTATTACGGTTCGAAAGATACAACTGTTTAAAGGTAGGACCGAAATAATAAGCAAAATAATTGATTTAGCCCTTACAATAACTTTCTGAGATTTAGCCGTTTAGAAGCTACGTTGTCACAGACAGACATACAGATAAACAGATTAAACTTATAACACCCCTCTGTTTGTATCAGGGGGTTAAACATATATTTCACACTCAACGAAAATGCCGGCCTCCTTTTGGCTCCGTTATTGTTGGGTAAAATCATACTGACTGACCTTCTTGACAACGCAGTTGTTAGCGCTCAGGTGTTTCTCCAATATCCAGGCTATAGAATAATGCTGACATGGTTTTTGTACCTTGTAATTCCATGAGATGGATTTACCTTTAGTGTTATTATTAACAATCGCTGATATTTTCATCTGCAACCAGAAAAAACAGTGGAAAAATATGGATTAATTTAGTGCTCTTAGGGTTCCGTACCCAAAGTATAAAAACGGAACCCTTTTTTTTTCAAATTTTGACAGATTGTGTAAAAATGTTACGGCGTATTAACTAAAAAATAATAGAAAGAAAACAAATAATTTAAATAAAAGGGTACAACAAACGTGTTTTTTAACGTATTTTTGTATTTGCTCTAGTGTAAAAACGGTAATACGTACAAGCGTCCAACTTGGCATTATAAGTACACACTCTAAAGTATAACAACAAATAATAAATAATGGCCAAGTGCGAGTTGGTGACAAATTTCTGTTCATTACCAAGTTAAGCAGCATATTCGGCCTTACTTAGATAACCTCAACATTCGTCTCACCGAATCAAAATGCCATAATAGACTAATTATGAAGTACGTTTTTTTTAAATTGATAATAATTATTGTATTTTATGGCAGTATGGAACCCTCAGTGCGCGAGCCCGACTTGCACTTGGCCGGTTTATTTTATGTTTTTATCCGACAACAGCGATGTCAAAACGAGTGTGTGCGTATGTACCTATGCTCACATCTACAGCTTAAACGATGATTCTTCAAAAATATCTTCACCATGTTGTAGAAAATATTGCCTTGTCTCAACAAAAATTCTTCAAACCCAATGTTATAATTTTGAGTATTAGCGAATTGTAGGTCCAGCGGGGACTTTGACTGGCACATAGATGTTATAAGAAGTAATCCTCGAGGGAGAAAACGCGAGGCATAGCTAGTATAACATATTTAACTTACCTAGATATCATCATTGACCTTTTATATTTGAGAAAATATTATTTTTAACATGTAGGTGACAGATATTCCTTAGATAGTAATTAGGTACTTAAACCTAATTACTATCTAAGGAATATCTGTCGCCAGGCATTATGACAGAACCTTGTCTGATATTCTTATTTAGCGTCGAACTCCGCATCCAAAGAACTTAGACCTTACCTTTTTGGGTTAGGTATCAAAGTTCTTTGTACGCATCATCGTTGCTAACTGATTTCGAATGACTGACGTTTCGCTTATATGGGTGCAACTGGCTACAACAAAATTCTTACAAAAATGCCGTGACAGCCGTTCTAATTTAAACAAAAAAATAAATCTTTTCTGTGGGAGCAACCTTGCGTATTCGGGCTAGAGTACGTATTTAAATCACGCACGAGCCTCGAATTGACATATTATTTTGTTTCTATTATCAAACTGCTGTAGATTTGTAATTATGATGTAGGTAGGTACCTCGTCAATCCGTGTATTAGCTAAGAAAGTCATGTTAATGACTCCTTTGTAGACATCTTTTTCCACCAAGAGAGATTTCGTGATGTACGTCAAATTTCCCCGTTTTGGCCCACTGCATAGTTCATACGATCGCCACATGACTTTGAACGGACCCTGAAAAAAAATTGTTTAGCTTTCTTTTATGTTTTTTTTATTTATTATATACACAACACAAATTACAATCTTACAAAACATTGTATCTATTATCGGTGCAGATCTGGATTGTAACTTAAAAATATGTGTAAACATAAAAACAAAATGAGCAGACATGAAAGAGGTTAGTGCTTAATATATATTATACAAACTGTGCATAAGCCTGCAGAGCGCAAACTACCACTACTTTCCACCCATTCTTTTTCTTTCTATTTCATGCAGCCACAGAAAAGAGAAATAGTTTTTTTTTTTTTAATCTTCTGTGCACGCAGCAACATACAACGTATCTACGTGTTTTTTTTTAATAACTAGTTTGAGGGCTGGATATTGACATAGCATTGTTATAATCCCGGAAAATGTACGGTTCTTTAAGGAATGTCCACCATTGTCATCATAATCTTTCATCACCATGCTGGTAAAACTGCGAGGCACAGCTAGTATACTAATATGGTACAATAGAGCTGGTCTGATGATGGAGCTAAAAGGTGGCTCTTAAGCGGAGACTAGTCCATAAATCCATTAGTATGGGCCTGCATCCAACGTTTCCCTGCGGTCTCTTTTATGTCGTCTTTCCATCTTGTGGGTCGTCTTACGCTGCGCTTACCGATCCGTGGTCTCCATCTCCAATCGGAAATTTTTCGGTCCCATCGGCCATCTGTTCTGCGTGCTATATGTGCCTTGCCCACTGCCACTTCAACTTGCTAATCCGGTGGGCTATGTCGGTAACTTTGATTCGTCGACGGATCTCCTCATTTCTGATTCAATCTCGTGGAGAAACCCTGAGCATAGCACTCTCCATAGCTCGTTGTGCAACGTTGAGCTTGCTTACGAGGCCCATAGTGAGAGACCACATTTCACTGCCGTTTGTCATCATTGGCAACACACGAAGACTTTAGTCTTAAGGCACTGGGGTGTTTTGGACGAGAAGACGTTACAAAGTTTACCGAACGCTGCCCAGCCGAGTTGTATTCGCCGATTTCTTGAAGTCGGACCTGCCTAGTTGGACTGTTTGTCCTAGGTAGACGTACGCGTCAAAAATTTCCAGCAAATTATTATTATAAACAAGCCTTTTTCTAAGTTGCGCAATATAAAATTACTCACATAGGTATCTGGATTAAGCTGAGAGTACACACATGGAATTACAACTATAATTATTAGTAACCTCAAAGCAAACATGATCTGGGCCGGCGTTCATCGAGAATAAATCAATGGATTATGGATTGCTGAAAAGCGACATTTAACGAGCTCATTTTAAGTATTACATCACTATGTGTAATCATGATAGGTACAGTAAATGAACCCGGATATAAAATATACGGGAGATTAAAATCGAATGCATTTATAACGTTTTGCGTACCTCGTTAACTACCATATTTATTATTATATTATTTTAAGTATATTATTTTCTCTTTGTTACTAACTGCCACGCCTAGTACCTTACCATTACCTATTATATCATTTGTATTGCACTTCGAAGTGATTTTTTTATTCGAAACAGGCAATTTCGGTATTGCACATATCACGCAGAAGAGATGAGATGAACAGAAAAGGCGACATTGTTTCATGGTTGATATTTCGTAAACCCGTACAAAGTGTTTTAATTCCACTTTTATTATGCGAACTGCTAGTCTATGGAATGCGCTGCCTGAATGGTTGTTCCTCGATAGTTACAATCTGGGTGTCTTCAAGTCAAGAGTGAATCGGTTTCTTCTAGGCAAGTGTGCTCCATCGTAGACCGCATCATCGCTTAACATCAGGTGAGGGTGCGGCAAACACAAGCCTATAAATAAAAAATAAAACCTATCATCCTAACCACAAACTCACACCGATCCCGCCTGCGAGATCGAAGACTTCCAGGATCAGAAGATCGGTTAGATTCTCTCCAAATCAATCAGTTCATCAACATACGAAGGCTCAGAGCACACCCCCTCTGGGGTGCCTTGGCAAGTCTGAACCCCCACTCCCGGCGACGGCCCAAGCCGAGGTTCGTACCTCCGAGGTGCACTTGAGGTAGTCGCCCAAAAACCAAAACGAGTTAGGCCGAATACCCTCTGCGTTCGCCTACCAGTCCGCTCAAGCTGTAGAGGCCAACAGCACAAGTCATTTTAACAATAAGTAACCTATCATGCTACCACTAAGATCTACGCAGTAGGTCGCGGAGTGAGATTTGACTTGAAGTGATTTATTATAAAAATCGGGTAAGAATGAAAATCACTTCAGCATTTAGATTTGTCCTTTGTGCAACGAATTTCTCGATAACTGGAACAGTAGAATGCAATTAGCTTCAAAATGCATTTAACGTATCCGAACTTCATCTTCTAACTTTCCCCATCTTCTATTCAAATGACGCCAGTGGCCAGTAGTTCAACTAAGTAGCTGCAACAATTTAAACGCTCCATTTAACTTTGCATTATCGTTCAGATTAGTAATCCTTTCCTCGGAATTTTACTTATATACATATTATTCATAGACGTCTATTATTATGGTAACTTTATTTGGAGTGCTAAAATTTTCATGATCATCAGCCAGAAGACATCCACTGCTGAACATAGGTCTCCCCCTTTAACCCCCACACTGAGCGACAGTCTGCCTTTTGCATCCACTGGATGCCAGCGACTCTCACAATGTCGTCAGTCCATCTAGTGGCCTACCTACGCTGCGTCTTCCGGTTGGTGGTCTCCACTCAAGAACATTTCTTCCCCATCGGTTATCGATTAAAATTGTATTCGGCTAAAATTTTACATACGATAATCTTGAGCGACGTTAGCGGTGGAAAAAGCCCCGCATATGATGTGATTCAGGCTGGCGTGTGGGACAATTCGACAAGCACTTTCTTCTTAAATTTTTTTCTTTAATTTTCTAATTTTTTTTAATCACAAGACGGTGCGGTCAAGCTCTACAATGTTATCTATTTAAAATAATTCAATGGTTGGAATAGAAAATAGATAACATTGTAGAGCTTGACCGCACCGTCTTGTGATTAAAAAAAATTAGGCCCTTTTGAAGTAAATAAAATAATTCAATGGTTGGAATAGAATTTACTTCAAAAGGGCCTAACCTTTATGAAAATCTGACGTCCAAAAGAATTTTTCGAATGGTACCGACTCATGGTATGCACAAGTACCTATATTTCTCACCAGTGTAAGCTCAGACGAACGTTGACTGCGTAAAGGTAGCATTCGATCTCGGCGACCATGACCCGCGACCGTGACTGGCGACCGCGACTGGCGACTGCAACTGGCGACCGTAACCGGCGACCACGACCGGCGACCGTGACTGGCGGCCGCGACCGGCAGCAGTGGTCGCACGACCCACTGCTCATAGTTGGTATAAATTTATATAGAGTGCTAAATAATGCAAGCGACCACGTAGTCTGCGTACGTCATTGTTTAAGTATGAGGACACGTCGGAGCGATGCTTACACTTAAACGGTGACGTGAAGGTAGTTTTAGTAGACAAGGATGCGAGTAAGCTTGTGCCTTTATTAACTAAACAAAATACCGGATAACCAACACAAAACCTAAACGACATGACCTATTATACAAATATAACAGTTGAACTGTCCATAGACCGTTGACAGTAAGTATAAACAAGTCTCTAGTCACTAAAGTCTATCCAAATGCTACAAACTAGTTAATATTCATTTGGCAGATAAATGCAAATTTTTCAAGTACTTACTTAACATAATTTGTTTAGTAAGTACTATTGAACCGATGAATGGATGAGCATATCCTTACTTTAAAGATCTATGGTTGTAACCCAAAGTCAACTAACCTCCAGCTAACTACACTAACTTCCTAATTCGATTAAGGTAATCTTTTGACATTCAAACGGTCGCCGTAACACCTGAGTTTGGACAAAAGTGGACTGATTGCGACCCGGATTACAATTCCAAACAGACTTATAGCGGATTAGGGAGGCGGTTTTCGGTTTTAATTTTAACCGACTTCAAAAAAAGAGATGGATCTTTTTTTTTCTTTTTTTTTAGCTCTGAACTCCGTCATTTGTTGAAACGATTTTAAATAATTTAATTAAAATTGGTTTAGTAGTTTGGCTTTAAAATCAAAATAACTGGAAATTTTGGTTACTCGGATGACAACGTTATGTCATCCAAGTTACCGAAACTGCGTATTTTACTAGTTTTATGAAGTCGGTTTTTTAAATTGATAAATATTGTTTGATGCTAAAAATTCTATACGTATGCATAATTATGCCATATGCTTCAAGAATGTGGTTACATTCTTATAATAATCTCTGGCATCTTTAATCACGCGAAATAAGAGGTGAACGGGTAAATGGGAAAATAAAATAAACGAACGAGTAGATTTTTTCTTCATTCATGGATTTACCATTTTAATGTCACTATATTATGGAAAAATCTATGTCTGCTTCTTGATTTTACGTGGCTAAACAGATTTTACTAACAATTTGCGAGCATAAAAATATGTACCCCTAACTACACAAAGAAACCAAGTACATTAGCAAAATTTAAGCCATTCAAATGGTGTCATATATGACACCAAAAAAATATAAAACTTTACTATGACAATTTGCGCGGTGAAATCGTACCACAACAAATCAGAAAAGCAGCATAAGAGTTATGGTGTGACATTCCACAGGTAATCCATTAATTTTCTTGCTTAAATCGTTTAAAATACCAATCGAAACATAAGCTACAAAGCGAATTTGTAGCTTACGTTTTGAGAAGGCGTTGTTTGGAAACCTACCTTCTCTGAGTAGTTATTCTAAGTATGTACCATTTCCAACGAAATAAATAAATAAAAAATAAATTAAAAAATACCTAAAGCCGCACGTGTGCATAATAATATTATATACACAGACCTAAAAAAATGCTACGCTAAAAAATCATGGCATACCTAAATCTATGATTATAATTTATCAAGTTATTTCAACTGCCATTTCTTTAAATAATTTACAACAAATTGAGTACTCTGTATTTATAAAGTTTTCGTTATACTTAAGGCCTCATTATGTCATATCCTCAGAAAAGAAAGAAAAATCGTCATATCGAAAGCTACATTGGCATTAATCGTGTTTTTCACGAGAATAATTGAGTACAAAAACTATTACATATATTTCAAAACAAGTATATGTATAGTTGGATAGCATAATGGTATTTTATGACAAGAGTTTTAATACATTTACTTGTGATAGAAAATACAAGATATTTTTATCAATTAGAATTATGAATTACAAACGTCGGGTTGACTGAAATATATTAAATTCTATATACAATAGCTTAACTTACATAATTGGTAAACAAATCTAATTATAGTTTGAATGGTGAATACAAGAATAGGGAAATGTTAGAAAGTAAATAGACATTGTCATGAATTTAAATTGAACGAGTCGCAGAAAAAAATAATTGAAGGAACGAGTAGAAAAGAACGAATAAGCCCGACCCGTTCGACTCCCAGAATCATCCCTCGCAGACACTAGTGAATTAATTTGAGCTGTGCCAATGATTTGTTACCCCGGACTGTAGGTAATTAAGTTATGGACATCGCGGTTTTGTCGCCACTGCTACCAAATTAGTGTTTAAAGGGTTGAACCGCGGAACATCTGAGTTTAATGGAATGGCCATTGTCATCGTTGAAGGTGACACTGATGTCAAACTATGTTTCAAAATGAGTTACAAGTATGAGCATCCAAAAAACCGTATGCTTCTTAAAATTGATTGTCTGTGCACAGTTTTAACTGTAATAGTTTCGTGTATATAAGATAGTAGCGGTTTCACCCGCCTGGGTTTTTTTAGGAATCAAAAGTATAATAATATGGTAAGTACTTATTCTATATGCAAAAATCATTCCATCAGTCAACCCATTCGATTGTTACTGCGTCAAAGAGGTATATACAAACCGACAAACGAATACAATTTTAGATTTATAATAAGTACTAGCTGCGCCCCGCGGTTTCACCCGCGAGTTAAAATCGTCGTTACGTTTTCTGAAATTTTCCAATTTTCTGCGCATTTTTTCCTAATTTTTCTTTCCGTAAGAACCTTCTACAGGGTATCAGAAAACTTTAAAAAAAGATAAGTAAAATCGGTAAAGTCGTTTTCAAGTTATGGCGTGACCAAGGTAAATAGCATCACCAACCGCATCATCGCTTAACATCAGGCGTGATGGTGGTCAAACGCAAGCCTATTAATTATAAAAAAAAAAAAAAAAAAAAAAATAGGGATTCATTTTTATAATTAATATGATGATAAAAATTCACTGACAGCTTTCATGAAACATTGCAACTTATCTATATCTATATTATAAAGAGGAAAAATTTGATTGTTTGTTTGCATTGGCTTCAAAACTACTGAACCGATTTGAAAAATTCTTTCACTGTTGGGAAGCCACACTATCCCCGGGTGACATAGGCTATATAGTCTATACCCGTGCGAAGTTGGGGCGGACCGCTAGTTGCCTATAAAAAGGTTTGATAGTTTGGTTCAGTCTGATAAGCCCGTCTTAGTATTTCATAGAGTACAGGCCGTTGAAACCATGTATTAATTGAGAAGTAATTGATTGTAAACACTATTACAGAAACAAAATCTACGTGTTTCTGAAACAAATAAATGTGTTTCGTTGTTTCATTTTGTTTTGGTAAACACTACGTGTTTATTGGCATGTTTCTGTATTTAACTTATAGGTTCGCGTCACCAACATGCTACTATGACGTAAAGTTTTCGCTTCTGTCGTCAGTCCCCATAATTGCCTTTTTTAAGCTAGCTATAGAACTTACACAAGAACAAAGAGCGCCTTTCCAGATATTTCTGGTGTTCTATGGAACAAACCTTTGGGTTGGTTATAATCTGTTCTATTGGCTTGCTATCTTATTGAAACTTTGAGAAGTGAGGACTAAAGCTTGCCTTAAACTTTACAGCGATCTAAGACGGTTTAATTGCTTAGTAGGCAATTTGCTTAGTAGTCCGTTAAACCCACCACCTATCTTATTTAACACTACTTTAGTGAATTAGTAAGTTATGTAGTTAGGACAGTTAATTACAATATCTGAGTTAAAACATCTTGAAATGAGGTTCTTTTAAATTCTGGCTGTTCAAGATTCGAATTTGCAAATTCAGAATGTTTTTACGGTCATTCTATTTACTACAAAGACATTCAGCGAAGTAGTTCTTTTCACTTTTCATCCCCTTTTGGAAATTTCTTCTCGTGAAAAAAACACTCAGTTATACTCGTACCTAGCCTTCAAACTTGCTTTACGTGTTTAATACCGTGAACAGACCTAACGAACAAACGCTAGCAAACGCTTACGGTAAATGTAGTACCTAAATGTGCCACTAGATACTGCATGCTTGTTCGCCATCTCTGTCAAGTCTAGTCACAGCCGATTGCCTTCTAGCTTTGCAACGTTCCAACATTCGGCGAGCATGATAAAGTTTCTTCTGGCCTAAGGTACTCTATTATAGACCACACCATCGCTTAACATGAGGCAAAGTGGCGGTTAAAAGCAAGCCTAATACTAAATGCTTATACCTACTGCAGTTTTATTTGTAATCGCTCGCATTGTGCAATGTTAAGAATATTTTATTTATGCTAAAATTATTTTATTTATTATAATTAAGTATTCGAATAAGAATAAGAATGATTAAGAACCGGTAACTAGTTGTCTTGTTAAATCTAACAGGTTGTAAGACCAATTACTAACATAATTTCCAACGTAATTGAACCGGGTACCGTCCGATTTTAAAGCGCACATGCTACCGCTCCGCCACCATTGCCTATATTATTATATGTATTAACTTTTAATGTTTTATAATAATATGCATTAAATAAATAAAAAATAGAGCATCGACAACGAGATCTAATTCTTCATTAGCGTGCACTCAGTATCGCTAATACATCCACACCAGCCCCCCGATTCTACTAAACAAATTGTCTTTAAATTGTAATTGTTGCGATTTTAATTGTTAAGTAACTGCCTCAAAATTGACAGTTTTTAATAAATTTTTTATACTAAGTTATAATATTAAGTGGTTGTATTTTTCTAGTATAAAAAAATATTTAAAACTGTCAATTTTGAGGCAGTTATTTAACAATTAAAATCGCAACAATTACAATTATAAACAATTTGTTTAGTAGAATCGGGGCCCAGCTCGTTCGCTCGCGTTCGGTAGTGGTCGCTTAGTCTGTACACGGTATTACGCTAGCGAGGAGAGTGAGTTAAGTGTGTGCAGTGTTAAATCTAATTAAGGTAAAATGTAGTGCTGAGAGCCAAAACTTATACCCTCTAGGTAACAGTAACCACATGGTGGAGGGTATGAGGGGAAATAAAGTTTCAAGAGGTATTGAAATGACTAGATGGGACAAAAATTATAAAAGGTTTTTTGTTTTTGTAGCGATTATTGCTCAGTGGTTGATCATAAGTCCTACTTCGTTAAATTTAAAATCCTATCTTTGACATCAAATTCGTAAAAAAATACCCCGACTTATTTAAAAGAGCAATTGACAAGCCGGGTAAGTTAAATAAAAAAAGATCACAATATAGACATAAACTTATTGGACTGAAATCTAATCTAGCAATTCATAGTTCTGGCCCTACATCCATGGCTGTAAAAATATTCAATAAACTACCAAATAAAATAAAAGACATAGAGAAAGAAAACAGCTTCATTAATTTTCTCAAACATTTCTTGGAATCTAAATGTTACTACACCCTGGACGAATTTTTCAAGGATAACTTCGACGATGTACAAATAGACCGTTCCGTTCTTTCTGTTGCCATACTCTAACAGGGTCATATGTACTACTTGTCATTTTAAAATGTATAAATATGTTATTTAAGGTTTGCATGCATATATATGTCGCAATAAACATATTGAATATTGATCGAATACTAAGAAACTTTTTTTAGTACATAAATAACTTATGTGCAGTTTCAATGCCATCGCTCAAAAACGGTGAAGGAAAAAATCGCAAGGAAACCAGGATGTCAAAGAACCTCCAAAGTTTAAATACATATGACATTCACCAACAATCACTGGGCCAGCATGGTGGACTAGGGCCCATCCTCTCTCTCTGAGAGAAGGCCTGAATCCCAGCACTGGGAACATGATAGGCTTAAACGATAATGATGACGATGAATAAGGACCCTAGATCATTAAAAAAACTATTGAAATTTCCATTTTTAACCGTTTGAAACATAAGCTTATTTTTGTTGGTGTGAAAATGTAAGCATTCATACATCATTAAAGATTGTAAATTATTAGCTTGTGTTAGTAAAGTAACTTCCAGGCTTGACAGAGATTTTACATCCAATAAATTTATTTAAGGCACTTCTAGCATTACTTTAATTCATTCTCATGTAGGAAAGCACGTAGAAACGCTGTCAGCGACAAAAGCTTTTTGCCTACAAACAGATTACAGGGCCCTATTCCACAATCTATTTGTCGACTGCCTAAAGGAGAGTATAGTTTTACACATAATATTATGACATCGTTAAGGTAGCAAGAAAGCAGTGGACCAGGGGGTCTAGACAAGAGCCACACACTGTTAGCGTTAACGCCTGCGGAAAGATGAAATTGTATGAAAATGACATTGACAATGACATTAGCATGAGAGAAATTATCTCAAGCTAATGTCATTTTCATACAATTTCATCTTGCCGCAGGCGTGAACTCTAACAGTGTGTGGCTCTTGTCTAGACCCCCAGATCAGACTAGCATAGGCCCGAAAAGATGGCGCGGTGAATAAAATATATATATATATATATATCTACTTCATACTAATATTTTGACAACGTGTTTGTTCGTTGGTTTGTTTAGTCTGTTTTTAATTTATTAATATTTTTTCTGTCTAAACGTAGTTTAAAGGGGCCCAGTGACATAGATAACTTTTTTTATCCGTGAAAATGTACGGATCTTGATGGAATGGCCATTTTCCATGCACGCGGGTGAAACCAAGGGCGTAGCTAGTACGATTATAATATACCTTACACTAGTGTAGGTACCCTCAGTACGTAAGTCTGACTTGCACATGGTTGATTATTACTGTTATATAATATAGTACAAAGTTTGTTTTTAGTTTCAAAATTGCCTCGCCGTTATGTCGTTAAATTTACATACACATCAGTTTTATATTCAAGCCAAAAGCGTTCATAACAACAATATCGCTACCTCTACCTATTGAAATCAAATCGTTATTCGTTTTAACGAATTTCAACATTTTATTGGCATCATAGAGACATGAAAATACCGTAAAAAATGTATCTGTCTACATAAATAAAAGCGAAATACCGCACTCACTGTCTGACTGACTGAATCATCAATCTCGAAAACTACTTGACCTACCAAGCAAAAATTTGGCAAATGCCTAGGAGGCATTTCCAATGAAGTGGAGTGGAGCAAGACTGACAGAAACAGAGTTTTGACAAGAGGTGGGTGTTTCTATTGAAGCAAAGATAAGTGAAGCTGTGTAGTGGAGTCGAGCGGACTTTTGCAACGTAATAGAGTGGATTTTTACAACGGAAACGAGCGGACTTTTGCAGCGGAATTGAGTGGTCTTTTGCAGAGGATACGAGCGAACTTTAGCAGCGGAGACGGGCGGACTTTTGCCGTGGAGTCGAACGGACTTTTGCAGCGGAACCGAGCTGACTTTTGTAGCGGAGCTGAGCGGTGACAATTTAATGCAAAGCCATAGCGCGTGCACCACCGAGCATGCCGATGTGGTGGCTCACCCCGTTCCGCTATATCCTGCTCCACTTTTTTATTCATTCATAAATGACTATGCTTTGGCCTCAGGTGGCCTCGATAGTTTAACCGTGCGGTTGGCAAACGCAGATGGCATTGGGCCTAACTTGTGGTAGAATATCTCAAGGGCACTTCGAAGGTATGAACCTTGGTTTGGACCGTCAGTGGAGTACGTGGAGGGGGGAATCAGACTTGCCCTGGCACCCCGCTCCACTAGCATTGCAACGCTACCTTTAATCAACCCCGTTCCGCTCCGCTATGACTCGCACCTCTCCGCTGCTATTCCGCTTGCCACATAACTTGATACCATTCTTCTCCATACTCCTTTATGGTTGTTTCCATTGAAGTAGAGTTGAGACGAGATGTTTATTTCAACCAATGTGATTGGACGATTCCGAGACGTCTCCATCTCTGTGGAAACGCACCCGAAAAGATTTTGCGAAAGGGTCGAACTAAGGGAGACAAAAGGTAGTTGACAGTTTATTTAAAATCGTTACGTAGTAAGTCGCGGGCAACCACTAGTAGAATTTAATCCAATATCTGTTAAATTTTATATGCTCTCAAAATAGTAGTTGGTGAAACTTTCTAGACAGGTATTTGATATTTCCGAAATGGCCGTATGAGATGGTTTTCAAAGTTTTTAAATTTGGTAAGTGAGTTATACGAATGCTTGGAGTGCGGTTGAAATTTGATAAATTTCTTAGTTTGTAGGGGCAATACTATAAATTATCTTTTTAGGGTATCGTGCCTCAAAAGGAAAAACCGGAACCCTTATAGGATCACTTTGTTGTCCGTCTGTCAAGACCCCTTTTCTCAAGAAAGCGTTGAGGTATCAAGTTGAAATTTTTATCAAATACTACGGTCTACTGTTTCTTTAGCTGTGAAAAAATCAATTTTGTTAATCAACGCGATCAAAAGATATGACATATTTTGCGATTTCATAAGGGAATCAAAATCTATAGGTATAAACCTATACATATTTCCAACTACAAAGTTAAGTTTGTCATTCAATATTTCAATCTTTTTAACCTTTTTCGTCAAGACTCGATTTTTGGGATGGATGTACATACATATTTATTAAGTTTGTACGGAACCATAAGGGTGCGAGTCCTACTCACACATGTCCGGTTTTTTTACCGACCTGTACCGGACTTTTTTTATATTCCCTTACAAAAACAAAATGTTATTTTACACGGATTTTGAAGTCACGGGCGGGAACTAAATTTTACTATCAAACTTAGATATAAATTAATCAAATTTGTTTTTTTTTTGTTTTTTTCGGGCAAGTGCATTTAATAACTAAACAAAATACAAGCTAAAACTAACACTACAAATACAGTTAGACTGCCCATAGACCGTTGAAGGTCTAAAGACAATCCAAATGCTCAAGCCCACTACCAGTTGGCAGCGTACCCAACATGCTGGCGGCATTACCACTTGGCATTTAAAAATTAATTGTATTTGTTAAATGCAAAATATTGCAGATGTGTAAAAACACATCTGGAGACTATCCTATATTTTGAGAGATTTAGCCGAATATTAATTTCGTGTTTCACAAAGCAAATGTGGAAAGTACTAGGAAGACCTTCAAAGACCACCGATGTCTGCATAATTAACATTTGTAAGCCCATTGTGGAATATGCTAAAACTCAATGTTCAACTTTTGCTAATTAGTGACTAGAAATTAATTTCATTTATTGTAGTAAAGCACTATTTCAACAACTCAGTAAAATCTGAACGAATTTGTATAGAATTTCGTGTGCTTAATAATACCTAGACTTTGTATAAAATTACATTATTAGTAATTTTTTTAACGTTCACGATTTATACACAATTGTTTATCGGGACTTCACGCATTATTTTATTTGGCAAAAAATAGGTACGTTTCGCTCGACGTTTCGACCATGTTACAATGGCCGTGGTCACGAGCTGACTGAAAACTGCGGGTGGGTCCAGCGAGAAGAGCGGGTGTTTTGGTTTTCTACCCGTCTACACTTGATCTTGAAAAATCGCAGGGTTGGCATACGTGATAAGTCCCGATAAACATTTAAAATATTACATTATTAAACGCATTTTTGCGGCACGTAGGTCCTTAGTACACTCTACATATAACCCTGCCAAAGATTACAAAAAAACTGCTATCAGATTCAACATGCTTCGGCCACTATCGAAACCAAGTTTCGAAACTAGTTTCGGAAAAGATTCTGCTTCTGAAACTGGTTTCCAAATAAGAATTATAATTTCCGATAAAGTTTCGATGTTCCTAGCTACACATTGTTGCTGCTAGAGTAGCTCATTTATCTGGTTAGGAAACAAGTATAAACTAAAAATAATTAAATCCCCGATAAAATAACTGATAATCTTTAAACGGCTTATCTTAAAACAGAAGATTTTTCTTATAGCAAAGAATACTCTCGATCAAATCACCTTTGAAACAAAAAATCATAAATCAAAATCAATTCAGCCGCTTGGGAGCTACGATGCTACAGATACACACACACACACACACACACACACACACACACACGCACGCAGAGAGAGAGAGAGAGAGAGAGAGAGAGAGCCACGTTAAACTTATAACACCCTTCTTTTTGTGGCGGGGGTTAAAAACCCTGAGTAAACCTAACTAAATTTACGAATCGATAAAATACTATTTTTTTTGATGAAATCACGAGATAGTAATGTTCATCTTTCGATAATTCCAAAATTTCCGTCCTAGATTTGCAAGTTTTGCAACCATAGAAAACACCAGCAAATCGAATTGTATGTATAAACATATTTCTATTCAGTATCGCTCTAGGGGAAATCTTATCAAATAAGTTAAACTCAATAAGTTTCAGTGGAAGCTGCCCTTGGGACGGGCGGGAGCGAAACAAACAAACTTTCCACGGCGAAAAGTATCGCCATTGTATAACCAACTCTATCGAAGAAAATCCCGCAGAGTTTTGTGTAGGTAAATAAGTATAGATTTTTATTTGGAACGATGAACGTCGAGCGATGGCGGACGCAACACCGCAAATTTTGGTGTGCCCACGCTCACAGATTGAGCTTTTGGTAAAAATGTAATTGGAGACCATTGTATGTTACTTACAGTTGCTCGCTGCTTATTCTATTAAGCGTAGTGGATATCCTTAAAGTTAGATTTTTTAGGTCACCCAAAAGCCTCTTACATAACCTAGCAATCTTAAATTTTGATTTTTGTGGTGTCAATTAAGATTTTTTTTTGTGTGATAAGGCATTCCTATTAGAGTCAAACAACTCTGTCAATCTCTGTATTCTTATTCCGCTCCGTTACAATATTGTAATTTTATTAGTCCGTAACTAATCTAAAAAAACTGTATTTTCTCTTCGTAGTGAGTTTTATTTTTGATTATAAAAATACCTTAGACTATTCTATATTCTAGATCTAGAACAATCAAACGGGACCTACAGTTTTGCAAATTTACAGTAAAAAAATTGTTTAGAACTAAAGGTGTATGGAATAATAAACGGGTCTTACTTGAGACCAACTTTTTGACGTCTTGCTCTGCACCGCCGTTTTAAGTGAACTCTAGCCTAAATGCGTGTGATGTTAAGATCCAAGCCCCATTTAAAAGAAGTAAACGAGTCAATGAATTCGAATAAAGACTGTAGACAGCCTTTTGGTATACAAAATAGGCTGGGTATAGCTAAATTAAGGTTTTATGGATTTTGTTTGCACAAAGGTCTGTTATAAAAATAAAAACCTGTGAACACAATCCAGCCAAAATGATTCTATATTCATATCATAAACATAATTTTAATCTCGCATTTTGCGAGTTTATGAAACAGTCCGTTATTTTAAATACACATTCAGTATGCCAACCGAACCCTGATTATCAATATTAAAGCTCAGTGGGGCTTTTAAAATCCATTCATTCAATATTTAAACTCGGTACATTAGTGTGGTAGTTCTAGAAATTTTCGACTAGCTGGTTAAAATGTACTTATGAATAAAAACGGTGGAATTTATTAACATTGATGACAGTGGCTTAGGGTGCCCCTTTTGGGATTATGATAGCAATGAGCACCTTTGACTTTATGAGAATAAAGTTTTCAACATAATTATTATTACGTAGGTACACTTTTTCAAATTTTTAGGGTTGCGTACCCGTTGCGTTGCGTATAAAAACGGGACCCTATTACTAAGCCTACGATGTCTGCCTCTCTGTCCGTCTGTCCGTCTGTCCTTCTGTCTGCCCTACCTATTAAGGGCTGTATCTTTCTAACCGTTTTAAATAGCCTCTTGAAATTTTCACAAAATATGTAATGTTCCAGCGGATTAACTGAGAAATAATAAAAAAGACAAAAAGTCAAAACAAAATTTCTTCGTTTGGTTTGTTGTAACTTCCCCATACAACAAATCTTTTTTTAAACGTAAGTATTTTGTATTAGCTCTAACGTTAAAATGGTAATACGTACAAGCGTCAATTTTGGTATTATTATAGTACACACTTAAAAGTATAACAACAAATAATAAATAATGGCCAAGTGTGAGTCGGTGATAAGTTTCTGTTCATTACCAAGATATAACTGGTAATTTTGTTATTGAGTTTTTTGATGGTATGGAACCCTCAGTGCGCGAGCCCGACTCGCACTTGGCCGGTTTATTAATATTATGATAGCAATGAGTTCCTTTGACACACAACTCACCACAAACTACAAAATATCCTTGGGCTTGATGAAAAATTTCTTGTACTAATGACGTCATCTATGACGTAATTACTAACTTTAAAGTTGACTGAGGGTACCTTGGGAGACGACTAACGATGCCGAAATATGGGAGGCTTGAAGGAGCAACAAAAATAGAACCTTAGCAAAGTAAGCGCGCAAGATGTGGACTCGAGTGACCTTTATTTCGTCTATGAATATGGGATTAGTGGTTTTATATTTTCAATAATGTGAAAATGCTAGAGTGAGAAAACTGCAGAGAAAAGGGCGCCTTAATTACATGATTTTAATGAAGCTTGGTTACTGTACGAAAGTAAAGTCTTATGGTGTCTATCTGAACCGTTACTTAGGTACTTATTAATAAATCTCAATTTGGTCGATTTGGTCAAAGGCGGTTTCTATACAAACCTTTAAAGATTTAATAACGTCCATTAAAGGAAGGGACCATCCCTGTGGGAATTCAAACAATTTTTCGGCGACAATCGAGATGTTTGTCCCAAAAAGGGTTATTTTCGTTAAATTTGAACGTTTTTAATGGGATCAGATCTTATTTTAAAATGCTTAAATGCTTTTTTATTTTTAAAGATTTGAGTAGGTTTTAATAGAATTTTCTACGTATAGACGTTTTATCGTTAGCGATGAAGTAATAATACAGCATTAAACAATTTCATTGAAATAAAAATGTAAGCTTGCCCTGATGAATTTACCGTGGATGAAGTGATCAATTTAGCGCATTAATTGCAATGTCCAGGCAGAGACATAATGAAGAAGAAAAATTAGAGATATAGACTGAATAAGATGTAGACTAATATGGAATGGAAGAATTAAGAAGTGGACCTATAAGTACACGAATATGGAATCAACAAAATAGGAAGAAGACGACCCAGGAATTTGTACAATGACAACTTAGGAAAAGGATGTGTTAAGAATCGACGATGACAACTTTTGAAATGGACAAGTTAGGAATTGGAGAAAGTTGACTGGAGGGATAGAAAACAAGTAAAATCGTGCATCATCGTCATATCTTTTACTGTAAAAAATTAGCTGTTCCATAGAAAACGGTCATTTATACTCTACAAAATGTATGGAACAGCTGATTTATTTTCGCGATTTCAGGGTTTGTCCCACAGTAAAAGTTGTTCATAATGGTGAGTACAATGACTTCCTTGCGGCTTAATACAGTCTATATGCGTAACCCTGTATTATCTTCACAGTTTGACCTCTGTGACCTCTAGAACTTAATGATTACGTGGATACAGACACTTGACTGAGTAAACATTATTCGTACCCGGTTCACGTTACTCCGTATTTAAATCGAGTACTATTCAGCAAGACCTTCGGCGTCGGCCTAAACTGAAGAGCTACTTAGGATTTGTGTACTGCAGTATACAAGGTTTAGACAAAAGATTTTGCGTTGCGTTGCGTATTTTGCGTGAGACCACTGAGATTACTTATAAGAATGCTTTCAAATTTCACAAAAGTTGTCAACTATGATGAAAGGAAGCTGCAAGAGAGGTTATCAGATAACTATCAATAACCCTGTATAGAGAAAAAATACATTAACTTTTTGTTATGGTTATGTGCGAGGGAGAAAGCACGATATGCAAATTCTCAGAAATAATCGATAAACGAAAACGTTATACCTTCCCTTTTAACCATCGAGTTATATATTTACTACGATATACCTATCGATGCCTCTAGCAATTACACTCTCCCTTGGTTGTCCATTGAAATACATTTTGAGCATATCGTTTGCAGTTGTGTGCCGCTCAATATTGAAGACTTTCCATAAAATAAATGTCATTCTTTCTTTAAAAAATATTGTCTGGATATTAGTATTTTGTAGGTGTAAGAGTTGGCCTATAAGTATATGATTGATGTAGGGAAGCTGCCTGCAAGAGGTTGTTGACTAATTGCTAATAACCCTGTATACATTTTCAACGTCATTTTCAGTAATTTCATATCATTAGCAGTACCTACAATCCTTTTGGCTTTACGTCTTTGGGTAAAATATAAGAAAAACTGCCAGTTTTAGGCTCAAAAGTTCAGAAGAAAGCAAAGCTATAGTCCAAAATATCTATAAAACTGACTAGTCTTTTACTAGCAAAAGATAGCAAAAAGCTGTTTATTCCTCATAATGAGACAAAAATATAACGTTAACGTTTTTTTTACACTCGCACTTAAGAGCCAGTTTTTCATTCTAGGCTAAGCCATTTTCGATCATTACCGAAACATGATGAGCTAGACAAACGTTTGTGAACCATAAAAATAAAAAAGACAAATCTGGACTGAAAATTACTGAATTGAAAATATATTCGAACTGTTTTTCCCAATTTATTTACGAGACAAGCAAGACGTTCGCTTGATAGTAAGAGACATTCTTACCAAAAACATCTCAGTGCCACTCGTGCAGAATTTTAAAGTTCAGTACTAAACCCTAGTCTAGGTAATGCACTGTACTCGACACCCTGAGATATCTGATTCTAAATCTCTCTATGCCCGTTAAATTCACCGGAAATATTACCTTTCAATCTGAAACACAATATTATTGCACAAGACTGCACAAAACTTTATGTACTGTTTATGATATACAGCCACTTAGACTGACTAAGATGTACCTAACTTTTATTAGAATTCTTGGCGGGGCAATAAGCGCACACTTGAGTTGCGATGGGAAGGAAAAAAATCGGTGAACTGATCAGCTGGAAAATTACTTGAAGGAAGCTGGCTTCTAATATATACACAGGGATTTTCTAAATAAACTTTGCCCGTCCATGGTGCATGGTGTAATTCTCACAGAGAGAAAGAACATGTACATAAACATCACTAATGTACATAAACATCTGTTTTTAAACGACTTCAGGAGGAGGTTTGATTTCGACTGTTTTTTTTTTTGTATGTATGTTACGCGATTACTCCGCCAATATAGAATTGTTTTCGATGGGTTTTTTTTTTATTAAGTAGGCTATATAAGTCATGGTGGTCCAATATTATTTTACCGCTATTGTTTATAAGTAGAAATTTTAAATGGCCTATTTGTGTCGAGCTAATTTGTATATAAAAAAAAAGAACCGAACTGAGATCCCTTTACTTTTTTGAAGTCATTTAAAAATAGATAATCCTAAATTATATGATCAAATCTGCTAAAAGATATCGCAAATTTTTAATGGAAGGAAATAACTTAGTTAAGAGTTTCGCTAAAATCCATTAACGTCCTTATTTTGATTAAGCTCTGACCATTCATTATAATTTTCTTTGATGATATTCCTTCGGAGTTGCCACTTGAGCCGCTTATGGAAAATTTTAATATAATTTTTGGATCTAATTGCATTTGCGGCCCTGCCTTAAGTACGGCTGTTGAGAAAAAGATCCTGTCCTTATATCTATATCTAATCTATAGTAAATCTTGATTTACCTATATGTTATATGCTTGTAATACTTAATCTTGGGATACTGCTTATATTTTTTTTTTATAATTACGTAGGTACTTAAAAATTATTGTCATTGTCATTATTTATAAATAACTAGCATCGCACCCCGGCTTCGCACGGGTGTAAATTTTTTTTTTTACACCTTGGATTACATTATTGGAGTTTCAGTAAGGAGTAAAGATCGCTATTTAAAAAAAAAATATATAGCCTATGTCACCCGGGGATAGTGTAGCTTCCCGACAGTGAAATAATTTTTCAAGTCGGTTCAGTAGTTTTGGAGCCTATTCAATAATTTTTTTCAGGATAAACATATTTTTTTCTTCACTCAACTTTGTAACAGCTAAACAGAGTTGAATGACATTTGGTATGGAGGTATTTTATACCCTGAATTAACACAGGCTACTTTTTATCCCGGAAAATTCTCGATTCATGTAGTTTAGGATATTGGCTGAAACCACGGGGTGTAGCTAGTTTATGACATTAGTGTGATAATTCCAAGTATCTTTATAAATTGTGACGTCACAGTCTGTACATTAAACTCCGCTAAAGCGATATTTAGCGGCAGTCGAGTGGCTCGATTATGACACTTACTAAACTCTTCACAGTACATTTAACAATTGTGCCTGGAGATTCACTCGAAATGTGACTTAAGGCCGCGCTCACCGGCCAGAGATATCTATTTCGCACATTTACATCATTTCTGAATAAAAATGTTAAGTGAGTATTTTACAAAACCGTTAGGCATTATCTTTAGATTTCACGCAGAACAGATGGCCGATGGGGCCGAAAGGTTCTCGAATGGAGACCACGGACCGGTAAACGCAGCGTAAGACGTCCACCCACAAGATGGACAGACGACCTAAAAGAGACCGCAGGGAAACGCTGGATGCAGGCCGCTTCAAACCGGCCCTTTTGAAGTTCGATGGGGGAGGCCTATGTCCAGCAGTGGACGTCCTACGGCTGAAATGATGATGATGATTATTATCTTTAAAATAACATTGCAAATGGCACAAAGAAATTCTCGTGTTAATATTTTATAGAATGGCGGAAAAAATAATACTGTTTTTCGATTACTTTCAGCAAAATATAACAGAAGTAGCAACATAAAAATAACTTAAAGGTTTGGAATGTTATTCCTATAAAGTAAAAAAACATATTTTTAAACAAGCTTTTAGCTCTATCAAAGAAAATGTGAAATCTCTTTAGTGGATACGTATTATTATTTACTTTGTAGTTCTAGTTGGAACTTACCTAAAACAGTTTCCATAGAGTCATGCATAATCATACAAATTGTAAACTGATTTCCATAATTATCTGTCTACTTACGTATTTACTATACACGCAATAAAAATAAGCCTCACCGTTTCCAACCTCTTTCCAAGGTCACATTGTTTTTTATTCGGTGGCCATACCACGAACATTATTATTGACACAGACTGAACATTCAACCCGTTTTTATGTAAGTTGGTAGGTATTTACGAATATCTGACTAGTTAAGGGGATCTGTTGGTCGAAATGCAGGTTTTCTTTTTCTTGTATCTCATTAGTTAAGTAAGGCAGGGATCTTGTTTTTGGATATGTGTTTTTTGGTTCTATAAAAACGTAATTACCGCTTGGGAAACATGATTGCATGAAATTGTCTCGATAGAAAAAAAAGCTAAAGTTGTCTCTAATTTTTCAATGTTTTTGAAATCATATCTAAACGATTGATTGATTACGATTGATTGATTGATTATTCTTATAAGAGTGATTAGTGAGTAGGCCCAAGTTATTCGTTGGACGAGGTGAATATACTCTTTCTATGGAATCAACTTCGTGGTGCTATAACAAGTATAAGCTGCGCACCAGTGTGAAATCAGTCGGTCATCGACTTTGTTGGAGCACGGTCGATGCACATCACAATTCATTCTTGAAAATAAATATAAATAAGTAGGCACGTCATATCAATTTCATTTAAACACGTATAGGCACGCTACGATGCTAACCACACAAAAGAGAAGTAGGTAAATAGAACGGATTGAGAAGGAAAATCTGTTACCAGGCATTATGAATGAACCTTGATTAAACATTATTATTTAGATCAACGCGTCGAACTCCGCATCACAATTGCTAACTGATTTCGGATGACTGACGTTTCATTTATATGGGTGCAACTGGCTACAACAAATTTCTTACAAAAATGCCTTGAAATTTAATCCAAAAAAAATCGTTTCTGTGATGCTAACAGACGACACACTAAACATACTTACTGGGACAAATCTATAGTTACAAAATAAAAAGTCAAAAACCTTTTCAAACGTACTACCTGATGTTAAAAGCCTGAGCAAACGAGAGACCGCGCACTCTTTCTCTTCCTTTCGAACTCACGCAGAATTTATGTTTTCTTACGCCGATATTTGACGCTCACAGACAACAATGTATGTCGTCACACGCGTTACTAGGACTGTCTTCTATAAACAATCATCTGCAACGTTGTTAAGACAATAATAAAAAGTACAAGAAGCAGTTTCAAGACCTTGACTCCGTCCAAACACACGCCGCTCCAACAACAGGCCTTTAGATCTTACTTTATCGGTCAGTACCATTTTATACTTCGACACAACAAGGTAAAGTTTATCATTTACGAAATAGTTGTTTAAATGAAACGCTACTTTGCAGATGTTCACCTCTTTATCTGAATCTCAAAGAAATCTGTATAGTATTTTGGTGTATTTTTTGTGTATGTGTTTTGCAGTGTATTGACAATGTTAACAAAATCCTTATCTGTTGTTTCACGAATTATTCACTATATTTTCTTTCGTTCCAGTTCATTGGATAATAGGCATATTTTATCAAAGTTTAAATATCGATTCTAATCATTTATCAGTTACGCAAGTTTCATTTATTTGTGAAGCGTCTGTGACAATATTTTGAAAGTGTACGTTGGTTGAATAAGTGTTTTTTTAAGCTGATTTGAGCTGGATTCGGGTTGGGTACGTTTATTTGTTTATGGTTAGGATGTTAAGAATGACATGACATGTTGTCATAACATTTTGGTCTGGTTGTTTGTTATTATGTGATCTGATTTTGTTACTGTCATAATAGTTTTTGAGCGACATAAATATCTAAGAAAATTATCGTGCAACATATCAACCATATTGTTTTATTGAGTTACTATATTGTCTGAAATGTGTAACTTAAATGCACGTACCTATGAAATACTTATAAATTTTTCATTTACCCATGAAATTTCCAAAAACAAATAAATGATTAAATTAGAAAAAGAAAACCAAGTTGAAAGCAATATATTTTAAAACTATGTTTTTTAAACAGCATAATATAATATATAGGTACATAAGAAAGTAATCACCTAAATTAGAGAAAAAAATATATATTATTTTAAGAAAGTTTAAAAAATCTTATTTAATAAGATGGAAGAAACAAAACCTTTTGCGCTTCCTTTAATACTCAGTAAATATATTTTTTTAAACCTGCAAATTTTAATAAACTCAAATCCGTAACAAGATAAAACATCAATTTATTAAAAATTGCTCCCTGGACCATAATAAACCAAACAAATTTGACAATTATTCACAATTATGTAGAAAAACAATAGCTTTGCCTCAATTTTTTTCATTTCCTTATTTATTAGTTTTATGGCAAAGCAGGAATTTTAGAAATGCGTTAATAGAGATTTTTTATGCCATAGTTGGCAAACAAGCAGATGGGCCACCTGATGGTAAGCAGTCACCATCGCCTGGATACTTGTAACACCAGAGGCATCAAAAATACGTTTCCGCCCCTAAGGACTCTATTAACTCGCCTTTTGAAGAACCCCATGTTGTAGATTCTCGGAAACACCGCGGAAGGTAGCTCATTCAACATTTTGCAGGTACCTAATACCTAGTATTATTTTCTTACCAAATTCAAAACCATTCGAATGCTGCAGCATGATTATAGGCTGATAATGATGATGAACAATAAAATTAATAAAGATAGCACTCATTAGGTGTTCTTATAACCGAATATAAAGTCAGTCTTTAGATTAAAAAAAAAAAGTGACCGCGAGTAACATTGACAATACAATTAAGTGTAACCATTATTTGCTTGACACCAAAAAAAATTGGTTCCAGTTGTTTTTCTTAAAACAACAACCACGAAAGCAAGCCAGTGACCTTCGGGCGTCAAAAACAGACATTTGATCTACAAGACTACTGTCAAAAAAGAAAAATGTCCAAAGCCATGTCCAAAAGTAAAAAAATGCAAAAAAAATAATAATAATTATAATATAAATCCTATACAAAAAAATCTAATAATAAAAAGGACCAAAAGTAAATATTATGTCCAATAGTAATTTCCTATATGAAAAATCGTCTGTTCGTAGCAGATTGCTTATCAGTTAAACAAATCTAAACAATCAGTAGGTTTATTTGATAACAGCAATTATACCGCTGTTAGGTAATAATAACCCGAGTTGCTATAGTTATTACAGTGCGACATATAATCAAGTCATTTATCATTTTTTTGGATTCCGCACCCAAGAGTGTAAACAGGACCCTATTACTAGGCCTATGCTGTCTAGAAAATGAAAATAAAGTCAAAAAGTATGAACTAACAAACCATGGGGGGCCTCATGCAACAAACTTTTTAAACGTATTTTTCTATTTGCTCTAGTGTAAAAACGGTAATACGTGCAAGCGTCAAACTTGGCATGATTATAGTACACACACTCTAAAATAAAACAACAATATAATAAAAGCCAGCCAAGTGCGAATTGGACTTATTATTGTGTGGTGGTACGGAACCCTCGGTGCGCGAGTCATGCCTTGTACTTACCCAATTATTATTTATTATTATTTCTATACAAACTTATTTCATCAAACACTGTTTTAAACTATCACGGTTGTTCACTAAAGTTATATGATTATCTGAAATCCTGTCCACCGAACGCCATTACATACCAAGACTAGTAAAAGAAACTATTGAGATCTCGAAATGCCAGAATTTCAAGCGAGGTGATGGTTTTCAACTCGCCAGTGCGTGAAATCTAGTATTAGGTAGCCTTAAAAATAAAAATTCGCGTTCAAAATGTGTTTAAAATACTATAAGCAGTGATACAGTGAGTGGGTTTTGTCGGGACTTAAGTTCGAGTTCGAGTTCCAGTGATAACCGTAGCAAAAGACTAAGAAAGAGGGTAGATCGTTATGTCTGCACCTAACTTTTTAACTGTTCGACCAACCACCCGCATTCTTCAGTCTTCCCGTGAACATGGTGCATGTAACTGCGCCGAAATATCGGGAGCTCATTCCACAACCTTACCACGGTAAATATCCCGTAAATAATCATATAATTTTATTTCATCAATATTCTTATTTTGGTGCAAATGTTTACTCAACTGTTTAAGAGATAATATGGACTGCAGTAGTTCTCATCACGGGTCATCTTAGTGAGGACTGCTATTTTGGCTCTCATATTTGTTATTGTATTTTACGACGCTAGGGTGAAATATTTAAATTCAATTATTGCATCTTTTGTTTGCATTGCGTGTGTAATCTATATATACAAATGAATCCTTATGCACCTTGTCACGCAATAACTTGTGAACGACTTACCCGATTTCATTCATCGTTTTTTTAGTTTCCTAATACTTTGTAGAAGTTTCTTACGGAAAGAAAAATAAAGAAAATTACGCAGAATAATTGAAAATTTCAGAAAATCTAATATAGTATGCTTAGAATAACTACACAAAGAAACCAAGTACACTCGCAAAATTTAAGCCATTCAAATGGTGTCATATATGGCTCCAAAAAAAATATATTACTATGACAATTTGCGAGGTGAAATCGTACCACAACAAATCAGAAAAGCAGCATAAGAGTTATGGTGTGACATTCCACAGGTAATCCATTAATTTTCTTGCTTAAATCGTTTAAAATACCAATCGAAACGTAAGCTGCAAAGCGAATTTGTAGCTTACGTTTTGAGAAGGCGTTGTTTGGAAACCTACCTTCTCTGAGTAGTTATTCTAAGATATTATGTAACCTATAAATATCTGTAGAATGGCTAAATAAAGGAACTAAAATGTTTAACGAGAGACTGTTACTTTTATTCAAGAAATATGAAGGTGGATTACATAAGTATGCATAATATATAATGTTGGTCACGGTTTTAGGGTAGGTATGTTATGAATCCCAGCAATTAGGTAGAGAAGCACTGATATCAAGGTGAGTTGAGCTATCATTATCACAATTCAAAACAAACTACAAATCATGAGAATAATCACATATCATGAAATGGCTCCTTATCATTATCATTTTGTGAGTGCATGAAAAAAAAACAATACATATTGTGATAAAAAAACGATTCTAGGTACTGTGTTTTTAGTTATTGATTGGTACGGTGCGTTTGAATATATAGGTGTTATTTTTTTTAAATAAAATTATTATTTTATTTATTGCTTGAAAATAACAACGTGTTTTAATTTTAAATTAACAATATTCAAAATTAACATCTATACTTCCATTATTATTTTAAACACTTTTTAATACGTGACTGATTAAAAAACTGTGTATTTGTATAAAAGGAACTACACTATTTCCAATCGATTATTTGCTTTGACTGCTGCAATAATATTGTAAAAAGCTGAATAAAAATCTAGAATTTTGGTCACTTTCGTTAAGTTTTTAAAGATAAAACTGTAACAGGTACCCGATATACTTCAGCGAAATATCAAAAGAAAATGTTTTTAATTCGTTTTTTACTATGTTATTGCAGTTGTCAGAGCAATTAAACAAATAAATATTTTAGCGTTCACATGAAGAAGAAAAAAGCCATAAATTTAAAAACTAAAAGTAAAAAAACTCCGAACTCTCTTAGTCTAAAACGTCTCTTTATTGTTGAATATTTTTTTACCTACGAGTAATATTTAAAAAAAACTGGTTTTCAGGAAGATGACATCGGTCAAAGTGATATCACGAGCGACAAAGAAGTTACTTACACGCAGCTCCGTACTTTTTATTCAATCAAATAATCACAGCGTTTGGACCTCCGATGGTGTCGTGAAATCACCATTCAGAGATGTTGACTTACCAAACACTCCGATTCCAGAGCAGATTTGGAAAAATCTGGACAAATGGGCTGACAAACCTGCATTGGTAACCTTTTGCTATTCATTTTGTGTATCAGTTGACATAACTGGAAGGTCTTCAACCAGTGTGTGTTTCCAGTGATAACATACGGCAGTGAAACGTAGTCTCTCTATATGGGCCTCATAAGCAAGCTCAAAGTCGCATAATGAGCTATGGAGAGGGCTATGCTTGGGGCTTCTCTACGAGATCGAATCAGAAATGTGAAAATCCGTAGACGAACGAAAGTTACCTACATAGCCCACCGGATTAGCAAGTTGAAGTGGCAGTGAACAGGGCACATATTATATCACACAGAACTTATGCCCGATGGGGCCGAAAATTTCTCGAACGGAGACCACGGACCGGTAAGCGCAGCGTAGGACGTTCACTCACAAGATGGACAGACTAAAAGACCTAAAAGAGACCGCAGGGAAACGCTGGATGCAGGCCGCTTCCAACCAGCCCTTTTGGAGATCGATGGGAGAGGCCTATGTCTAGCAGTGGACGTCCTATAGTTGAAATGATGATGATGATGAACTGATGTAGCTAGAGTTGGTAGAGTACCTCTAGATAGAGTCAAAACTCATTAGTGTTAGCAAAAAATTCCCCGGTTGCTTAATTTTGCTGAAGCTAGATTTCTCGGTTAAGTTAGCTAGAGTTAGCTAGCTTTCTCTAAAGCTAGTGTTACCAAAAAAAACTCAGAATTTGCTAGAATTGGCTAGATTGATTGCTACACTTAGCTAAAGATTTCTGGAATTATCTTGATTTCTCTTCAAAGTTAGCTAAAACTTCTTAAAATTTTCTGGAGATAGCTAAATTTATCTTTAAAGTTATAATTATAGCTACCCAGGATTTTTCAAAGTTAGCTTACTATAAATATTTACTAGAGCTACGTTATATATAGCTACTGCATTAAATGCGCCTCAAATTTACCCACGCATTTATATTTTGCTACGTTTTGTTATTTTAAAAAATCTTATTGTTTTCGAACTTTTATAATTATCCAGAAAATATTAAAAATTGTTTTTTTAATAATTCTTTACACTGGTGCCCAGTGTATTCAATGGTACCAACTAGGTATGTACGGTATGTAGATATGTATGTAATGGTCAAGGTATGTGAGAGTTGGTACCATTAAAAAAGGTATTAACCCTATCGTGTATTTAAGGGGTCTAAAATATTTATCATTATGAACAACTTTACCAACCCTGCAATTTTGGAAAAAATATCAACTGTTCGACAGAGAACGGTCATATATACACTCGACAATTTTTTTAGAACAGCAGATATTTTTGTTCAAAGTTCATAAATATAACGGACCCATTTCGGCTTAGTACACCTTTTCCACGTTATCCCGTTACAGTCAATATAGTTGTATTGTATTTTGCAGGTATGTGGAGTCACCAACCGATCTTACACCTACCATCAGACATATAAATACTCCCGTAACTTCGCTGCAGCTCTACGTTCTAAACTCGGTATCAATGATGGAGATGTCGTCTGCATCATGATGCCAAACCTTCCAGAGTATGGCATCGTTGTAGTTGGTATATTACAAGCTGGCGCCGAAGTAACTACTGTCAACCCTATTTATACTGCTCGTAAGTACGAAATTGAATGACTCATTTAAGTTCCGAGTTAACATAGTAAAGACGGTAGGAGGCAGTGACAGCTTGCACTAAAATTTTGTCAACTTATTACCTCCAATTTATAAAAGTAATTTTTCGTAAATATCTTAAGGAAAGTTTGAAAGTGGATTACGTAAAATTACTGATATAAAATAAGCAATTTTAATGTTATTATTAATATTAATCATTTTATTTCAGACAATGTCCATACTTATTTTACTACACCAATATAAAATCAAATTAATATACAATCAATAAATAATTAAAAACAACAAAAATTCAAATAAAACACAAAAATGCATTGATACCTATTAACTACAAATAATAATAAAAATAAATTAAAAGTTATAGTTAACTTTTTTATATTCGTCTTATGCCCAAAAATCCAGATATCTAAAATTTGATGACGCATTTTTTAATACGTCTCTAAGGAGCAGGTAAAAGCGCGCAGCTAACACACTCGCGCATATCAAAATTTTCGAACGATAAAAAATCAGTTTTTTAATATATAAATAAATTAAAATATGTGGATTCGGATAATGTTGGTAAATTGACTGTTGATGCTATGGGGTTACAAATATACTGAGCTGTTGAGTGAAACAACTTTTGGATAGGAAAACAGATCTTTGGGATGTGACACGGCACCTACTTTATTCTGTCTCATCTCAAAATACTTTTAGGCAACTGACAACTTGCCAACCACTAAATGGGTAAAAAATTATAATAATTGTTATAAGGCAGTATTTATGGGGATAAATACTGCCTTATAACAATTATTATTATTAGTTGTGGCACCCAAAAAACTTCAGCCAAATCAGAACTGGACCGGTATTAGATGACGCAGACAATTATGAATATTGAATGAAAGGCCATTCTAAATTGCACTGATAGCGCGAAGATAACGTTAGAATCAAGAAAAGTCAAGTAATTTTTCTTTTCAGATGAAGTCAGCAGACAGCTTTTCCTATCAAATCCAAATCTCATCGTTGGAATACCAGACACAATCAACGTAATAAAGGAGGCTCTGAAACTTGCCAAGAAAGATATACCGATTATTACCGTGAAAAACTCTAACGATGCTTTACCAGCTGGAACTGTATCTTTTGATGAATTAGCACTAGATAACAACATAGATCATACAGTTTTAAAAGAAGTAAATAAGAAACCTGAAGATATAGCTTTCTTACCATACTCTAGTGGTACAACGGGGCTGCCAAAAGGCGTGGAGCTAAACAACAGGAATATTATTGCAAACTTTGCCCAAATGGATGTTGATGAAATTAAACACTACACTGATACGACAAGTGAGTAGGTAAAGAAGATTGCCAAAGAAGAAAGTCAAGCCTAAAAACATGGCTTAACTAGGGTAGCTAAGCCATAAGCTGTGCACAAATTAGTGTAATTATGTTGTGTTTACGTCGCGTGCAGCAGTAATGATCAAAGGATCATTGCTGCTATGCACTACAAATAGAAATAAAGACAGTGTACGAGTGTAGCGTTCAGTTGGTTCAGGGTACTCAAAAGAATAAAAAAGGCGTACATCCTACTAATATTATAAACACGATAGTTTGTATGTATGCATGTATAGATGTATGGATGTTTGTTCTTCTTTCACACTGCAACGGAACAACGGATCAACCTGATTTTTTGCATGGGTATAGTTTAAGAGCCAGAGAGTGACATAGGCTTTTCATCATCATCACCATTTTTCATCACTACGCGGGTGAAGCCGTGAGGCGCAGCTAGTAAATTATATGTACGCAGTCTGAATATGCATATTGTTGTATTTTACTTATTTCCTCTTTAAATAGATACTGTTTTAGGTTTTTTATTATAAACATAATAATGAGCATATCGGCAATTTTGTTTCTAAAATATATTGATCATTTTAGATATTTACGATAATATTAAGTAAGCTATATAACTAAAACGGCATAAATTCATATTGTATTATATATGAATCTATGCCGTTATGATTACTTCAATTTGCTGATTGTAGACGTATATCCACGACTGCATATTCTGTCAAAAAGTAACTTAATACATGAGGCAATCATTTATTCAAGAAGGTTGAATGGAAACATCCGGGTTATTCCAATGCGCTCTTATCAAGGTCTACAACATTTTAACGTAGATACAAAAAACGCGTGGTCAGGCCTTTTTGATTACGCACATCAGAAAATAGTCGTTGGTTATTACTTTAATATTAATGCATGAAATATTGACATTAGCCACTTTCAGTTATCTCAAGAAATCCAAGTCAACATCCAAAATTAATTTAATTTGAACTTAATGGTAAACTATTAGTTAATAAAGTTTTTCGGAACTTTTGCCGTAAAAGTAATTATTGCTTCAATCTTACCGTGGTGTCCCTGTTTTAGGGGACCTCAGAATTGCTTCGTTTTATAGTTACCCCAATTCTCCAACTAGGGGGAAATCTTATGAAACTCTAGGGACTCTGACCGTAATTAAGACCAAGCTAGTACGAAAACCTATTTACTTTTACGTCCTAACATTTTTGCTGCGTGTTTAAATGATTATTGCATTTCAGGTACCAACCAAGATTCGGCATTAGCCGTTTTACCGTTCTTCCATATCTATGGGCTGACAGTGGTTTTATTGCATAAGTTATCTGTGGGTCAGAAATTGGTGACTATACCGAAGTTCCAGCCAAACACGTTCTTGAAAGCGATGGAAGAGCATAAAATTAACCTGCTAATTGCTGCTCCACCTTTAAGTGAGGATTTTTTCGCAGTTTTGCTATCGAGACACAATTTCTATAGAGTCACAATATCTCAGTGAAAACATCAGAAAACGTCCGAGCGTCATTGTACATACACATCTATCGTGTCATTAAGTTAGCGTGAGCGGAATGACATAATAGCTATAGCGAGTACATCTAACGTAATAACCCCGCAGTTTAGTCCCACAATAGTTCTATACTAATTTAGATTATAAAATTGCTACGGTGAATCATGTGTATGACGCTTCAATTGTATTTTCAGTTCTGTTCTGTGCGTCTCACAAAGATGTGACAAGGGATCACCTGAAACACCTCAAGGTCATGACGACGGGAGCAGCTCCTTTACCCATACATGACTTCCACAGAGTGTCTGAAAAGTGTTCGGTAAGATCATTGGCGTAATATAAAACTAGATGGAGTGTCACAAAGGGAATCACATCGGAATTCTGCAAGGTTAAGGTCGGAATTCTATGTTACTGTACATATTGCTAGCAACTGTTAAATACATTTTAATATTTAAGCAAATTTCGTATATCATGAGCCTTAATAATAAAGCATAAAGGTCTAAAGATCCTTTAAAATCCAACGTTAACGTTGGGTTTCAAAATAATTATGACAACACGTTTTTCTATTCATTTCATTTAATTCTTTAATTATATCAAGGTGCAAGGTGTGGAATGTCCTTTTCCTTAAAGTATTCTCACCGAGCTTCAAAATGAAGCGTTTTAAAAGAGGGGTGTGTACAACTACCCCTCTAAGCTGGCAAAGCACCGTTAACGCCGCTAGTGTTGCAAGTGTCCATAGTTCTGCTTACCATCAGGTGGAATGCAAGCTTGATTGCAGTTCAATTTTTTTTTTATGTACAAAATTTATATGAACAAAATTTAACAACCTATACACAAAAAAAAAAACACAACTAAACGCGCGTTTTAAATCTTTCTAACTTAGCAGTAAATTGTTATTACAAATAAGCTTACAGCTCTACTTTTTAATTAAGCAATATAAAATTCGAAAATTTGTACGATTTAAGTAGGGTAAATAAAATATTTATTATTCAACACTAGAATAATAAATGACGTGAAAGGAATTCATGTTTAGGAGATGAGATAAATCTGACAAGAGAATTGATGAAGTGATCAAACCAAAGAAAAATTAAGTCATAAGTAATACAGAGGTAATGACGACAATGTTTACTAATATTTTATTGATTTTTCAGCCCGAAATGAACTTCATTCAGATGTACGGCTTGACTGAAACATCACCGTTAGCAACATCGATGATACCCGGAGAAGATAACTTCACCACCGCTGGTTACGCCATATCTAATACTGAGTTAAAGATTGTTGACACTGAAATGAGGAGCTTGGGACCGGACGAGGTGAGTTGCCTAAAAATTTTGGGCCACTCATGGTCATGTTCAGAATCATACAACATTACATCTGCTTCAGATAAAAAATCCTGCATTTGTCATAACCAAAAAGTTGAAAAAGCGCGTAATTGATTAAATGTAAAAACAAAGTAAAACACTATTATCAAACAATATATCACTGAAACCCTGAACCCGTCAACCCTGAAATAAAAAAAAAATACAAGCTAACTGCCCAAAGTTACATAGACCGCTGAAGGTATATGGGCAGTCAAAATGCTCAAGCGCATTACCAGTTGGTAGCATACATAGCATGCTCGCTCCATTACCACGCTGAATGGCAATGCTTACGGCAGCATTCAATGTAATGACAACAGAAATGAAATAAATAATTAAATAAAAGAATAAAACAATGTCAATTTTAAATTAAATCAAAACTCCATGCAAATTAGATGTGATTGTGCTTTAATTTTTTTTTTATTTCCAGATTGGCGAACTTCTCATAAGAGGTCCTCAGGTAATGAGAGGCTACAGACAAAACACCGAGGCTACAAAGGCAGCCATAACAGAAGATGGTTGGTTTAAATCCGGTGATATGGCTAAGATAGATGAGAAAGGAGCGGTCACTATTGTTGATAGGCTTAAAGAACTTATTAAGGTAATCATATAAATATCGAGAATATTAAACACATTAATTAATTTCATCACAAAATACTTTACATGTTTTCAACACAATTATGAGTTCGGTCTCCGCTGTTTAAATTTCCAGTGTTTTTGGCATATCTATTTATAAAAGTACCGATGTCAATTTCTGTAATAAACACTGATTCCTTGGCAAAATTTTATCAAATTTCATTCAGCCGTTTGGGAGTGAAATGTGTAATAAACAGGTAAAGGAACAGTGACGAAGAAGGACAACTGACAGTTACTATATTCAGCACGTCAAAAAGAAACTATTGGAGTGCTTTACAAATTTGGCCCTTTTTTCAGGTAAAAGGCTACCAAGTTCCACCAGCAGAACTAGAGAGCGTGCTCAAAGAACACCCTGGTATCCTCGACGCAGCTGTGGTCGGTATTGCAGATGACAAACAAGGAGAGGCTCCTAAAGCTTTCGTTGTTGTCAAAGAAGGTCATAACTTGAAGAGAGATGACGTCAAAAAATTCGTAGAACAAAGAGTAGCTCCTTACAAGAGGGTTAAAGAAGTGATGTTTTTAGAAGCGATTCCTAAGAATCCTTCTGGAAAGATTTTAAGAAAAGTGCTAAAAGAAAAATACTGTTGATAATTAGGTAGGTATTTATAGTATTTATTCTGTAAATGTTTACATTTTACCTTTAGAATGAAAAGAGCTAAGATATTGGTAAACTTAATCAAAAAAAAAAAATAGAAAACCGCTTGTTTTTTTACGTTTTAAAGTTATAGTAAAATTATTGATAGTATTTTTTTTTTTTTTTAATAATATAATTGATACGAACATTGTGGTTCACAACACAGAGTTTTTGCTAATCTATTCGTTATAAGTTTGTTTAACTTATCGAATTAAGTAAAAGCTGCATGTGTCAATAAAAGCATTTTATTTATACCGACCCTAATAAAACTATAAAATGTCGTTTCTTAAATGGCTCCTGTTTCAGCTTATTTACGAGCTTACGAGTTTTAAAAATGTTTTCGTGAAATTTCCAATCAAAAATTTCGATATCCGTGCTCCTAAAATATGTTATGAAGCCTCATTTCGCTGCTTCGCCTCCTGAAAGCTGGCAGGTCACGCACGATCGTAACAACCGAAGTTTCCCTGTACTGCATCGTTTAAGAAAAGATGAAATACTGCATCGTGTTTTCATATTTTTCCAAGGATAAGTTTAGTAGTGATTGGCATAAGGCTTGTATTTAATATTCTATGATCAGTCGTTTTAGTTGCATTTAAAGCTGACGGAACATATTATTTACTTTAAAACAAGTCCGTTACGAAAGCATTGCTTACTTCGTTTTTTTTATTTTATTAAGAAAACACTGATAGCCTTTTGGTCCAGTTGGTAGTGAACCTACCTTCTGAGCTTGGGGACGTGGGTTCGATTCCCACCTAGGACAAACATTTATGTGATAAATATTTGTGTTTGTTCTATATCTGGTTGTTAATATATATTTAAGTATGTATTTAAAACTATATATATATGTATGTATAGCCTCTGGCAGCCAAATCATACATAAGCTTTGCTTAGTTTGGTGTCAGATGACCGTATGTGCAAAAATGTCCCGAATATTTATTATTATTATCATTTACTGAAATCTCTTGTTTGAACCAATTGAATTACTAAAATTTGTATTTTATTGTTGTTATTCTGAATCAAAACAAGAAACTCTTTTGGACTTTTCGGTCTAATATTATTTTCTGATCTAATACAGTTTTAGTAAAAAAGACACCCGGAATGTGAACTCAGGGTTGAAGAAGAAAGAAAAAACTGAAATGAAACATATTAAACTATGAAATTTAAATAACAACAATAACACAAATTAACTAAGACTACTCAAAAATAAATATAAGCCAAAAACCATATCTAAAAGCCCCTTGGTGGTAGAAAACGTGGGCAGTATTGCCACGTTAAAACGTGTACGGCTGTCCATAATTTGAGCCGTTTGAGGATTTAGCTTTTGATTTATTGTCATATTAAAATTTCATAATGTGCAATTAAAATATATAAAACCTTTTATACATGAATACCAATATTATTTGAAAGTGTGTTATTTTGTTAATTCCTCTTTATGCAACAACAAAGCCACAGATTGACATGATTTTTTGCATAGCGGTAGTAGGAGGGCCGGATAGTGACATGAAATACTTCTTATCCCGAAAAAATATGGTTCTTGAAGGAATGTCTATATGAGTAGAATGGCGGGGTGCAGCTAGTCACAGATAATGAAAGATCGATTAAGTATCAAATGACGAACTCTCTAAAGATGTTCTAAATGGCAATTCCATTTTCAGTATCCTAGTTAAGTACATAGGTATCTCAGTTAAGTAGAACGAATGCTCCCAGTTTAAAAACGTGGGGCGTATTTTATTGAGGTTTAAAGTTGTTAAACAGCCATTCGAGAATTGGACAGGCAGAGCTATTGGTTCTTTTACGATTGGGTGTAAAAACGGAAACGTTTTTTCGTGAAGATTAAACGCACAAGTGAATACGAAGAAAACACTTAACCAAACCGTTGTAGAAATATTTAATACTGATTTTAGATATCATTTGAGTATTTTGAACCATTTATCTCTTCTACATCATTTAAATATTATCTTTCACACATCTTTCTTGCCTCAACCTGCAAAAGTTTCCGAGAAGCTACAACATGGGGTTCTTCAAAAGGTGAGATAATAAGGGTCGGCAATGTATTTGCTACACTGATTGCTTACCATCAGGCCGCCCGTCTGCTTGTTTGCCATCTATACCATAAAAAAACAAATTAAAGTTTGTGTGAATGTGTGTGTGTGTGTTCAACTCCGTAACAGCGGAACCGTATAAACTACCTTACTATACCGGAAACAATATGGTTTCTGTAGAAAAGCGGGATCATGTGGGTTAGGATGGTGGGGCGTTGTTAATTATGAGTTTCAACTGATTACCAACATCTCAGAAAAAATAAATTGGAAGAGTTAAACTACAGTTTTACCTTCAGCACTTACACCCCCCATGATCGTCCATTTGATGACATTTTGTCATCTCGTTTGCAGTTGTATCATTTGCCGCTCAATATTTAAGTGTGCGTTTGTAGAACTAATAAGAATATTATGTTAGTGTCTGCAATACGTGTTTAACTCGCTCCCTTCAGTTTTATCGGTAGGTACTATCTCGAGTTTAAGGCAGATCCAAATCATATAAAATGTTAAATATTCGGGACCATTTTTGCACACACGGTCATCTGACCCCAAACTAAGCAAAGCTTGTGATATGGCTGCCAGAGACTGATATACATACATATGTAGTTTTTAAATACATACTTAAATATATATTAACAACCAGATATAGAACAAACACAAATGTTCATCACATAAATATTTGTCCTACGTGGGAATCGAACCCACGCCCTCAGGCTTAGAAGGTAGGTTCACTACCAACTGGACCAACGAGCTATCGAATTAATTTATGTTATCGAATTAGTTTATGTTATCATAGATCATGAAAGTCCGATCTGTTTTTGCAAAGATTAAGTTCTATAATAATTATAAAACTTTGTGTCAAAATTGGATTCACATTCTACGGTCCTGATAAACCGATCCCCTAACTTCTATTCACAAATCCGTCGATATACGCTGACGTCAAATTCCACCTCATTTCCCTCCAAAGGGGCTTCATATAAATCCCTTTTTGACATTCCTTCGTGCTCCTGACGCCTTCGTTATGATAATCCGAGAAATAAGTCTGCTTCTGTATTTTGTCAGGCATTCTAAGTAGAATTGGTTTTGTACTTTTTTGTCTGAAAAATAAGAAATAAACGGGCCAAATGTGATTCTGGCTCGCGCACCAAGGTTTCCATACCACCAAAAAATACATTAATTATCAATGTAAAAAACTGACTTCAAATTAATAAAATATGGCATTTCGATTCGGTGAAAAGATAAGTTTGAGGTTCGAATGATAAGGTCGTCCAAGCAACTACATTACCAGTTATAACTTGGTATAGAACAGAAATGTATCACCGACTCGCAATTGGCCATTATTTATTATTTGTTGTTATACTTTAGAATGTGTAGGTATTATAATCATGCCAAGTTTGACGCTTGTACGTATTACCGTTTTTACATTAGAGCTAAAACAAAAATACGTTAAAATATAGGTTTTTTGTATGTTAAAAAAATCTAATTATTTCTTAGTTAATCTGCCGTAAAATTACATATTCTATGAAAATTTCAATTCGCTATCTATTACAGTTCGAAAGATACAGCTGTTTAAATGTAGGACGGACGGACGGACGGACAGACAGACGGACGGACGGACGGACAGACAGACGGACGGACGGACGGATGGACAGACAGACATAGTAGGCTTAATAGGGTCCCGTTTATACGGAACCTTAAAAGATAAATACGAATATGTCAATATGGCAAGTGCCTTTATTAACTAAATTATACGAATTATGTTAAATTTGATTATAGTACACACTATATGGCCAAGTGTGAGTCGGTGACAAGTTTTGTTTTTTGTGTTGGTACGGAACCCTCAGTGCACGAGCCCAATTAGCACTTGGCCGGTTTATTTCTACTAGTAAAGCCTGTGGTAAGCACGGAGTTGCTTTGAGTATATCCACAACGTTTTTAATCCTCTTTAAGCAATAATCTGGTGAAAGTTTATATTCACAAAGTGCAAGGAGCCTTTGAGCTTGTCCTTTGAAATTAATTAAAGTTCGCAGCGAGAAAAGTGCCTATTTTTCTCTTTAAACCTCTTACAAGCATTGTTCGGACAAGACGAAGGAAAAAACGTGTTTAAGTTTAATTACTCAGAAAAAAAGTTGTTTTGTTTGTTGAAGTCCTTATTTTATTTTGGCTACGAGACTTAAAAGCTTTTGAATACTGGTAAAAGATAAGTAATTATTTTATTTCAAAATTTGTATAAAGATTTGTCCAAACTTTTAACACACTTTTATTAGCTTCATTTGTAACTATCTAATGAAATATATATTATGTTTTAAAAGTAGCGCATTTTTTAAACTAGGTATTTTTCGTTCGACGTTTCGACCATGTTACAATGGCCGTGGTCACGAGCTGACTGAAAACTGCGGGTGAGTCCGGCGAGAAGAGCATGTGTTGTGTTTTTCTACCCTCACTTGATCTTAAATAAAACCAGCCAAGTGCGAGTCGGGCTCGCGCACTGAGGGTTCCGTACCACCACATAACTTGTTAGCTACTAAAGTTAAAAAAAATTGTCACCCATCCAATTACCAGCTGCGCCCGACGTTGCTTCATTTCAGTGATCGTACGAGAACCGGTGGTAAACAATAATTTTACACCGACTGGCACTTGGCCATTATTTATTATTTTATTGTTATACTTTAGAGTGTTTACTATAATCATACCAAGTTTGACGCTTGTACATATTACCGTTTTTACATTAGAGCTAATACAAAAATACGTAAAAAAATACGTTACATTTCGTTTAGCTTTTTGACTTTTTTTTTTATTTCTTAATTAATCCGGTATAACATTACATAATAATTAAGTGAAAATTTCAAATGGCTATCTATTAAAATTCGATAGATACAGCCGTTATTAGGTAGGACAGACGAACAGACGGACAGATAGACATCGTAGGCTTAGTAGTAGGGTCCCGTTTTTACTTTTTGGATACGGAACCCTAAAAATGGCAAGTTCTTTATTAACTTAACAAAATATAAGCAAACACTACAAAAACAGTTAGAATGTCCAGTGCCCATAGACCGTTGAAGGTCTTAAGACAATTCAAATGCTAAAGCCCACTATCAGTTGGCAGAGTACTCAGAATGGGCATGCCATGGCGGCATTACCACGCTGAATGGCAATGCTTACGCGTTGAGCCAGAAACATACTAGAATTTATAATAATAAACTCTAATAAACTATTAACTCTTATTGGCATCATAAAATATAACATTGTTACGTATAAGACCGTGTTTACAAAACCAAGTCTTAAGAAGGAAACTTTTACGACGGACCAGCCTTTTCAATTCATCTCTCTACTGATGAATTATTTCGATCAAAATAAAAAACTTTTTCGTTTGCAACAATTCCGCGGGTTCCCGCCATCCATCGTATTTTTTATACAGAATGATCGACAGTTTAATTTAGTTGTCGGTTAGATCCAAGCAAGAAGAGAAACAGTAGGATATCTACATAAGCTACACGGTTTCACCTGATATCTTTGATTAAGTATATAGTACTACAGGGACTTAGGAGTATGTACTTACTTGTCGCGTCTGTATTATGTGTATATATATGTATATATATTTACTGTACTATGTATCATTTAGTCGTATTTATTTATTGGTATCATTAAAAGTGTTCTAGCATCCCCCTTCGATTCTGTTACGTAAATTCTTTCATTCCAATGGTTGCCTGGAAAAGATTTTAGCGATAAGGCCGCCACTTGTGGCACTGGCTCTTAAGTTTTTTCTATCGTGTTGTAATGTTTATTTCTGGTGTACACAATAAAGAGTGTCTATCTATCTATCTATAGTTTGGATCTGCCTTAAACTCGAGTTGGTACTGAAAAGGGTCTGCACAAAAAGTAAGCACGTACTGCACACACTGACATGTTCTTTAGTTCTACAAACGCACACTTCGTATCACTTCATTTTATGTTTTTTGAGCCTGCTGTCAGAGGGTCATAGATTCAGTATAAGTACGAATCTATGTAGAGGGTCCTTATTTTCTATCTCACATAAGATTCCTTGCCCTAAACAAGTGACGTGAAACCATGAAAATGTAATTAAAAACGGGACTATGTGCCCTTAGTCTCTATGACCTCATAAACTAATACGCCTGCGTTACGTTATCTGCGTAGGATTCGCAAAGTTTGATAACGCAATGAGGTGCGTAACGCATTTTGAACAGTTAAAATAACGTGGAACTAATAGGTATCTTCCGTGTTTGTCAAGAAAATGTAGTAGGTATCCAATCGGAATATGCGTTTGACGTCTTTAAATTTTGTAAGCGTGGTTATTATGTAACTGGTAACCATGGTTACCGTGTTGTAACACGTTCACATTCGTGTTATTGAAGTGATTATGTGGTTTCATACAGAATTAAGGCCCAGAAATCGTTATTCCTTCGATTTAAAAAAAATAATTGCTCATAGTCATTTCACAAAATTTCATTGGTATAATTTATCCCGAATTGGCTAACGTAGCTTAGGGTGCCTTGAGATTCGATAGAGTTATGATATACGTAAGGTAACTGTGGAAGTGCCTGCAAGTTAAAAGTCGATGATCGGGCTGAGTGGCGTACCTTGGGAGAGCCCTATGTCCAACAGTGGACTAATAAAAGCTGATTATAGTCATGATCACCTAGTGATAGCACACAATATTTCCTACTGTCAGCACTGTGGTCCTTAACCCTAGATGATGTGTCGAAACTACTGAAAGCTTTGCATTCGTTTCCCGGCTGAACGGGTTACAATCGGGCCCGATAGCTCTCTAAACTGTTTGGAGGTAATTTATGACTACACAGAATTCAGGGTTAAACGGTAAACCTAATGATTTTTACTCTATAGATACGTCACGTTCCTAAGAATTGAAAGTTAGTTACTAGACTTAGAATTACTGCAATTCTTTTAGTTCCAAATTATTGTTTTTTCATTTTCAGTGACAAGTGACAATAGTCACAATACTTATTTAGTATTCATAACATATCATAACTATACAAAAAAAACCGGACAAGTACGAGTAGGACTCGTGCTCTGAGGGTTCCGTTGGACAGAACCCTCAGAGCGCGAGTCCAAAAAAAAACTAAAGTTGAAATATTTAAATACAAAACTTAACTTTGTAGTTGACTATAAGGTTCTTCTATACATTCCAACTACAAAATGTGAGTTTGTAATAGCAAAATAATTATTTTTAAATGATATAACTTCAAATTTGTAACTTTTAGATTTATTGCTATATAATATGTGCTATGAGAACTTGCCTTTTGCCAAATTTCATGAATCTAGGTCAACGGGAAGTACTCTATAGGTTTTGATTCCCCTGTGAAATCGCAAAATATGCGACATAAACGTTCATATCTTTTGATTGCGTTGACTAACAACTTCAATTTTTTTACAACCGAAAGAAACCGTAGACCCAATTATTTAGTATAAATATCAACTTGATACCTTTACGCGTTCTTGAGAAAAAGGGTCTTGACAGACGGACAGACAGACGGACAGACTATCAGGATTATCAACGAAGTGATCCTATAAGGGTTCCGTTTTTTCCTTTTGAGGTACGGAACCCTAAAAAGCAATAGAATCTTATTGTCTTATAAAATCTACAAGTAGGTCAAAATTTATCAATGTTGACTCTAAGATTTTGTGTAATACCTAACTTATCTACCTCATTGATTTAAAATCATAGGCAAAACATCGTAGGGATAAGGTTGAATGAGTACCTTTCCCATCTTTTAAGGTTCCTGGTTGATAAAGCCCTTATCAAAGGCGTCCTTTCGGAAGTATGATTTCGATTTCTTATCAAGGGTCTAACAGATGCTTCCATTTTTTGGCAAACATATTTTGGCAATATTTAATTGACGCATAGATAAATTATACCTACATATATATTTTGGTTCTTGGTCTCCACTCAAAAACCATTATTTCCCATCGGTTATCGGTCCTCGAGCGATATGGCCTGCCCATTGCCACTTGCACTTGCAAATTTTAATAGCTATGTCAGTGATTCTGGTTTTGTTTTTCCTTTAATCATATATAGTTACTTGTCTAAATTTTATCTTGTTTTTTTTTTCTGGGAAAGTGCCTTTATTAACTAAACAAAATACAAACTAAAACTAACACTACAAATACAATTAGACTGCCCATAGACCGTTGAAGGTCTAAAGACAACCTAAATGCTCAAGCCCACCACCAGTTGGCAGCGTACCCAACATGCTGGCGGCATTACCACGTTGAATAGCAATGCTTAAATCTTGTTTAGAGGATGACATTTATACAAAAAGTAAAAAAATGGGTGAGAATAATAACTTCTACGATTGATGATAATGCATGTTTAAAGGTGGCAAATCACCAAAGTAAAGCTACACCCTCAAACTAGAGTCTATCCTGTCTGAGTATTCTTAGAGTATTCTGGGATGGAATATGGCAACATTGGCAACTCACTCAACCCCGTAACGGAATTAGATGAGGTTTAAATGTCGGAGACAAGAAACTGATTTTATTACCAGAACCCGCGGAACATTTAGAAAATCACATTTAAATCCACGAGACGTAGCTAGTTAAGTAGTGCGTTATATCCTGAACAGTGACCCCTCGTGGGGCCTGTCCGAGGGTTTAATTATCTGGACTCTCGTTTACGAGCTCCAGGAGTCTCGAAGTAATTGTTGACGTGATAAGGAAGGGAATGATGGCGAAGCGGTACCACTTTTACGTATCTGTAAGTTTTCTATTTCACAAGCTTTATTTTATCGCGTTTATTTTACAACAAATAACTATGAAGCGACGGCGACTTCCTACCAGGTGTCCCGTGGCTTGTTTGCCAGAAAAAAATATTTTTCTTTTTGTTTTCTGTGATTTTTTGGACCCAAAACAAAGAAACTTTTTTTTTTCCCTCACATTAAAATTACAAACCTTTGCTGAGGTCCTTATATTTGACATCCCACTTTATGCTAACGCCAACTCAGCATACAATAAATATTCAGACCACAATAGAAACCTTGACCATTCACTGGATTTGTTGAATTCTTCGGTTACGCCTTTTTGTACTAAATAAAGGACAAAGTACTGAGTCTTTTGTACTAAAGGACTTAATAAAGGACAAAATACAAAGGCCGCGTGGCCATTCAGAGGCGCTTTGTAGATCTGTTCATGAATTTCTGAGGGAATTTATTGGCTGAAGGGGTAATAGAGTGTACTGAAATTAGCTAATGCAGAGCTTCAAGTTTTATCTATTTTTTTAAACATAAATTCTATAGCTTATGACACGAACTATGGTCCGCTCATAGACAATATTTATCTATTCCAACCATTAAAAAACACTCAAAGACCCTAAAATACATGCGTTTATATGAAGCTGCGGTATTTTGGCCCCATTACCTAAAATCATCGTAACAGGTGGAGCACGTCAGCAATCAGCTCTTGGACCTTGTGTTTCTTGAAGCAAGATCTCGTGCCGACCAGAACGGCGATAGCGTGATGCCATACGCTAATGCCATGAGCTAACATACTCACCAAAAAGATGCTAACGACCATAGGATGTGAAGGAGTCACAGTAAGGAATCAGACCCAGCTGGAACCTCACCTGCTGCTCGAACAAAAAAAAACAACAGCATAGCGTATATCCCACACACTATCGCCATACACACAGGCAAGATGGCGGCCAAGGGCAAGCCTACCTATTTATAAAAATAAAAAAACTTGAATGAAAATAAATATATTAATAAAGTACCAGAATAAAATGACATTCGATTAAATTTAAGTAAGACCACGTCTTGAATGATACTTATTGTAAACCAAAAGCCACCTTTTTTGAAGCTATACTTTTTGATGTGCTTTATAAAATGTTTCTCGTTCAGGTCGTCTGAATTCGTTTCACAACTCGCGTACTCGTCCAAAATCAAACCGCAAATCACGCGCGTCCATTGTCCCGATAGTCACTCTTCGGCTATTCTGCTTCGACAGTTCTGGCCACAGGCAAGTGAATTGTAAATTGGAGCGAACTGAATTTTCGCTCAAATCGCTCCCGATTGAATAAGCAACTGATACTTGGAACTGGGAGGGGGCGATTTGCACATTGCAAAGCCTAGATCCGTGTCGAGTATTCTACGTGTTCTATATAGGAGCTTGAATATGATTTGTGCGTCAGTTGGTGGAATTCCCAAGAAAAGAGACAAAATTGCAACCATTCTTGGTAATTACCTAATCACAACTGGTTTCGTAATAACAAAAATATATAATATTTTAAATTAGCTAATAAAAATTAGCTCTGTGCGTGTGTGTGTTTGTGCAATTTCTGTTATTCTTCCCCCCAAAGATCTTCCCACCGAGCTTCAACATGAAGCGTTTCAAAAATGGTGTCTACATCTATACCTCTCCGGGCTGGCAAAGCACCGTCAACACCGCTAGACTAGTGTTGCAGGTGTCCATATGCGGCGATTTCTGCTTACCTTAGAGCAGACCGCAAGGTTGTTTGCAAACGCTCTTTTTAATGTATTTTTTTTAAATGTAGGTACTTATGTGTCGTGTCTCCGGGTGTACTATACACTAATTGTAAGGGTCGGTATTAATTGGCACAGTCAGGCGCTAAAATTGAATATGTGGTACCTACATAGGGCTACCAAATAAGAAATCGCAAAAAAATTGCTGTCTTTTTTTCGACGTGTGTCACTCATGTGTACGGCACGCCTATTAAATAAAGAAAAAGCAAACTGAAGTAACACGCTGGCTCATCATATCTGTCGCAGAACCGATTACCGCTGGGTTAGACATGTTCTAGAACGGAGACCGCGAATCAGCAAACGTAGCGGAGGATGCCCTGAGACTCCATGGACGATATACGTAAGGATATGGCAGTGACTAGAAACAAAAAATGTGAATGTGAAATGTGAAGTGATGTGCCTTATGTGGGAGTGCTGTATGGGAGAGGCTTATATCCAGCAGTAGACTAAAATAAGCTGATTATGATGATGATGTGATAAACATCATCAGAACCGTGAATTGTCATATTATTGCAAAGCGCACATGCAACCGCTCGGCTACTATCGCCCACATTTTACAGCTCTGCTACCTTTGCCAATGATGTGATACAAAGAAGAAAAATATAGAACCAGCAAGAAGGGTGTTTGCATCACCACGTGTTTTTACCAGGAAAAGACAGAGTGACAGAGAGAGTTGCAGCTGTCATATCAAAATTCTCCAGCAATTTAGAAAAACCTTTGGTTAATTTTTCAAAAATTTGCTAATTGGCATAATATATTTCCAAATGTTAATAATGATGGAGTAATAAATTGTAGCCGCCTGCCAAGCGTGGGGATTATGGCAACACCCCTCTCTACGAGGGAGGCCTTTGTTCAGCAGTGGACGTTTACAGGCTGATGATGATGATGATGATGAATAAATTGTAAAAGCTGTTCATAAATAACACATCAAAATGATTAGGTACTTTGACAAAATTGTACATCCCAATGGAACGCTAACTTTTCAAAAGCAACAAAATTCAATGTGAGATATTTTGTCATATATTTTCAACAAAAGCTCGTAAGACAAAATGTCTACTTCGATATTACTTCCCTCATCTCATTTTGATGGAGTCTAACAAGTACTAAATTTCAGCGATAAATTTAATATTATGGACTATCATAACGAACATTCCACGCGCGTGTGTTGTGAAATTCGATTTGTGTGTTGTGAAATGCGATTGACAGGCGGTAAAATTCGATAAAAGTGTTTAATTTCTAAAACTTGCAAGATAGTACCTAATGCACCTATAGCCCAATATGGAAAAACTCCGCATGCAAAATCATAGGGCATATTATTATACCTAGTTAACATTGTTGAACAATGTTAGACTTTTTAGTACCCTCCTGCCTTTTGGCTAGCTAGCTACTAACCTCAAGTTGAAAATATAAGGCCAAGCGACTTTAGGAGGCCTATTACAAAATGAACCATTCAATTTTAAGTTTTTGTATTTTCGGGCATAAAACGAATAAATAAAGCCGTAATTTTCAAGATAAATATAAAATAAGTAAACCATAACATAAAAATGTTTATTTTATGACAGTGATATATCGAAATCCATTCTCAAATTTTCCCTCCTAAAGTTTTACGAAAAACTACTTTTGTAAATTGGAGGTAACAAATGGATATGATGAGTTTTACCAAAATCTGAAGCCGCTACATTCAATAAAAAATACAGATCTATTTACTACAGCAACTGAATTTGCTACAGATCTTATAAGTAGTAAGGAAAATTATACTAAAATCCAGTTTTCGATGCTTTTTCGTCAAAAAATGTGATAGGACCCTATAAGATGTGCAGATTCACTTGAGAGCCAGGTGCTATTCCAGGCTACCTATTTTTACTACCTTCGACAACACCTTCAGTGAGCTAAAAATAGTCTGTCCATATTTATTTATTTTAAGTTATAATGCTGAAAATTCTTTATCCAACCAAATCACACAGGTCTATATTTTATTGGAATTGTTTCGTTCGTGGAATGATTGAAGTAATTATATTATCTTTTTGACAAATAACATAGATAACAATAGATTATTTTCACAAATATACAGTAAAAAAAATATGGTGGTGATTCTGGTTACTAATGAACTTTTAACTTAATTACAATGTCACCCTATACACGCTTCTACACTGAACTCCTTTTTCTTATCAGCATTATAATGCTGTCTATTCAAATCTAAGCTAGAAATTCCTTCCCATAACATGGAATATTTAATGAAATATTAATTAGCGGCAAACATTGGCATAATTTTGCGTACTGTATCTCTAAATCCATTCAAGTTTGGCATCGGTTTGCATGACTAAGTCGATGAATATTCAGAGATTGGTGTGCCGCATATACCGTAGTAGAATAATCCTGACAGTACGTAAGTTCCTCTTGAAATTGAACCCACACATTCATGGTTGGTTTCGTTTCATGGTTGATATTCTGAAAACCCAAATGAAGCGCTCCGATTCCACTTTTACTAAGCGAACGCTATAGCCTGTGGAATATACTGCCTGAATGAATGTTTCTCCCATTCTTTATTTCTGGGTATCTTCAAGTCTTGTAAATCGGTTTCTTTTAAGCAAGCGTGCTCCATCGAAGACCGCAGGTAGCCGATAAGCGCAAGTCTATTATTCAATAAAAAATATATTTCATTGTTTTTTTTTTTTTATGGAAGAAAGTATTGTCTATTATGAATCTAACCTAAGTACCAATTAGGAAATATTGTAATCGTGAATATTTTTAAAATTTGCATAGTGGGAGGCAATTCAAAAAACTGATAACAAAATCGGGGGGTACAGTTTGATGCTGCAGCTGCATATCTATCATCTACATCCAAAATTTAATTAAACTAATTGATTGCTAAAGAATCAAAGAATTTTATCCCAAAAGCGCTAAAAGCTAAAGGCTTTAGCTTTTTTTTTTGCTAATGCGGTTAAAACTATAGTCGGAGTGACCGGCTTAATCTTACTTGAGTGATTCCCGTGTAATATAAATAAAATGTGTGAAAGCCACGTCAGTTTCTATAATAAAATCAAATAATTCATACACATATTGACGTAAAATACACGACTGTGTCTACGACACAGCCACATCCCGTTTTTACGTACTTTTAGTGCAGGCTTCGTCACTGCCACCCACTGTCTTTACTATGTTAACTCGGCACCCAAATGAGGTGCATTCTGTATTCGTTACCTCGGAAAGTTCGACGTGCACTAAACGGAGAATAAGCTGATAGTTTTGTCTGAGTTATTGTCACTGAAATTAGCTGTAGTCACTAATTAACAGAGACTGGCTCACTTTAGGCCAAAGCCACAATAAAAAAGATTAACGTACATCACATGCAATAATTTTTTTATAAAATATGTCCATACCACAACCACATACTGGTTGGTGGATTTCTCCGTACGTATGCAGGTTTCCTCGCGATGTTTCCCTTCACCGAAAAGCCAGTGGTATGAAAATCCGTACATAAACTCCAAAGAGCTCATTGGTACAGGCCCGGGATTTGAACCCGTAAACTCACGCTTTCGTATGGTGCCCGTGGTCCATCCGTGTGGTTCTGCTAGTAGGACCACGGGTGTCTATCGGTCTATGGCACCCAATATAATTTTTTACATTTCTATGTGCTTCATGTATAGTATTTTTATTCTGGCACTATTTAACTAATTTCCTATAAAAACAAAGCATTTTTTTTGACGTAAACATTACTTGTCTATCGTCAAAACACAAACTAAATGAAGCAAAAATTCAGCAAATTGACTCCAGACTCGGAACTTTCCAATACTGAAATTCCATTTTCCCCAGTATGCTCCGTTCCTTACCAGACTCGCGAGTTTGTATAAGCAACTGATATGGAACGGGAGCAAAGAGATTTGGCGCGCAGCTTCTTTTGTTTGGTCTATTTCCCGCTTCGAAGCGGTACGCGGTGCTTTGAACCGGTTTACCGAGCACTGGAGGGCTTAGGGCTTATACTGACAGATGGAATAGGTTTTCAGAGATTCTGTACTGTTATTTTTAGGTAATTTGTAAAGAAGAAGAATGTTTAAGTATTTTGAGATAGTTTTCGAATTTAAAGCAACCAAAGCGGTTTTCATCATCGTATGAAACGTTTCTTCATTGCTGGACTTAAGGCTCTTTGAAAAAGCATTATATCTATATAGCGATATTTTTATCGCAAATAAATTCGCGTTTGACCACTAACTTGTCAGTTGGTAAACGATGATGTAGTCGAAGATGAAGCACGCAGATTTAGAAGATACCTATTCAATCTGACCTTGAAAATGCCTAGATTATATCTCTCCGGAAACAATGAAGCCGGCAGGTTGTTCCATCCTTGGTCGTACGTATTAGAAACGTAGAATCAAAACGTTTGGTACGTATCCAAGGAAAATCCACAATGTATAGGTGGTTTCGGAACCCATACGGAACATACATAAGGAAGATACGCACATCGCTTTAGTATAATTATAAGATTTTTATAAACCAGTTTTTATTGTTATCTGCAAGTCGCCCAATTTTGAGAGATTCAAACTATTTGGATTCAGCTTCAGTAACGTCGTACGCTATATGTCCTTGTTAGATTTATAAACCAACTGCAATACGAACTGCTGCTGTTGTTACGTTCCAAACTGGGTTATATCGGAGAGCTTAAACTGACGCATGGTATAGCTAGTATTCCTTTTGCAGTAGTCCGTTACAATAGATTGAGAAATGTTTATGTATTTTCTATCTGCAGTAAAACTAAGTCTTGAGCTAAATTAAATGTATGGTTAAGACTCAATTAATGGATGGATGCAGGGCGCTTCCAAACCGGCCTTTTTCGAGATCGATGGGGGAAGCCTATGTCCAGCAGTGGACGTCCTATGGCTGAATGATGACATTCAGTAATTTTTTAACCTAAAATATGTTATTTACGAGCGAGATAAAGGAACCACGAAGTATAGGCTCTTAAGTAATTTTATTGATAAAATACCCCTACATCATACAGCCATAGTGTAACCTTTCTGACTTCAGTAGAAATGAGTACTAAAACTGAAGCAATTTATAGCCAAATTACTCATCCCCTAGTCCCAGTGACAACCATTAAAATATTGTAGCTAATTGACCCTAAACTTCTAAGCTACCCCAAAGTTCACGGGTTGGGGTTATTCCTATCTGTTTCCTGTAATGACCAATTAGGGGTTGCATTAATCCGAAGCATTTCCGATGGGAAGTAAATTATACGTGCCATTAGAGTTTGAAAAGGGTTTAAAGACAACGTTTTTACAAGGGAGAATGTAGGTACATGCATATTATCTCGAAGGTACGAAGGTAATTACTGTGAAATTAACATTATACGACCTTTTTCAGGAACGGTATCACAAAGACCGTAATACGTGTAAATGTTTCAGATACAATACATGTAGACTATCCGCTAGATTTTGCTGTGTCGGGAATACTAAAATGTACGGAACGAAATCCGACCTTCAGGACGAATAAGTAAAATAAACCTTCCAGAGGCCTTTCGGCTAACTCATAACAGGAGCTTGATTAGCGCTAAAACACTGCAGTTTAGAAATCACGCAAACGTGTACGGTTTGCAGTCGCGCAACTTTTCTAACCACCAAAGCAGAATCGTTTAAAACAAGAAGCCGTAATGGATCCCTGTTGGCCTTTTGGAAACACTCCGTCACACAGCGGGCAATGAAGAGAGCTATTCTCGGAGTTTCTTTGCGCGATAGAATCCGGAACGGGGATATTCACCAAAAAAACAGAGTCACCGACATAGCTATTAAAATTTGCAAGTTGAAGTGGCAATGGGCAGGCCACATCGCTCGAAGAACCGATAACCGATGGGGAAGAAAGGTTCTCTAGTAGAAACTAAGAACCGGAAGACGCAGCGTAGGTAGGCCTCCCACTAGATAGGATCGACGACATTGTGAGAGTCGCGCAGACGGCAGGCTGTCATTCAGTGTGTAGGTCTAAAGGGAAGGCCTATGTTTATCAGTGGACGTCTGCTGGCTGGTGGAGATGATGATGAAAAGTCTGTCGGGTAAACTAATAGAAAATAAATATTGCATTGTTACCTTAGAATAACTACTCAGAGAAGGTAGGTTTCCAAACAACGCCTTCTCAAAACGTAAGCTACAAATTCGCTTTGTAGCTTACGTTTCGATTGGTATTTTAAACGATTTAAGCAAGAAAATTAATGGATTACCTGTGGAATGTCACACCATAACTCTTATGCTGCTTTTCTCATTTGTTGTGGGACGATTTCACCGCGCAACTTGTCATAGTAAAAAAAAAAAAATTTTTTGGAGCCATATATGACACCATTTGAATGGCTTAAATTTTGCGAATGTACTTGGTTTCTTTGTGTAGTTATTCTAAGATTGTTATTATTTAGTTCTAAACTATACTTAAAGTTTGAAGACTCTTCTTAAAATCAATTTTAAAACTTGCACCGAACAGACAATCTGACAAGAAAACGTAGGAATAAAAATATGGTTTATTTTTTTGGTTCGTAACCGTTGACATTCCAACTGATGATGTGAATATTTTACCTTAATTCCATGCACCAGGATCTAGTTCATTTCCTATTAAATTTTTCGTTTCAATTGAAAACCGTCTGAAATCTGAATTAATTGACGTACGAAACAATAGAGCTTCACTCTGGTTGGCTTACAAAATGATCCAGTGACTGGATCAGGCAAGTGGAATGAAGGACTAACCTGGAAGATCCTTTGGTCACAATATATAGTTTGGTTTTGCCTTAAACTATAACTAGTAAGAAAATAAAGTCCGACAAGAACTGAAGGGGTCGAGATAAACACGTATTGCACACTCTGACATATTCTTACTACTACAAACGCACATTTCAATATTGAGCGGCACACAACTGCAAACGAGGTGAACAAAAGTAAGAAATTCCAAAAACCCTAGAAAAAATATTTTTTGGATCTACCCAATTGGTCATCTAAAATGTTTACTAACACTTTTTTTTTTCTCAGAAAATCCTCAAAAAAAAATTGATAGGCCAAATTTAAACGGCCTCTTAAATAAATAAAATACAAGCCTATGCATCAAAAGAAACTAACAAACTGGCTACTAATTTGTATGAGTTAAAATACATTACTTACTTAATTTGTCATTTCAATTAATTAATTATAATATCACTTAAATATTATTTTGATTTGATTAAAAATGTAATCTCTAGCCTTGACAAAAAAATCCGCATGATTTTCACTTCTTCAAAAAGTTAACCAGAAATAAACTATAAAATGTTTAAAAAACCGACCCAACAACTCGACCCTCACAGATACAGCATCCATTAAAAACTGAACTATTTTCGTTTTACCATTGAATTTTGCCTGAAAAAGGTATTGAGAATGCCCATAATGGATACTGTTCAAAAAAGTTTTGAGGACCAGCTTATTGTTTTCGAAAACCTCGTTAAAACTATCCCGGTATAGCTGCCGATGATTCGTTTTGTTTTTCAATAGTTTCGAAATTGGATTTAACGAGAACTTCTGTACCGTTCCCAAGTCCGAAGTTCACTCATTCGGTTGTTAGTGTACATGGTTCTGTATATTTTAATTGGACTAGGCTAGAACATGATACCTTAGCTAAAAGTTACATACTAAAATTGTACTGGTAATTTTGTGTTGAAATAACTACTGATGGTTTATCGACGATATATATATAGCGATGTATACTATCACACAAAATACTAATATTATAACTATGACAGTTTGTTTGTAAATTTGTTTGTCTACACTCAATTCCGTAACACCTGAAAGATGTCGATTGAAATTTTGTATGACAGGCGTTTATACCTTGGATTATTACTTGCTAATACAATCATAGGCTACTTTGAGTGAAACCACGGAACGCTGCTAATCTGTGTGAAACTTTAAATGAATGAATGTATTTTTTAACGGCAGAAATGCCTACCTTCCTACCTTCGTGTTTTGTTTATATTGAATATTTTTTTACAAATTATAGATGACGTCTACCAAAAAGGTATTTAATTATTTCAATTCAGCTTTATTCTATACAGTTTTGTTAGAAATCTGCACTTGCCCTTTCCTAAAACCCAATTGAGCATCTTGATTATAGTCCGTTAATAAACCACAAAGAAGTTCGAATCCTTTATAAAGAATAAAATAAAAAAATAAATCAAACCCATCACGACAGCTAATAAAGAAAAACTGAGCGGACTCAAAATGGCAATTTGAAATTTAAATATCGCCAGCATATTTCCTAAAACCGACGGCGTACTTTTCCAATTCACTATTGCAACTAATTAAAACTTTAGTTTAATCCGAGATTCCCATTATACTTTCAGAAATGGCGACTGGTTAACCTAGAACTGCGGGAGATCTGTGGCCCGATATTACACCGTCCTGTAACTCTTGCATATACTTCTGTGGATTTTCTTCAGTGGATTTTTGCTAGCATAACTTAAAAACTTAATGACTTATGAGTCTCAAATCACAAGCGCCATATAATATCCGCCCTCCCTGCCCCCACGACCGACGTGGCTTACATAGAGCACAAGCAAATTATGACTACTGGCGCGATCAATGTGGACTCTACTGTTTGGTAGTTACAGATATCAATAATAGATATAAGAGACAGTGGCATCGATTCTGTTATAGCACTCATTAAACTATATCAATTTAACAGGACTATAACTATATATATATATATATATATATATATATGTGTCTTTTTTCATTTCAATATGTGAATAAAGGATGGGATGTTTTAGACCTGTTAAATTTTGTTTATTTAAGAAATAATTGTAACTGAATCAAAGTTCGGAAATGCTTACCAGTGGGAGTCTGCCTTCTTCTTTTTTGCTACCTATTATGTAAAAAACAATAGAATCAATACCGTTTTTTTAATGTAGGTACCTGAAGATACAACGGTGTGCTTAGTGGCCAACTTTTAACGTATAAAGGTCGAAAACAGTGAGACTTAAATGGGTTTCTCTTCCCGAGCCAATTTAGTAATGTACTTATTTCGCCTGTTGACATTCAGATAGTGATTCTGGCTCTGGGACTTTTGCTTCTTGTGGTGTTCATCCAACGGTTAAATAAGGAGAAAAGTGTTGGTAATACGATTCGTTTTTGGAGTTATGCCAAGAATATATTACTGCAGTACGTAGGTAGATAGATATTGATGCCACTTGTAATGCTTGTCAGCAAAATTTTACATTCAAAGATAACCCTTCTCTTCTCTCAAGTATTAACTTTAACGTTACTCCATAAGTTCGCAACGACTATTATATAAAACCAAAAACTTTCTATCTGCGCGTTTATAAAAATAACACTTCTTTTTATAACCCAGTAGTTAGGATGTATCGCCAATACAATGAAATCGTCAAAAAACACAGCTTTATAGATATTTTTGATCAATGTCTATACCCAGATTTAAGAGAGATGTAAAAAAGATTGCATTCACGGCTCATCGTGAATGTAGCTAACTCAAAGTTAATTATAGTTATTAACCACTTACATTTTTTAATCATACTGTTTTTTTAATAACCATGATGAGTACGCATGTTTTGGGATATGGTTTAGTTCACAATTGTTAACACACTTAATTTAGCTTTTGTTATGACTGTATCCTGTTTTGTGTACCTTAATAAATAAATAAATAAAAGCAATGCGCTGGATCTGTATTCTATATTTCTGTTCTAAGCATTTTTGTAAATTTATATTAGGTATAGCGTTTCGGTGGGTGCTCACCGAAATGCTGGATTGATGATATCCGAAGACACGCTGGTCACGACTGGATGCTAAAAGCAGAAGATCGCAGGTCGTGGCGCAAATTGGGAGAGGTCTATGTCCAGAAATGAACGAAGAAAGGCTAAAGAAGAAAAAGATGATATTAAGTAGGCATGATGACCGTACCCAAAAATCACTGAAATTATAATTATATTTATTTATTTATTTAATAATAGACTTGCGTTTGACCGCTAACTCGCCTGATGTAAAGCGATGATGCGGTCTACGGTGGGGCACGCTTGCCTAGAAGAAACCGATTCACTCGTGATTTGAAGACACCCAGATTGTAACTATCGGGGAACACCCATTCAGGCAGCGCATTCCACAGACTAGCAGTTCGCATAATAAAAGTGGAATCAAAGCGCGTCGTACGGGTTTTCGGAAAATCAACCATAAAGCGGTGTCGATTTTTTGTGCCCGCTCTGGCAGTCCGATAGAAAAATGGGCAGTCATGCAGATCCGATGCACACTCACCGAAATGTATCCGAGAAAAAACCGATAGACTAGCAACTTTGCGCCGATGCTCAAGACTAAGGAGCTTAGTCTGAATCTGGAATACCTAGGTAATGAAATAGGTTAAATAGATTCTAAAAGCAGTATTCTATCATTACCATTACACTTTCCCGTTTGTTGTTACCTCTAGTATCTACTCTATTTTTAGCATCCACCTTCACAATCTTTTGAAAAGCTCTAGAAGGAATAACCGGTACATTTTCTCCTGAAATTAAGTAATTATTTTCGTCGAGGGTGTCAGTCAGTATCTTCCTATCTTCACAGAGAAAAGTGTCAGCCCATTTTAAAATTAAAAGCAATTTCGCTGGAGACGGCTGCAGCTCTCGTAAAATATGCAGGGGTCTGCATACTCTGAAATGTTAGTGGAACAAAATTCATATTCGGTTAGGAACCTTCTCTAAGTAGATACATACGTTTTGTTCCATAATTTTAAAAATATCTAGGTTTGTCAATTGTCTTATTCTCTGAGTTTTGGCGCCATGAACAAAAACTGGTCAAGTGCGAGTCGGGCTCGCACACCAAGGGTTCCGTACCACCACAAAACGATTCAATATAGAAATTACCAGTTATAACTTGGTAATGAACAGAAATTTGTTACCGATTCACACTTGGCCATTATTTATGATATTTGTTATTCTTTAAAGTGTGTACTATAATAATGCCAAGTTTGACGGTTGTACATATTACCGTTTTTACATTAGAGTGAATACAAAAATACGTAAAAAAAAAAAAAAATATGGGCACACTTCCGTTTAATTTTCGTTTTTTTTAATATTTTTTTAGTTAACCCGCCGTAACATAACATTTTCTGTGAAAACTTCAACTGTGTTGCCCTACTGTTCCCTATAAAGTACAACCTGGGTCTCTTCAAGACAAGAGTAAATAGGCACCTCATGGGCAAGCGTGCTCCATCTTAGACCACAACCTCACTTTATTACCATCAGGTGAGTTGTGGATAAAAGCTTCTTTTATTTTATTTTTTGAAAAGAAGTGCTTAAATCTAGCTCATTTCATTGTAAAAAAAAACAATACTTAACACTGGCAAATGCAAAAGCCGTCCGCTAAAATTCTTTCAAGCGCAGAGAAAAAAAGGTAGGTACAAAATATTCTAGCGCTACTTAGACTGTTGCCGGCTCCATCGGGTTATTTTCCAAAAGTAGGAAAGTAAACTAGTTATGTGTAACTACAGCAATAGTAACCTTCAATTTAGGTTTCGGTAACACCTGCGTCGAATCATACCGATCGCCGCCACCACCGAATATTAGCCCATCTATATGCAGCTGTGGCGCGGGGTTTTCTACTGGTATTAACATTATTAAAATTCTCTTAACAAAACATAATATATTTTCATTGAAATTAAATATTTTTAACGCTAACACAACACAAACTTTTAACACTTTTTTCCTGTCATCAAATTAATAAAACTTCAATCGTTTTGAGCTGCAACTCTCATCTGAGCACCGTAAGCAACTACAGCGTAAGTATATACTTAGCTTATTATATTATAGGAAACGTATCATTGACGATACTAAACTCATAACATTTCTATAGACATCCGTCATCTATAGTCTGTCCATTATCTTAATCGCTTTTTGACAGCTCATACAAAGTTAACGACATAACTTTGTAAAGTATCTAGCATATTACCTATAACCAAGGACGTTTTATAAACGTCCTTGCCTATACCACACAAATAATATACGATACATCTAACATTACCTCTTTACAAGGCTACGTCAAAATTGAAAGCCAAATTAAAAGTTAGTCGCAGGTATGTTTTGGCGCCAATATGAAAAAAAAAAACATGTTAACACATATTATGTCTCGTGTATTATTTTCGCAATAATGGTGGTTTTTTGATAATAATGGTGGATTATTATTTATAAGTGTTCTTGGATGGGTTCGAGTGTTGAAAAAGGATAATAATTATATAATGAGGTGAAATTACAGGAGGACAGCATAATTAAAGGATAGAAGATATTACTATGATCTACGGTACTCAAATCACGAATATCTAAACTTTTGCTTAGTCACAATATACAGAACATTTCCATCGGTCCCCAGCAAAATACGTCAGGAGTAAATCCGCATTTGCATGTGGCCACCGTATCGCAAGCAAATATTTGTTCAAATACCCATCAGTGTTTGCAGTGCCAGATCCCGCCATGTCTTCGGATCGGCTTCTATTAAACGATGAATACGTGCCTAGTCAATATTGACACTGCACCTACACACAGGTATACCTACCCTCAGATCAGACAAACACGGACGATACTCCTTAGTAGAATAGGCAGGAGCCCGAGCTCCGATTGGACAGAGTCATCATCATTATTTCAACCATAGGACGTCTACTGAATGACATGGGCCTTTCCTATCGATATCCCAAGGGGCTGGTTGGAAGCGGCCTGCATACGTTTTCCTGCGGTCTCTTAGGTCGTTTGTCCGTCTTGTGGGTGAAAATCCTACGCCGCACTTACTGGTCCGTGGTTTCCATTCAAAAACTTTCAGCGCCATCGGCCATCTTTTCTGTGTGCTTTGTGCCCTGCCCACTGCCACTTCGACTTGCTAATCCGGTGGGCTATATTGGTAACTTTCGTTCGTCTACGAATCACTTCACTTCATTTCTTCATTCAATCTCGTAGATATACCCCTATGCATAGCTTGTTGGCTCGTTGGTTGGAGTCGTTGGACCGAGTATAATTGTATAATTACCACCCAGTCACGTCTAAAACACCGATTCCGCCGCTACAAGTGCACTTATATGCATGGTCACGCTGCTATTTATCATCACTATTACGTCTTTATCCCCTAAACCCATTAAATCCATATGGGAACTCACGGGAAGGTAATGTTTCTAATTATCCTTATAAAAAACAGGCTAGGATTTGTATAAAACACATTTTATAAATAAAAACACGAATTGAGAACCTTCCTCTTTTTTCGAAGTCTGTTAAAAAAGCTGACCATCGTAAATAGAACCGATCACCGAAAATTTAATTGTGTTCTTAGAGGTAAAAAATTTAGGATGTTTTTGTTTAACTTAATTTTTTATTTATTGCAAAACAGAGAGCTCCTTATACTTACTGACGACGTCACTTGTTAGTAAGCCATGCAAGCTCTAAATTAACATTTACTTTCCGGCAAAGGGACAGAGCATCTATTTCTAATGTGACCAGACCAGGCATCGAAAATGCACATAATTTATTTAAATACTAACTAAGTCATTGGTGCATGGCCGAGGATAGAATCGAGTGACGTCAATTTGTAAAGCGCACATGCTAACGCCCGGCCACCATCGCTCATGTGCATTGCTCATTGAAATATTTATTTTCAAAATTTTATTAATTGGTTGGTTAGGGCAAATTGAATGAGAACAAGTTACTATTTTATCGGGGGTTAAACATTAACAATGAATGCAATATGTATGTATGTGTGTATGTATGATAGCCCGTTGGTCTAGTTGGTAGTGAACCTGCCTTCTGCGCTTGGGGGCGTGGGTTCGATTCCCACCTAGAGCAAACATTCATGTGATGAACATTTGTGTTTGTTCTATATCTGGTTGTTAATTTATTTAAGTATGTATTTAATAAATATACATGTATGTATATCAGTCTCTGGCAGCCATATTACAAGCTTTGCTTAGTTTAGGGTCAGGTGACCGTGTGTACAAAAATGTCCAGAATATTTATTAGATATTTAGAATATTTAGTTTTACAATCAAAATACGCTTCCGTATGTTTTCCTTAGGGGAAGGAAATCGTTTATAAATAAACACATTAGCACGAAAGCCCATTCCCGTGGTGTTAACAGACACGCTGACATCACTACAAACATTGGAGATATTTAGCACTTCAAAGGAACTGGCAAGTGAAGTGGTGTAAGCAGTGCTTGGAATGGGTCGGAACGCACCGGAACGATGTTCCGGTTCGTGAAATCACCATTCTGTTTCGTAAAACTTCTCCTCATATCGTTCTGGTTCGGCAAAAAACCTAGGCAGGTACCAAACCTTTAGTTTGTTTGGAAATACTTGAAAAAAGTGGAATATTCAGATATGTCACTCTGGACGGAAAGAGGAATCCAATGATACCTCACTTGTCAAAATCGGTCAAGCCGTTTGGGCTACAGGAGGTAATACAGGAACCCAGAAACATACTTACATACAACCCAAAACATGGAGGGTAATGTTCTTGGACAGCCGGTTAAAATTTCGCAAGGTTTAAAGGGAAATGCGTTCCAGTTCGTGAGTAAGTCCAATTCGACCACTGGGTGTAAGGATAATATTATAGTTTTTATTTTATTTTTATAAACCATCTAATTGTGAGTCGAACTCGCGTACTGAGGGTTCCGTGCCATAACAAAATACAGCAAATTGTGCAAAAGAACACCACCACGCAAAGGTTGTCACCCATCCAGGTACCGACCGCGCCCGACGTTGCTTAACTTGGTGGTGAACAGAAATTTGTCACCAACTCACACTTGGCCATTATTAATTATTTGTTGTTATAGTGTCTTCTATAATCATGCCAAGTTTGCCGCTTGGTCGCGGTCGCTAGTTGCAGTCGCCAAAATCGGAATGCTACATTTAGTTAGTCTAAAGTAACATTACATAATTTATGAAAGTTTCAAATAGCCATCTATGACAGTTCGAAAGATACAGCCGTTAAAAAGTAGGAAAGACAGACTGGGAGTGTGGGCTTAGTAATAGGGTCCTGCTTAACTTTTGGGTACGGAACCCTAAAAACATGCTCAAGCAAGTGACTTGCTAAATAATCGAAACATCCCTGTTCGCGCGTGGATCCACGCGCGCTTACACGGGAACGTGAAGAGAGACGGGAATAAGGCCTGATTCTGTAACTACAAACACGCACGTAACGCGCCGTGGTCTTTATTCCTAGCGAATAGAGTCCAAATTTTAAGAGGTTAACTTAACGCCGCGCGTTATGCGCGTGTTAAAGTTACGGAATCAGGGCCCAGGTCGACACCGCGCCGTTCGGCTCGTGCTGTATGTTGGTTGGCGTTTTTTTCCGCTAGATGGCTCTGTCAGTATAATTGTTCCCTTTATGGTATATAATTATAAGGTCCTTGATATGGGTTCTACTATCCACTATCTAGCTCCATTATGAGATCAGTTTGATATTGATTGTTGTGTTCTGTTCGGATTTCACAAAGCATTTTTATTTTTAGTTTCATGAACTTCATAACATACTGCCATGTGTCTAAATCCTTCGACCAAAATAAAATTGATTTTAGTCGAAGTCTAAATCCAGAGAATAATGGTCATGTCATGAATTACCAATGCTGAATTACAGCCGTTATCTATTCAAAGCTATTGCTGTTATGTAATGAGAATATTATGTATAATTAATTATACATATTATGTCATGATAAGATTTAATCGGAGGTAGATTAAGCATCTTTATCACAAACATTTTATCTGTGTGGACGCACTTTAAAAAAAACGTTCTTAAAAAGAATATATATTTAAAAATTACTCCCTATTTACCTTGGTCATGGTCATGCCATAACTTGAGAACGACTTTACCGATTTCATTCATTTTTTTTAATGATTTCTAATACTTTGTAGAAGGTTCTTACGGAAAGAAAAATTAAGAAAATTGCGCAGAAAATTGGAAAATTTCAGAAAACTTAACTTCGCGACAATTTTAACTTCGCGCGTTTGACAGTTCTAAGACAGGACAACGTCTGTCGGGTAAGCTAGTAGTTCATACAAATGCGACAGATAGCGTTGACAAAACATGGATCGGAAGACTTTTCAAAACCAGACGAAGAAAGGTCAATAAAAACAATACTCGCTAAATTTGAAATCCTGCGCTTATAGCGTTAGCCTGCCCGTGACATAATTTTTTGTTAGCTGACAGATTTGCTCAGATTTTGTTTTGTCATTGTCATTTCGGCTAAGAAACGTCAGATTTTGATTAGTCATAAAAGCTTTACGGGTTGTACTTCGCACGGGTGTAATATACGTGCGAAGCTGGGGTTGGTAGTTAGATAATTTTACTGAAAACTGCATCTAAATCCGTTGTGTGGTTTAGGAGGAGTTAGCGGTTATGCAGACAGACAGACAGATAGATAGACAGACGCGGAATGCGACTTTTATTTATAACTAAATAATTACCCGGCCTAGCAACTAGGACCAAAAAACCGTTTGAAATTTGAATTTCCCGCCATAGGTGAAACGTACCACCTAAAATGTTTGGAGGAAATAGAGTCACTTGACACAATTTGATAAGCGCAGTTAATATAATTGTTAATAAGTTTTTTTTTCATTGCTCAGCTTCAAATATCACACGTTAATAAGATTTTCCATACACCCATCAAACAGTAAGAAAATAACATAGGCACATGAAAAACTTGTGTTCTTTTCATGTCAATATTGATTTTGGCCATCAAAAACTTCCCTCACACGTGTATTCGAAGAGATGATTGATCGTGTGAGCGGCCATCAATCAAACTGATAGCGCACGGAGTCAGCGTCTACCTACTGCTGTTAGGATATTAATTTACTTATAACTTGATAGTGTTATTAAATTCGCTTATTTAAACGTCCCGCCATAACTTAACAGTGTCTTTATAGGAATGAAATGTTCAATCCGTTTTTTGGGGTCCATACCCTAAGGGTGTTTTTAGAATTCCGTTCACAAAAGGTGTAAACAGACCTTATTACTAAGCCTACGTTGTCTGTCTCTCCGTCTGTCTATCCATCCAAACTGCCTTTACGGCTGTATCTTTCTAACCGTAATAGATAGCCAGTTGAAATTCTCTCAGAATATGGGATAATATAATTATAACAAAGCCAAGAAGTATAAACTAAAGAGGGCCCCATACAATTAACTTTATTTAAAAGTATATTTGTATTTAATCTAGTGTAAAAACGATACTAAGTACAAGCGTCAAATTGGCATGATTATAGTTGATACACACTCTAAAGTAAAACAACAAATAATAAAAAATGCCCAAGGGCGAGATGGTGACCAATATCTATTCACCAAAGTGAACAGCAACGTTAAGCAACGTCGGACGCCGTCATTACTTGGATGGGGACCACCCGGGCGTGGCGTTGTCTTTTTGAACAACTTTTTTGTATTTTAGTGGTGGTACGGAACCTTCAGTGCGCGAGCCCGATTCGCTTTAGGCTGGTTCATTTTATGAGCGCGCGTGGTTCAACCATGCAGCGATGTTTAAGAGGGGGCAACCGAAATTTTATGCTAATTTGCCATGATATTCTAACTAAACCAAATATCCGATCACCGTAATAATTGATATATGTGAATTTTCAATTCATTTTCTTTCCGCCATTAAGACAGAAACATAATAGCAAGATATTTACTCGATACTTTAATGTTTTGAAAATGGTGCCTTTTTGCTAATTTTTTTGATTTTACTTGGAAAGTACTTCAGTTACATATCTAAAATAAATACTCACCGAAGGAAAATATAGTTTGTTTTCCAGTGTTAAGACAAAATTTACCTAGATTAATTAGTACTCTCATAATAAATTATATTCGATTTGAGACTTACGTCCTTTAGTTCTAAGCAACTATTCGGTCAAACGGCAAGTCCGATATTCAGTCTTATTCTGTTGCGCTTTGCATCTAAATAGCGAAACATGCTCCGTTTAACCTCAGTACCGCACTGTGCCTCAACGGGGAAGGACGCACGCGCTTGCTTTTCGCCTTGGTTTTATCTTCCGAGTGCGATTATATCAACACCTACTGTATTTTCAAACAAAGGATAATATAAAAAATCGATGGCTCGAACGCGACCACTTGATGCGGCTACCAAGTGGTGACAATGACCTTAGAGCACAGACTAGGTAAAGCTACTACGAAAAAATAACATAGATACAAATAAAATGGATACGACTAGGCCCTAACGAATCCATTATTATGTATGCTCAGTAATATAACTATTAGAGTCGGAGTGTTTCTTTGTGACAGACAAACAGACAGAGAGAGAGAGAGAGAGACGGAGAGAAGCAGAGAGAGAGAGTCAGAAAGATAAAACTAAAAATTAAATGACATTATAAAATAATTTAGATTCATTATAATTTTATAAAATTAAAATTAAAAATCATTTAAATTAATGTGATGGTTAATTTGACTTGAGAGTTCCATCCACATTTTCTCACGTTTTTACGAGAAGCGGCTTTCTGCAAAAGGAGGAAGGTTCTCAATTTTAACAGACAAAAAATAGCTTGGTAATAATGGAAGCAAAAAAAAATCTTCTAATAAAAAAAAATTTAAATGTGGAAAGTCAAACAATAGGTACTTATGTTTTTAACCGACTTCAAAACAGGGGCAAGGTTCTCAATTCAACCGGTATAAAAAAATACTAGTCGAATTGAGGACCTTCCTCCTTCTTTGAAGTCGGTTAAAAACATAAGTACCTACTGTTTGACCAGTTGGGTTGGCTCGGGTATGTGCTGGTAAGGGGAAATGCACAATACACTAGCGGGACTACTTACCTTAGTCAAAGTCAAATACTACTTACCTTTTTATCCGACTTCAAATAAGGAGGAAGGTTCTCATTTACCTTAGAGTACCTTCAATTTGACCAGTATTTTTTTATACTGGTTGAATTGCAGTCCACCACTGCGGTGCAACAATGCGGTGCAACAGTGCGGTGCAACAGTGTGGTACAACAGTGCGGTACAACAGTGCGGTACCATCTTTAAATATTTTGAATCAGTAGCATAAAATACGAGTTTCTCAGATCAAACGCTAGGTGGCACCACCAGTATTTCAGCAAAGTGAAGTTATATCAAAAAATAAATAGCTATTTTTGAATATTTTGAACTAATTGGTTGGAAACATAGGTGAGTTTTTTTTTGAGGATTAGGTGAGGTTTTGCGTGATTTGCGTCCAACACTAGATGAGAGCATTTATATTTCAGAGAATCTTGACTTGTATCGTAAAATATTTCTGCCATCCTTGCATATTTTAAATCAGTAACGGTGATTATAGATTGTTCAGTTCTAATACTAGAAGACATCTTCAATATTTCAGTGAAGACGTTAAATCAGAAAATATTTCAGCCATCCTTGAATATTTTAAGTCTGTGGCATCGAATAATGGCTGCTGAGGTCTAAAGCCAAACGACGGCACCAATATTTCAGAGATTTTGAGAAGTAGCTTCACTAACGAAATTTCTTTATTTAATTCAAATCCGAAAATATTTTGACCATCACTACATATTTTGAGTTTTATTCAGTGGTAAATGATTTCACAGGGTGAGTATTAGGGAACTAACGCAGTATTTTTCATACATTTTGGGTAATGAGAAGCCACAGGCAAACCACGGCAAAGCTTATCTCAGATGGCGCCACCTTCGCTGGTGCTGTCATTTGTGGCTTATTTGAGGTTATAAACATTGCTCTTGAATGAAACAATAAAAATAAACTTTGCCTTTAAACAGTAAAATGTTTCTTATATTTCAGAGAATCATGACTTGTATCGTAAAATATTTCTGCCATCCTTGCATATTTTAAATCAGTAACGGTGATTATAGATTGTTCAGTTCTAATACTAGAAGACATCTTCAATATTTCAGTGAAGACGTTAAATCAGAAAATATTTCAGCCATCCTTGAATATTTTAAGTCTGTGGCATCGATTTATGGCTGCTGAGGTCTAAAGCCAAACGACGGCACCAATATTTCAGAGATTTTGAGAAGTAGCTTCACTAACGAAATTTCTTTATTTAATTCAAATCCGAAAATATTTTGACCATCACTACATATTTTGAGTTTTATTCAGTGGTAAATGATTTCACAGGGTGAGTATTAGGGAACTAACGCAGTATTTTTCATACATTTTGGGTAATGAGAAGCTACAGGCAAACCACGGCAAAACTTATCTCAGATGGCGCCACCTTCGCTGGTGCTGTCATTTGTGGCTTATTTGAGGTTATAAACATTGCTCTTGAATGAAACAATAAAAATAAACTTTGCCTTTAAACAGTAAAATGTTTCTTGACAGTGGCGAATCTCAGAAAAAAGTTAATGTTTCCTTAGCTGGTAAAAAAGCGAATCTTTTGGCAAGGTAGGTATGCAATAAAATTATCAATCACTGCGTTGCAACACTGCGGTGCAACAGTGCGTTGCAACACTGCGGCGCAACAGTGCGATGCAACACTGCGTTGCCACACTGCGTTGCAACACTGCGTTGCAACACTGCGTTGCAACACTGCGGTGCAACACTGCTTTACAACACTGCGGTGCAACACTGTGGACCAAGTAGACAGAGACACTAAGATTATACAAGTCGCATTGAGAACCTTCCTCCTTATTTGAAGTCGGATAAAAAGGTAAGTAGTAATACCTACTGTTAGACCGGCCGGGTTGGCTCGGGTAGGTACTGGTAGGTCAAACAGTAGGTATATTAGGCCGACTTCAAATAATGAGGAAGGTTCTGTGAAGGATGATGATGATATTTTTTTGTAAATTGAATTGAATGGAATGGAATTGAATTGCATTGCATTAAATTACATTAAATTAAATTAAATAGATCATACTTAAATAGATATTAACAACCAGGTATACTCGTAGAACAAACACAAAATGTTCATCACATTAATTTTGTCCTAGGTGGGAATCGAACCCACGCCCGAAGCTCAGAAGGTAGGTTCACTACCAACTGGACCAACGGGCTTTCGGGTATTTCGTTTCGCGTGTTTCGTTTAGTATAGTATAGCATAGCGTAGCGTAGCATAGCATAGCATTAGTTTAGTTTAGTTTGATTTAATGTTTAACGATCTCTGACTCTCTGTCTCAAGCGTAAAATTTTAATTTGAAAATTAATTTAGGCAATTTCAATTTAATTTATATAATTTATTAATTTTATATTGATATTGTAGAAAACTTAAAAATTAAGTTTAAAAATATACAACAAACACAATTTTGAAAATTGAAATAAACAATTTACGGTTTTGCGCGCCGCGACCGAACCCAGCTAATCGCCAAAACGCCAACATTATGCTTATCCTGTGTTTATTACTCCTTGCCGCATGACGAGTTCGACTACGCGAGTTATGTGTACTGGAGCTGCGCGCGACTGCCGCGCTGCCGTGGTTGTGTTTCACACTAATGCGGGTGATGCGAGACGCGCGGGTGAAATCAGAAATTTTCCTCGCTTTATACGCACTCTTAAACTGTCTTCGATCTAACATGCGGTTGAATGTCCAACGCCACCAATTCCACACCACACGATTCGGTCGACTCGGTCACCACACGACCCTAAGTATAGCCCTCAAAAAAACAATCGTAGAACTGTAATTTATTTTGTTTCTTATCAGTTTATTTCACTTTAGTATGATGAACATGAAATTGATTGCTTCTGTTTAATTTAGGTACAGCCAGCTGCAAGAGCAAGGGTTAATTTTAAGTTAACAATAACTTTTTTTATCGCTAATGATCGCCACTTGATCGGGCATGTAGTCAAAATTCCTTTTTGTACGGTAATCCTTTTCAAGGGCTAGATTATACCTATCAGAAAACAAGGAAGCCGGCAGGTCGTTCCAGTCCTCGGTCATGCGGATAAAAAACGTACTAAACTTTAGTTAGAAATAAATATACATCTGTAACTAAAAACAATTTGTGACCTAAGATATTTTTACCTGTAGATAGGTTGTGCCTGCCACCTTATTGATTAGACGAATGCAAGGCCGGCTGCCCGAGATCGTTCAGCCGTCTCTCAGTCACGCACACTGAGTGTACACAAGAAATTGTATTTTTGTCTCTTTCTAACAACAGATATAGCGTAAAAAGTCTTTCATATTCTTTCCATTATTTCACAAAATGCACATTATACATGCGTAGGTAAGCTATGCTATGTTATGGTATATGCTGCGTTTAATCAGTTTTTAAAGCCGTGTTGTACGCCTATAACGTCTCTAATATTACACCTCTGTGTTTGTGACCATTATTTTTACTATACAAATGCGATTAATCTACACCTGATTGAATAAGTAAAGATCTATTGATTTTGTTTGAGGGCCTAATACCTAATACGAAAGACCTAACAATATAAAATACTATTGGTAGTAACAACTGCACCTGATTGTCCAAAAAATTGAATAAATTCTTGGTTCATAATTTTGGCTCTTGACATGATTTTATAATCATGAAAACACACATAATCATTTTAACAATTTTATTTAAACTTTCTTTGTGTAGAGATTACTATGTTGGCATGTTTAAGAAAAATGACATTTTAGTGGCACAAGATACGGTTTACAAAGAAAAAAACTATTTTGGTTTTACTACTGCTAAATATGGAAGGGTTTTCAACTGTCCGGTAAGTATCAATGTTAAATAACAAGTAAAAATAAAAATAACTGGCCAAGAGCGTGTCGAGACACACATATGGTAAGGTGCCAAATTGTGGTCACATTCAAAGTTTGGAAATCGGTGGTTAAAGAAAAATTCGAACGAACGAAGCAGTTTGGCTGTTCACATAGAACAGCCATGTTGTAGCTGAATTGAAACCCTCATTTTTAAGTCGTTGTCACCCAAGATGTCAAATCTTCCATGACAAATTTCAATCCAATCTAGCCGTAGGAAGTGCGACACGAGTCTAATTGTTACATGATAAATAAACATCTGACAAAATTATGCCTTCGAGTGCCCGAAGTGTAAAAACACAAAACAAAAAAATCTATTTTTTGTAAGCAACGTACATGTACAAGGTTATGATTAGGTGTTGAAGTATATGTCCAACGGTTTTTCCTAAGCAAGTTCAATAGTTATGGCCCTTCCATTAATTTTATTTTGGTCGAAGGTGTCACATACAAATTTTCACATAGGTATAATAATCTTAGCATTGCTATTCAACGTGGTAATGCCACCAGCATTCTGGGTACGCTGCCAACTGGTAGTGGGCTTGAGCATTTGGATTGTCTTTAGACCTTCAACGATCTATGGGCAGTCTAATTGTATTTGTAGTGTTAGTTTTAGCTTGTATTTTGTTTGGTTAATAAAGGCACTTGCCCCATTGATATAATCTCAGTGTATGATCTTCAGATCACCTACTTCAGAGTATCAGACCGACTCGGCGTGGGTAGGTCTCCATCCGTTACAGTCACTCGAGGCGGCCTCCAGAAGAAATACATCACTGTCCTCCTAACTTCTTCTTATAACACGCCCATTGCCGTCAACATTTACATTGGCTGCGAAAACAAATTGACTACTAGTACTTCAACTACTAAAGCTGCAAAAGGAGATAATTCTAAAACAAAAGACGGAAATAAAGACGACATTACGACGATGCCCACAACGTTGTCAGATGATGGTGACCACGGTACGGATGATGGTACGACCGATGGAGATGGTCACGACGCTACTGACGAGACGGAACCAACAACGGGCGAGTATTCCTTTTAACTCAGCTGTCTCAAAAGGAGAGTGTTATTTTTAAACACGGATACGCGGAAAGAGTTTACTAAGCCGAAAGAGGTCTATAGCATTCTCTATGAGACATGTTCTATAGAATATGGTAATTCCCATTTGTCAAAATATATGGAGAAGCTGATTTTTTTTGTCGTTATTTCAGGGTTGGTCTCATTGTGAAAGTTCTTCATAACGATGAGTATAATAGATCCTTTTCGCTTGAGTACATCTTTTTCTCCTATCCCTGTATGACCACTCGCTTGTTTTTTGGGTGTAAATAAAAATCAAGAAAAAATACCCTTCATTGCTTGATTCTATGTTGGCTTTAGATGTGCAAATGGCAATGAATTGAGTCCTTGATTATGTAAAACTGATAGTATGAAATACCAATATTATAACTCACGTGCACAATAATAATATATTATGCAATTAGTGAATAAAGGACGGATTTAAAGCGAGGGCCATAGATGAATCACGAGTAAGTGAAGTATTCTAACGACTAAATCACGACCGTTGGAAGTGATCCATGGTGATTCAAGTGTTAAAATCTTGAGCGACGGGAGTGATTCATGGCCCTCGAAATAAATCCGTTTTATACAAGAGTTGCGTACTATTACTTCATACCATGACTACGACAAAAAGAAAGATTTAATGAGTTTGTATCGAGTATTTTTTGCGCAAGGAGGTAGTACAGCATTGAGATGGAGCTTAAATATTTAGGTGTGTTCTAAATTGAAACGCCAATATAGTGATTAAACGTGCTTTTTATTCACTGTTTTCAGTAAATAAAATAAGCTTTTTAGAGGGGAATGTTGAAGTGTTGACCATCAGAGTTGTGTGAAAATTAGACGTTAAGTTAATTATAATTAATACTTAAATAATAAATCTATATTCACTAATAAAAATAATAAATATTGAATGGAAACTAATATGAGGTGCATGCCGTACATGGTTGCTTCAGTTATGTTAAAACCCTAACAGACGTGTGTACTATGTATTTGGTTGACGGACCGCTGTCGACCAACGGGAGAGAAAGCGTGAGAATGACATATTTCTCTCTTTCTCTCCCATTGATCAGACGGCGGTTGATGTCAACCATATCCACACGTCTGTTGGCACTATTAGCCCCTTTTCGGTAATAAATGCAATTCAGCAAGGATAAGCATCGGGCAAGGTGGTCAAGCGCAAGCCAATAATTTAATAAAAACGAAATATGGCCTACTTTTATAAAAAAACTCGAATAAACTAGTGTGTAAATTATTATTAATTATTATTATGTGTAAATTTACAGATCACGACATTGAACAAGACACGACTGCGGAGCCAGAACCGACCGACGAACCCGAAACGTGATTTTCTAAGTACATAAAACTGAAACATAAAAAATCGGGTTTCAATTTCCACCTTAAACAAGTAGCTAACTAAAATTATAAAAAAAAATAACCCGACTGCATTGCATAAATAGTAGGTAAGTGACTGAAAAGTAACATCGACGCGCTGCGTACCTATCTACACTATACCTAATGTCTATACAATCAAAATGACGGTGTAGTAGTTTACCTACGTGAATAAACCGGCCAAGTGCGAGTCGGGCTCACGCACTGAGGGTTCCGTACTACCACAAAATTCAACAACGAAATTACCAGTTCTAACTTAGTATTGAACAGAAACTTGTCACCGACTGGCACTCGGCCATTATTTATTATTTGTTGTTATACTTTAGAGTGTGTACTATAATCATGCCAAGTTTGACGCTTGCACGTATTACCGTTTTTACATTAGAGCTAATATAAAAATACGTTAAAAAAACACCCTTTCTACGTTATACGTTTTTACTTTTTGACTTTTTTATTGTTTTTTAGTTATTCTACCGTAACGTTACATATTCTGTGAAAATTTCATCTGGCTATCTATTACGGTTCGAAAGATATAGCCGTTTAAAGGTAGGATAGACAGACGGACATACAGACATCGTAGGCTTAGTAATAGGGTCCCGTTTTTCCCTTTGGGTATGGAACCCTAAAAAATAAAGATCTTCAAATTAATATTTACAAACCTAATAATTTAAATTACTTGCGCAATGAATATGCTTTCATTAGTAGCAGCTGATATACTACAGTGAAATGAGAAGAATATAGCTTTGTTTGTAGCGTGATATTGCAGCTGTCAGAACTAAAAAAAAACTTACAATGTATAGTGTGTAGATAGATAGATAGAAACTCTTTATTGTGTACACCAGAAATAAAAATTACAAACAGATAGAAAACAGTTACGAGCTAGTGGCACAAGTGGCGACCTAAAGGCTGTTTATAAGGTAGGGAAGGTTATTCGTTAATACTGGTGAAGTTGTGATGATATTTTAAAAGATTAATGAGAAGTTTGCTGTAAACGTTATGTAACTGAGAATCATACTACCATCTCGCTCACTCGTAAGTGCATCCCTATACGCGTTTTCGTTGAATTCCGACACAGGCAAATAGGTTACAAACTTTTTTTTATCACTACTTAACCTGTATCGCGGTATAACCTCCCGTTACCATATCACGGTAATGGAAATTGGATATTTTTTATTCCGGATAGTTCGAGAAAACTAGAAAATTTCGAGACGCAGCTAATTATTATTAAAATAACGAACCGTTGTAAAAACATTCATGTTAGAAATGTATTCAACAAACTCGCATGTTCCTTTAAACTAGTCCCACTGAATGGTGGATTAAATTAAAACAATCGTATCATCATAACGAAACCATTACAAAGTTATATAAACTGAAGACTCGCTACTCTTCCAGTCTGTCTTTATGAAACCTTCGAAAGAGTCAGTCGAAATGGATATAGGAGTAGTTCTAATTATCTTTCTAATCAACGGAAGTATACTAATGATCCATAGTCAGGAATATGTAAGTGATGCCGATTTATCAAAAGAAGATTTCGGTCTGAACCCAAATGATTTCGCCAAGATAACTGATGCTGACATACGTCTTTTGTTAAAATCAATGGATACACAAAAAGAAGCTACGCGAATCCACGACTCAAGCAAATATTGCCGATCGTTTGGGTCGTGTCACGAATGTGTCAAGAGTACGTGGTATCCTTGCAACTGGTGTCATGACTACGGTTGCACTGACAAAAGCCAAAAACATTGTCCTTTATTAAACGACATCTCGCAGAATACAAGAAGTCCGTCCTCATGCCCGTACATATACAGCAAAAATCCCATTCTTGTGCCATCTGGCGTTAAAAAACCAATCGAAGTGAAGATCAGTGTGCCCGATTCAGCTTTGATGGAGAAAGATTTGGTATGTCAAATAAATCTGAAAGATCGAATGACACATCTGAAAGGGATTATAGTAAAAAATGCGGTGTACTGTTTTCCATTGAAGCTAGCGATTACAGAGGGAAGTGAAGTTGGTTCTTTTAGAATTCTCTGGGGAGGAGTTCAGCCTTTGTCTAATGAGATACCGTTGCTGGTGTATCGTTGTGACACAATGGCCAGTGACTGCGACGACTGTAGACAATTGCCCCAGGAGTACGGGTGTGGATGGTGCGAGGATACCCAGAGGTGTGGACTCCCTGATCAGTGCAATGACCTACTCAGCTGGTCTCTTAACAGAATGACGTGTCAATTCAACAATAATAACAGACAGATGTATTTTGTTTGAATATGGCTGATATTATTATTATAGCTACAGTAATACATCTTTTGTTTTTTTATTTACCTAATTACCGAAATTTTAATTTTTACATTGTTCGCATCTTGACTTTCAGAGAATGGTGATATTAAAAAAAAATATATATATATATTAATACCTGTAGGTAGGTATAGTCTAAGCAAAATAGATGAAGCATAGTAGAATATAATAAATACTGAAAGTAATCATACCAATACTTATGAATGCGAAAGAGTGCTTGTTTGTTCTTCTTTCACGCACCAGCAGAGAAAGGGATCGATGTATTTTTTTTTTAGAAAGGATATATTTTTTTAAAATAAATATATACCAGGAACACTACCGGATTACCAAGTTGAAGTGGCAGTGGGCAGGGCACATAGCACGCAGAACAGATGGCCGATGACGCCGAAAGTTTCTTAAATAGAAACCACTGACCGGTAAGCGCAGCGTAGGACGTTCACCCTGAAGAAGGACGGACTACATAAAAGATGTTTGTTTTAAGTCGTCAGTCAATTTTGTGGGTGGATACATATAAATCATCATCCATCCATCCTCTTCTACGGCAAAACAGAAAATGGCAACCATATAAACATATATTAATTTGTGGGACACGATTATTCTATTAGTGTACACACCACAGACTACATATAATGTAAGTGAAACTATATTTATAAGATCATTCAAGCTTTTACGACTCTAAGAAATATTTAGTTAAGTTTTAAAAACTTGGCTAACTTACCTAAAACTACATTTGTAGAGATACAACACACAAGTACATTAGATAATTCAATTATTTTACAACACATTTGCTCAAAAAGTGCACTTACGAAGCCTGTATACATCGTTCGAAAGTTAAACATTACGGATCATACAACGGAGCGTGCGGTAATGAATTTGTCCGCACGCTCAGATGTATAGCACCGTGCGTGTGATTTACGGTATTTTTTTAATTTCCATCATAATTACATAAGAATTCCACAAAAGAGTTTCATATTACGAGAATAAATAAGCTGAATGATCAAACCTCCTTGGAAGCGCTTTTGCTCAATACGTTTGTCTCAGTTTAATACTAAAGAGAAAATGAGACGAAAGATGTAGTTCTAATTTTCACCACGTGATAGTGGCGCTATTTGCATGTTCGCGCCATTTTCTTATTATATTATAGAAACTTTTGTAGTGACTGATATTAAGTTATAAACAAAAATTGTTTCATTTGTAGCCTTTTTTTCTCGCAAATGTGTTGTAAAACGTTGTATGGCACACGTGCGGATTGGTTATTACAAACTCGTGACTATGGTAAGCCCTCGACTTCGTCTCGGGCTTACATTCGTCTACTCGTTTGTAGTAACCAACTTTCCGCACTTGTATCATAAATAACTATTAAAAGAGCAGTTCTTAGCTCTCAGAAACTCGTAGAAGATTAACAGTTCCAAAGTGAGTCGAGACGCCGTGGAACTTTTCATTACAAGTCGGCAGCGCGAATCCAACTTGTGTTTACAACTTGAAGTTTCGAGAATCTTCCGATAACACTATAGAGCGACGACTCTTTGTCTTAAGAGCTTTTGGAATTGGAGGATATAAAAACAGCGCATTTGAATCATAAAGTTAAATTCAGTCAAGCAAAATGATAACTATGAATGGTGAATTAATAAAAATAAAAATAAAACTATATAAAATCGATGTATGTGTAAAATATGTTTGCTATGGCCTCCAGAACGGCTGGACTGATTTTGACAGGACTTTTATTGGCATCTACTAAATGCCAAGCTGATGTTGTAAACAGTAGCTAAGTTAATATGTACGATTCCTGATCCACGCGGCTGAAACCACGGGGTACAGCTAGTACCTAATTTATAATAAGCAATTTTTGTTGGCATAATTTCAGTAGTATCGGTATTCAGTTTTTTTTTACTGAGCACATTTCATCTTTCCAATTGGCATGTCACCGATTGGCTGAAGTTAAATGGATGTATTCAAAAAATTTGGCCACGTATAGCTGCACTCCAAATATTATAGTCTAGCCATGCGTTTATGCCAACCAGAATTGATGCAAATAAAAGTTCGGACATGCATGATTCTGGGAATGACTCTGAAGTAATATTTACAAGGTTTTATTATGCTATAAATTATATTCAAAACATTTAATAAAAATTATTTCGAACATTTTCTGATTCAAGTTTTAGTCGAGAAGGATATATATTTTACATTCTAATAAATAAATAAAAAACACTAATAAACTTCTGGGAATTATGGTAGGTACGGAAATCTGTGGGTTGTCATCCCTAATCTAAACCTAAGCTCTTCGCACCTAAAGACCTGTAGATTCAAGACTCACAAAAGGCTGTACATACTACGAAATTAGTCGCAATGGACTGCTTTACAATAAATAGATAAATGTAAGTTAAATAGCCACTGCTGATTTATGTACCTATAATACAAAAATATTGCACGTCCGCTAGGACAGACTGTTGAAACACTAAGCATTTGTTCCATAATTGTACACAGTTTATTCAATAAAATTTTACTTAACTTTACTTTATTTACTCAACGTTTCCATAATTTTTCATGAAAACGCAAAGAAATATGGAATGTGATGACCAAGAGAGGATTATCAGAGTCAGAATCGGAAAAAAATATTTTAAACAATGAAATACCAACATAAGAAAAGATATATATTGTCATAAAACCGGCCCTAACTTAAAATTATGCTGACTGTGCACAACCAGCGCTGGTATTCTGCTGTCAGTTCTTCATCACACTAATAATATTAATGTGAAAATTTGTGTGTCAGAGTGTATGTAAGTGTGTCTGTTAGGCTGGACTCAACTCAATAACTACTCAACAGAATTGAACAAAATTTGGTATAAAAGTAGCTTATACCCTAAATTAACACATGAGTTATGTTCGACATGGGCTTTTTTCCGAAACTAAGCCGGTTCCCGTGGGAAAACATAACCACCCACTGCTGCAACAGCTCAACGAAAAAGTGTAACATTTTATAAAGATTTAGGCTATACGGTACATTAAAGCACTTTTACCACGAAAAATTCATCGGATCAGCAGCTATGGGTAATGGGATTGTATAACCATGACAACAAAAAAATACAGAATCAGCCTTGAAAAATCCGTCGACATCGCGCGTTTCGCTGGGCCGCAAGAGGCCTACGGTGGTGAATTTTAAGCGGAAGTAATATTAAAAAAATATATTTAAAAAGCTATTGACGTTGTGTGGTTCTAAATAATTAAACACCTTAATTTTTACCCATAGACTTGAAAGGTCTAAATGTAATCCAAATGTTCAAGCTCACTACCAGGCGGCAGGGTAAGTACCCTGCATGCTAGCGGCACCACGCCGAATAGCAACAAATACAAAATAATATTCTGCAATAACATGATATCATACTAAGGGCCAGTTTTATACCTACAATAAAAAGACATGTAGATTAATTCAATAATAGATGAATGTACGCATGACTATTGTAACAGTGGATATTTTCTCACTTAACACAATGGTCAAATTGTTAATGCTTGTAGATTAAACTTGAAACAAATGGTTGTATTATCTATACAACTTTCACATCCTATGAAAGACTTCACAAAGAACTATTAAATTAAACAAACTAACCAAACAACGCCAATTGTAATAGAAACAAGGCACTGAGGCTTATATAAAACAGAACTTATAATTAATCAGTTCTCTTTTCACAGTCACTGACAAAGATTTATATCATGGTTATTCTACGTGCGGTTTTGATTATACTTCTAATAAAACCACATGAAATTATATCTCAAAAATATATTCACAGTGACCTAAACAAAGATTTTAATTTAAAATCAAAATATTACGGCATCAGAGCGAGTACGAAGCTAACTGAAGAACAACTACGACGTATAGTCAAATCAATAGGACCACCTGCATGTCGAGTCAAAGACCCTAGCAAATATTGCCTATCATTCAAAACGTGCTACGGATGTGTGAGCAGCATGAAATACCCCTGCAATTGGTGTCACAACTTTGGATGCTCTCATAAAGTAGACAAACTGTGCACAGTTTTCACAATGGATACTTTTGGAGTCAAAAACTTATCGTGCCCATTCATATATACCAAAACGCCGATTCTCACTCCATCTGGTGCCGGAAACTATTTAGCAGTGAAGATCAACATCCCAGATCCAGCATTGTTGGAAAGTGATTTAATATGTCAGATAAATTTAAAGTACAATATGATACATGCCAAAGGGATAATAGCAAAAAATGTGGTGTATTGCTATCCCCCAAGACTGGTGATCAATACTGCAAGAGAGGTTGGTGCTCTCAGGCTTCTTTGGGACGGGGTGGAGCCGTATTCAAATGAAATACCTGTGTCTGTTTATAGTTGTGAGAAAATGGCTAGTACATGTATGGACTGTAAACAACTGCCTTTGAAGTATGGGTGTGGATGGTGTGAAACCACTGGGCTTTGCATTGAAGCTGAGAAGTGCAAAGATTTCTCCGGCTGGTCCTTCAATAGAGCTTGTCAGCCAAACAGTTACCATGTGCTTCAAACTTAAATACTTACGCACTCCTTTTTTAGGTTTCCTAGTCCTACAAGGAATCCTTATTAGTTCGTTCTGACTATGCGTCTGTCTGTCCGTTCGTCCATCCTAATTCTTTAGGACCCTTTAACTTCTATATGCATGAAACTTTGCACAAATACCAACTTATTTAGTATAGACCTCAATTTCAAATGTATTAAAAAAAATAGTTTTGGGGTGGTTCTAGTACATGTGAAATGGGGCTGAATATTTATTTCGCTGCACTGTCATGTTTTTTTCGTGTTATTTAAATAGGACTTTTAAAATAAGGTAAGGTTTCATACATATTTTTTTATCAAGTGTATTCCTTGCAAAATATGGGCCGCAAAAGTGGCAAAAAGTTGCCATACATAACAATAATAATATAAACGTTAACATACAATAATATCACGCAAACTTAAATATAACTAATATAATATAACCCATAATAAACTTTATTGTAACAATAAAAAATAAACTATAATTATGTACAAAAAATCACTAATTGTAATAGGCAATTACTAATTACCGATATTGCTATCACGCTTTGGACGATTCGCGATACGAACCCAATTTTTACGCTGGCAGCTAACCACTAAAGAAAAAAACTGTTACGTTAGTATAAAACTGTTTGCAATGTATGTTTGCAATCTTTAAGTACCTACCTTAGTTAAGTAAAACATGTATTTTCTCACCTAATTGAATTATTGTTATTCTTTGAGAAAATTTTATCTGTCTTCGACCACGGATACTGCAAAGTATTTAAAACGCCAGGAATTTACACAATAAAGTTTTTATATTTTTTTAACTGACATAAATGTCGATGTTTGTTATTGCTAAAGATTGTGCAACCCTTAGTAAAAGTAGTTAATAATGATGACCTTTTGTCTTAGTAAATCATTTCTTATAACATTGTATATTGCAGGAACATCACAGCGCTGAGCAGCTAGTGGAGAAATGTATAGGAGAAAGAGGAGAAAATATCTTTGAATAATAAGAAAGTCTCGAAGAGATTACCAAAGATAAATTTCCTTGTATCACGTCTAAACGACAGAAAAATACAAACCTTCAAGTGTATTTTTCATTAAAAAATACCGTAGACGGCATTAATTTTGGCGGCGGACGCAATATGTCTCCTGGAACTTTCCAATTTACACAAACCGATCGTAAATCTGCGGGAGCTTTGTTTGAAATATTTAAAAATACATATTTTTCCCTGTGGACACACTCGCAGTATTTTATACATCTAAAAATTCAAAACGCATGTAAAGTGTGCGATTGTGTGATGGTGGCTGAGCGGTAGCGTGTGCGTTTTACAATCTGATGGCACCCGACTCGATCCTTAGCCCTGCACCAATGACTTATTTAGTACCTAAATAAATTATGTGCAGTTTCGATGCCACCACTCAAAAACAGTGAAGGAAAACATCAGTAGTAATTTTTAAACTTTCGCGATTTGAACACATGTTTTAAACGTTTATCGGGACTTATCACGTATTATTTAATTTTGGTAAAAAATATGAAGGAAAACATCGTGAGGAAACAGATATGTCCAAGAACCTCAAAAGTTCAAAGACATCTACCAATATGCACTGGGCCAGCATGGATTAGGGCCCGTCCTTTGTTGGTGTGAGAAGGCCAGTACATATCAAAAATAATATATCTGCCAGTGTATCAAAAGTAATATCAAAAATCTAAACGGATTTAAATGAAATTTGGAATAGAGTTGAAGTGGCAATGGGCAGGCCACATCGCTCGAAGAACCGATAAACGATGGGGAAGAAAGGTTCTGGAGTGGAGACCACGAACCGGAAGACGCAGCGTACGCACTAGATGGACCGACGACATTGTGAGAGTCGCGGGCATCCAGTGGATGCAAAAGGCAGGCTGTCGTTCAGTGTGGAGGTTAAAGGGGGAGGCTTATGTTCAGCAGTGGACGTCTTCCGGCTGATGATGATGATGATGATGGAATGGAGGTCGTCTCAGCACTAAATTAAAGGTTTAAATTTTCAGGCGAAAACATATAGCTAAGTACAGATATAGGTAGTTTAGTATACTTAGCCTATGTAGGTAGTAGATCTGTGTAGAGTGCTTTTCATGTTTGAAGTCCCCCAGACGCGGCGCTGTCATCGCGTATCAATCACTATCAGTATCATTTCTCGAGTAGAACTTTAACAACTTTTGGCATCGTACACGACTCTTTAACGATGGAAAATTAATAAAAATCTCACTAGCGTCCAAACACAGTAACAACACCTGACAACTACAACATGGAGATTTAGTTCCGCTGTTTGCCGTGGGACTTCTTTCATGAAAAGGTAGATCTGTGATGAAAAGGACTCTAGCTAAGCGCTACTATGAAAACTAGTCTGTCAGTGGTGGTTGTCAAGTGCCATGCTATTTGAAAAAGGACCATAACATCTTTTGGTTTCATCGTCAAACTCCACGCCCATTTTGCGAGTCTTACACATTCTGTGTAAAATCAAAATAATCAAAAAGAAACAAACAAAATGTGCTCCTTAATTTATATATAAGTAGGGATTTTAAAATATCACCAGTGCAAGGGCCCTCCTCTAGACACGCCTGGGATTATCATAAGGGATGAGTGATTTATTTTGTCTCAAATTATAAATGTGAAATTAATTCGTTTAACTCGAGTTTTGAAGTTTAAAGAGTTAGGGGCGGGAATTTCATAAAACTCATGTGAATAACTTAAAATAATCTAAACCTAATTCCAAAATATTTTCATATGCCTCTTTAATTTGGACTTATATATAAACGCGTATTTGTTTATATGCTAACACACATAATATATGTATCGATATAAAAACGCATTTGTTTACATACAGACTCGTGTATGTACCGATATAAGCGCGCATTTGTATTGTAACATACAGTGTTTGTATGAATGCAGACGTATGTATCGATATAAACGCACATTCGTTTACTTTCAGACGCCCGTATATATTGATAATCGCTCATTTTTGTAAATGTAGAATTATGTATCGATATAAGCGCGTATTTGTATAAATGTAGACGCGCATATGTATAGATAAACGCTCGTTTGTATATATGTAGACGCACGTATGTATCAATATAAACGTGCGTTTGTTATATATATTTTTTGTAGAATAATTGGCAAACAAGCTACGGGCCACCTGATGATACACAATACCCGGGGCATTGTCAGCGCGTTGCCTACCTTTGAGGACTCTAGTCACCCTTCGTTTGAAGCAGTTCAAATTATACTTCGGAGAAAAAACCGAAGGTGGTAAGCCATTCCACAATTTACAGGTACGTGAAACAATCGATCAAATCGAACAGCGCGAGACTTCCACGCATCTATAATGTGCGGGTGGCATTTCTAGCGATGGCGGCCGGTTCGGTGGTAAAACCGGGATGGGGGGATAAGGTCAAAAAGTTCATCATAATAAATTATTATAACACCGGCTAAAAAAATATCAAAATTCGCGTGAGGATTCATTATAAATTATTATAACACCGGCTTACACTCACGATAATAAACCAGTACCGGAGGCAAAAGTCGCAGAGCAGGCGGGTGCGAGGGCAGCAAGGGCTGCTGCGCGCGCGCTTGCTGCCGCCGCGGCCTCGGCATCGTCGGTACGCGGGCGACCGTCTCCAGAATCGCGCATATTCCCTGATGAAGAGGCTCTAATGGCTCCAGAACCGGTCGATCGTTTCGACCGTTAAAAACATTATCGTGAGTGTAAGCCGGTGTTATAATAATTTATAATGAATCCTCACGCGAATTTTGATGAAGTTCATCATAAGTTGCAGACGTTTGTATTGCATGTTATCGATTCAACATAAAAAAAACCGTTTGCATAAAAGTCAGCATGTGCTACCGCTCTAAACCCCAACCTTATTTGCTTCCAACGTCATTTAAATATTTGGAACTAACCGAATAGGTAATATTGGCCTATACCCTGACACAGAATTTCAAAACATTGATAATCTAAACCAAATCTAGAACGAGGGAAATTGAACAGATGGTACAAACTCACAGATATATGAACGGAACAGGCAACGCAGTATTGCAAATCAGTACTATTCGATACGCGACTCGAAGTAATCGTAAATTTTTCGCGGCTATATTGAACGGTGATACTAAGTCAAAAGGAGGTCATTCATCATCATCATCATCATTTCAGCCATAGGACGTCCACTGCTGGACATAGGCCTCCCCCATCGATCTCCAAAAGGACCGGTTGGAAGCGGCCTGCATCCAGCGTTTCCTTGCGGTCTCTTTTAGGTCATCTGTCCATCTTGTGGGTGGACGGACGTCCTACGCTGCGCTTACCGGTCCGTGGTCTCCATTCCAGAACCTTTTGGCCCCATCGGTCATCTGTTCTGCGTGATATGTGGCGTGGTGTATTTAATTTTATCACGTAGTTATTTAGGGTTCCGTATACAAGAAGAGCTTATAAAGTTTGTTCTGTCCATCCTTCTATCCGTCCATCAGCCTATCCGTCCTAATTCTTTAGAGCCTGCTAACATCTATAGTTATTGAGGTAAATGCATGCATATGCACATAATTATATGCATTTTATAAAAGCTTTGATTATTTTTTGCTTCTTTTTGACTTTTGTGTAACCAGTTATCTCATAATCTATTGTGTTGTTAGCAGCTGTTTGTTTTCCATGTAAAATAAAATAAATAAATAAAATAAGATGTCAATATAAAAAGTATTAAAAATAATAATTTTGAATTATAATATATAAATTAATATTGGGGACATTTTTGCACATACGGTCATCTAACCCCAAACTAAGTAAAGCTTGTGATATGGCTGACAGAGACTGATATACATACATAGATATTTTTTTTAAATACATACTTCAATAGATATTAACAACCAGATATAAAACAAACACAAATGTTCATCACATAAATGTTTGTCCTATGTGGGACCCACGCCCCCAAGCGCAGAAGGGCTAGGCTCCGGTATTCAAATTTTTTCGCTGTTCCTCCCCCCCCCCCCCCCCTTTTTAATTATAATGCAAATAAATAAATAAAATGTAACTTCAGTTATATAATTAATTTGGCTTCGAAATTCTACCATGTGCGGTCTTGACACACCCATGGCCAGTTATTAACTTGTACTCTTATTTTTTTTTTCCTTGTTTATAATCTTAAAACTTCTATACGGAAGTAAAAACAAAACTCTACAATGAAGACCGGATTCCGACCAATTTTATTTTTTAACTTCTTGACACTGGCAACTGCACGAGAAGTGCAGGACTATAATCCCCTAAGAAAAAAAAGGTGAAACATGGTTTCGTACAAATGTGAAAATAGAACTATTTTTTTTTATAATCTGAGTGTCTGTCAGTTGAAAGTGATTCTCCCTAGGGCTGAAATGTATTACTTTCAACTCCTCAGGCAACTTCAGACCTACTATCCGAGTATGAGCAATGAAAAAAACTATTATTATTTTATTAATTTCTAATCAATGTTTTTTTTTCCTTTCCTTTTTTTCCAGCGCTACAATGGGATAACTGCCAAGGGCATACTTACATAATTTGAAAAGAGAATATTCCTAAGCAAGCTTTTATATTTTTCATAAGACTGAAAAATGTAGGTAGGAGCTACATCCAGCTATTCTGACTGTAGCGGTGCAGTTCAAGATTTAAATTGCAAAGTTTCTGTGCGTTCGTTGCTCCAAGACAGAGGTGCCAAGTTTCATGTTTTATTTACACCTTGTAGCTCCAGGTATGAAGAGAATGAATATATCAGCTAAAGGATACTCTAAAAATAACAAATAAAATCATAAACACCGGTCATAAAGATCCGGAACTAAATGAAAGAAAACACATTTTTATATGCGAATCCTCAGTGCGTGACTCAGGCTTGCACTTTGCCGGTGTTAATAAATATGTTGTATAATTTATTACCAACAATTTCACATAAAAATACAAATAAACAAACATACATACGCCCAAAAAACAGAACCCTCTTTCATGGGCAGCCGGGAAGTAACAGCTTCTCTGGAAAAAATCATAGAAACTGCAGATCCAAGGTTCGTTAAATATTTAATCACATAAGTACTGTTAATAAGCATTCCTGTCAACAAAATTAAATTGTTTGACAAGCTTATATTGCAAACTGGAGTTTACTCAAAGTACATATTTAAAGCTGCTTACAGTCCCTAGCATGAAATTTGGTCGGCTTTGAATTTTAATAGTAATGTAGCAGTTTCATAGATAGAGTAAAAGACTATTACGCCCTCTATCTCCCTTGCGCATAATTTTTGAAACTATACTTATGTAAAATATTATGAGCTCTATTTATGTCGAAAATAACGTCATTACAGAATAATTCAATCAACTTTTTATTTTGATTCAAACAACTTTATGAGGGAAGGAAAAATAGAAAGTATACAGGAAAGAAGAAAAGAGAGGACGAAGCCAGGAGGTGAGCATAACTCTAGATCAGATATAATATAAGAAATGCCATGATGCACCGAGAAATCAAACTAACAGATGAACAGACTGACACTGGCAAATCCACCAGCCGTGGATGACAAATCCTCTCAGAAGGAAAGAAAAACAAACCGTCCCGGGGATGGTAGTATCGTTTAACGATTTTCTCTATAGGCAAAAAAGGAAGGAATACTCTGTTCCGTTCCCTCAAAGTGAGTGGCAGTATGAAATTTGTGGGCCATACTCACAAGGGACGTCATTAGTAAGTATAGTGCGCTCTCTGTCTAGAAGACATGGCATTGAAATGCTTTTATCTCCCTTAATTTTTTACATTTTAGTTTTCGGGTATTCGGTCTATTTAATTTATGGTCAGCTTTTTTATAAGACAATATAAAAAGTCTAATAATTTACAAACACAGTTTTAAAATGTCTTTGATGTAAATGCACTGCCGTGCAATATTTTTGTCCTGAAATGTATACGGATAATCAAAGGTTAGGGACTCGTTTCTTAAGAGAGCAATTATTATTTTATTAATTTCAGAGAGCGGGTCGGCAGCATTGAAGAGATGCTTTTCCAATATGCGTTTGAGAGGTTAATTTCATTTGCGCAGATTTTCGAAGCTTGAACAAAGAATTTGGCGCAATATTGCTTTAGCGTTTTTGTCTTATGTGATTTCAAGAAAATTTTCATTAGGTCTTTGGCATACTCGAAAAAATATTGAATCCGAAGAGGTATCATCTTGTCACCCAGCAGGTTTTCCATTAAAACGTCCCAACCTAGTTCCGGATCAGCAGAAGACAACTTTCAATCGCTTTAGTTTATCTGTAATGGTGTTATAAGTGTTTTTAATAATAATAAATAATAATGAAGAATGGCAAAATATTTACGACTTAGCATTACCGTGGTTCAGGTGGCAGCTTGGCAGCTTGCTCCCCCCCCCCCCCCCCCCCCCCCCGCCGTAACTATCTCTATCGCAAATTTAAAATGACTTCAGATGGACATTATCTTTTGAATAATATTGCAAATGGTTTAAAGCCGTTTACATATTGATATTTTATAGGATGGCAGGGAAGATCGATAATAATTGCAAAAATCGTATTTTTATATCGATATCTGTTAAAATAAAATTGAAAAATGCTTTCATCATAATCGTCATCATCATAGCCATAGGCTTCCCCCATCGATTTCCACAAAGGCCGGTTGGGAGCGGCTTGCATCTAGCGTTTTCTTACGGTCTTTTTTAGTTTGTCTGTCCATCTTGTGGGTGGACGTCCTAGGCTGCGTTTACAGGTCCGTGGTCTCCATTTCAATTAAAAATTGCTTGAAAACGATTGAATTGTTATTCTAAGTCTAATTGCTAGTCTAAGTGTTTTTTATAAAGATGATCGATTAAGAACGGTACTTGCACTGCTGGTCTTTTTAATTAGTATATTCGGATAGTTGTGTTTGTTTTCGGTTTTCATGTTTTATTTATTTGTTGTGCTATTTTATAATAAGGAAGATACATGTCTTTTAAAAAAAGTTCCAAAATCACTTAAAGCGTCTTATTGTTGACTACTAGTTAACTACAAGTCAACTTTTGATATTGAATAATAATTCGACCGTTCGCCATAGGGAATGACAATTGACCGCTAATCGACTATTCGCCATATAATAACAACTATTCGCGGCTTCATCTCTACTTTTAATGCACCGTCTTTTCAGAATATAATCGCATCACCCCCCGGGTTTTTACCCCGGTGTTTGTACAAATAACGTAAGGCGGCGTGTGGAGGCGAACCGTTTCATTAAGACAATGGGTTTAAATTGCTGCGGTTAGATAGATGGACGTACTACCTGGCTGGTGCAAGTTGTAGGCTTCGAAATTACAACATGCCTATGTCCAAAGTGCAGTGGGCTATATTTTATAGTAATAATATTAACTCAAGAACATCGCACACAAAAAACAAGTTAGCCGTCACGAGATGCCCGGCAGATGAGAAACATGACGGCATAAGAGAACGTCATATCGTTTGTCGTCACGGCATACGATTTGGTTTTACAGCCAAGGTGCGTCAATACATATTTAATATCAAAATGCTAATTACTTACATAGAAAAGCTCTTCTTTACTGGAATTTTTCATCGCTTCAGTGTTTTTTTTTTTTTTTTTTTTTATTAATTATAAAAAACTTATATTGTCTATACTAATATTATAAAGAGGAAAGATTTGATTGTTTGTTTGTTTGTTTGTTTGTTTGTTTGCATTGAATAGGCTCTGAAACTACTGAACCGATTTGAAAAATTCTTTCACTGTTGGGAAGCTACACTATCCCCGGGTAACATAGGCTATATAATATTTTCAAAAATTCCTTGGGTTACACCAAGGTGTAAAAAAATAAAGATTTTCAATTTCGACTTTGCGTGTTTGACATTTCTAAGACAGGACAACGTCTGTCAGGTCTGCTAGTCTATACTAATATTATAAAGAGGAATGATTTGATTGTTTGTTTGTTTGTTTGTTTGCATTGAATAGGCTCCGAAACTACTAAACCGATTTGAAAAATTCTTTCACTCTTGGAAAGCTACATTATTTCCGGGAAAGATAGGCTATATTATATTTTCAAAAAAAATAGGGATCCTTACTAAAACTCCAATAATGTAACCCAAGGTGTAAAAAAATAAGATTTACAATTTTGACTTTGCGTGTTTGACAGTTCTAAGACAGGATAACGTCTATCAGGTCAGCTAGTAATTAATAGAAATAAAATAACTAATTATTATTTACTTGGTAATATACATTTCATTTTAAAATTAAACCAACGTTCTAATTATTTTTGTTGGCCATAAGTACTCCTATTGTTTAGGTCTGGTTTCCGAACAATTAAAATAACTACAACAAAATAAGTATAATAAAGTATTTATTCAATCGAAAAAAAAAAAAAAAACTGCAACAAAATGTTTAAGATAGTCAGGGGTCTTGACAGTAACAAATAAAAATGGTAAAAGGTCAAGTTATGTTTGGTCCAAGTTGTCAAACTCATTTACATAAACATTTGGATCACACATGTAACCCGGCGTCCTTGGGCTTAAGTCTTCAATAGTCTTGATGACAGCTCGCAGTTCCGATAACTTCGGCATTTTCTTCAGCATCAGCATTGCAAAGTCTGGAGTGTCTGAACTCCTAGAATATATCACGAAATAGTTTTCATCAATCTTCCTGTATATACTTTGGATTTTATGTCTATCGTTGCACTTACAGTCCTGTTTGAGAGCATCTTCTTTTTCTGCTAAGCTGTTGATGACTATTGTAGGAGCTTCACCCAAAGGTCCCGTAGAAGTATATACGTGAAATACAGAAGGGACTGTTTTACCATCACAAGTGCAGTTCGAGTCATGCTTCACAATTAGTTCCATCCAATCGCAGATCGGAACCCAGCCGGTATGAGGATACGTGACCGCTGGGAACCATCTCCCATTAAACCAATCTATAGTACTGGAATCTACGCACTTTGAAAAGGCAAGCAAAGATAAAAATATCAAAACTTTATACATGTTTCGATACATCGATAGATGTTTGATCATTAAACGTTGTGCGGTGAATGTGCAGTTTATAAAGTCACAGTCGTGTTTATATATTATTATTATCTTCGAGACCTTTGGGTCAGTTTGATTCATATTTAAAGATAGCATGTATCTTGTACCCAATGAACAACCTACCTTCATCGACTTATTGTTGCATTTAAATATTTTACGAGACAGATGAGCAAGTTACGATTGTTTGTGCTTAGCATGTATCCATTTTAGGTGGTAATCATTAACGAGTATTATATCCATGGTAAAGATATTAGTCTCTCATTAAATCAGTCAATCGACCTGGACTCGTATGTTTTTGGCAAATTCGTTTTAACTCGCCTCAGTGTTTAATCTATTCAACCATTTCACTTCAATTATTTTTTTAGTTTTACTAATGACGTTTACTTAGTGGGTTTTCTCGTCTGCAGTTCTCTCGTTTGCATTTTAGAGTAATCTATACTAATATTATAAAGAGGAAAGATTTGATTGTTTGTTTGTTTGTTTGCATTGAATAGGCTCCGAAACTAATGAACCGATTTGAAAAATTCTTTCACTGTTGGGAAGCTACACTATCCCCGGGAAACATAGGCTATATTATATTTTTTTTTTAAATAGGGATCCTTACTAAAACTCCAATAATGTAACTCAAGGTGTAAAAAAATTTTATTTTCAAGTTTAGTGACTTTATATCTATACTAATATTATAAAGAGGAAAGATTTGTTTGTTTGTTTGTTTGCATTGAATAGGCTCCGAAATTACTGAACCGATTTGAAAAATTCTTTCACTGTTGCGAAGCTACACTATCCCCGGGAAACATAGGCTACATTATATTTTCAAAAAAAATAGGAATCCTTTCTAAAACTCCAATAATGTAACCCAAGGTGTAAAAAAATTTGATTTTCAATTTTGACTTTGCGTGTTTGACATTTCTAAGACAGGACAACGTCTGTTAGGTCTGCTAGTCTTTAATATTCTGAAAATGGGTGAGCGAGGGAATAGCGCCATTAAATAAAAATCAGACAAATATGTGAAGCAATACAATCTCTATGAAAATACTCTTTCTCCACTAACTTGTTCCCCACGAAGACAGTCGGGCAAAACAGAGGCATAGTTAATTCCCGGCTCGGAAACAACGTGCATTAGTCAACTGCAACTGCTACTTGTAATGGAGCTCCATATCTGCAATTATGCGTAGGTATGTAGATGACCACTAGAGAGCCGATTTACATATACGTAGATTAGCATCTTGATGAAGTTAGCGTATCGTTCACATTATGTACGCACTTGCGTCCTACGCGAAATTCTACTGAGTTTGATTTTCAATTTTATTTCCACTACTTAAGTTTTCACAAAGATAAACACAAAAATTCTAAGGTATGCACAGTATTTTTTACTGTATTTTATTTTAGGAAAGCGTATGACCGCCAACTGTGCGCTATATTGCACAGTACTGTCAAAATTCGGATCGTACGAGAGAAGGAAAAAGAAATAAAGGAGATTATAAAAAAAACACCAAGTAGAACTACTAAGTTTATTGCATCTGTAATATAAACAATGCCTCAATATTAGACAATATACTTGAAACCATTCCTCCTCTTAAAAGCTTATTTTAATCACTGAAAACAGTAAATGAAAAGCCCTTTTAATCACGATTTTGAATTTAGGACACACCGATATAACTGTTCAATCTCAATCTCAATGCCTCGATTTGATTAGTCGACATTTTCAACAAGGAGTTTAGCTTATTTTAATGAGCTGTCGAAGAAAAAGAAATAATCTACATTATGGAGTATGTACGGTGTACTATAAAAACAAGGCATAACATTGACATAAAAAATAATAGTGAATAAGCAATTTACTCTTAATTTTAGTAATTAGGTACTCCAATTTTAATGTGCATTTAAGTTAATTTAACCTTCCTTTTTTCGTCATTAAATGTCTATTTTCGCATAAATCTTTCTTTTTCTCGTAGTCATGGTATATGGTATAATATGCAACCCGTGAATAAAACAGATTTATATCGAGTGTCATGAATCGCGTCGCTCAGGATTCTAACACTTGAATCATTCGCTACGCTCGTGATTCAATCATCATGGAACACTCCCTACGTTCGTGATTCAGTCGTTAGAATCCTTCACTTGCTCGTGATTCATCTATGGCCCTCGCTTTAAATCCGTCCTTTATTCACTAGTTGCATAATATACTATATTTTGGACGTATGTAGGTATATACCAAAAATAAATAAACACTAAAATTAAACATTATTTGGGAATAAAGTTTAGATGCGAAAACGAGTTTAGATGTTTGAATACAACAAACTAACTTTCAAGCCCAAAGTCATTTTTATTAAATTTATTGTATCACGTTCCCATTCAACTTTTTTGTTTATTACAATAATTTTGGAGTGCATATTTTTTATTCTAATAATCAGTGAAACATACAATTGCAAAGCAAATACTCACTTATTTGAAACTTATTAATGAACAAAAATGAAATGATTTAAGAAACCAAAACAAACATAAAGAGTAAAAATAGTGCCACGACAAAAACTCTGCTCGGCAAGCGTAAAAAGATAGCCAAGATAACAATGATTTAATGAAAGAGAAAAAGTTAAGGCATCCCGGTTTAAATGCCACCCATGAGTGTACTGAGTTTGTTTCGCGAAATGTATTTTTACTGAGGATGCTTTAAAGCAACGTCAAGCGAGATGGTATGCATGATAATAAATGAGCTAGATACGTAACAGAGTCTGTTTTACTCTAAATATTGAATGCAAATTTATCCTAAAGGAAACTAACTGAATAAGAATTATTTTTCTAAGCTTATCATGCTTAACACTGTTTTAAACTATCACGGTTGTTCACTAAAGTTATATGATTATTTACGGGATACTTACTTACTTTTTTTTTTTTTTTTTTGAGTTTTTTTTCGGGCAAGTGCCTTTAATAACAAAACAAAATACAAGCTAAAACTAACACTACAAATACAGTTAGACTGCCCATAGACCGTTGAAGGTCTAAAGACAATCCAAATGCTCAAGCCCACTACCAGTTGGCAGCGTACCCAACATGCTGGCGGCATTACCACGTTGAATGGCAATGCTAATGCGTTGAGCCAGAAACACGCCAGCATTTTGGTCACGCGTCGCATTAACCAGGCGCTCTGAAAGATTTTTGAAAATGAGGTGAGCTCCCGGTCCCCAAGGGCCCAATGTCTCGACCCCAAACGCCTCAAATATGTAACCACTGCCGAGGTTAGCATATTTGCGACGCTTGTGCTGCTCTGCCGAATTGGCAGCCGCGCCAGCCCTACCTTGTGTCTCAGGAAGATGTGACGGCGCCAAAGTATCGACACAAGTTGCGTCCCATACAAGGGGCCGCCCCAACCTCCAGGGCACAAGTGTCACACCGTCAGGCCTCTTTCCATCGCCACGCGCAAGACCACTCGGTTCGAGCACAGCCGCGACATTGGCGGTGGAAAGTGCCCTGCGTATGATATCGTTCAGGCTAGCGTGTCGGCCAATACGACCAGCGCTTCTCGAGCAAGAGAGACCATGGTGACCGAGCTGGTCAACAGCAGTACCACACTGACAGCGATGGGCCTCACAGCACCTTGCACCCAAGTGTAAGCTGACAGCTAGACGAAATGCGGTTGGATCTAAAAGGCTACCTGTGTTAAAAGAGGGCATGGCTTGCAACCAAAGTCCCGATTCCCAAACAGAGACAGCAAGAATACGAGCGCGATCTGCAATACTAGGACACGTATCTAGTAGCGATTTCCGTACTTACTTACTTACTTACTACTTACTCCTTCCTTTCCTTTCCTTTTTTTTTTTTTTTTTTTTTTTTTTTTTTTTTTTTTTTTTTTTTTTTTTTTTTTTTTTTTCCTTTTTTTTTTCCTTCTCCTTCTTCTTTTTTTTTCTTCTTACTTACTTTACTTATCATGCTTGTATTCAAGAACGCTATTTAATGTTCCTAAACATTAGAATGACCAAATACTTTCTATTAGATATTTACAGGCTACGTAATAGCTTTGCCTAGCCTCTGCCGTAAATGCATCATAACCTACGTATTATTCAACTCAAATATCTCTCTCATTTCACTATGAAATCATAATTATTAGCTTCCTTTATCCCACGACTGGGTATAGGCCTCTCTTGCTAGCCCATGTGTCTCGGTCCAGTGCTAATCAAGTCCAGGGATGGTGATGATATTTTCGACCCATATTGCAGCTAGACGACCGATACTCCGTTACCTTGCCTCATATATAATCACACCATATACATTTATAATAACTAGATGTTGCCCGCGACTTCGTACGCGTAGATTTCCACCCTTTTTTTCTCCTTTAATTTGGCCCTTACATATAATCCTTTCTTAGCGTACCCAAGGAATCTTCCTGCTTAATTAATCTTCAAATTAATTTACTAACTATTTAAGTTCTAAGAAAGAGGATACATCGTTTTGTATGTCGTTTTATGACAGGCCAGGCCGCGCCAGGACAAGCCGTCGCGCCCGTTGTGGCCTGTCGTCGCCCGTCCGATTAGTCACCAGTCGGTAACTTCAAAGGCGTGGCGCGGCTTGGCGCGGCCTGTGTTTTCGAGAGGTCGTGGGACCCCACCTTAACTTTTTAACTGTTTGACCAACCACCCGCATTCTTCACTCTTCCCGTGAGCATGCCAGTATGTAGCTGCGCTGAAATATCGGGAGCTCATTTCACAACCTTACCACGGTAAATATCCCGTAAATAATCATGCTTCTTAATAACTTTAATTAAGTTCACACAAATATGCAGGTTGGACTCAAGTCATCAATGTTCTTCAATACTTTTTGATCAATGAGCCTTTCATCTGAGTTACAAAAAGTTTTTTACATTTGGTTAAATGTCTTTAGAAAAACGCTTTTCATATGCTACGGAAATATTGACATTGATTCCTAAGCTTTTAATAATTCATCTTTGTACTAGAAATTCAAACCATCTACAGCTTCTATTGAACTATTGACGATTATAAATTACTGGCATAGTATTTGTGCTATTTTCTGTCAAGTTTATAATGTAATCGACGACAAAAACCACTTCTGTGCAGTTAATATAATTTTTGGTTAAAAGACAATGGTTTAACAAATATGAATAAATATAGGCTGAGGATACTGTACTACTGAAAACCACTTTGCTATAAACCACTTAAGGTTAACTTCAGTTTTGATGAAATTGAACAAATCTTTTACATATATGCTAGTATATGCCATTATCGGTATTATAGACTAACATGTTTTAAGAGATCTATTTATATAATACTCGCTTATCTTGGAGATCAAAGGAGTCACTTTTTACGTTTAGCATGAATTCAATGGCTTTATATATTATCCAAAAAAAAAATAGAATAAACATGTTCAAGTTAATACAAACAGTGAATTTTGTTATGTTCATCATCAACATTATAATCAGCCTCTTTAAGTCCACCGCTGGACACATAGGTCTCTCCCAAGGCACTCAGCCTGATTTTCGACTTTTTGCTTTTAGCTACTAACAGCTGCCAGCTTTACGTATGCCGTTACTCCGTCGAGTCTCAGACCGCCCTACGCTACATTTGCCAATTCATGGTCTCCACACCTTGAACAAGTCTACCCTAATGATTATTGACTGAAACCAACAAAAAACATTCTAACTATCGAAACAATGTCCATAAATTTGGCTCAAAGAAAGAATTCATCCTATCGGTTGCACAACGCATCATGAGCGTTTTTACTACTGCCGTGCGTGAATTTTGCGTTGAGGCAGTTTTTACTTACCACAACGCGTTATTTGATGGTTTTTATTTCGCTCAATAAGTATTACAAGTCTTTGGGCCTAACTTAGACATTAAAGTATTCATAGAGACATTATTTTATAGAATTATATTTAAAAAACAGCATAATTATGTAAAAATCCAAATCTTTGTATCCTAAATTACATTCAAAGCTTCTACACTACATTTCCATGATAGCAATCGTGCATACATCTCAATTATGATTGTTCTCAAAATTTATGGAGATTCTAGTTATTTGTTAAAATAATAGTTATTTTGAGATGTGTATTAAAATCGTCTGTAATACTTTGCTCCTAAAAGTTAAATCCGATTCACTCTATCCCTAAAAAACGCAGATTTAATTTAAAAGATCTATGGATGTATCTGTAGCATCATTTTATTGTATAAACATACCTATATAATTGTACACGTACGTTTCATATTTTTTTGGGTTCCGTACCCAAAGAGTACCTAATGGAAATCCTATTACTAAGCCTACGCTATCTGTCTGTCCTACCTTTATGGTTTAAACCGTACTAGATAAATTAAAAATTTCACAGAATATGTAACATTACGTATTGAAAAAAGTGAAAAATCTAAATAAAACACATTTTTTTGCGTATTTTAGTCAGTAATACGTACAAGCGTCAAACTTGGCATAGTTATAGACACTCTAAAATAAAACAAAAAATAATAAACATCGGTCAAGTGCGAATGGGACGCGTGTTAAAGATCCCAAGCTGATGAAAAAAAAGTTTTTGGTTGCGAGACCCTCGTTTCGCGTGTCTGACTCGCACTTGCCCGAGGTTTATTTTATAATTTATCTTATCTAAATTACAAATTATGTACACATTTTATATTCCTGATTAAATTATTGGATTCTATGAAATAATCCTAGACAGTTCAGTAATATTATGTTAAATTTATGAATTAAACACAGTATTCTATCAAAACATTTTAATTTAATAAAAATAAATAAATTCAACAATTTGGCGGCAAGATAGCTTCTAGAATCGTAGTAAATAACTTATTTACTTCAATTCTCATTAAGGAACTCTATCTAAAATCTAGTCTTTGAGATGATCCATATGTTTATATAAATGGTGGCATTGATTTCAAATTGATTGCAATGTTATCCTTTAGTGTCAGTTCGGTCGTCGTTTACTATGATAATCTTCTTTCGCTCAAAAGCGTCATTATGCTCTCCACGTGCTTATTCTTCTTTGCATGTTCACAATTTCCATGGTTAATAAATAAAATAGCAGTGTCTAATGTATCCAAAATCTTATTCCGATTTCAGCAGTTATTATTTTGTCGTGTTTCTTGATACTACGTTAATTCTTGATAAACATTAAAAAATATTTTTTTTTCAAGAAATTGTTAATTATTCTTCTTTTATTGACACGGGATTTGCTTCACTCTATCCTCGATCACCTTTCTTAGTGTTACTTTTCAACCATTTTTCATTTTCAAAGCTACAACTTTGTCCAATTCAGTCGAATCTTTAACCATCTATTCAAAAATTTCAAAACGCTAAATGCCATCATTAAAATAATTCAAAGGCTCACATATTAGCTTACATTTTAATTTAGATTAATCGATTTGATTAAGATCGTCACATTCGATACCTGGACAGCATGCTGGGTACGGTTTGCTAAGATCTACTTTAGTGACATGGCATTTATCATCATCAGTGCTTACAACTCCGCATCTGAAATATAAAAAATAAATCATTAATATTCATTGCATTTAACTTCACTAAATATCTTCTTTGCTAAGATCAATTCACTAAATATGTATCTTCTTTGCTGGGGATATTTCACTAAATATCTTCTTTGCTAAGTTATTCTTACTTGTTTACTTTGTACTTCTTGTCTAAGCTAACTAAAGATAAGTAGTATGCTAGGTATCAGTACTCAGACTGGCCGAATTTCATTGATATAATGTATTTATCATGAATACCTAGTTTCATACTGTATAATATTTCAACAAAACATAACAAGAAATCAAAAAATTGCCTTTATTTGATATTATAGTTTGCTTGTTTATGGAATGTTTTATTTATTTGGCACGTTTCAAGTTTTTTTTTTAATAACGCTTAAGGCTTCTATCTACTGTTCCGTATGTCATGAAACACACACAAATACACGAAGAACTAGACACCCAGGCAGATAATACTCGTTTTTAAACCCTACCTCCAATTCTTTCACTAGTATTTAAGATTTTCTGCCTGATGTAATTTTTTGTGTGAACAATAAAGATTTTATCTATATGCCCCGATAAGCTAAAACGGTCGTGGTAATTATAAAACGTAACGAAAACGTACGTACGTACGTAAACGTACGGAAGACGCAGCGTAGGTAGGCCTCCCACTAGATGGACCGACGACATAGTAAGAGTCGCTGGCATCCAGTGGATGCAAAAGGCAGGCTGTCGTTCAGTGTGGAGGTTAAAGGGGGAGGCCTATGTTCAGCAGTGGACGTCTTCTGGCTGATGATGATGATGATGATGATGAATTATAAAACGTGTACAATAAAATACTTACGAAGCATAGTCCATCATTGGTGCACAGTGGATTCTGTAGCAGAAGCCAATCGGTGTGATAGTGACGCCGAACGGAATCACATCGTTGATCTCCTTTATGTAGCAACCCTCTTTGTCTTCTGTAAGTAAAGAAATAAAAGTATGTTAGTAAACTAGGTATTAAGCCGATCAAAAGATTTTTTTATTGTGTATAAGATCGTGTTTGACCATTATCTAATTATATAAATAACATAACAACAACATATATTGTAACATGGTCGAAACGTCGAGCGAAAGGTACATATTTTTACCAAAATTAAATAATACGTGATACGTCCCGATTAACATTTAAAATATGTGTTCAAATCGCGAAAGTTTAAAAATTACTATATAAATAAACGTATTGTAAACATATTTTGGGATGGACGCATCGAGATATCATAGAATCATCAATACATAGGAATCTTATCTCGATGGATGGACGGTAAAAAGCTGAAAGCTTACCATATCTCTTGTAGAAACAATAATCGTTGTAGTTATTGACTGGATACCATGAATTGGAAAACGTAGCGTAGGACGCCCTGAGACTTGATTGAGTGACGACATACGTTAGGGACGTACGTGTACCGACGTACGTGTCGGCTTTCTCATCCACAAGTCCCTCATTAACAACATTATCACCATCGACAGTGTTTCGAGCAGGGTTGTATACCTAATACTCAGAATATCCAAGAGATATTCGTTGAAGGTCATTCAGGTATACGCACCGACCTCGTCACACCCAGATGATGAAGTGGAGGTTATGTATGAGGACATTAGTAGAGCCATACATACGTCCGAGACCCACTTCACTGTTGTTATGGGGGACTTTAACGCGAAGTTGGGCAAGAGAAGTGATGATGAGTTGAGAGTGGGGAAATTTGGCTGTGGGCAACGGAACCCTAGGGGACAGAGGCTGGCCGACTTTCTGGAGAAAGAGGGACTTTTTATGATGAACTCTTTCTTTCAGAAGCCGCCTCACAGGAAATGGACCTGGATGAGCCCCGATGGTTCTACGAGAAATGAGATAGACTTCATTATGACCACCAAGAGACAAATATTCAATGATGTCTCTGTGATTCACAGGGTGAAAACCGGTAGTGATCACCGAATAGTAAGAGGCACATTGAATATTAACGTTAAAATTGAGAGGTCCCGCTTAATGAAGTCCACGCTCCGACCGAACCATGCCCATATTCAAAACCCCGAGAGCTTTCAACTCGAGCTGTCTAATCGCTTTGATTGCCTGGAGAATTTTGCTTCCGTGGATGAGATTAATAACAGGTTAGTGGAAACTGTCCATGCGGTAGGTTCTAAGTTTTTTAGACCTGGCCGGCGCACAGATAGACCTCAAAAATTATCCGATCATACCCGCAACCTCATGGCTGATCGACGCTCGTTACAACTACAATGTTCCGATGACGCTGACTCATATAGGCAGCTCAATAGACAAATTTGGAAGTCATTGCGGCACGACATACGTACCTTTAATACGAACAGTATTAAAGAGACGATTGAGCAAAACAAAGGCTCCAAAGTGTTTGCAAGACACATGTCTATTGGGCAAAGCCAGCTGACAAAGCTGAAGAGGGAAGATGGTAGTGTAGCGTCGACCAAAGCCGAGGTATTAGGGGAAATCGAAAGGTTCTATGGACAGTTATACACTTCGGTTGCTAAACCTGTGAGCAGCTCGGCCAAAGACCCAAGAGCCAAGCTGAGCCGACACTATACCGAAGATATCCCGGACATCAGCCTGTACGAGATTAGGATGGCCCTGAAACAGCTCAAGAACAACAAGGCGCCGGGGGACGATGGAATCACATCAGAGCTTCTGAAAGCGGGTGGAACACCGGTACTCAGAGTCCTTCAGAAGCTCTTTAATTCTGTCTTACTCGAAGGTATAACGCCAGAAGCATGGAACAGAGGCGTGGTGGTGCTGTTCTTTAAGAAAGGTGACAAAACCTTGCTGAAGAATTACAGACCCATCTCGCTTCTGAGCCATGTTTATAAGCTGTTTTCGAGGGTCATCACGAATCGTCTCGATCGCAGGTTCGATGACTTCCAGCCTATCGAACAAGCCGGTTTCCGAAAAGGCTATAGTACCATAGACCACATCCACACGCTACGCCAAGTTATACAGAAGACCGAAGAATATAACTTGCCACTATGTTTGGCGTTTGTGGACTATGAGAAAGCCTTTGATTCGGTCGAGACATGGGCGGTGCTCGAGTCTCTCCAGCGATGCCGTATTGACTATCGGTATGTCGAAGTGTTGAAGTGTTTGTACAATAACGCCACCATGTCGGTCCGAGTACAGGAGCAGAGTTCGAAGGCAATTCCATTGCGAAGAGGCGTGAGACAGGGAGACGTTATCTCTCCGAAACTGTTCACTGCCACAATGGAAGATGCCTTCAAGCTCCTGGAATGGCAAGGACTCGGCATCAACATCAACGGCGAGTACATCACTCACCTTCGGTTTGCCGACGATATTGTGGTCATGGCAGAGTCGATGGAAGATCTCAGCATGATGCTCGAAGGCCTCAATCGAGTCTCCCAACAGGTGGGCCTTAAAATGAACATGGACAAGACAAAGGTTATGTCAAATATCCATGTTGTGCCCACCCCAGTATCAGTTGGGAACTCAGTTCTTGAAGCTGTTGACGCGTACGTCTACCTAGGACAAACAGTCCAACTAGGTAGGTCCAACTTCAAGAAAGAGGTCAATCGGCGAATCCAACTCGGCTGGGCAGCGTTCGGTAAACTACGCAACGTCTTCTCGTCCAAAATACCTCAGTGCCTTAAGACGAAAGTCTTCGACCAGTGTGTGTTACCAGTGATGACATACGGCACTGAAACGTGGTCTCTCACTATGGGCCTCATAAGCAAGCTCAAAGTCGCACAACGAGCTATGGAGAGGGCTATGCTCGGGGTTTCTCTACGAGATCGAATCCGAAATGAGGAGATCCGTAGACGAACGAAAGTCACCGACATAGCCCACCGGATTAGTAAGTTGAAATGGCAGTGGGCAGGGCACATATCACGCAGAACGGATGGCCGATGGGGCCGAAAGGTTCTGGAATGGAGACCACGGACTGGTAAGCGCAGCGTAGGACGTCCACCCACAAGATGGACAGACGACCTAAAAGAGACCGCAGGGAAACGCTGGATGCAGGCCGCTTCCAACCGGCCCTTTTGGAGATCGATGGGGGAGGCCTATGTCCAGCAGTGGACGTCCTACGGCTGAAATGATGATGATGATACGTTAGGGAGCTGGCAGTGGCTGAATGGAAAACGCCGAAAGTTGGGCTGAGTGGCGTGCCTTGGGAAAGGCCTTTGTCCAGCAGTGGACTCAAATAAGCTGTTTATGATGATGAGTCAACCAACTGGCGGAATTTACTGTATAATATTTTTTTAAACTTGTTATTTCTGTTTTTCTTGTTGGCTTGGCTTTTACCACCAACTTGCCTGATGTTAAGCGATGATTGTGGTATACGATGGTGCACGCCTGGTTAGAAGAAACCGATTCACTCGCGATTTGAAGACACCCAGATTGTAACTATTGGGGAACACCTATTCAGGCAGCGCATTCCATAGACGTGGAATCAAAGCGCTTCGTATGTGTTTTTGGAATATCAACCATAAAGCGGTGTAAATTTTTGGTGTCCACCCTGGCCGTCCGATTTTTTATATCACTTATGCTTAATCGTTGCAATACTACATAATGTAATTTATCTCATGTTTAACTGCTTAATATCTCATATGCATTTATATTTACAATAGCTGTAATAACATAACTTAACATAGTATATACGCTAAGCTTGCATTTGTACACAACTCTTGCTCAGAACCGCAAAACACAGGCTTCCTCGCCTAGTTTTGGGATCACTGTTAATCTGTACATGTACAAATATTTTTGGTAATAAATATATTTATATTATTATATTATATTATAATGGTTTAGAAATGTAGTACCAAAAATAAATGCGTTTTTTTTTAGTGCAAGATTTTATGTATAGCTACTTCTGATGTTAAAAATAAATGGTAGGAACTAGCTACAATGTATTAATTCATTGTGTTTATCTTAAAATGGAATAGGCCGAAAATGTTAATAACTAAAATTTTATAGAAATTACCATTAATTTTGTTAATTTGATACAAAATAAATTTATCGGTTATTAACATTGTATTCCAAACACGACGGATCGGTGGTTAAATTTTATCGATAACATAACAACTAAAAATAGCCAAAATGTTCAAACTCAGTTAGGACCTTCGCAAAACACTTAACGATTTTTTTGTAATCCCTCCCGGAAACGAAACCGTTATAAACTCGGAATTCAGAAACAAGTCAATAATATTTTGAGATATCTTATTACTCAACATTTCCTAGAAGATTTTTCTTTGAGTCATAACTATGACGTCAGGATTGGCTTAACAGTATGAAAAGTAAGGTCAATGCGTTTTGGCGGTCACGACTTAAGGATCTAGCTGACACATGGATTTTGACATTGATCCTACAATTGATGATTGAGTAGCTCAATAATTACACAACCTTGAGTTGTACGAACGTAACAGGTAATTAAGAATTTGTTCCTGTTTTAGGGTTTAATTTTGAATGGAAATGTTGGCGCACCAACGTGTAAAATGTGAAGAAAATAGTTTTCAAAGCTTGGTAATAACTGAGGACCATCTTTCTATGAGGCTATGATTAGGGTTTCTCTACGAGATAGACTGAGAAATGAAGAGATCCGTAGACGAACAAAAGTTACGTAGGTACATAACACGCAGAATAGATGGCCGATGGGGCCGACAGGTTTTCGAATGGAGACCACGGACTGGTAAGCGCAGCGTAGGACGTCCACCCACAAGATGGACAGACGACCTAAAAGTGACCGCAGGGAAACGCTGGATGCAGGCTGCTTCCAGCCGTCTCTTTTGGAGATTGATGGGGGAGGCCTATATCCAGCAGTGTCCTATGGTTGTAATAATGATGATGATCTTTCCATTATCATTAATTATTCGATAACATGCACGAGTGTAGGAATATGATATAACGCAGGAAATCATGTATTGTTGCCTCCAAATCTCCATAGCAGCCTAGTAGTAAAATTTTCATCATTTGACCGAGGCTTGACTTTGACTGTGACTATGATTTATTTAAAGATATCTTCTAAAACTTAAAACAATCTACTAGGTACTAGAATTATTTTTATTAAATTATGTAAATTTAACACTGGCTAAATATATAAGGTGTGTGAAGAAAAAACTCTGTAGGTTTTTGGACCTAGTTTATCATTGTAAGTTTTACTTTTACATAGCTTCATCGTATTATTGGTCTTGTTTGTACTATATTCTAAACTTTTGAAAGCTTTAAAGCAGTTGCCATCCTCATCTCTCATACTAAAATAAAAAGAGACGTTGATCGTTTTAGGCCTGTCAGATTAGTTTACTGAGTGGTACAGCAGAATCACACAGATGTAGTATTTATGTGGAATCTATGACGTAGATTCAGGTGATAATTCAAAGTGGGAAATTCTTTTCATTTTTATGAAATTGAGTATTTTTAGCCTTTATTTTGTTTGTTTTTTTTTTTTGCTAATGCTTAAAAGGTTTATGGAATGGTTTTTATAAATGAACTGAATATTACTTTTAACATTATTATTATTTTTATTTTCAGACATGAAAATTTCAGTATATTTTTATGAGATAGAAGTAATAGTAAAATGGCAACGAGATAATAGTAACATGGCTTTAAAATGTATTTAAGAGAAGATGTGTAACTAAAAAAACAAGCAGGACGATGCCTTGACAGAGCTATCGTTTTCGGCCATTCATACATTTGTGAAGAACAAAACAGTAAGTAGGCATTTAAAAATGATATCTTTGAAATAATATTCTAAAGGTTTTAATATTTTTAAACCTGCAATAATAATTTTGCTTTCGAGTTCATCATGCATAATCCAAACTTTTACTTTGTTGTCTTATTTTATGAGAATTTTCGAAATATAAGCTCGTGTATAGTTTTTTGATGTATTGAAGTGACTGGCGCCAAATTTCATTGATTAATATTGATGAGTGTGTTTTCCATATAAATTTGTTATTGGGGCACCTGCTATATTTGCTAATTCGCGTGAGTTTCGCATTCATTAACAACTACTACTTGATCAATATCAAATTATTTACATAATATTCCAAATTTTACAACTGCTAATGGGCTAGTGATGAATAAATTTTAAATCGTTCTAAATTTGCTTTTATAAATATCATGACAAACATGTGAATTGAAACATTTTTAACATTTATCAGTATTAAATTAACAAGAAATGTGCAAAATTCGACGAATAACAAATATTTAACATAAACAGACCTTGTGATGCGATTCAAGACCTTGACCCCTAAAGCCTTGTGGATTATATAACTTAAATAATTCCTTTTCATAATAAATATATCGACTCTACGTTTAATTTTGTAGGAAAAGAATACTGAAGTCGTCGAGATAAAGTACCAGAGTGGGAAGCTATTTCCCCGTTCACATTCGTGACGATACTTCGGCGTATTCAATTGATAGCTTTTTATCTGAAATAACTTTAAATTGATCAATCAAGTAGTATTTAATTTATGTCGGATGTAAATACATACGGTTGGCGCCTACGTGAGGTGAGTAATGTTGTTGCATTTTGAAATAAAATTTATCATTTAAATATGTTATTTGTGAATAGCACAAATAATATTTGATTATAATATCTTGCTTAAAAATTAGTATTTTGTCAAGCATTGTGTGTTTGATATAATATAACACGACATTTTGGTTTTTTTTATCGAAGCATTCCATGCTCATAAATATGCAGCTGATAAATAAATTGTCTGGATTAATCAGCATATTAGACTGAATGCACCTGATTTACATCAAAGTCTACAAATTTGTTAATTTGATTTAAGTCGTCACGCGTCGAGTGGTTTTAAAATTTGAGTAGGCTTTATTCATATCTGTATAATTGACAAAATTTGTTTAACAGCTAAATATTTGGCCTGGTGCGGTATGCTCATTATTGTAGGTGATTTATTTGTCTGTTTCACAGGTTATAATTGAGCTCTTCATTTTGTATACATTTCATTTATAAATTTAGGTTTTTAAAAGATTTAACATGTCGGTATAGACAATCTTAGGGATTATACTACTCTTTTGGTTTTGTTTAAATTTTTATGTTGATTAAAGAACTTTTTAAATCATAAAACAACACCCTAAGATCTGTTTCATTTCATGCAATAAATAAATACCAGTTTGTTTACCCATATCTAGAGCAAAAGATCTCAACCAAACTGGAATTTCTTTTATAGCTGTGTGGATCCGTAAAATCGTAATAAACAAAACTCCCACACATGGTATACAATTTGGGGGAAACCCAGAGTACTAAATCCATAAGGATTTACCCGGTCATCTGCAGGTATACAGTTATCAGGTTTAGCGTCGCCGTTAAACCATGTAGGCATCTTATCATCGTCGGTATGTTAACTACCGCATTGATTGTATCATCTAACCTAGCCATTTATGGCTAATTGAGTTTAAAAGCTATGTTTAAATGTCAAAAACGTGAACGTTTTTGACATATACAAATGCTTTGCATAGGGAACAAACCTGTAGAAATTTGCATTGATAAATAATACAGTAGTCAACATCATTGGCTCGATTCTGTTGGTGTTAGTTTCTAGTGATGTTTTGGTGTTGTGTTGTTCTATTATAGTCTTAACTAAATTCAATTTGACAGCTCTAAAATTGTTGCTATTGTTGTTTTGTTTCTCTCGCATATTGAAATAAAAAAAGACAAAAAGAGTTTAATTCTATCAAATTGATTTACTTTGGTGTGTGGTATGACAGAATCTACGTCAATATGATTTTCTTAGCGCCTAATCTTCACACAAATTAGACCAGCAAAAACTCAAAATTTAATTTTTGTTCTTCTATCCGTCAACCGAAAATTTAAAAAATATATATTCATGCAAAATTAACAATAACAAGTAAGGTTTGTTAAAGCGGATTTCAAACCAGCGATGTCGAAATGTTAATTAAAAACGTTTCCTCTGATTAAATATGCCGTAGACATCAAGTTTTAATAATCGGAATGCTTTTATTTGTATCTCAACATTATCATAGAATATTGCAGAGACACAACAATTTTTCTTCTTACCGAGTAAATTGTTCGTTATACTTTTAATTGTTATACAGAAATAAGAAGGGGTTGAGAGTAGTTGTTCAATTAGATAGGTACCAAATACCGTCAAGGTGAGCTACGTTGAATAGGTTAAATGTTGAGTTTGGTCATTAAATTGGTTTAAAATTTACTCGTATATTGTTTCTATTTTGACTTAATTGTTTGTATTCGTTTTACATTAAAATTTTACTCGTAAGCCTAATAAAAAAACAAATGAAAGGGTAACAAACTAAACAATTTAATACTTTAATTTTGTTTTTACTTCAAATAATGTAATTCATTTAAGTCATGTTTATCTATTTTGTTGGTTGACCAGTTCTCTTTATCTTTTAGACTTTTTTAATGCACGGCTACATACCATTCTTTCCAACCTGGTGGATGACTGTGCATTCCATTCCTCCATTTGTGCATTTCTACATTATTTGTAATTGTGCAATAAAGAATTAAATAAATAAATATCCTTCTAGCTCGAAACGATATTTAATCGAAATATTAGGAACGTTGTCTCGTATGTATTTTGATTCATATTCAGTTATTAGTCATGTCACATATATCATGACCAACCACCAAATAATTATGTGATGTATGTATATGTAATGTCCAAATATATTCGGCGGAAGGTACTATGCGAGTGTTATAGTAGTATGCTATCTCACACGTTTTCCTAGTTTGGGTACCAACTACCAAGGCATTTTCACCAGGAATTTAAGTACATATAGGCATCATGTGGTTTCAGCATAATTTTTGGTGAACAATGCTAATATTATTTTTTTCTTATCATTCTATTTATCTTTCTGTTTTAAATTCAGCAACGTTTCCTTGTTAGAATGATGTTAATTGGCTGCGAGCGTTCCCGTTTCATTAAGTTCAGTAAATTCACTCGTTGCGGTTTGTATTACGTTAGATTGGTTTGTTTGTATTGTTGTTGCTTCGTTGCCTAAATTTTATGGTACGAATATTTTAATGTGACTCAAAGCAGCTTTTTGCGGAGATATTACATCCAAAATCATGTAACTGTTGATAAAAAAAATTTACTCATTAAATTTGATGCCACTAAAGAACGTACGTACTAGTGAAGACAATTTAAGTCAAGTATGTAAACTAAACAGATTTTTTTTTCATACAGCTATTATTATCTTCTGTAACATGGCTAGCAAGTTAAACACCATTCCCAAGTTTATCAAGCTCACTAACAAAAGAAACGTAAAATTTCAACTTACCAAATTCTTTGGGTTTCGGCGGATTCTTTCCTCTCCAGACGGCTGCGCTGGCCATTCCCAAACACAACGCGATGATTACAATTTTGGACTGCATTGTTTCTTCTTTATTTGACTCAAAATAATTACACGTCACACTTGCTTCTAAAATCTTCAGGTCTTCAATTTATTATCAGAATATCAGTCTTCAATCTTATGTAGCTATCTGGTAGGGTTATTTTTGTTTACGTATCTTCACGTGGTTGATTTTGATTGCAAAGCTCCACAACACTGTCAGTATCTGAGTTTCGGAACTCGACTGGCCAGTGAGATGCGAGCACGTTGTTTTTATTCACCACGGACGGCTCTAGCATGCGACCAGTTGTTGTTTAGGATGATATGGCGACGGTGGCATTTCATTGTTTTTATTTATCTTTGATAATGAGTAGATTCGTGTAAAGCAAAAACAATGTATTCAAGGTCTCATATCAAGGTCATTAATTAGATAAATATGAAGCTTAATATGTTTTTTAAGTTAAAATTTTATGTTTTCGCTTAAACACGAAAGAGACTAGGTAGATCCTGCAACACTATGGCAACTATGTTTTAAAAACATTTATGAAACAATAGGTAGGTATATAATTCTAAATAATTAGGTATGAGTTTAAAACTCACAGCACATGATACCTGTGTTTATAATCTAGACTAGCTAAGATTGCCATTCGTAATGTCGTATCTGGGCGCGATAAATTTGCGGTCGCGTGATTTTCCAACTGAGCGGATTAGGTGCCTGTAATAGCAGTTGTCCGTAAGGCCCCTGTAGGCCTAATTATTGATCTTACTTACTTTTACCTGTACTTCGAAGAAAGCTAGAGTATTGTATTTAAATAAAAACGACTTCAAAAAAGGGGGAGGTTCTCAATTCGATTATACATTATTTTGTATGTTTGATGTGTGATTACTGCGCCAATTATGAATTGATTATGATGATTCTTTTTTTGTTTGGTAGATCATACTTCAGATGTCCTTTACAAATTTTATTGAAACTGATTCAGCGCTTTATGACAAAATCAACCAAAAACAACAAAAAAAAATACACAGTTAACCAACCAAAATATACATAAATATTTTGGTTGCCTTCAGCAAAAGTTTTCATGACGACTTTCAATCTCTGTTTTATGTCATTTTCTACTTTTAAGTTTAAAGTTTGTACATAACATAATTATAGTTTAGAAGCCAGGGATTATTTTTTCTTTAATTTTTTAAAAATTTATTATAATGGATTGTGAATAATTGATAATCGATTCCTGAAAACGTTCCAATTATACGTTACTAATATTTATGGAATAATCTACTGAACCCTCATTATTTTAGCTTTCCAATTATAAGCACTATAATTATAATGTTATAAATACGAGAGTTTATTTATTTATTCGTGATCAAAGTGGTTTTTTTTTCCGCAGGTTCTTGGACCAGTAAGTGACATAAGATACGTTTTATAACGATCATCATCATCAGCCCTGAGTGATCCACTGCTAGGTATAGGCCTCCCTTTGTTTATGCCACTCTCCCCGGTCTCTCGCTATTCGCATCCACTCCACTATTTATATCGATATGAATCTATAATTATAATATAAAAATTAATTCTTATTTGCCTTCGTCACGCTCACGCCATAACTTGAGAACGACTTTACCGACGTCAGTCATCTTTTTTTAAATGTTTTCTTACACGTTGTAGAAGATTTTTACGGAATGAAAAATAAAAAAAACTGCGCAGTAAATTGGAAAATTTCAGAAAACTTATCAACGATTTTAACTTCGCGCGTTTGACAGTTCTAAGACAGGACAACGTCTGTCGGGTCAGCTAGTTATAAATAAAAAACCCTTTCCAAAACCAGAATTCTTCTCAGCAAATCCTTTCACTCGATAGTCGATACCCATATCATGACGCTTCGTAGATTAGACAATTTTGTGCGCCATGTTGGGCCGTCCGCCATATTAAATGTAGCGTGACGTCATTATATTTTTCGTATTTTCTTCAGCAAACCCTTTCATTTGATACCCATTTCATGGAGGTGCGTAAAAAATAACTAGTCCGCCATCTTTGGGATTACGCCATATTGAATTTATAATGGCGTCCTTAGCCAAAGCATGCATTATCATCCAAACGTATGCAAAATTTCAGCTCAATTGGTTGGGGATAGTTATTTAAAAATTCAGTTGCAAGATTTGACCTAAACTAACAAGGCAAGTTAAATAAAAGCTAATTAAATAAAAATGAATGAATGAATAAATGTATATTTCTTGAATAAGAGTCCACGTGGGTTAAACCACGGGGCGCAGCTAGTGGGGCGTGCAATCACAATTTAAATCATAACAATGTGTGACTGCAACAAATTAAGCCATTTATTTACGCTTCACACTTCCTTATGCTCATTTGTTACAAAACCTACACATTCCATTGAATTATTTTAAAGTTCATTGACAGATGTCACAGCGACGCTTCTGGTTAATTTGCACCCACTTGTTTGTTATTTTTTGCAAAATAAATCTGCAGATAAACTAACAGGTTACTATAAAGTTTTATCTATTCTAGCAGTTTTATTTCTTAACCTTGTTTATTGTTTTAGGTCATGAAATAAATGACGTTTGTCTATGTGTTAATATAATATTTAGACAGACATCATAAACCTTATTGTTTATAGTTTTTTGTAACCAAAAAAATTAACACAGCAAGATCACAGTTTAAACTAAAATTACATAGTTACTTCAACACAACAACATAGATTAAACAATATTTTTATTTATATTACACGGGAATTACTCACGTAAGATTAAGCCGGTCACTCCGACTATAGTTTCAACTGCATTAGGCGGTCTTTTTCAAGGTGAATGCACACCATGTGGTGTGTGAAAACCACGTCAGTTTCTATAATAAAATTAAACAATAGTTGTTATAGCTTCCTCAAGGAGTTAAAAGTACCAACATAGTTACTTCAACACAACAACATAGATTAAACAATATTGTTATAGCTTCCTCAAGGAACTAAAAGTACCTAAATAGTTACTTCAACACAACAACATAGATTAAACAATAGTTGTTATAGCTTCCTCAAGGTACAGTTTAAGTACTAGTTGATGAGAAGGCGCCGAGTGTCGCGCGTGTGTAGGCAGCCTTACAAGGACGCGCCAAAGAATTTGTTCTTGGGAATTACGGGTGATTCATCATAACAACGTAAACAAATCTTTTTTTACTATTTCGCGGAGATGAATACGACAAGATCCGTGATATGACGTATGGATCGACGATGGTGGTATTTGGGGTTTCACTTAGAGTAGGACTCAACCGCACAAGTTCTACAAATTTAGAATTAAGTAATTTTAATTTGGATTAATTTTAATTATTACTTACTCATATATATAACTAGCCACACGCCCAGGCTTTGCACGGGTGTAATTTACGTACAAAGCCGGGTCAGTTGCTAGTTATTTAACTACTAGCTGCGACCCGCGGTTTTACCCCCATAGTGATGAAAAATGGTGATGATAATGATGAACAGTAGCCCTTGTCACTCTCTGGCTCTTGAACTGCATCCATGTAAAAAATCAGTTCGATCCGTTTTTCCGTTGCAGTGTGAAAGAGGAACAAACATACATTCATACATCTATACATACAAACTTTCGCGTTTATAGTATTAGTAGGATTTAAACTTTCCGTGAAAAATTACCTAACTGATGGTGAAAACGGCATCAAAATCCGTTGCGTTTAGAAGGAGTTAGCGGTTATAGATACAGAGAGACAGACAGACAGACTCGAAATGAGAATTTAATTTATTCTATGTAGAGATATAGACAGACGATCAAGATGGATAGACGACCTAAAAGATACCGCAGGGAAACGCTGGATGCAGGCCGCTTCCAACCGGCTCTTTTGGAGATCGATGCGAGGCCTATGTCCAATACTGGACGTCCTATGGCTGAAATGATGATGATGATGATGAGAGGTAGAGAAGTAGTTAGGTTCTTATTGTTCTTACAAAATATCTTTATCAACATTCAAAGAATTATTCAGCTTTCAATGTAACAACATGTTTTTTTTAGAATAACATGTGTGTATAAGCCCGTTTGACTCGAATAACATCATAAAATCCAATGTTAAAATTATAATTAACCTCATTATTTTGAGATAACCCTTACAATAATCATTACGAAGGCATTTGACATCAAGAAGGAGTCAAAATGATAATATTTATCTGAGAAAATTATAACTAAAGTCATACACTCAGTAAATGTGTCATCTTAAATAGCATTAATTGGTACCACAATCTTATGATTATCATTGTGGTATCATTGAAATTAATAATATTAATATGATTATACATAATATGTTTGTGTGTTGCCAGTGATGACATATGGCACTGAAACGTGGTCTTTCACTATGGGCCTTATAAGCATTAAGCAAGCTCTTAGTCGGAGAGAGCTATACTCAGGGTTTCTGTATATACAAGATTAAATCAAAAATGAGGAGATCCGTAGACGAACTAAAGTCACCGACATAGCCCACCAGATTAGCAAATTGAAGTGGCAGTGGGCAGGGCACATAGCACGTAGAGCAGATGGCCGATTGGGGCGAAAAGTTCTGGAATGGAGACCACGGACTGGTAAGCGCAGGCGTAGGACGCCCATCCAAAATATGGACAGACGACCTAAAAGAGGCCACAGGGAAACGCTGGATACAGGCCATTTCCAACCGGCCCTTTTGGAGATCGATGAGGAGGTTTATGTTCAGCAGTGAACGTCCTATGGCTGAAATTATTATTATATAAATCAAATTACTGAACCGAAAAAAAAATTATCATTGAAATGTCAGTGTTTTATCTCTTTCAATTGAGCATTGAACTGTCAAAGACACAAAGATAAAATACTACTATAACACCTCCTAAATAATCTATATCTATACTAATATTATAAAGGGAAAGATTTGATTGTTTGCATTGAATAGGCTCCGAAACTACTGAACCGATTTGAAAAATTATTTCACTGTTGGGAATCTACTCTATCCCCGGGTGACAGGGGGAGAAAATCTTTGGTGATAAACATTTAAAAAAAAATAGGGATCCTTACTAAAACTCCAATAATGTAACTCAAGGTGTAAAATAATAAGACTTACACCCATGCGAAGCTGGGGTGCGTTACTAGTTTATTTTAAAGTGACAGGAATACTGGCGCCTACTTTGGCCAAAAAAATTGCATTGCCATTCAACGTGGTAATGGTGCCAGGATATTGGCTACTTTTCCTTCCACCAAGGGGCTTTAAGATTAGTTTTTAGGTTCCGTACCCAAAGGGTAAAAACGGGACCCTATTACTAAGCCTACAATGACTATCTGTATTTATGTCTGTCCGCCCGTCCGTCCGTCCCTTTGTCCTACCTATCTTTCGAACCATAACAGATAGCCAGTTGAAATTTTCACAGAATATGTTATGTTACGGTGGATTAACTAAGAAAAATAATAAAAAAAGTAAAAAACGAAAGAGGGGGGATAGAACAAACTTATTTTTGTATTAGCTCTAATGTAAAAGCGGTAATACGTAGTACAAGCGTCAAACTTGGCATGATTATAGTACACACTCTAAAGTATAACAACAAATAATAAACAATGGCCAAGTGCAAACCGGTGACAAAATTTCTGTTCATTACCAAGTTATAACTGGTACTTTTGTTATTTGTATGACCTCATCGTTTCTTTCACTGACACGAAATGCCACCATATATTTTTACTAATTTTGAAGTCAGTTTTTTAATTTAATATTATTGTATTTTGTGATGGTATAGAACCCTCAGTGCGCAAGTCTGACTTTCACTTGGCTGGATTATTATTTATTTATAAATATTTTTAATCTCCTAAATAAATTCAATTCCAAAATAAATTGGAATAAAAAAACCCTGTGCAACACAAATTGTTGTTGTCGTGTGTCCAACACAAATCAACAAACAAATCATATCTATAAACTTTCGGTCAGGGCTCGGTCCGCGGAGGACTTTTCGAGTAGGTAATTAGTATTAATTGACAATTTATTGTATATTATTTCAGTATAATGTTAATTTTCATAAAAATTTTACAATTTGTAAAAATTTGCATATTAAAAGACGTTCTAGCTCTATAAAAACTTTCATACTAAAATAGAGCAAAATATTTCAAATAAGACATTGGCAATCCTTCCAGATCAAGTTTTCGAGAATGCGGTATATTTTTTTCACTATTTTTATTTACTGTCGTAAAATGCTAAGTTATATGACTAATTAGTTTTTAATGACGTGGTTGTATCTATCGCATACAAGTGACGTGATCAAATGAACAATTTTTTTCATTCTCGACACATCCGTAATCTTGACCTCTAAGATTAAGTCTAAGATTATTCTGCAGGTGTACGGATAAAGTCGTGAGCTGTTACTAGGTTGTTAGTGTATTATACACATACCTAATTTATTCTTAGTGTTTATTATACGCTTTATATAGCTTCACTTGTAACCATTGATCCTATATTATTTATATATATTTTTACCTGATCAAATCAAATATGTATATCAATTATTTTTCATATCAAATATTCATTTTTGTCTAAAAATGTGTACTTAAACAACCAACAAGCTTTGCAAGTTTAGAACTATATATACCAGTCAGAGTTCTCCCTTTTGTAATAGATCCTAGATACCAGTGTTCTATTGTGAGTAGCTTTGTATTAGGTATCGTTTTATTGTGAGCTCGAGATGTGTTATTTTCTGTACATTTGCAACAAATGATTATTTGTCACCTCTTCGTATTTGCACCGCAGTATGCAGGATCATTTTTCTGTGCACAGAGATACTTATTGACAAATCTATGCAAATTGGCAACTGCGTTACACACTGTCAACTGAATTATGAAAATATTTATGCTTTGTGCCTAATTTGGGGTCCACTGCAGACATTTTGTGTGTTGTTTTCTATAATTATGTAAGTCTATTAGAAATTGTATGTGCTGTCTTCTTTTCTGAATAATATGATTTATTAATGAATGTATGAATGAATTAACAATTTAAACAAATCTTGGAAGTTGATTTTAACATAAAGATTGTGTGTATGCCTCGACGAGCATTCATGCATCGAAGGCACCTTCTTGCGCCGGCGTCGTGTGTCGGGTAGTGACCTGACACACAACGACTCTTCCCTCAGATATCGTTGAGGAGGGCGATGGCTGGCACATGTGTCACACTCGTGATCGGGTGCTGCTTGCGGGTCGCTGGTCTGCTAGAGGTATACACAAAACACTAGTAATAACATGACTAAACTGTTTTAACCTTAGATTAAAATCGACCCATTTTTCTTCTCCCAATATTATGTATAGCTGAAGTAAATTTGTTAAAGTTATCAAAATTGCAATTATATATAACACAAGTCAAGGAAACCCGGTGTCTGAAAAATTGCTTATTAATTGTTTTGGCATACTTCTAATTGTCGAATCGATTTTAAACTTTGCAAGTAGGTACGTGTGATTTAGTTGACAATACGATAGTTTGATGCTATCTAACTGATCTGATAATAGAGCCAGGTGATGGATAGTGGATTTCTTCAATGGCTGCTAGTAAGACCTTCAAATTTTAGCTTATTTGTTTGTTTTTTTTTTAACCTTCCAGTTCCATTAAAATTGCCACCGGTTCGACGCACTTTACTGAACTGATAGTCTGAATGGGTGTTCCCCGAGTTACAATATGTGTCTTGGGGTGTCTTCAAATCACGAGTGAATCCGTTTCTTCTAGGCAAGCGTACTCCATCGCAGACTGCATCATCGCAAATTGGCGGACAAACGCAAGCCTAATATTTTAAAAAAGCTGCGTATAATTTAGGCGCTACGTGGCTACCTTAATTTAAAAAAAACAACTAAATCGTTAAATATTAGCAGGAAGATTTTTCAGACCATTTGATGATTTAAAAGATACTTAAATGTAGGCGTTGGAATTTTAAGCAAGCTTGACAAAGTTACAATTTATCTCACATACTGACGGTCACTTTCTTCTGGTATTTCCAATATAAGGAGAAAGTGAGAAAGTAAAGGCAAATACCTAATAAAACAACGTAAGTACAACTTGTGACAAAGGAGTTACTAAAAATTTCATTATAATTATAATATTATAAATTATACTATTATTTCAAAGAAACTTTATGAATATAAAAGTACAAAAATAAGTAACTCCTTTTTTTAAATTCAGACTAGATCTCTTGAGATCTAACACAATTGCAAGAATAATCTAATGAAACCTAATACATAAGAAAATATTACGAATTCCCAATAGCAAAGTAAATTAAAACTTTTTTAAAGCTGTTTTCGATTGTCCAAACCGGTCATCACGTGAAATATTGGTGCGAAACTTTACACTTGTTAAATACCTCATGAATATATAATTATCTTTAAAATTAGCGAATAAATTGAAATATTATCCTAACTATCAGTAATAAAGCTATTATGACAATGATTGATAGAAAATCGAAAAACTTGAACAGTGAAGGGTTATCGAAACCTAATTGCATAATGAATTTGTAGATTTTTTAATTCTTATAAATCTCTATTGTCAAAGAATAGACATTACACTGATATTAGGTATTAGTCTAATGGACTGATAATAAACATTAGAGTATGTATGATTATTTACGGGATATTAACCGTGGTAAGGTTGTGGAAATGGGAGCTCATTCTATAACCTTACCACGGTACATTTCCCGTAAATAATCATCACCAATAGTATACTATGTTGATTTTTTCATACATTGGTACGAGAACTTCGTAACCTAGAAAATTTTGAAACAACTTATCCATAGACATCTTCGTATAAGTAACTGTCACAACCTAGTTGTTCCGTTTCCTTAAAAAATCACCCGGTACAAGAATTAACTTTCAAGATTTATCTTAATCCCAACTAATATTATAAAAGCGAAAGTACCTCTGTCTCTCTGTCTGTTTATTCGCTTTCACGAGTAAACGGCTAAGCCGATGTTAAAGAAATTTGGCGCAGGAAGAACGTGCATTATGAGAACGGACAAAGTATACTTTCAATACTTTCATCCTAGAATAGCGGAAAAACTGGAAAATCGTGAGTAGCACTTCGGGATTCAGCTAGTATTCAATATCTAAAAATAAAAATCTATCAGAGCGCCTGGTTAATGCGACGCGTGACCAAAATGCTGGCGTGTTTCTGGCTCAACGCACTAGCATTGCCATTCAACGTGGTAATGCCGCCAGCATGTTGGGTACGCTGCCAACTGGCAGTGGGCTTGAGCATTTGGATTGTCTTTAGACCTTCAACGGTCTATGGGCAGTCTAACTGTATTTGTAGTGTTAGTTTTAGCTTGTATTTTTTTTAGTTAATAAAGGCACTAGCCCAGAACAATAAAACAATATTATGAATAACAGAATATACGTAGGCTTTGACATTATTAAACACATAAAAAATAATATTATTTTCGATGAGATCTAATGAACGCAAACCCAGTGAATTAGTTTGAATAAATTTCAAAGGTTGACGTAACTATAAAACAAACTTAAATATAGGTGTTGTTACGTCTGGTCATTAAAACGAGACTAAAACCATGACATTTAGTACATTTTGATTATGCTTTAACGTAGGTAGAAATAATTTATCTGTAATCGAAACGTAAACAAATTCTTATACAAGATAAAAAGAATCGCAAAAATCACAAGACAAGAATTTGAGGAAAACCCCATCATTCGGCGCCGCCTAGAAAGAATTCCAACTATTATATGAACATAACACATTTATATAAAACAACGATACTCTGGCGCCAAAATTCCAAATCAGTCGCTTTAAGTATTTATGAGAACAATAACATAGAAGTCGTTCAAATATTTTGTATTCATTATCATTGTATTCAAATGACATTTAAAAAAGAGTTAGGTAGTTTTGATGTCTTTGGCAAACTAGGTAATGCCGGCGACATCTCTTTTGTAAACATCAGTAAGTAGAGTGCTAGTAGTAAATGAGTGATAGTACCATTATAAGCCTTAAACTCTGGCTGACCGCCTGACAAAGACAAAATTACTTACTCAGTCGTATTAAGACAAACTAACTGGAACGACTGAGCCTGGCCTTAGATCTAACTAAGATAAACTAACTAGTTAGATCTAAGGCCCAGTTTTATAAACGTCCATAAGTAAAATGTCGTATGAAATTTCAGTAAATTTGATCAAATCAATTAACAAATTTTACATAGTAAAATTTACAATTAAGATCAACAGTTATATGATTATTACCGGGATATTTACCGTGGTGAGGTAGATAGATAGATAGAAACTCTTTATTGTGTAGGTACACCAAAAATAAAAATTACAACGCGATAAAAAACACTTACGAACTAGTGCCACAAGTGGCGGCCTTATCGTTAAAAGCTATCTCTTCCAGGCAACCATTGGATGGAAGAGATTGGATGGAAGAATTTACGTAACAAAATCAACGGGGGATGCTAAAACACTTTTAATGATACCATTAAATAAATACTACTAAATGATACATAGTATAATATATATATATATATATATTATATACATAAACACACATAATACAGACGCAACAAGTAAGTACATACTATACCCGAAGTCCCTGGTGTACGTACCTTCGCATTATGAGCACACAATGCAAGGCAGCAAGGAACATGCACATGAAGGAACATGAGGTTGTGGAAGGAGCTTCCAATATTTCGGAAGAATATTGTTTTTATATTTTAACTTTACTGAAATTTGATACAACATTTTACTTTCGGACGTTTATAAAACCGGGCCGTTTAGTGAAGTAAAGTAAAATAAAATAATTTAACGCTACATATAGTGTGTCCATTCATGCATTTTGTTTGGTGGAGATGTCGCCTCTTTAGCGTAAGCCTTCCCCACTTTAAACCATATGTTTCTGTTTCATGCTATCCACACTCTATTCCATGTCTTTGCCTCAACACGTTTTTTCGTCGTCTTTTAATCTTCCATTTTTTTCTTTTTCTCTTCCATCGGTATTCAATCCTACAATTTCATTTTAGTACAAGATTTATTTGTCTATGAAGTGTTATTTTAATTATAAAGTGAAGATTGTTGCAGTGAAGTGATTGACACTTTATTTTATACTGATAGTGAATTTCATATTTATTGCAAAGATATAAATATGCTGATGCAAACCATCCAGTGGATTATTGTTTTGTAGACCATATCAAGACGATAATAAAAGTAAAATAAGAAAAAATAAGTCTTTTTATAAGTTAGATTTGAAATCCATTTAATGAAAATAAAACAAAATAGAACCTCATAAAGAAACAGATAAAAGATACATTTCAACGATTAAAAAGATAAGATTTATAAATGAGAACAAATAGAAATGGAAATTCCTGTCTGAATTATTATAACTAAATACATACATACAGACTCAACATCTTGTTTGTTGGACCATTTAAATGCCCAAGAATAGGTGAACTACCGACAGAATAATTTACACATAAATCGTCTGTGGTCAAATTTTTGGTAACAATAAAATCTCTCAGAATGCTGGCGCCTGCATAATCAATAGACAGACTATGCTAATTTTGCTGTAGAATTTTGTTTACCTATCACGGACCTACATATAGTTTAATGTAAATATAATATGTAAATATAGTTTAATCCTGTAAAATGTCTCACATATATAACTTTTTTTAAAGTAAGGAACACTCCTCATTACTACAATCTTTTATTTTTCTTACCTTGTTAGTATGAGTCAAATCTACAACTGATTTTTTAAACCAGTTATGCCCAGGCGTTCGAGCTTATAATCCATGGTTATCTAAGTGACGTCACTCTAAATCCAACATGGCGGACTCCCAAAGTTGGCAGACTAGTTTTTTTTTAATGCCATGGGTGGCAAACAAGCAGACGGGCTGCCTGATGGTAAGCAGTCACCGTCGCCTATGGATACTTGTAACACCAGAGGCATCAAAAATACGTTGCCGACCCTTTAGGACTCGATTAACTCGCCCTTTGAAGAACCCCATGTCGTAGCTTCTCGGAAACACCGTGGAAGGTAGCTCATTCCACGTTTTGCAAGTATGAGGCAAGAAGGATCGAGTGAATCGGACAGTGTGCGATTTCCACTGATCTATGATGTGTGGATGAGCCTTCAGGCGATGGCGGCTAGTGCGATGGTAAAACCACGACGCCGGCATCAGATCAAACAGTTCTTCAGAACACTCCCCATTGTAAATTATTGTGTTACTCCCCGTTGTGTTATTTTTATGCACCTCCATGATATGGTTATCAAACTGGTATCAAATGAAAGAGTTTGCTGAGAAGATTACGAAAAAGCTTGTGTTTAAAAGTATTTTTTTGAATAAACATTTATTATTAATTATTATTTTGTGAAAAGTGTGCCTGGCGGTCAATGCTAATGAATTAACGCTTAACGCAGACCTTTTATGAATAAAAAAATACCTATACGTTGCTAGAGTCAATGTGATTTGGCGGCCTGCGAAAGCCCAGGGATTATATCTCGGGATTAGTTAAAAATCATAATATCAGGCTGAATGGCGTGCCCAATTGGCTAATCAGTATTGGCTGATTATGATGATGATGATGATTAGTTAAATCTGGGGTGCAAGTACCGTTCTTTTAGCGATCGAAAATTCGCTAAAATGCCATAGAATCGATCACAGCGAGTACTGAAAAAATGGCATATTATCGAATTTGACGACCTCAACTGTCAGTTTGACGATCGCTAAAAGAACGGTACTTGCACTGCTGTTTTGCAGTAGTGTTTCGTTATACAAAAGGTCAGTTAAATTATCAATGCTTTAAACTATTTCGTCATTAAATAAATTAAATGTTAGTCATAAAATCTAACATAAACATATTTTTGTCATGATTAGTGGATCCTATTCTTACATAATAATTTTATCATGTCAAGCCACACGGAAGCTGCAGATTTGACACTGATTAATTATGATGTGACAAATTGGTAACATTTAGTGATATTTTAAATTATTTTTAGACAGAAACTATAAACTCTTTATACACGTGATGAATATATAAATGTTATGTTAGTACATTAGTTTACGCGGGGGTAAAAGAACAGAAGCGAGCGAGCGTTGATCGTAGTGAGGGTCGTAATAATCTATAGTTTCCTTCAAGTAATAAAAGAGGGAATTGCAGAATTTTTCATGGGTTTTCACCAGTGAGTGGAAGAGGAGGAGACGCCGGCATTCTGGTTATCCATCTCCACCAAACGCTTAAATTGAATTGAGTGACTTAAGAAGATAATCTCTAAATTTGAAGTAGTAATGAATATTTTTATGTCAATTTTTAATTTAACTGTATTGTTCTTTCAGCACCTTCCTCAAAATCTTCCCAGACGGATTCTTCGGAATACTCTCTACAAATAACACCTCCCGAATCCTCTTAAACTTAGCAACTCGCTCGTTAACAAATTCCATGATCTGCTTGTCTGTCGTTTTGGCTCCTTCTTTGAGGATGACGAAGGCTTTAGGCCTCTCTCCGGATGAAGAGTCCGGGACTCCAATGACAGCTGCGTCAAATATGTCCGGATGTTCTTTTAGGACGTATTCGAGCTCAGCAGGAGGTACTTGGAATGCGTTCACCTATAGACATAATAATAATATAATTATGTAATTCACAACGGAAAACAAAATAAAATTTAAAAATGGAAAAAAATTGCGTATAATATCTGGTATCAGAAAGAATCACTCTCTTCGACCTTTTTTTAAAACAAAAACTATATAACCACTTGATCGCAAGACTTGTGCAAGATATAAGCCACGTTCGTCGCGGGGGGGAGGGGTCGTATGGCGCTTGTGATTGGGACTCAACGCTTGTGATTGGAGACTCAAAAAGCATTCATTCAATTCGTGCCTTGGATTGGTCCGCTCGAAAAATGTTAAGCTGATAAAGTGTAACTTTGGCTTAACGGTGGGGTAAATGAGGATGAGCAGTCAAGTGGTTGTATCTTCATAGCTTAAAAATGTTACTAAAATTAGGTACTGCTCAAAATGTTACTGGCTCCTTATCGCGTGTGACAATTTCCGCTAGCAAGGAATTTTTTGACAGAGCAATTTTAAGCACTTTAATTTAAGAGACGTTTTTAAGCATTGCCGTCTATGTTTCTAAACTATTAATTTGTAAGACTTTTCACGAGATGCTGACAAATCAATAAACCCACAGATAATTTTAGTGTTATAAAAAGAAAGTTTCAATCTGAGCAAACAAATAGTTTTAGTGCTATAAAAAGAAAGTTTAAATCTGAGCAAACCAATAGTTTGAGTGCTATAAAAAGAAAGTTTCAATCTGAGCAAACAAATAGTTTTAGTGCTATAAAAAGAAAGTTTAAATCTGAGCAAACCAATAGTTTGAGTGCTGTAAAAAGAAAGTTTCAATCTGAGCAAACAAATAGTTTTAGTGCTATAAAAAGAAAGTTTAAATCTGAGCAAACCAATAGTTTGAGTGCTATAAAAAGAAAGTTTCAATCTGAGCAAACAAATAGTTTTAGTGCTATAAAAAGAAAGTTTCAATCTGAGCAAACCAATAGTTTGAGTGCTATAAAAAGAAAGTTTCAATCTGAGCAAACAAATAGTTTTAGTGCTATAAAAAGAAAGTTTAAATCTGAGCAAACAAATAGTTTAAGTGTTATAAAAAGAAAGTTTAAATCTGAGCAAACCAATAGTTTGAGTGCTATAAAAAGAAAGTTTCAATCTGAGCAAACAAATAGTTTGAGTGCTATAAAAAGAAAGTTTCAATCTGAGCAAAACAATAGTTTGAGTGCTATAAAAAGAAAGTTTCAATCTGAGCAAACAAATAGTTTTAGTGCTATAAAAACAAAGTTTAAATCTGAGCAAACCAATAGTTTGAGTGCTGTAAAAAGAAAGTTTCAATCTGAGCAAACAAATAGTTCGAGTGCTATAAAAAGACAGTTACCAATATAATATGCTAGACGGGTTTGCCATATTTTGTCTAAAATGGTAAGCTGTTACTTAGCTTACATTCAGGTGCGCTGTTCAGGTGCAAACGCCTAGGTACGTAAGGTGGTTGACAACCGCGCATAAGTCATCCATAAAAAAGTATCGTAAAATTTCAATTTTTCAAATTTTTTCAACATTTCATTCACCTTAATCAATTCCTTCAACCTGTCAGAGATAGTAATCAATCCGTCGTCGTCAATCTTGGCCAGATCCCCGCTTCTGTACCACCCTCCTTCCAAAAACACTTCGTCGTTCGCCTCGGGGTTGTTTTTGTACCCTTTCATTATATTCGGACCCTTAATTACTAGCTCGCCAACCTGAAAAACAAAAATATACTTTATAGTTACCTACATAAGGATGTTTAGGTCAATGATACAATGGGGAATTAAACACACTACTTTACGCTTTAATAGCGAGGAACTGACACAGAGTTACTGTAAGGCTATCGCTAAAGACGAAACATGCTTCAAATTTGACGATTTGTCATCACGAATATTCAAAAGTAGACCTTTAAAATCGATCAATTTACATTATTTCTTTATGATTAATAAATTTTCTAGAAATATTTTATTCGGATGTGTTCACCGACACACGATTAAAGAAATATGGCTCGATAGAAAAAAAATCGTAAACTTTCCTAAAAAACACACGTTTTTACGTTCCCTTCAATGGATTGAAACAATTTCATTTGAATTCTATAGAAGATATTTTTATCAAAAAAAAATGTTCTACTACAATTATTGTATTTTTATTCGACAACAGTTATGTCTGGGTTTTTAATATTACTCTGATCTTTAGGTATTATTCAAGACCCAATCAAACTTCCTACACGAAATAGATAACAAACTGAACCTCTTTGAACAATTTTAACCAGCAAACATTTTCATATACCAGTGCATAAAAGCAGACATAAAAAGCCTCTTTAGTCCGCTTACACCGAGTATAAACCATCGACAAAAGTTTCCTTTTGTCGATGGTATAAACAAGAACTTTACGAGCATGATATAAGTGAATTCGTATTCACTTTATCAGCGCAATTGAACTTTGACAGCGTTCGAAATAGTATTTGAGACTATTATAACACTAGTAAAACTGTGGAGTTAATTGTTAGACACACTATTATCCAAAAAAATCTAGATGTTATCATCGGAATAGAAAACTAACTTCAATGCAGTAAGAAGTCGCATTGACTTATGTGCGGATTTAACACTTTCAGCTGGAAACAGAATGAAAAATGAGACGACTCGAGAAATGTGCATAACGGTTCCTACCGTGATACCACAATATTCTGTGATAAAGTTTCTACTTTAGTCACTTCCTGAGTTAGAATTTGAGATTGGAATGGATGGAATTATTAAAATACGTTGAGTATTGCAATACAGCGGGGCAATTTTGCCAGTGTTCTGGGAACCCTCCCGCACGGTAGCGATCTCGAAGAAGTTTTTGTTTTTCGTTATTTATTTTTGGGTACCATAGTTTTAACTTGTAAATAGATATGTTAGTTCATTTTAGAGCATGTAAATATTCTGCGCAATTAACAATTAATTAAAAATATTACCTCTTCAAACAAAGGGTTTCTGAAAAACAAAGGCTGTGCCTGTTTACAAAATTTTGTCTCGTAGGTAAGTACTATCTTAGTATTTTGTGTTTATTTTTTCTTAAATAATAATGTTTATTTTATCTCATATTCCTAGTAGTAGGTATATATTTTTATCTTCAGTCCAAGTTTTTTTGACCGTCAGGGCAATATCAATGTAAAAAGCTAAATAAAAACTTGTCTTTGTAGCACGTATAACGGTTACCAGCTCAAAATCTTACGTTCAAAAACTAATCCGAATTCACGGTTAGCTATCAGAGCTAACAAAAACTTAGATCGAATATAAATGCCAATAATAGGTACTCAATCAACGGTATATATTACTAACCTCACCAGGTCCTAAATTGTTCATCTCTCCATCAACAATTCTGAGTTCCATGTTTGGCAGTGAATACCCCACAGCGTCATGTTTGTTCAACCCAAGTGGACTGACTGAAACCAATGGTCCAGCTTCCGTCATGCCGTAGCCCTGGGCAAACTCCATGTCTGTCTGGAAATATGAGATGATGGTGTTTTCTTTGCACATTCGACAATTGGAATAATTCTTCTTCTCTCATAAGTTTGCTTTTGGTAGTTTAGCAAGTATTTATGTATAGTTTTTTTTTTGTTGTTCAGTTTAGCGAGCCAGCGAGCCGAGCGTGTCGGACAATGCAATGCAACGTATTGAAAGGTGGTTATCATCAGAGAAAGGAGGAGCGCCAGAACTCCCAGTTAATTTATTTAGTTAATAATTCATCAGTACAGGGCCGAGGATCGAACCGGGTTCCGTCAGATTGTAAAGCGCCCATACTACCGCTCGGCTACCATCGCTTCCTAATAAGTCAGTAACAAATAAAAATAAAGAAACAACGCCTTCACGACTTTGCTCATACGGTTCTATTGGGCCTGTCGTGTTTTTAGGGTTCTGTACCCAAAGGGTAAAAACGGGACCCTATTACTAAGCCTACGATGCCCGTCTGTCTGTCTTACCTATTAACGGCTGTATCTTTCGAACCGTAATAGCCAGTTTAACTTTTCACAGAATAAATGTAATGTTACGGCGGATAAATTAAGAAACAAGAAAAAAGAAATGGGGTCATCAGACGTATTCTTTTACGTATTTATGTATAATGTATATGTATATTTATGTAGCTCTAATGTAAAAACGGTAATACGTACAAGCGTCACATTTTGCATGATTATGGTATACATGCACTCTAAACAATTACAAAAAATTTTATTAATAATGGCCAAGTGCGAGTCGGTGTCAAATTTCTGTTCGTCTCCAATTCTCGTACGATCACCGAAGTGAAGCAACGTCGGGCGCGGCCGCTACTTAGTTGGGTGACCGCCTGGGTGTTGATGGGATGTTGTCTTTTAGCTCTATTTTTTGTACTTTAGTATCTAACAAGTTAAGTGGTGGTACGGAACCCTCAGTGCGCAAGCACGACTCGCACTTGACCGGTTTTATTTTCTTGTACTAACGTTCTCAGCATGCACATAGTATGTTGCTGCAGTAGTTTTTAAAGTTATTTTTGTGTTCTCACTTGAGCTTTGTTCAAAAAGTTTTGTATATCAGCTGGAGGCAGCGGGGCAGCTCCGCACACTGCACACTTCAAGTATTCCAGATGTTTGGGTGTCGCTTGAGGATGTGCACTCAAGAAAAGTACTGGAAAGATGCAACAGAACATTTGTTAAGTTTTACATATGGTTATTTTATGACATGAGATCTGTAGACGAACGAAAGTTACCGACATAGCCCACCGAATTAGCAAGTTGAATTGGCAGTGGGCAGGGCACATATCACGCAGAACAGATGGCTGATGGAGTTGAAAGGTTCTCGAATAGAGACCACGGACGCGTAAGCGTAGAATGGCCACCCACAAGATGGACAGACAACCGAAAAGAGACCGCAGGGAAACGCTGGATGCAGGCCGCTTCCAACCGGCCCTTTTGGAGATCGATGGGGAGGCCTATATGTCTAGCAGTGGACGTCCTATGGCTGAAATGATGATGATGAAATATTTAATTGAATTTGCTTTATGATCTGTGGATTTGCAATGAAACATCAGGCTATTGAGGCTGCCTATAATGTGATTACATTAAAACATTGGTAGGTATCGTGTTTGATGCAACTTTTAGGTTAGGACAGACAAAAAGCCCGCAGGCGGGGCGCGCTTCGGGCGCGCCATCAGTACACCGTACTTCTATCTACTTTGGGCCGCGTCCCATTCATTTTGTATGCAAAGCTCATCCCCACATCATGCAAAGCTGGAAATCCCACACAGTTAAAAATTTCCACTCCTTTATTCTGCGGACCAGCAACGTATGGAATATCCTTCCAACAAAGGTCTTCACGCCGAGCTTCAACATGACGCGTTTCAAAAAGGGTGTCTACAACTATACCTTTCCGGGCTAGCAAAGCACCGCTAGTGTTGCATGTGTCCATAGGCAGTGACTTCTGCTTACCATCAGGTAGACCGCATGATTGTTTGCCGTTCTTCTTATAAAAAAAACTTTATCCTGTATATTTTAAACCATTTTCACCTTTCTCTTTTCGAGACCCATTCCCGGAATGGATGAACTGTCTACATACTTACATATTTATTATGTTTGTATGGAACCCTCATGTTGTGAGTCATACTCACACTTGTCCAATTTTATTTAAACTACGAGTGTAACAGATATTTTGTGCGTGAATTCTTAGTTAGAACCACATAGTTGGTGACAACCCATGTTATAATGTGTAGCTATAATATGAATATCCTACGTTTATTATACTTACTCGTTGGCGGAGCTGCGTAGAGTAAATTGATCTTATATTCTGATAAGGCGTTCAAGAACGTAACAGGTTGAAACTTCGGTACCGTAACAATTTTCAATCCCACTGACAGTTTGTGCAGCATCACAATACTAAGTCCATATGAGTGGAATAATGGGAGTACTGCTAGGGTCGTGTCTTGGTTTGTGTCTGCAATGTAAAAAACACATGTACGACGCCCAGTTTTCTGCGGTCAGCAATGACCCACTTGCAAGCAGTGGCAACAACCTTGTGGGTCATCGGATGGAGCGATGCAATTCAACCAAGTGCTGATACAGCAGTCTACATCGACATTTAAATTATTGTAAACGTATACAGTAGGTTAACTTAGCATATATAAGATAAATTTTTATTCCAATAAATCTATCTATACTTTTAGCCTGGGTTTGACTCAACCGCCACCAAGAAGTACCGCCGAGAATACAGGCTCCAAGAAGACGGATACGACGTGACTACAGCTCGTCAACCATGCCTTTGGACCGGAACACGCCCGCGGAGGTTCACCCTCACCATACCAGGGACGTAAGCGTTCACAGCGGACGGGCTACTACCTCGGGTGCTCCAACACTCCTGTCAACCGTGTGCTGACCCACACCGAGGGTGCGCCTGGGTGCGCCCGTACAGTTTTAGTAGACTTTCATCAAATGCCCATACCTGTAGTGTAAGAATAATGTCTCAACTCCGCATTCTGCTGTTCACAATTTGCAACAAAATTCATATTCGTAAGTTCCACACATTTTGGGAGTCCAGTAGTTCCACTAGAATAAGGCATTATACAAATATCTTCATGTGTTCTTTTAACTTCATTCAGTATACTCTTATCTACATGAGTATCTTCGACCAGTTCTTTATATGACACAGTTTTTTCTGGAAGGTCTTCAGTTATATCAACACTGATGATAGGCATGTATTTCTTGCAAAGTTTTAAAGCCTCCTTAATTATAGGAACTGATTCTATGTCAGCTATTACTAACTTCGCTCCGGATATTTGCAGCAGTCTTTGGATTTCATCTGAAATTTTATTAGATACTTAACTTTAGTAAAGAGTTGTAAAACCATGTATAAAACTTTTCGGTGGCCTAAAACTACTAGCTACTAGTTTACTTTATGTGATTTGTCCTAATGAATACGTAGTATGTAGTATGACTTGTTTTGTTGTCTAAAATAAATACATTTTAATTATAATTAACTGACTAGATGTAGTAAACATTACAAGTGTGGCATACAAGTTTTTTTTTGTATGTACAAGTATGAAGGGAACAAAGAAAGAAAGGGGATAGATCGTTTTGTCTGCACCTAACTTTGAACTGTTCGACCCACATATTCAGTCTTCCCGTGAACATGGGTGTAACTGCGCCGAAATATCAGGAGTTCATTCTACAACCTTACCACGGTAAATAACCAGTTAGTAATTATATAATAACTGTAGTGAATAGTGCTTTAGTATCTTTGTGTTTGTGAATCAATGGAACTTATACAACAAATAGTTATTTAATTTGAGCCCTCACGTGAAGTGTATACAGGATTGAACGTTGTCACAACGCCACCAGCTGCTAATATCCCCAGTACCACAGTGGGATACTCTGGAGAATTCCTCATCATGACAGCCACTGCATCTCCATTCTCCACCTTGAACTTCTTCCGAAGATTAACTGCTAGAGTTCGAGTTTGTTTGTATATTTCTTCATACTTGTATTGTCTGTTTGTTATTCCACAAACCTGTAGACAGAAACTTAAGTTTTCTTTATCATCCTTACTAAATGTGTAGATCTATGTTATAAATGTGTATCGGGACTTATCACGCATTATTTTATTTAGGTTTAATTTATCAATTAAAAAAACATAGTAATATAAAAATCATTTTTAATTAAAATTTTCTTGTAAAGGCTACATTTTAACATGTTTACTTATGTTTATAAGAATTTTATTGAAATATATAAATAGTCAACAGGGAGTTTCAAAGTGTTTTCGCGGATGAAACGACATTGGCCCAAAATTTCTAAATCGTTGTACATAAACACAAAAGTCTGTTAATATTGAAACATTTATTATGTTATACCTTCACATTATTTTGACGTTAAATCAATGAAGTAAAGTAATAAAGCAGTTATATAAAATACAAATATAAACAACGAATTATTTACTTTTGAAGCAATCGCATAATAAATTACTTAGCAGTCCATAATATTGAATACAGAAAATCTTTGATATTATTTTTAATAGCCTTACTTTTAATAATACTATTTATTTTCACACGCTGTATATTGCTATTGTTTTACAAATCTTGGAGTTTCGGTATGTGTTTTCATTTATCGTCTAGACTTAATTTTTTGGCAATTATTTAGGTAGGTATCCCTCCTCCTTAAATGTTGATACTCAACTGAAGAAACTTATTGTTTTTTCTTCAAATAACGCGGGCGAAGCCGCGGTTATAAACTAGTCGCTAATAAAAGAAAAAGTTAAAAAGTTGTAAATACACCGTATTAAATTTCTGGCGATTGTCAAAATGTAAAAAATCTTCCAGATAAGAAATGTACGGAATTCCCAGGGCATAATACTTGTAGGTACGTCAATAGCTTTTTTGGGAATTTCCATTATTTTTGAGTCCATGCTACAAAGGTCCGGTTTCATCTCGTATTGAAAGTCCTCGGCATATTTATTCTTGGAATGTATGCTATCAGAACAAGATTTCAAGATCATTAACCCTTTGCTCTTTACGCTGCCTGTATAAAGTTGTTATAGGGCCAATTAAATTGATCACATATGACACTTCATCAAAATTCATTAAAGTAACCTAGTAACAATATTGTTATTTATTTATTTCAAAGTCAAAGTTGTTGTCAAAACAATTGTGCAGTTCTACTTTAATTTATATATGCATATTTATCACAGATCTACTACCTATAGATTTTCAATGAGCGTGGCTAGCTCAGTGCCTCTCGCTTCAACAAGGTGTGTTGCCACATTAAAATGATTTGCTATAAGTTAGGGTAATTTACCTACTATGATGGGTAGTGAATCTTCAATGAGTACTTTGGAAACAATACTACCTTTTAAATATGTATATTTTATACACTATCTGCTGCAACCCGCGGAGCTACCTGCAATGTTCTGGGAAGAAAAGTACGTTGTCTGTCCCCATGACACACCCCTATCGTCCTGTCAAAATTTGACTTAGCCCATGATCTAAGAAAACAAGGTCTAGCAATTTGAGAGTGGTCCCGCAATGACGTCACTGTCCAGTTGCCACTTTATTCAATCAGCTGTTACGTGGTGTATCGTCATCTCTCTCAAACCTGTTGTAAATTGACATCATGACATCATTGCGGGACGCCCACGTAAACATTTTTTCTCGGATTGCTATACCTGGCGGAGTATATTATTATACCATGACTTAGCCATTTCCTCGTAAAAACAGACAGAAAGTTACTTGCGTTTTTATTATAATTATTTGTTAGGATTAGAATATAGTACTAGAAAAAAGGTTGAAAAGTAACCATAGCATGATTTTTTATAATTAATAAAATATAATAAAAAAGTCAGAGTTAAAACGGAACGGGGGTCCCTCATGCAACAAACGTTAAACGTATTTTTGGATTTGTTCTAGTGTAAAAACGGTAATCCGTACAAGCGTCAAATTTAGCGGATTATAGTGAACATAAGTAAAACAACAAATAATAAACACTGGCCAAGTGCGAGTCAGTGACAAATTTCTGTTTACCACTAAGCTAAGCAACGTCGGGCGCGGTCGAACTTGGATGGGTGACAGCCTGGGCGTGATGTTGTCTTTTTGCACAACTTTTTGTATTTTGTGATTGTAAAGAACTCTCAGCGCGCGAGCCCGACTCGCGCTTGGTCAGTTTAGTTTTTTCATGAATGGAATTATGTATAACATTCCAAATAATTAGATAAATAGACTCTTTAATGTTTACAGTACAAATTTCACGAACAGCGCGTAGCTTTTTGAATCGGTTCGCCGAAATCGCCTTTTGCTTTTCCAGCTTCATAACTGTGGCCTCATTAATATATATTTAATATTAACATTCACCATATTCATATGGGCATAAAAGGGTCGGTATTTTGCACTTCTTGCAATGTGCCAGCTTTTTTCAGCAATGTGACAGGATCAGTTGGAAACCTGCAGAACGAATAATTTATGTTAGTTGCGGTGGGTAATTTCTTTCATAAACTGGCAACATTCATAATTTATTTTCTAAGTGAATAATTTGATAAGATTCATAGAATTAGACCACAAATCGACCTTAAAACTGACTAATTATGAATAAAATATTTGCGAATTGATATCCTGAATTTATTTAGGTGATCGTTACAAGCTTTATATGTTTACTTACGTGTGAAATGATATTTCATCGTATTTTCGCTCACTGCGCTTCTTGCAGCCCAAAATGCTACAACTAACCATTGTAAAATATCTTTTACAATTATTTCTCAGAGGAAACACGCATTTATCACATTAAATCACCAAAAAAAGGCAATAAATATAATTCAGACCCGTTTTGTTTGTCACTGATTATTACAGATTTTGACACTTGAGGTACCAAAAACAGGTCACGTCGATAAGGACAACAAAATCTATTTATGTCCTTTTCGTACTTGTGCTGAGCCATATCAAGTTGTCTCTTTCACTAAAAGATATTGCCGATCTGGTTGTGTATATCTGTGATATTTATTTTAATAATGACAATACAATTTTAGGCAATTCAACGATTTACTTTGACTTTACTTTGTTATGACTGAACTGTCAAACGTGTCAATTAAATTGACCCTAATTTAAGTATGTATATAAATTAGATTAGATAACCTATTCATTTGTACTTACCGCAGCTACTTTATTAGGCCATTTATCCAGATTCTTCCATATATATTCATTCAATGTTATTTTCGGTATAACAATATCCTTACAAGGCGACTTGACCACTCGTTCACTTGTCCAAACATCTTTTCGAAACTTCACACTCGAAAACTCTCTGTTCGGGACTTTGAGCTTTATTAATCTTGGTGTTCTGTTCATTTTGATTTAATAATGAATCACTAAATTGTATATTACACTTCTCTTTTACGAGTTTGTTATCAATGTTGAAACGCTGCTTTCGAAAGTGGCTAAGTACCTTGACGTTTAAATACACACTGCTATTCAATATGACGGTCTTTGCACCTCATAAATATTTATGGAAGTTTGTTGTATTTAGTAGTATCAATAGATTTACTACGCTAAAACTGGAGTCATACAATCTACTTCACTGCTAATACTGTGTATAATAATTATAATTTTAAATATCATATTGTGTGAACATTGATAAGCTTATCAAATGTAATTGCGTGGTCACAGCTACATCATAATCAAAGGGAAAAAAATAGAGTAAAGAGATAGGTCAAATTGTTTATTTTGCCATTTTAAAAATCTCTATCTGTTAATTAATTATATTAATTACATATTTTGTTATTATGGTTTACTAACTGCGTCCCGCGGTTTCACCCGCGCAGTGATGAAAAAGGGTGATGATGATGATGATGAAAAGTAGCCTATGTCACTCACCGACCATAACCATGCAAAAATCAGGTCGACCTGTTGCTCTGTTGCTGCGTGAAAGAGGAATAATCAAACCAACAACTAGTCAATAAGTGCAGAATTTCATAATATGCATTTTAATAGGTCTCATCGAATTAGCTGTGGTGTACCTACATTTGGAAGTATTGACCACACTAGACCTTTTACAATCTGATGGCACCCGCTTCGATCCTCGACCTTGCCCTATGACTTGTTTAGTACTTAAATAAATTATGTGCAGTTTCAATGCCATTGTTTAACAACGGTGAAGGAAAACATCGTGAGGAAACCGGTCCAAGAACATCAGAAGTTTAATGACAATATAATATTCACCAACATGCACTGGACCAGCATAGTGGCTTAGAGCCCTCACTCTCACTCTCTCTGGGAGAAGGTCTGTGTCCCAGCAGTGGGAACATGATAGACCGATAATGAGATAGTGTCTCTAGAATACAGGGTAACGTGGAAAGGTGTACTAACCCGAAAGGGATCCATAGTACTCATAATTATAAACAACGTTTTCTATAGAACCGACACTGAAATCGCGAAAAAAATATCAGCCATACATTTTGTCGAGTATGAATGGTACTGAGACGTGGTCCTTAACTGTTGGCCTTTTGGAAAAACTCAGAGTCGCACCACGGGCAATAGCAGAGGGCTATGCTCAAAGTTTCCTTGCGCGATAGAATCCGGAACGTGGATATTTGCCAAAGAACCAGAGTCACCGACATATATTAAAATTTGCAAGTTAAAGTGGCAATGGGCAGGCCACATCGCTCGAAGAACCGATTACCAATGAAGAAGAAATGTTTTTGATTGGAGACCAAGAACCAGAAGAAGCAGCGTAGGTATAGACCTCCCACTAGATGGACCGACGACATTGTCAGAGCCGTGGGTATGCAGTGGATGTACCTAGATGGCAGGCGTTCAGTGTGGAATTCTAAGGGGGAGGCCTATGTTCAGCAATGGACGTGTTTTGGCTGATGATGTTGAATGGCCGTTTTCGATGGAACAGCTGATATATTTTTTTGGAATATCAGTTGCTCCTATACTAAAAGACATAATACATAATGACGGGTTAGTACCCTTTCGGCTTAGTACACTCTTTCCGCATAACCCAGTATAATGGTCTCAACAAGGACAATCGAGTACCCTAAGATGATTTAATAAAATCCAATATAGATAATTAATGTATGTTATAATATAAAATTAATACATAGTTTACATTATTGTACAAAAATATCAAAAATACAATGTACTTAGTAATAAGAGTAATACTTAAGGCCTTCTTTTCCGACTTTTAGCAATTTTGGTCTTATTTTCTTTTATTTATTCAGATACAGAAAACAGATAACAATCAATTAATTCCTTAAATAAATACTTATAAACATCTGAACTGGACTGTCACCCAAAATGTGTGAATACAAAAAAAAAATAGACAAACGTGATGGTCATTATAGTTTAAGTGTGCCTACTTCTACGGTTGCTTAAAATTATAAAAACGGTGTCATATCAAAATTGAATACTTTATCTAGGAAAGACCGAAACACAATTAAGGACATTCGCTCGATAGAAGAAAAAAAAGAAACACTTATATGCGCTTTTCTCCCTGTTTTTTTTTTTTTTAGATTCATACAAATACCTATTTATTAAATTATATTTGCGATATCTTAATATACAGATTTTATAATTATGAAGGAAACCGCAAAGGTACATTTTACATTACAGCTATACTTTTCGAAAAATATGAGGAAAAACCTCAAATATAAAAGTAGCAAAACGCACGAGACTGCCTAAGCGCCATAGTTTTGCTCCGCCAAATGTGACTTTAATACAATAAAACAACTTTATCATCAGCCTCATCGTCATCTGTAGTAATAAGCGTAGCAACTTCGCCTTAAGTGGTATTTGTTTTTTTCGGGTATAGAAGTCACAGGCAATAGCTAGTTTATATAATTACTTAGTTATGTAAACCTAACAATATTTCTCCTTCAAGACCCGTCTCAAAATTTTACCCGCTGCACTTTTTGGAATAGCGTCTATAATATTGACGTCGGTGACTCTTTTGTAAGGAGCTACTCTTTCTTTTACAAACTCTACTATGTCTTTGGTATCACATGATTTGTCCTTTTTAAGGACAATGAAAGCTTTGGGTGCTTCACCGTTGACTGGATGCGGGACACCTATGACTGCTGCGTCGTTCACTGATGGGTGGTCGCGGAGAACTGCTTCTAATTCCGCTGGAGGTACTTGGTAGCCTTTTACCTGCAATATAAATAACTTTTGAGGACTTTTCTTCCAGTTAACTTTACTAGATGACATTATACTGGGTTACGCGGAAAGCGAAAGGGGTCCATAGTTCCCATATTATGAACAACTTTTATTATGGGACCAAGCCTGAAATTGCGATAAAAATATCAGCTGTTCCATAGAAAACAGTCATTAACTCTCAAAAAAATATTGGAGACAACTTAGTATACTAAGACGAGACTACATATCTTATTGGGATTTTAATTAGGTACGAGAAATTACGTTCTCGGTCAGTATCATTTGTATAGATCAATTATTTTTCATGAATATTTGCCTTATTGACTAGCTGAATCCCGCGGTGCTACCCGCGATTTTCCAGTTTTACCGCATTTTCTGGGAAAATAAGTACCCTATGTCCGTCCATATGATGTACACTATCATCCTGCCAAAATTCGTTAAGATCGGCTTAGCGGTTTAGTCGTGAAAAGCGAACAAACATCCAGACAGAGAGACAGAGAGACGGAGTTACTTTCGCTTTTATAATATTAGTAAGGATAATGTAATACCTAATTTTAACTAACAATGGTTAATTTAGTACAAAATCGCAAACTGGACGACATCCTCAAGTCACGCCATATGCCACAATGTCAGAAAACTCGCCTCTTCAACCAATGTGTTCTACCCACCATGGCTTATGGTGCCGAAACATGGACTGTCACACATGAGGCTGTGCACAAAATCAGAGTAGCACAGAGAGCCATGGAGAGATACATGCTAGGCATCAAACTCCAAGACAGAGTTCGTAATACCGAAATCCGACGAAGGACAAAGGTTCGAGACGTCGGAATCGCGGTTATGAGGTTGATAGGCAGTAGACAGTGGAGTACAGTTGCTAAGCGGAGTGGTGGCCGAGTAAGGTCTAACGGAGCGTGGTCGTGCCAGCTGCAAGGATGGGTCGACGATATTATTAATATCGTGGGTCGACCTGATATATACGTGGGGTCAGACTGGACTAGATTGGCACAGGACCGAGGCAGATGGCATAGCAAGGGAGAGCTAACCTATACCCAGCACTGGGATAAGGAAGGCTGTGGATGATGATGATGATGATGATGATGATACATTACCTTAATAAGTTCTTTCAGTCTATCAGCAATAGTGATGAACCCTGCCTCGTCAGCCGTCGCCAAGTCCCCGGTCCTGAACCAGCCGTCTGCAGTGAAAGCCTCGTTGTTGGCCTGAGGGTTGTCACGGTAGCCTCTCATCACTTGCGGACCACGCACTAGGATTTCACCGGTCTGAGAATTATAAATAAAAGTTGTACATTATTTATTTATAGTACCCATGCGCCAACGCGAACGTCTTAAACATGTGTATTCTCGAGTGTCAATATGTTATACTGATGCATTCATCGTCATTTCAGCCATAGGACGTCCACTTCTGGACCTAGGCCCCTTCGATCTCCAAAACGGCCGGTTGGAAGCGGCCTGCATCCAGCGTTTCCCTGCGATCTCTTTCAGGTCGTCTATCCCACGAGATGTGTGGGCGGCGGAAGTCCTAAGTCGCTAGTCGCTTACTGGTCCGTGGTCTCCATTCCAGAACCTTTCGACCCCATTGGCCATCTGTTCTGTGCGATATGTGCCCTGCCCACTGCCACTTCCGCACTTGCTAATCCGGTGGGCTATGTCGGTGACTTTCATTCGTCTACGGATCTCTTCATTTCTGATTCGATCTCGTAGAGAAACCCCGGGTATAGCTCGTTGTGCGACTTTGAGCTTGCTTATGAGGCCCATAGGGAGAGATCACGTTTCAGTGCCGTATGTAATGATGGATTATTATTTATTAAATGTTCGTGAACATGTTAGAGTGTGGAAAGTGATTAAGCGAAGTGAAAGACGTTTTTAGTTTTTCTTCCAAAACGCTGGACTTAGATTCATATTTAGCCGGACATTTAGCCCTGAAATCTTGACGTTGGTTTTTGAAAAATTTTGGTTACTTTTATTTGTTTATTTATATATTCGTCTGAGCGCCCGTCTTGTATAATTTGGCTGAACACGATTGTAAAAAGAAGGATATGTCTGGCAACTTCAATCTGATACCGGGAACCGTGGATAAAAACCTACTCTGGGTACAGGTGTACCCAGGTCTTTGGTGCCCAGAGACAAGACCAAACTCGATGACTTAAAATTACAATTTAAAATATATAAGAATTTATTTGTGGTAATACTTTTTTTTATTACACTGTACACAACCAACCTCATTTGGTCCCAAATTTTTCAAATTCTGATCTACAATCCTGAGCTCGGTGTTGGGGATAGGCGGCCCTGTGACGTCGTAGTTCTTTTTCCAACCCTTTGGAGTAATTGCGACAGTAGGAGACGTCTCCGTCAGACCGTACCCTTGACGGAAGTCAATGTCTTTCTGGAAATATAAAGAAATAACGAGTTAGGAAAAGATTTTTTGCAAATATGGTAAAATATCATCATGGGTCGCCATTAATCACGAAATTGGCAAGCCAGCGCCAAATGTTCACACAACCAAGTACTAAAGCGATTTAGTACCAAAATGTAAATACCTTTTATTGTTTCATTTCGCATCGTTAATTGTTTCACAACAAATAAATAAAATAAAATTAATATGCTGGACATTTCTGCACACACGGTCATCTGACCCCAAACTAAGCGAAGCTTGTGATATGGCTGCCAGAGACTGATATACATTCATACATATATATTTTAAATACATACTTAAATAGATATTAACATCCAGATATAGAACAAAGACAAATGTTCATCTCATGAATTAATTTATCCTAGGTGGGAATTGAACCCACGCCCCCAAGCGCAGAAGGCAGGTTCCCTACCAACTGGACCAACGGACTATCTACGAGTATAACAATCAAGAACTTCATGTCGGAAAGAACGGTCTACATCGGTTTTTTATTTATACTTAATTTAATATCACCATCGCTACGCTCCCTGAATCTTGACTATGTAGTTATGTACTTTCTCATAATTATCATCATTTGTCCACATCAGTCCATTGCTGGACATGAATCATTTCAAAGCACGCCCAGCCCAGCCCAGTTTTCAGCCTTTCACTTCCTGACATTGCCTTACATAATTATTTTGTAAATGTATGCTTGCCACCGAAACCGATTCACTCGTGAATTGTTCTTCAAGTCCCGAGTGAATCGGTTTCTCATGGTAATTGGTTTCGGATGGTCCATCGTAGACCACATCATTGCTTAACATCAGGCGAGGAGGTATTCAGTAATTTAAAAACATTAACATGAAAAAAGACAAACAAACCTGAGCCCTGTTTAAAAACCGTTCCGCGTCCGAAGCAGCTAAAGGAGCGGCTCCATTGATCAAAATTTCCACGTACTGCAGAGACTTAGCTGTCGCAGCCGGGTGAGACCCCATCAGTAATACTGGAATTCAGAGTGAAATAGGAATATTTATTTATTTTATTTACAAGATAATGCAAGGCAAAAAGGTAGCGCAGATAGACAAACAGATTTTTATATATTCAGAATCGTTAGTTAGGTTAATCTATAATTACAAATGCTCTGTCAACTCCTTGCTGATGGCAATTTTCAGGGCTGAAAACAAGCCAGAGCAAACGAAACAAGCAAAGCAAATTAAACGAGGCAGAGAAAACTAAACGAGGCAAAGCAAACTAAACGAGACAAACCAAACTAAACAAGGCAAAGCAAACTAAACGATGCAAAGCAAACTAAACGAGGCAGAGCAAACTAATTTACACACTTAATTGACATTCCTAAGAAAGGCCACCAATATTGTAGCAGGTATAGGCTATGAACGTACCCAATGGAGGTGCCACAAACAAGATGTTTGTCTTAAATTTTTCTAACGTCTCAAAATAGTGGTCCGGTTGCAATTTCGACAGGGTTACCAGTTTGATTCCCAGCGACAATTTGTGGAACATTATAACAGATGCTGCGTATATGTGGAAGAATGGCAACACTGCTAATACTGCATCTTGGTGAGTTGCTGGAATAGAAAATAACACCCAATAACATGACGTATATAGTGAGGTTTAAAAAAAATTAAGCTTGTTCTTGCTTGTTTGCTGAGGAAATAGAAAACAGCATTAGTATCCCCGGCTAAGTTTTACATCGATTTTAAGGGAGAAAGATCGCTGGGGATTGGGGGAGTGGGTAGAAACCCCTCCCCATGAAGGGGATGTTGCGGAAACCACAATTTTAATATTCTAACCTAACTTTCCCAAAAAGAAATTAGCGGACATAGAGTTCCAGCAGTGGACGTTTAATGGCTGCTGGTGGTATGTGATGTGAGTTGGCGCTTCATATTTTCTGAAAACGGTTCAATCGAACGAACGAATACTTTCCGTCGTAGTAAACGAATGAATCACGCGGACCTCGCGACCCTTTCTATTGGATTCGTTCGTTTGCGAACGCCACACTGCTAGTTTCGTTATACGTACAAAAAAATTACTACGTACTGGGACTTATTTTGGACTTCATCAATCTAGGGTTACCATACGATGGTAACACTAGTCCTAATTTGTCCGGACTTTTAGGCCTTTTCCGGACTTTGTCCGACTCATTTTAGCTTCGGCGATGTAAGGCCTTTTTAGATAGTCAATCTTTTACCAATGTAACGACTTGCAAAATGTTTGAATTTTGGGACTAAAATGTCAGAATTTTTATTGAAATATCCGGTTTTAAATCAGGACTTTTCAATTTTTGATAGGTATGGTAACTCTAATCCCCAGACTAGGTAAAGCTTTTTTCTCCAAATTTTATCATTTTGTTAGCAACACGGACATTAAGTTAATTAAAACGCATCTAAACCTAATTTTATGAGTCTACATAATGATTAAACTTACCAGTAGTTAAATTGTGGCACACAATCGCAGGTTCATTGACCTGCTCCCCATTTGCAATAATGTTTCTATGCGATAACTCCACGCCTTTAGGAAGTCCTGTCGTTCCACTCGAATACGGCAAAAAGCAGATGTCATTTGGATGCCTCCTAACCTTCTTTAGGACGCTCGTGTCTGCGTGTACATCTTCACTTAGCTCGTTAAAACAGATTGTGCCTTCCGGTGTAGGGTCACCGTTTGTCTTTACGATTATTATTGGAATGTTCAGTTTTGCGATGTTGAGCGCTTCTTTGATGACTTTTAGGTTTTCTGGCAAAGTTACAACAGTTTTGGCATTCGACATAAGCAGCTGTCTTTGGACTTCATCTGAAAGAACCAAAACAAGAACAATTACTACCAAATAATACAATTCCTTGATGCTATCTTGTTTGCTGAAAAGGACAATATCCAAGTCCAAATTTCAAAAAACTTTGTGTCTTTGTGGCTTTCTGTGAATTGTTTTGTTTGTTATGGTCCCGACTAGACTATCCCGAAATCAGAAGAAGGACTATGATGGTAATAACTGAAATTGATTCAAACCTCTTTGCTTTTTTAGTAATTTTTTTAGCGTCCTTCAGTTGTTTATTATCAATTGAATTGTGATTATGATTTTACTCGCCAAGAGTAAAGTGTTATGTGGTTCAGTTCATTCATAATTCTGTAGAAAAAAAATTGGTTTTTCCCGAATTCAAGATTTTTCTGGAAAACCTTTCCAATTTTTCTCTCCATAAATTCCTAATTTTAACTACATCCAACATTTTAAAACTAAAAATAGCCATATCAGTCCAGCCATTCTCAAGTGATGCTATTACCAACCATTTACCAACGAACAGCGTTTTTTTAATTTATACAGATTTTGTGTACCTACTTAAAAATATCTTAGACCTAGATAGTTTTTTTTTACCAATACAATAGCTTATTCAAAATTTCAGCAACGACATTAAAAAGTCGTAAACCAAGAGATGCAAACTTATCATCTTGCACTGTTAAGTATCACTTGTTATCATCAAATAACAACTTTGTTTATCAGATAACGATCCTGGCAGTAAACAAAGATGTTCTGTTAGATCTAAATGTCACTAATGATATGACAACCGTGACAACTCTTCTTTTTAATCAAAAACAGTTTAACTATGCTTACATAATTACCCCGGATCAAAATACGGCAAGGACATTCCTTTTCCATTCATTGGATAAGTTCGATGCACTCAATAATTGCCATGGCATGTTCATAGATTGGCCAGATACGAAGCAATTGACTCTTTGACATTATTATTTGGGTCTTGTACAAAGTAGTCGCAGAGTTTGTCAGCTTCATGTGTATAGCCAGGGCCCTTATTCTATAACTCGCATTCATGAGATTCCTGACCGACCATAAATGCGTGACGTCGTAAACATGAAAATGTAATTGAAAAATGGATTCTGTGCCCTAAGTCTCTATGACCACATAAACTTGTAACCTGACCGCGTTACGTTTGCTGCGTGGAATTGGGCAATGTCAAGTTAGCTAATGTGATGAAATTCGTAACGCGCTTGTTTAGCAGTCAAAATAATACGGAGAAAGCTAGAGTTGAGCCACAAGTTGAGCTAGCGCGTTTCGTGGACGTATGTCAAGAGAATTTAGTATCCAATCGGAAGACACGTTTGATTCGTTTCGGTTATGTAACTATGGTTACCGTGTTGTTATTGACCATGGCAACTGTTTTTAATACGTTTGCAGCGTGTTTTGTGTTTTTTTAAAGAAAGCCCTGATAAACTTTGAAAGTGACGTCAAAGCAGACAAAAAATGCGACACGCTAAGTTTTCATACAATTTGGTTTTTATCAAGGACTTTGTATACCCTAAAGGTTTTCATACAACTTATTGGTGGTGTTTATAATTATCTTGATAAAGTTTTGTGGCTCTGATCTTCGACTAAAATAAAATTTTATTTTGGTCGAAGGGTTTGACCATTGTGATTTGAAAAAAATACAGACAGACAAAAGATATACATTTTGGGATGGAAACTCAGTACAAGTAGAAGATGGTAACCTAAAAAGAGTACTTACGAGCAGTGTAAACTGGGTTAATAGTCGTGATCACGCCACCAGCCTCCAGGATCCCCATAGCAACCAGGGGGAAGTCAGGCACATTCGGCAGCATGATGGCAACCACGTCACCATCCTGAATGTTGACTTTCGTTCGAAGGTTAGCTGCAAATGTGTTGGACAGCTTGAAGGCTTGCTCGTACGTGTAGCCGCGACCTGTTACAGCGCAAACCTGGAAATGGTTGTTTTTTAAATCAGTATTTCATAGGATTCTCGGGTCTAGCTCGGACTTTTAAGAGGCGATGATGGGGCCAAAGCCAACAACAAGAGACCCTGTTAAATATAAATTACAATTATTGAGTGTGTATAAAAAGGGAAACTAATATACAATATAAGATTGACAAATTCTGGGCTATTGTGGATCTAGGTGGTGTTGATCTGGTTTATGGTATGAGGTATAGCATCCGCCATTTATTCTTAATGTCAAAATATAACTATGGCAGGTTTAACTTATATTTATTATTCAACTTATTGTAAATTTTTCAGGGGTTAAAAGTTTTCTATGTCATACAATCACGTCAATCCGTTGCTCTGTTGCTGCGAGAAATAAGATCAAATAAACAAATACACTTTTATCATTATTGCTGCCAAAAAAAGATCAAACAAACTTTTATCATTATCATCAGCTAGAAGACGTCCACTGCTGAATAAAGGCATCCTCCTTAGAACGCCACACAGAACGACAGCCTGCCATCTGCATCCACTGGATGCCCGCGACTCTGACAATGTCGTCTGTCCACCTAGTGAGAGGCCTACCTACGATGTGATATTGATTTAGTGGTCTCCTCTAAAAAAAAAAAACTCGTCAGTTATTGGTTCTTCGAGCGATGTGGCCTGACCATTGCCACTTCAACTTGCAAATCTTAACAGCTATATCGATAACTGTGATACTTCGGCGTTGTTATGTAATTAGTTGCTCGTGTGTTTGCATAAAAAAAGTTTAAGGATGTGTCTCTGAATGTCTGAATGTCCGATTCTCAGCCTTTTCCAGTTACTGCCGTATATCATCACATCTACGAAGTTACTTCTCAATAGACCAATAAAGAAGAATAAGTGGCTATTGTAAACTGTTTCTAGCATGCTCGAGGTTTTTTTTCAGTTCTTGTCTTGTTAGAATTCTCGTGAGCGCCGGTTCCCACTAATTCTGCGGAAATGGTGGAATTTGCTTTTGTTTTTTTTTTCTTTGCTATATTCATTTGCTACTTAAAAGACTAAAATAATTCCCACTGTTCAGATCAATCTAACCACCAGTCTGACAACTGGGAACAACCCTGCTTCAGTCTCACCGAATGAACACATGCATGGGAAATGAAGCTTCACTAATTCAGTTGACTAAACAAATGGGGAATAAAATCTAACTGATTCAGTTGACTGAACAAATGGGACATAAAGTCTCACTACTTCAGTAAACTGAACAAATGGGAAATATGGGCTCACTGTCAGGTAGTTCAGTCTACTGAACAAGTGGGAACGGTCATGGAAGTGCAAATGAGAAAAATTCAAGTTTACTCACAGCTGCAGTCCTCTCCGGCCATCTATCCAAATTCTGCCACACATAATCGTACAGCGTACAATTAGGAACTTCAATGTTTTTAAATGGAGATTGTATTATTTTATCTTGCGTCCACACACTCTGGTACCTGGCAGTCACGCGTCCGTACTTTGAACTCTGTTTCAATGTTGATAAAGTTCTGTTTAACGTGATTATATTTTTGGACGCCATGTTCACTAGAAGCGCGGGCGAGCGCTAGGTTGTTACTGAAAACAAAATATTGATAAGGGAATACCTACTAATACCTACTACGTAAGTCGTAGGTACAATCTTAAACTTGACACTAGGATATCGGGTGAAACCGCCGGGCTCTGCTTATTATCAATAACCCTGTATAATAATCACAACAACATTCAACACCACATTATAATTCTAATTAATATGGTGTTGAACAGTTGAATGTAATATACTTACTTACTTAATAAACATGTAAAATCGACAATTATTTACATCAGGTACATTACAATAAATTTGTTGCCAGAACCGTAGGTGTGGCAACACTTCAGAACAGACAAACAAGGGAGATATGGTAAGGTAGCGTGGAGGGTGCGAACGCATCAGGCCTAAATCAGGCTTGATGCCTTTATTCGAACTCACTCTGCAGACAACCTTATGCTGCCCTCTTTTTGCATGTGGACCTCAGAAAACATTATGATGACTATTAGCATGTCTTCTGTGCTATTTGTAGGTCTCAGTTGTTAGTAGATACATTGGTGTCACAAGTTCCCTATTAAATATAAATAAATACCTAATAAATGTTCGGAATATTTTGCTGACATGGTCATCTGACCCCAAACTAAGCAAAGCTTGTAATATTTGCCAGATACTGATATAATTTTTGTTTTTAAATATACATAGGTACCTACTTAAATAGATATTAACACCCAGACATAGAACAAACACAAATGTTCATCACAAGAATAGGTGCGGATCGAACCCACGCCCCCAAGCGCAGAAGGCAGGTTCAATACATACTGGGCCAATGTTGTGCGATGAGTGTGCCGTAGGTACTGTTACAGTTTAGCGGTAGGTATAGTGAAAAAAGTGGGTGAAACACGGAGATATTTGTTTTTAACACGAACTTTGATTTTACTAAGATATATATAATGGTGTCGATTCTGATGTAATTGTTGCCGTTGTTGAGAGAGGTCTCACGTATTAAAATGAAAAGAGAGGCAAATAATTTTAGTCTTGTCAGATTGGTTTAGTTTAGTGAGTAGTATGACAGAATCGAGGCCAATTCTCCCTTGTTTGTCTGATCTTAGGCAATAAGTTAGCCAGCACAGATAAGTAACAAAATAATTATAGAAGCACAGAGCACGCAGCGTAGGTATAGGTATAGGCCTCCCACTAGGTGGACCGACGACATAGTAAGAGTCGCTGGCATCCAGTGGATGCAAAAGGCAGGCTGTCATTCAGTGTGGAGGTTAAAGGGGGAGGCCTATGTTCAGCAGTAGACGTCTTCTGGCTGATGATGATGATGATGATGAGAGCAGAATTCCAACCGGCCGGCGGAAAACAATGGCGCGTAAGTAAACATGAATTTACATCTAAGTACCTACCTATAAAATATTAACATGACCGATTGATTTCATGAATGCAGACTCTAATACAATATTATGCTTGTTTTGAACGCACTTGGTAAACATATCCTACCGTTAAACAAAGAACGTATTGAAAATAATCAAGAGTGCAAATTCTACTCACATATTTTTATATCTGCAGAAATAGATAAAACCAACTCAATGTTTGTAAATAACAACAAAGCAGCTGTATCGCACGCAACGGACGTGAGGTGGCGGTAAACCGTGGTGATGTACTAAAATAGCCAATAGGCACAGTGAGTCAAGCCATACCTACCCATACCTATAGTCTTGTGCAGTTTGCGAACGAAGAACGAACTAGTTAGATAGAGCGGTCCCACAGGCGAAACTACGCGAACTATTTTACATATCCTCCTCTCCTTGATTTGTTCGATGAGACTGGCTTGTAATCTTCACTCGCTCACACTGCACATGCGCTTTTCTTCTTATCTTATCATAGTTTGTTTAGTTGTTCGGTTAGTGGAGCGCAGTGTATTTATGGTAAGTGGCAAGACAAGGCTGGTTGGCCAATTTTGGCATGGTTCGCCGTCCGCCGGTTCGCTAAGGAGTTGCAAACTAAACTGGGTCGCGAAGTTATAGGTATTATGCGTAGGATCTGGAGCTCGAATTTTGAATCGCTCGTGTGATTTCGAAACGCAAATAATAGGTATATCATGCGAAGTGAAAGGTTTTCTATTGATAGAAAGCAAATTCTAAAGATTCGTTCGTTGCGTTAGCTATTTCAGTAATGCGACTTTTGCTTGAGATTTCGTTCGAAAGTCAGTCAATTCGTAGTCAGCGATTGAAAAATCTCCCCTTTCTCTAGTTCGAGACGAGAGCTGACGAACTAAAAAAACGACGTACATCGCTAGGAAGCTGCGAACTAAACTGAGCGCTCAGGTTGCGAACTAAGTACTATGCGCAAGACTACCTATATATAGCCAAGTAAATTGAATGTCTGTTTATTATACATTGCTGAAGATGAATGCACCGGCTATACTGCAACTTATAGCTTACTGCACGCGATGTTGTTACCAACTGCTCTGGGAAACTGGGAATCGCTGTGAATCACATCACATTTCAAACTCATAATAATAAAAATAGGAAAATGTATGTGTGTGCGTGTGTGTGTGTGTGTGTGAGTGTGTGTGTTTGTTATATGTATGTATATGTATGTATGTTCGCACTCTCTGGCCACATTTCCTTCCACTAATAAGCTTTTAGAATTGTATTTAATTTAGTTTTATTTTCATTATTAACTTTATGTTGTTGTAGATTTAGATTATATAATCCCTATGTATAATTTTCTTGTGTTTTTTAAATACCTAGAATAAATTTAATATCAGTCCCAAAGACTTTCCTAGGTAGTTGTAGGAAATTGTGAAAACCTTTGCTACCTATAGTTTGTGTTTGATAGCCCAATTAGTATATTCATGAGTTATCTCCTTGCCATATTCGAATATCAGGTACCTATGTGTACTAGGGCTTCCATTCCGATATTGGAAGCCCTAATGTGTACCTAGTATCATTGAATACGCCTGATGAATTTTGATTGCGTTTAATCACGCGAGAATTATTCTTGTAATTTTGTCGAAGGTAATTTACCTACGTAGGTAGGTACCTATTTTTTACTATCAATGTATAATTTAGACACCTTAGTACTATTTATTAAATATAATTTTAAAATTAAACACTTTTACTCAATGGATTTTATCAGTCGTACGTGTAAGTATTTAACATTATTTTAATTACAGACGTTTCGAACACTTTGTAGGTAAACACTCTAAAGTAAAACAACAAATATTATAATACTGGCCGAGTGCGAGTCAGTGACCAATTTCTTCTCACCACCGGTTCTCGTACGTCAGGCGCGGGGGGGGTACTTGGATGGGTGTCTTCTTGCAGAACTTTTTTTTACTATAGGTAGTAGTTATCAATTTATGTGGTGGTACGGAACTCTCAGTGCGCGAGCCCGACTCGCACTTGAACTTTATTTTCGATTGAGAAGTAGTGTTCCACAAGGGATCTTCCGCGATGACGTAGATTTTATAGTACAATTTCCTAAACTCAACAGGCAGACGATATCACTCGGTAGAAAGTGGTATATTGGTTTGACAATAATGATCACTAGAATTATTAAAAAATGTATATTTTGATGAAGCTGCCAAAGTTAGGTAGAATTGGAAAAACTTGTAGGTAAATATCTGTTTACAAAAGCTAAGTATTTTGCTTACAAACAATTGATAACAGTAAATTTTAAGGCATCACTTCATCAGCTGCAACATTTTTTATCAGATATAAGATACTAACAATTGTATGGAATTTGTTTGAAATGATAAGGATATTTTATTTGTCTTGATAAAGCTGATTATGCAAGGATTATTATATATCTCTAGGGCAAAGTACAGCGCATTTTATCGTGCTATCTTGAAAAGTATAATACGACGGATAAAATGCATTGTTAGATAAACATAATGTACAGTGGGACAAAGCTCTAAATGTTCAATCATGCTTATTTTATTATTAGCTTGCTCGCGCGGCTTTGCAACGCAAAAAGTACGCTCATTGGTAGCAAAATATGTGTACAGTGAAACTAAGCATGCTATTTTGTGAGCATGTGTGTTACAACTTTACAGTGTGACTTGATAGGAATTTTCCATCAAATCGCGTCACACTGTTATCCTGAGTGTGACTTTCTGGGGATACTCCAGGAAAAGACATTCGTTAAAAGTACTTTTAATGGTTTTTCTCCTCGTTAGAACACTAACACGCCTGTTGGTTGACAAAGATGTTGTCGCTGATAAAGCACATACTTGGTAGAATCTACATTCACTCTGGCCTTAAGAAGACCTAACTAGATTGTATTATGTTATCTCTCAGGAAACAAGGAAGCTGGCAGGTTTGTCCAATCCTTGTACAGTGTACAGTACAGATTGACAACGTAGAAACAAAACTTTTAATGCTATGGTAGTAAGCAGTTGTACTTCACATGGAACACAGAACAGGGAGCGCAATCCATTCTTTTGCAGTACTTAATAAAAAACAATTTTGGAATCGCTGCGCGATTGCCGACTTTACCAAAAATAACGACTTAATTATGAATGACTGCCTCGATGTCCTATGGCGGAAATGAAATGGATGGTAGGATGAATAGATGGTAGAATGAATGAATGGTAGTATGAATGGATGGTAGGATGGATGGATGGACGGATAGTCGGATGGTAGGCTTGGAAACTAACACTGACGAGGAAACAGGATAACAGCTGCTGTAGTTCAAATTTTAACCACGTTCTTTAAAAGCCGTGGCGCTGTAGATGCAAACACATCACTGTACTTTGTCATTACTGTACTTTGTGGGTGAGAAATCTTAATCTAAAAGGCTGATAAAACATAAGTGAAAAAGAATGTAACAAAAAAATATTTTATTTAAAAAAATGCATTAAGTACATCTAATATTACATAACCCTTACCTATCTAAATATTCTACTTGCTAATTTCACTAAAGCCTGTTGCACACTGCAGAGTATAAGCTCCGTTCGGTGATGGATGATCGCTGATAAATGCAGTAAATTGCAAGCTGAATTAAAATACTTTATTTCCATTTAAATTTATATATTTTTTCCTTTTTGACTGGTAACTTATTATTTTATAATAGGACTAGCAGACCTGACAGACGTTGTCCTGTCTTAGAAATGTCAAACACGCAAAGTCAAAATTGAAAATCTTATTTATTTTAGACCTTGGGTTACATTATTGGAGTTTAAGGTAAGTTTTTAGTAAGGATCCCTATTTAAAAAAAATATATAATATAGCCTATGTTACCCGGGGATAGTGTAGCTTCCCAACAGTGAAAGAATTTTTCAAATCGGTTTAGTAGTTTCGGAGCCTATTCAATGCAAACAAACAAACAAACAATCAAATCTTTCCTCTTTATAATATTAGTATAGATAACTAGCAAGACAAAAAACTTACTAACGAGTAACACTGACTCAATGGGATGACTTGATTTGAAAATAGAATTGTATTTTGCGGAACATCGACTCGAAAGAAGAGAAGAATGGGATGGAAATTATTTATCGAGTCTCACTGTTACTTTTAGTGACTGTCTTTTCCTGGAGTATCCCCAGAAAGTGACACCCAGGATGACAGTGTGACGAAATTTGATAGAAAAATCCTATCAAGTCACACTATAAAGTTGTAACACATATGTTCACAAAATAGCATGCTTAGTTTAACTGGACACATATTTTGCTACCAGTGAGCGTGTATTTTGCATTGCAAAGCCGCGCGAGGAAGCTAATAATAAAATAAGCAATACCGCAAAAGCTTAAAAAATAATATAAGCATGATCGCGAAAGTTAAAAAATTACTATAAGCATGATCGTTTTAATGAAACCTGTTCATAGGACATCCTCTTCTAACTTCTACCCTCGCCTCAAGTATAGCGTGCTCGAAAATCAAATAAGAGTTGACTTTGAGCACACTAGTAACGAGCATGCTCATTTTTAAACATGCTTTTGGGCTAGAAATGAACATGTCTGTCTATATGTATGTTCCAATCTTCTTTCGTAGGAGGATTCCTAGCGAATCACATCCACGATAACACTGACTCGTTGGGAAGTCATGATGCGCATCGTGTGCAACAGGTTTTAAAATCCGTAGGATATTATTGTAACAAATTAAGCACCATTTTCCATACTTTCACTTTCCGCATTTTTAATCTAGTTTACAAACAAAAATATAGTGCTAACAGACGAGACGGACTTGGTTGACGGACCGCCGTCCAACCAACGGTAGAGAAAGAGAAAAATTATTTTGTATATGAATTCTAGTGTAATTCCGCTTCTACGTCGTTTCGAGTACAATAAAGATTTTGGGACAAACTATTCCGCAAAACAGACAAACTAACTTCCGCAAAGTAACGCCTGATTCAATCAACTAGAAAAATTATCTTTCTCTCCCGTTGGTCAGACGGCGGTCCGTCAACCAAATCCATACGTCTGTTAGCACTTCTGGGGTTACCACAACCTCGTGAACATTCTTATAATAATCTACTTTGATATTTGTCTCGCTCTCTCTGCTAATAAGAGAGCAAGACAAATCTCAAAGGAATATTAATATTAAACGAATATTGTGCAACATGTATTGTTAAAAAAGAGGAACAAAATATCTTGACGAAAATGAAACATATTGTCATTTTGCTTATGGACGGATACTCCAACCATTTAAGTGTTAAGTAGAGATCAAAATAATATTAAAATACATTATTAATATATCGTACATTTTGTGATTTAGCGATCCACTTCTTACCCCGTACATACAACTAAACTGACTTGCTGTCAGCATTGTGAATTTGTGACGTTTCTCCATACAAAGGACTCCGGCCTCCGTCGCTGGTGTCGGACGCGAATGAATATACATTGCGATCACAGTAGCTTTACCTAGTCTGTGATTCCATTATATAAAGCACTGCATTACTGCCACGCTGATAATGATATGAGTTTCCAATATACGGCGTGGCCTTAAAGATGATATCAAAAAGAAAAAAACTATATTTCACCAAAAGTTCCACAAAAATACGTGATAATTTAGGTACGATTTTTTTAGTTTACTATTTAAGATTAATAATATTTTTCCGTTTTTTGTTTTTCTTTTGGTTTTCTATTGTCGATAACGAACGTACTACAACGACAACAAAAACGCTAAAACAAAAACGAAAATCACGTTTTTAAAGTCATTTAGGCAGAGAAGAAATGCTTTGAAAAAATGTAACCCGAAAACTACGAAAACCGCAGAACATAATAATATATTTTCATGGAACTTTTACCATGACGGATCAAAAAAAATCGTTTTGACGTCAACTTTTGGACTTGTCTGTATGGTGCGCGCGCATATGACGACGTCATCGACCAACGCAAAGTCAGCGCAGCGTAAGAACAAAATTAAATCAAGCCGAAAGATTCACGCGCGCTCTTTAATTGTGTCTTAACGTGTTATAAAATAAAGCTATTTATCCTAAATTATTATAACACGGGCTTGACGATAATGTTTCTATCGGTCGAGACGATCGACCGGTTTCGGAGCCATTAGAGCCCCTTCCTCAGGAGGTCTCGACCGATAGAAACATTATCGTGAGTGCAAGCCGGTGTTATAATAATTTATAATGAATCCTCACGCGAGTTTTCATGAAGTATTTATCCTATATCATCACATAACTTAAATTTATCACAGCCACGTCACGCGTACATTTTCTTCAAGTCCTTCCTCAATATTTTCCCCGAAGCAGTTTTGGGGATGTCCTTAACAAACATAACCTCTTCAATCTTTTTGTACACAGCCACTTTGTTAGCGACGAAATCTTGTAGTTCTTCTTCCGATGCGTTTTGCCCATTTTTCCTGGTAAAGAATAAAAAAACATTAATTATATTATGGAAACTGACGTGGTTTTCAGCACGTCACGTTTTACTCACGTTAGATTAAGCTCACTATTAGATTAGAATCTAGTCTAATAGTCTAATCTAATCATTAGATGGTCACTCTGACTATAGTTTCAACTGCATTAGGCGGTCTTTTTCAAGGTGAATGCACGTGCGCGGCTAATGCGGTTGAAACTATAGTCGGAGTGAATACCTGAGTAATTCCCGTGTAATATTAATAAAAGTATATTAATTAAGTATTAGGTGTATGCAGAGTATGCACCTAGCAGATTTTTTCACGATTTCTGCATTTTAGGTTTCCAAACCCCAAAAACGCATTTAAGATGCACAGTAATTCCTTGCCAAATGTAATATAGATTGGTTCAAAAGCTTTTTTTAAAGAACTAGGAAAAAATACGTAGGTCAGTAGAGCACCTTCGAATGTTTCCTAAGAACTTTGTAAAGCTTCATGCAGCTATGGAAGGTTTACTATAGAACTATGAAGATCAGTAGAGTACATTTGAACATTTACTAAGAATTTTGTAGAGCTGCATATAGCTATGGAAGGTTTACTATAGAACAACGTAGATTAATAAAGCACCTTCGAACATTTACTAAGAATCTTTAGAGCTACACACAGCTATGGCATGTTTACTGTAGAACTATGTAGATAAGTAGAGCACCTTCGAATATTTACTAAGAACTTCATACAGCTACATACAGCCATGGAAGGTTTACTGTAGAACTATTTAGATCAATAGAGCACCTCCGAACATTTACTTAGAACTTTGTAGAGCTACATACAGCTACGAAAAGCTTACAAGGCTTACAAAGAGATACGTGGAGCATATTAGAACTACGAAAGATCAGCTCAAAGCTACCTAGCGTTACCTAGCGTTAGCCTAGATAATATTATTGTTGTAATTTTTATGTTATCCTTGTTTTGTGGTATTTTAATAAAGAGTTTTGTATTGTATTGTATTGTTACATACCTGATAATGAAAGCTTTAGGTGCTTCGCCGTAAAATTCGTGAGGCACTCCAATGACGGCAGCGTCGGCGACTGCGGGGTGCGAACGGAGAATGCTTTCCAGTTCCGCCGGCGCTACTTGCATACCTTTAACCTGTAATTTTCAAAAAGACAGATATATTACAATACTGTACTGGCCGGCAAATCAGACAAATCAGACGAATCAGCACATGTGAGCTGGCATACATAGATTTTGAAATCAGTAAAAAACCAAAAATATGCATATCATGCTCTGTATTTTTAATCTGATGACTTAATTATAAATGCTGCGCTGCCTGAATAGGTGTTTCTTGATAGTTACCTACTATCTGGGTGTTTTTGAGTCGAGAGTGAGCCCGTTTATACATCTATTAAAAATAATAACTAGATGTTGTTGCTGGATCATTTTGTTACGGGCATTGTTATTTATTTATTTTATTTATTGCACAATGTACGGTTCATAAATATAAAAAAATTAAAATAGTTATTCAGTACATAGACCCTATTTCTCCTTTCATAACTTGTAGTAGGGGAAAGCAACATAATTTACCTTAATAAGTTCTTTTATCCTATCAGTAATTAAGACCCCGCTTCCCGGCTTGAAGTAGCCCAAGTCTCCGGTCTTGAAGTACCCATCTTCAGTCATAGTTTCTGCAGTGGCTTTAGGATTTTTGTGATAACCCTTCATGACTACAGGCGCTTTCACGCACATTTCCCCAGTCTGAAAAGCAAATAAGTATTATACCTAATTAAATTATGCTATTATTAAAGTACCTATTATTGTTAGGCTGTTGCTTGTTGACTTTCATATAAATATTCTACCCCTTTTTGCCCCTCTTAATACAGCCCTTTCGCAAATTCCTTTCTTAGCGGACCTCTACAAGCCATAAGAAACCTGCTAAATTTCAACTTCGTAGGTGAAGTAGTTTTTGAGATTTCGTGATGAGTTAGTGATAGAATTTCGCTTTTATATATATAGACTAGCTGAATCCCGCTACTTCGTACGCGTAGAGCTCGGCCTTCGGCCTCGCTACTAAACCTATATGCTATAAACCTCACGGAGCCCGAGACCTTTCCAACGAATGCAAACCGTGGAAATCGGTTCGTGCATTCTGGAGTTATAGCGTCAGGAAGGAAAACCCGACTTATTTTTATATAGTAGAGATAGATAGATTCAAATAAATATTATAATGAATCTTAGATTTCAGAGAAAAACTAAAGTAAAAAAAAGTAAAAAAGACGCTTATGAGATTTGATAAAACAAAATAACGAAGTAGAAGCCCGAGGAGTTTACTGCTAGCTATTAAAGAGTTCCACAATCCGTCTACCAGCTCCATCACCAGGCCATCGTCACCAAGTGTCATCATTATCAGCCTATCATTTTCCCACTGCTGGGACACAGGCCTTCTCTCAGAGAAAATATGGGCCTAATCCGCCATGCTGGCCCAGAGCATGTTGGTGAATGTCATATGTCCTTGACTTTTTTTGAGTTTGACGAACATGATAGGCCGATGGTGATGGTGAAGGGTCAGGGGTCTCATTTAGCAGTCATTGAATCGGGGTAAGCGATGTTGGCGCTCACCAATGGCTCGCCACAAGCCAGCAATATTCTTACGAGTGTTTACAACCAGCATATCAATTATGGGGGGTAGTAAAAGCATATATGAATAATCTAATCAACTTTAGGTGTACTAATACCCTCATTGTTTCAGTAGATATCTTATCAGAAGATAGTGTTGAAGACCCCTTAGTAAAAATGTATAACCAATGGAGGTGAGTATTTACGATTATTTAGCTTTAGGTTTATCGCACACTAATACCTATATTATCGCATCACAGATAAACAATCTAGTCATTTTATTTGTAAAACTAATAAAACTTTGTACAACATCATGCTAAACAAAAAAAAAAGTTTTATTTTTTCACTGATGTATTTCGGGTATCTGCTACAGTCTTACATTCAAAATGCCAGCAAAATTGATCAGAATTTGTGGTTTTTATTCATTTTTAGGGTTCCGTACCTTAAAAGGAAAAAACGGAACCCTTATAGGATCACTTCGTTGTCCGTCTGTCTGTCCGTCTGTCTGTCCGTCTGTCCGTCTGTCTGTCCGTCTGTCCGTCTGTCAAGACCCTTTTTCTCAAGAACGCGTAAAGGTATCAAGTTGAAATTTATACTAAATACTTGGGCCTACGGTTTCTTTCGGCTGTAAAAAAATAAAAGTTGTAAGTCAACGCAATCAAAAGATATGAACGTTTATGTCTCATATTTTGCGATTTTACAGGGTAACCAAAACCTATAGGGTACTTCCCGTTGACCTAGAATCATGAAATTTGGCAAGGGGCAAGGTCTCATAGCACATATATAGGAATAAATCCGAAAGTTATAAATTTGAAGTTATATCATTTAAAAATAATTATTTTGCTATTACAAACTTACATTTTGTGGTTGGAATGTATGGAAGAACCTTATAGTCAACTACAAAGTTACGTTTGTCTTTCAATATTTCAACTTCAGTCAGTTTTTTTTTTGGACTCCCGTTTTGAGGGTTCCATTGGACGGAACCCTCAGAGCACGAGTCCTACTTGTACTTGTCCGGTTTTTTTATAATGCTATTGCAGCTGTTCGAACAAATAATTCCTTGGACTCATTGCGGCTTTTGTAATTTTCATTCATACTACATTACTGCACCAGCAAGTATCAGAAGCATTTATGGACTAACTTGAAAATGTGGCTATTATCGTATATCCATATACCCACATTTAATATAATAAATAACAAGTGGATTCTTCAAATATAATGGACACATTAAAAATCATGTTTGAGAGTTAATATTTAATACTTACTTGTCCAACAGGAACTGCTTCGCCAGTAACCGGGTCAGTAAATTTAAGAGTGACTCCAGCCATCGGCTCCCCACACGCTGAGTAGTCCACATTCTTGGTCTTTTTGAAGGTAGAAGTCGCGAGAGAGGTAGTTTCAGTCGCGCCGAAGCCTTGGTTGAACTCGATATCTTTCTAAAAGGTGCATAATAAGAGGTTAGACTAGGTACCAACGAAGTTCATGTTTAGGACGTGGAAGGACGGGTTTATGGGTTTAAGGGTTCTGTGCCTAGATTTACAAAATAATTTCCAAACTTTGGTTCCGTGCATAAAAGCAGTACGCAACAGTAACGAGGTCATGTAAATAGAAATAGTTGGATGGCCGAAGAGTGATATATACATACATTTTATTCCGAAAATGTTAGGGGTCCCGAGTCCACGAATATCTATAATTATCAATAAAAAACCGCATAACAATTAGTAAATAAGCAATTTCGTTTACATAGATGACATATTTTTCAAGTTATTAATATGGGCAGGACACGTGGCCAGGATGCACCCTGATAGATGGGCCCAGAGGATCACACAGTGGGTGCCTGAAAACGGACGAAGGAGCCAAGGCAGGCCTAGAAAACGCTGGCGCGATGACCTCGACACGTTCCAGATACAGTGGTTAAGTCTGGAGGGTGACCGCACTGTCTGGAAAGAATTGGGGGAGACCTTTGCCCAGGAGTGGGACAGTATAGGTTACCAAAAAAAAAAAAAATTATATCACATTTATTGCACCATTCGAAGTTTGCATTATTTCATTACTTCCTAGAATTCGATCCTTATTAGCGACAGTGTTAAATGAGGTAATACAGTGTGTTTTTAAAAATTACAATAATACAGTGTGTTTTCAAAAAATTCGTTCATTGATGGCTAGTTTTTTTTAAAAGTCAAATCATGCAGTTTTAGTTTTCATAAAAATTGGGCATGAGACTCCTTAGGGTACTTTTAGCTATTCCTCATAGTTTCAGATTTGGCCATCCACGCCCACTTGAAAAATTCACCCGTATAATAATATATGACATATAATGCCTTTATCTCTTACCCCATGCTCTCTAACCTTGCAAATAACAAATTTTCTTAGGCATTGTTTCAAAACGCTTTGTTAATGCTAAACCATTTTTTTGGTGTTTAACTTTTACAAGACCTTGAACTTGTCTGAAGCAGAAGTAAGAAATTTTAGAAATTGTCAATTTTTTTCTCGTTAGTCTCATCTCTGGTGGCACCTACTATTACTGGGGTGTATGATAACTTGACTCGAAGTAACACATCACAAAAATTATGTCACAATAATATGTTGTTCACGTTATGATAATTATTTGAGAATTTAACACGACCATTCTTATTATGATTGTCACGTTTAGAAATAAGCAAAATTTTATTGTTTGTCGAAGCGAGCAAAATTGTTAGTATCTACCATGTCACTACATCATCTTGACACTCACGAAAAAAAGCATTTTTTGTTAAGTTCTAACATATCTTACTTCTGCTTCAGAGAAGTACCAGAGACCAGAGTATAATAGGTACAATCAAGGAAGATAAACTAAACTTGACCGCGATACTAGCGTTACGGTAATTTGTAGAACTCTTTCGTACATTATCTGACTGCAGCGCTTACGAAAGTTCGAGACAACCTATAGGACGCTCAAATTACGGCGCCATCTAAGTTCATACCGTTTTTAGGCAAATTTCCAGGGTACGCTCTAATGTTCCGCTATTGTCTTTCCTCTTAGTCTATCTTCCTTAGTACAATGTACCAATGACCATTATACTCTGGTCTCTGGTGGCACCTACTATAACATACTCGCAGAGGTCTTAGAGTGCGGGTGAACATTATGACGTGTAAACAGCATATTTTTTTTATTCTGGTGATTGCGTGTCAGTTCTGCACGACCTAATTCTTTTCTGTCCATTATTCTATCAAACGGCCATCGGCCAGGTTGAGCACAAAAAAGCAACACTTTTCATGGTTGAAACGCTTCGATTCCACTTTAATTGTGCGAACCCTGCCTGAATGGGTGTTCCCTGATAGTAACAATCTAGGCATCTTCCTGTCACGATTAGATCGGCTTCTTCTTGACAAGTATGCTCTATTGTAGATCACATCAGGCAAGGTGGCAGTCAAGCGCAAGCCTATTATTATAGAAAAAAAGTTAATATTAAATGTGTATATCTTGGAATTACCAACGGAAGACCTGGGGTATTGCGGACAACTGCTATTGCGGCACCAAACTAACGTTAAATCCGCTCAGTTGGAAAATCACGCGACTGCTAACCTTATCTGGGCGCGTTAAGGTTCACGTTCACGTGATTTTCCAACTGAGCGGATTTAACGTTAGTTTGGTGCCGCAATAGCAGTTGTCTGTAAGGGCCCCAGGATATTGCTGGAAAAGAGTCGTAGTCGGACCTACGTTAGCTCAAATCTTCGACTGGCTAGAGACGCGAAATCCGGTCCGATGGCATCCTCTTACGTCGGAAACCAAGACCTGTAAAAAAGTTAAGAAAACTGTGTTGTGATAATGTTACCTTGCTTTTCTCGAGAATGGCGTGAACATCAGAGGCGGCTAGAGGTGCGGCTCCGCAGCATATGTGCCTAACATTCCGATAATGTTCTGCTTTGATATCCGGGTGCTTGCCCAGAAGGATTGCTGCAATAAAAAAATGATATAGAAGCTACTTGTTTTTAAGTGGTCCACACTTGTCTATAGGTCTATATTTAAATAATATAGAAAAAAAAATCGACGACTGGCAGGATTGTAAGTTCCAAGTCAAACGGGTAAACGCCCCCCTACTGCTCTTAGCCACTGAGCTACGGTCGCTTATCAATATTTTTTATTTCTTTGTCAAATCTGTAGTGTGTTTCCGCTTTAACGTCCCATTAAGTACGATAAGGAATTTAGGGTCAATTATTTTTGTTTTACTAATAACCTAACTTAAAACAAAAATTAATAATACCTACTTCGAATTTTTCAACTGTAATTTAGTTAACTTTATTTAAAATACTGTTTTAAACTATCACGGTTGTTTAACTTTATTTATCATCATCATCATATTCATCATCATCATCATTTAAGATTAACAGAAACAGAAATATTCAATTAACAGAAAATATTGAATAAAATTGTCGTGTATCTGTGGCACCGTAGCTCTCAAACGGCTAGACTGGTTTTGAATTAGTTTTTAGTTTTAAACTACTTAGTCAAGGTCGTAAAATGTTTTAAACATTTTTAATAACAGTTTTAAACATTTTTATACTCACCAACAGGGGGAACGATATACAGCAAGTTAACAGCTTGGTTCCTCATGATGTCCATAAAAAGACTAGCTGAGAACTTAGACATGGTGACCAGCTTGCATCCAAGATTAAGATGGCCAACTAATGTCACTACCAGACCGTAGATATGGAAGAATGGCAGAAAGCATGGTAGGACGTCCTGATTGTTTCCTGTGAAAGTACAAAAGCAGTACATGAACTTTTGTGTAGGTAACTATTTAATACCCAATAAATAATATCTGCAATAGTTTATTGCAGACATTATGTAGGTACATGGAGTTCTTAAATTAACATGTTTAAATATAAAGTAATACATATGACCCTATTTGGGTATGGCATGGCATGGCATGGCATAATGAACTAAAACCACTATGCTTTATACTACTCTGAATACGTAATTTTTTTGTCATGATGTGTTTTTGATGGACATTTTTAAATGTTGAAGAATTATATCTCACATTATCAATGTCAGTAAATTAGTTTTCGTGATTAATGGAATATTTGATGCACATACCTAATAGACTAACAGACGTGTGGATTTGTTTGACGGACCGCAGTCTGAACAACGGGAGAGAAAGAGTCCTCTTTGTCTCCCGTTGGTATGGACGGCGGTCCGTCAACCAAGTCCGTCTCTTCTGTTAGCGCTATAATCACAAAAACATAAAATACATGTAAATATAATATATATGTATATAATTTTTTTTTTTTATTAAAATAATCCATATTTTATTATGCAAAGAACAGAAAATTAACGAAAGCTTAAAATATTAACTAAAACCCCAAACTACACTACAAACTAAATATTTAAAATAAATAAAAAATAAAACAATCAATCAAATAACCCGCCCCTAACTGTACCTGGTGCAAAGGTGCCCATAATGCTAGCAGCATTGCCACGCTGAATGGCTATGGCCAACCTTTGCACCAGGTACGAGCCGGAGCGAGGGTCGTTATTTTTTTCCCTCAACCTGCGCCCCAACTCGCCAATGAAGCTTCTGGCTTCAGTGGCCCAACTGCCCATGGTCTCCACGGCAATCGGTACAAAAATGTAATGTGACACCATAGCTGCATACTTCAGCCGCTTCATGCAAGCGGCATTCTCAGCTGCAGCTGCTGGGGAGTGTACCGTACGACCTAGGTGGGTGGCAGCTACTGTGCTGACGCAAGTAGCGTCCCACACCAAGCACTTGCCGTTTTTCCACGGTACCAGTGTCAAGCCGTCCGGTCTCTTGCCATCCGATCTGCAAAGACCAGGTGGTTCAAGCACACAAGGTATGTTAGCTGAAACAAGGGCTCTCCGAACTATGTCATTAAGGGCATGGTGACGAGGAAACCTACCTGAGCAGCGACGACAACTCAAAGCGTGATGGCCATTAGCCTCCACCATGGAACCGCAGATGCATAAGTGTGGTTCACACACCTTGCAGCCCAGACGGAAGGCCACAGCCACGCGCAGTGAGTCGTCGTCCATTAAAGTGCCCAAGTGAGGTGAGGGCAGCGCGTATAACCATGCCCCGGATTCAGACTGTGACACAGCTCTGAGTCTAGCCAAGTCAGCGCCTGTGGAACTCTCCAACAACTGCTTTTGTATCCGTTTTGCCCCGATGTCATCCCATGCACGCTGAACATGCAATGCCCCAACCGGGCTGGATGCGCCCGTGTTGAGGGCCAACCAGGCTGACACAGCATCTGAAACAAATGGAATGCTCGCCCCGACACCATTGGAATGTAGTATTACAGTGACGAGGTCTGCTACTCCATGAGCCGATGCCAAGAAAGCCGGAAGGCCTACATCACGTGCGCACCTCAACCCAAGACCCCCATACCGGATTGGGAGAGCCGCCTGAATCCACTGTGTTTCGTCAAGGGAGACATTTAAAACAGTCTCGACCGTTGACTTTAAAACTTTATCAAAGCAAGCAATCTCACCAGGACAGATCCAGGTAGGGGCGGTCCGCAAGAGATAAGTCATTTTGGGAAGGGCAAAGCACGTGCGCAGCAAAACAATCGCAACATGCGCTGAAAGACCTCTGAGGCGCTCCTGAGCGTTAAGGAGAAACTCTTTATGGGAAGTTAGTGCGGCAGGCAACCCTTCAAGGAAAATAGGAGACCCTAGAAGGGTGAAAGTATTAGGAGTAAGTTCCTTGAGGCCTGGTAGTAACGCACTAAAGCGTGAAAAGTGTATGCGAGCTCCAGCACCACAGGGAAAATATTCGCATTTAGAGGGATTTACCTCCAGACCTAGTTCTTTCAGGCGAGGGATAAGATCCGCCAGGTCATGGTACACATCTTCTAGAGATCCACCAATGGTGCCATCATCAAGATACCACACGTTCAGTGCAGATTTAAGATCCGAAATAGCCATGTGGATAGCAAGACTAAAAACTAGTGGCCCCAGCGGATCCCCCTGTTGCGCTCCTACTTGAGAAGAGATAACAGAGTTGTTAAAAAAGAGATGTGATGGTGAATAATATACCTGATAAAGAAAAGGGTAAAGGCTGGGAATTTTATCCTTAACTTCACTCAGGAGTACGTCTCTTTCAATAGTGTTGAAAGCGTTGCGAACGTCAAGTTTCAGCAATACACAATTTACGTTACTTGGGTCCATGACGAAGGCTCGTGTTGCATGAATAGCGGCCTCACACCCCCGACGCGTCCCAAATCCTAGCTGGTGTGGTTGTAGGTACTCGGACATTGCCTCTCTCACAGACCAGCAGGCCAACTTGGCCGTCAGCCGACGAAAAACGCTGCCAATAGCAATGGGCCTCACCCCTCCATCCTTCTTTGTGAGGGCACAAAGAGATGCTCCATATAGATATGGGCACACTTGCAGATTCAGCTGGCCACTCAACAGGAAGTTGGCAAGTTTCGTCAAACATCCTAACAAGCGCTGACTATTTTCACCCGCTGAACTAGATGCGAGTTCTTTTAAATGTCCTGGGCGAATCCCATCTAAACCCGCCGCAGAACCGCTATAAAAAGAACTCAACGCCCGCGAGACATCCTCCACTGACACCGTTACTGGCGAATAAGATGCGTCAGGCGCCGGTGGGAAACTGAGCGATATATATAATTAACTGTATATAATTATATATTTTTCTTTTATATATATATATATAAAAGAAAAATATATAATTATATATATATATATATATATATATATATATATATTTTATATATATATATTGTTTTTTATCTGTACATAAAATATCATCGATTTTTAAAACAGTCATTGTTAAATATGCACATTTTATGGTCTTAGATTTTTGTTTTATTTCAAGGCCGAAGCCGTTTTATAATGATGCATATTATTGTCATTTCATAGTAACAAACTTTATCATACTGCTCAGATAGGTACCTAAGTCTCACGTGGTCTCACCCTCTTATTGCTCTATCATTGTGACAAACATTTAAAATCATTATGGAAGTAATTCCGTCCTTCTTACATTTTAGATAGGCTTGCTTTTGACTACAGGGGACTGGGATGGAGCATGCTTGCTTAGTAGAAAGCTGTTTACTTTTGATTTACTTGCACTTTTCGGGGAACAAAGACTACAACCGAGCCCCTTTGTGTATAAAAAATACAAAATCAAAGTGCTTTGCGAGTCCATAAGGAATTTCCACCAAGCGAGGTGCATTGATCGCGTTTGTCTGGACATTCACAAGAAAAGAGCGAGCTGGATTAAATAATGCAATACTTACCAGGGTCATCATCATCATCAGCCAAAAGACGTCCACTGCTGAACATAGGCTTCCCCCTTAAAACTTCACACCGAACGACAGTCTGCCATCTGCATCTACTGGATGCCCGCGACTCTCACGATTTCGCCATGCACTCAAAGAAATACTTCAACATTCATTCTAGTTGCGCTGTTGTATCGCATTACTTTCATATAGGTTTCTAAATCATCAGCCAGAAGACGTCCACTGTTGAACATAGGCCTCCCTTTAACATCCACATTGAACGACAGTCTGCCTTTGAAACTTAAAATAACTGAAACTTTAAAATTGAAACTATGAAATTGAAACCTACCTTGCGTCAAATTCGGAAAACACGTCTCCCCTTGCTGCATACATTCAATAGCCGACATCAGATTCAAATAACTAATTTCCACGCCCTTAGGCAGTCCTGTGGTACCACTAGAAAACGGTATACAAGCTACGTCATCCAGCTTCTTCTCAATCTTATCCAGCAGACTGTAGTCTACTTCCCCTGATTCAGCTAATTCTGAGTATCTGATAACACCGGGAGGTACAGGATCATTTGGGTTGTCTAAGAAAACGATTTTGATGTTTTTGTTTTTTATTCCTTTCAGGATGGATTCGTAGCATTGTGGGATGGTTATGATGACTTTTGGCTCAGTTAAAGTGACTTGGTGGTCGATTTCAACTGGAATAAATGATAAACAATGTTATTTTTAGGGTTCTGTTTACTGTAAAGAACAAGTTTTCTGTCAAAAACAAAAATAAAGCAAGTATCCAGATTATCCAGTGTGAGTTTTTGTATTTACCAAGTTTATTATATTTTATCAATTTTAGGAAATCTTATTGTTAGGTATAAAGCTTTAACTAATATTAATGAGGCACAAAGGGCCATTTAAAAGATTTCACACGAACATATAAATTAATTCACTAAAAACTAGTAGACTATGTACCTTTTTTGGACAAAAGTAAACGCTTGTTAATTCGTGCGTTGCTGGACAGATGTGTTAAAAATAACTCAATGTCGTGTTGAGAAGCTACAGCAAACTAACTGAGGCTTGCTTTAACAGGTAACTATTGTTTCTGTAATTAGTACTCGATCTGTAGGTAAACAGAGAGCATGGTCAAAGGATCGGAATTAAACGGATCAGCAATAGTTTTTTTTTTTTTTTTTTTAATTATATTAGAATGGCTGTCAAGGCAAAAATTTTAGAACTGTATAATTTAGTTTAGAAAAATGTACATCAGAATCGATGCCTGGTTACAGATTTTCCTTCTCATTTCGGTTCTATTTACTTCTCTTTTCTGTGGGATCAGCCGACACAGATATTAGCTCCAACTTACATTCTTTGTAGATAGGGTTTACTGTGGTTAGAACGCATCCAGCCTGAATAGTTCCAAAAGCGACCACCGGAAATTCAGGGCAGTTGGGTAACATAGCAGCCACGACATCTCCTGGCTTCAAGCCTAGCTTCTTGAGCAGGGACGTGGCGAAAGCCGCGGTATTTCTTTGTAGCTGGAGGTAGGTGTAGGTTTTGTTAGTTTCCGCACTTTCCTGAAGAAGAAAAAAAACATTTTGGAATTGGCACGCCGTCAAAGTTCATTGGGCCAGCGTAGGTAGGCCTCCCACTAGATGAACCGACAACATTGTGAAAGTCGTGGGCATCCAGTGGATGCAGATGGCTGGATGGTGGTGGATGGATGGTTTTCGTTCAGTGTGGAGGTTAAAGAAGGAGGCCTATGTTCAGCAGTGGACACTTCTGGCTGATGATGATGATGAATATGATGAAGTTCATTCGCAAATGTTCGATAATAAGATAGTACTCCAATCGAATGTCTATTAAAAAATATACCTACTTTTATTATCACATCGCACGGGCACAAAATAACTTATTAGTGGTACGGGCACTTTCTAATGATCGACTGACTAGCCAATGACTAGCTACCGCCAAATAGGCACCACCCTCTTAAAGATTAAGTTGTATATTTTTTTAGTTTTTGTTTTTATTTGTTTGTGTGGTGTTTCAGGGTCAAATTTAATTTAGGTAATTACTCTTGAAAGACAAATACCGCAATAAAAACTGTTCTAGAAATAAAAAACCTTGGCACTACCAATTAAAGCATCGTGTGTCGCAAATTATCTAGTTCTGAGGTCAATTTCCACAATTTGACCTCACATTTAAGCCTGACCTCACCGCTTCCTGCTAAGGTCATGTTTATTTTTATTCAGTGTAAGCTGTGCTTATTGTTCTTATACTAGCTGTGCCTCACTGATTTACAACTAAACCAGTAAATGAATTTATGTTACTGCGGGAAATTACAAGAACGTTAAACAAAGACTTTCAGTAGCTTTACCTTTTTTGACGGGGGGAAATCTTCCAAAGATACCAAGCTACATTGGGGTGAAGCCGGGTTATGTGAGATTGCACCCCCCTAGTAAAACCCCCTCGGTGGCCGATCTGTGCCAGACGGAGGGCACCGGGATCTCCATAGGAACGCACAGTATCCTCCTAGCACACTGCCTGAAGCAGCTTCCGGGAAATGCTCAGGGCGTTTCAGTTTCTTTTTTTTACAACAGCGTGGGCCACACCGCGCCTTTGTCTTCCCTGGGCTTGCTGAACGGGAGGTCATACCCCCAAATCTGACCAACCACAAGCCCAAAGCCCCCCTTTAGTTGGCTTGTACGACAGGCAGCGAAAACCGAAGCAGTATATTCTAAGACCCTCCAGGTATATAGTAGCTTTACCTATGACGTCTGTGACGTGAACCTTAAAGCTCCGAGATACGGTTTGCGATCGCGTAACTTGCCGCAGTCACCTAAATTAATACGCGTTAAAATTGTGACGGTATACTGGCTCAGTGTTTGATTTGAAATAAGTAGGTAAAGACGCTATTCAGACCATAATAATTTCCTGAATTCAGAGTTAAAACTACAGTATTTGCTATTATTTGCCAAATAGTTGTTTTTTTTTTTTTTTTAAGAATCGAAATTTTAAAAATCTAAACTACTAACGTTAAAAATATACCTAATAGTAAATAAATTGGGTCCCTGGATAAGTTTGAGGACGAGATATCATCATTCCTCTCCGAAATCCAAACTTAAATAACATAATATAAATAACTAGCGACCCGCCCGCCCGACTTCTTACGGGTGTAACTTACGTGCGAAACCGGGGCGGTTCGCTAGTTATGTATATAAACCTTTCGTGAAAATGTATCTAACTGATGTTGAAAACCGCATCAAAATCCGTTGCGGTCGTTTAGGAGGAATTAGCGGCCATACAGACATACAGGACAGACGCGGAAAGCGACTTTAATTTATACTATGTAGGTAGAGAAGAGATTATACATAATAACAATTTTATAAATTTTTAGTTTTTGAACTAATAGGCAGGTACCTGGTACATGTCACAAACTAATTTAAATTACAAATTTAAGTCACGTCAAATAATCCACCCCGCACGGTTCCTGGTGCAAAAGTGCCCATAATACTGGCAGCATTCCCATATCTTCCCCATCGATCTCCAAAAGAGCTGGTTGGAAGCGCCCTGTATCCATCGTTTCCCCGCGTCGTCTGTCTATCTTGTTGGTAGACGTTCTACGCTGCGCTTCATCATTCATCATCATCATCCCACGCTGAATGGCAATGGCCAATCTTAGCACCAGGAACGAGCCAGATCGGGAGTCACCACCGTTGTCTCGTACTCTGTGGCCAACTCCTGAGATCAAGCTCTTGGCCTCAGTACCTCAACTGCCCATAGTTTCTACGGCAATAAATACAAAATAATACTGTGGCTCCATTGCCGCGTAATTTAGGTATGCCGCTTATTTTTTTCACTGGGGCATGTGCCTTTATTAACTAAACAAAATACAAGCTAATACTAACATTACAAATACGGTTAGACTGCCCAGAGACCGTTGAATGTCTAAATACAATCCAAACGCTCAAGCCCACTACCAGTTGGCAGCGTACCCAGCATGCTGGCAGTATTACCACGCTGAATGGCAATGCTCATGCACAGAGCCAGAAACAAGCCAGCATTTTTGTCACTTTGAAAATGAGATGAGCTTCCCGGTCCCCAAGGGCTCAATGTCTCGACCCCAAACATGTAACCACTGCCGAGGTTAGCATATTTGCGTCGCTTGTGCTGCTCTGCCGAATTAGCACACGAAATAGAAACAGCCACACCAGCCCTACCTTGCGTCTCAAGAAGATGTGACGGCGCCAAAGTATCGACACAAGTTGCGTCCCATACAAGGGTCCGCCCCAACCTCCAGGGAATAAATGTCATACCACTTAATTATATAACTATTGTAAATAAGTATTTATAAGCAAGTTTCTGTGCCGATTAATTGTTTAAGTATACCTACGCAAAAAAAACTTTTATTTGCGGTTACAGCCACAGCGGTTATACGGTTACGGTCAGCCATTTCACGTGTCGTAAAACTGAGGGAAGAGTATTTTCTTATCATAGGTTAATTATTGCATGTAATGTTGCATGTAATCTTATCTTTGTAGGTGTAATATTATTAACGTCGGAAACAAGTACTAAGTATGCTAAAACGATTAAATCGCAATGGGGAAAATTCCAAAGTCCACCATTGTCAGACGTTTAAGTACCTATATAAATACTTACCTCAGATTCTCAAAGAATCATGCTCGCAAAACTAAATAATCCGGCCAAGTGCGAGTCGGGCTCGCGCACTACGGTTCCGTATCACCACAAATACAATAAATATCAATATAAAAAATCGACTACACAATTAGTAAAATATGGCATTTCGATTCGGTGAAATAAATAAGTAATGAGCAGAAACTTGTCATTGACTCACACTAGGCCATTATTTATTATTTGTTGTGATACTTTAAAGTGTGTACCTATATAGGTACGTACTCTAATCATGCCTAGTTTGATGCTTGTACGTAGCTATTAGCGTTTGTACATTAGAGCAATTACAACAATACGTTAAACATTTCCCCTTAGTTTACAAATTTAAAACAAGTTTACAAACTTACAAGAGCAATATGATTCTTGTACCCGTCGAGATGTCTCCACATTCGTTCTATGAACCTAGTATTAGGCTCCGGAAAATCTGGTAGCGACGATTTTATGACAAAATCATCTTTTTTCCCCACTGCGACACTAACCGACGCGTTCCTATGAAGTTTAATATTTTTAATTTCACGTAAAATGAGTTTACGCGCGAAACAAGACATGGTTGCGCGGCTGTTAACCAACGACTGAATGGAATCCAGCGATACTTGAATAGGTGTTTTGCAACATCTCGTTTCGTACTTTGAACTTGCCAATTGATAGTCGAGTGATAAGAGTGTTTATTCATTTACATACATACCTACAATTTTGTAAAAATACAGGATTATAAGTTTGGGGTGTACCTACTACGTCACAAGAAAGTCATTGTACTATTAAATTCGGAGTTAGCCTTAGTAAACTGATAGAGCGGATTAGGTATATATATCTAGGTACCTACTATACAATACAATACAATACAAAACTCTTTATTAAAATACCACAAAACAAGGATAACATAAAAATTACAACAATAATATTATCTAGGCTTTTAACAGGCGGCCTTATCGCTTAAAGCGATCTCTTCCAGGCAACCGTGCACGGAAAGGAATTATATTTAATAATGTGTGGCAAAAAAAAAAATTGAAAGTAAATACCTATGCAAATAACAACAAACAATCAATAGACTAGAAATAAATATTACATACTTATACATACATATACTACATAATATAAACAACATACTAATACTACATAATATAAACAACATACTACATACCTACCTACATAATTAATAAACTACATCAAAAATAGTAATTTTTAAACTTTCGCGATTTGAACACATGTTTTAAACGTTTATCGGGACTTATCACGTATTATTTAATTTAGGTAAAAAATATGTACCTTTCTTGTTTTTTCTTTTATATGTTTGTGTATGTATGTTTTTAAATATGTATACATCAAAAATATTTAACATACCTACTGTTATCAAAGATAGATACACATGTTGATACTTACATACATTATATTTGTCACAGAAATTAGAGTATAGATAGCAGCTATAGTGCGAGATAGTGCGCTTTTACGCGGAGTTTGAAAACGTCGAGGGAGGGGGCACGCTTGATTTCAAGCGGCAAGTCATTCCAGAGTTTGACAGCTTTCACCGTGAATGATGAGGAATAAAAAGTCGTGTTATGTTGAGGAATGTCAAGCGTGCAATTTTCTGATGATCTCAGGAACCTAGTGAGAAGGGAATGGCGGAACTTAAAACGTTCTTTAAGATAGCAAGGTGAAGCGGGATTGTAAAGAATACTATATAAAGAAGGGCGAGTATGTGAGCATCCCGGCGACGACGAATGGGTAGCCACTTGAGTTTAGTGCGGAATTCAGAGACGTGGTCATATTTGCGCAAGCCAAAAATGATCCTTATGCAAAAAGTTTGAAGGCGATCAAGTTTATTCAGCTGGTCTTCTGTGAGATCTAGATAGCAGACGTCAGCATAATCAAGAGTTGGAAGTAAGAGAGACTGAGCAAGTTCAATTTTAGTGGTGGTGGGCAGAAAATTACGAAGCCTACGTAAAGAACCTCCGGTAACATTTTCCGGCTTGTTTCAACAAGCTGTGGACCCCACGATAGACATCGGTCGAATAATACACTCAGATTCTTAACTACTAGACCTAGGTAGGCTACTACTTGGTAGCTACCTACTCAGAAATGCTGATAGAGCGGATTAGGTATTTAGATACCTACCACAGACTAGGTAAACTTACTATTTTGGTAGCTACCTACTCAGGAATGCTCGTAATAGTGACAATGAAGATTACGAAGGCCATGGACTGGAGAGTTAACAGTTAATACAACATAATCTTTGATACAACTAAGACCTTTCAAAAATTAAAACAAGAAAAAAGAAAAAGGAAATCAGCCATTTCAACCTCATAATGGCCCATAATTTCAGTTTTCAAAATATTAATACAGAAATTTAAAAAAAAACCGTCACGGGAGGCCCGGCTGATGTGTAATATGATGGCATATAAGAGAGCATAATATGACGTCACGTCCGTCATGGCGTACGAGTCGGTTTTATTGCCAAGGCGCACCAATAGATGTTTTACATCAATTATAGCTATTATTAGTACAAATTCGGCTATCGGTTGTACCTATTCGGAATTCTCCCTAGTGTCATCATTCTAATTCTTTAGGCACTCATTTGTATCTATGATTACCGTGACGTCATTGTACCGATACTGTATGTAATTTTGCCGTACGCGTCATAAGACTCGTTAGCTCAGTAGGTTAGAGCACCGATATAAAAATTTACTTGACCATCGGAGGGCGGAGGTTCAAATCCTTCACGAGTCATTCTTTTTGTTGTTTTTTTTTTCAATTCTTCTAGCACTTCGCTTCACATATATTTGTTTTAGTTTTAAAAACTAATAATTATCAATTAAAAAAACCGTCTTCAAAATGAGTAAGGACTCGAACAAAATTATTGCTATTGCCAAATCAACAGGCGCTAGAAAATATTTATACTAATGGAGTTGGAAAACGTTAGCGATAGTTAATGGCATTTTTTTTTGAGATTAACTCGAGATGTTTCACTACATTATAATAAAAGGAAATCACTTAAATCGGTTGGAATGCGCTGCCTGAATTGTTCCCCGATAGTTACAATCTGGGTGTCTTCAAATCACGAGTGAATCGGTTTCTTCTAGCACAGCTTGGTCCATCGTAGACCGCATCATCGTGCATCAGGCGAGTTGGCGGTCAAACGCAAGCCTATTATTGAGTTTTCAAACTTGTTGAAATGCAAACCATAGTTTCACAAAAATCATTAAGCACCTCATTGGTTGGTTGAAGAATTAAACGATCAACCTTCCGGCTCAATCATCAGATCATTTTGACGGTACCAAATTATTATATTGTCATCCGGATTACATAATACAAATATTGCAAAGTTTCACATCGATACGACAATTAGTGAGATTAGTTGAAAAACATAATGACATTCACCAATATGCACTGGGCCAGCATGGTGGATCAGGGCCCATCCTCTCTCTCTCTCGTGAGGAAACCGGTATAGTCAAAAACCAAAACTTCAAAGACATTATGACATTCACCAACATGCACTGGGCCAGCATGGTGGATTATGGCTCATCCTTTCTCTCTCTCTCTCTCTCTCTCTCTCTCTCTCTGAGTGAAGGCCTGTGTCCCAGCAGTGGGAACATGAAAGGTTGATGACGATGACGATGATAACGTCAATTAGAATTAGGTAGGTCAATATCGAATTCAAATAATCTCTACAGTACCTTTGATTATATAAATGCACATATTATGTAATCAAAGTACCTACACTACAATAGGTTGTCTTATTGTAGGTAAACATTAGGTATAGTGGCAGGCTAGAATAGAAATCATTTTCTGAGTGGAAAATCTGTTGCACAGCACGCAACCAAGACTGTTTGAATAGTAAAAAAAAACCGGACAAGTAAGAGTAGGACTCGCGCTCTGAGGGTTCCGTTAGATGGAACCATCCGAGAGCGAGTCCAAACAAAAGAAAACCGGACAAGTACGAGTAGGACTCGCGCTCTGAGAGTTCCGTTAGATGGAACCATCAGAGAGCGAGTCCAAACAAATAAAACCGGACAAGTACGAGTAGGACTCGCGCTCTGAGAGTTCCGTTAGATGGAACCATCAGAGAGCGAGTCCAAACAAAAGAAAACCGGACAAGTACGAGTAGGTTCCATCTAACGGAACCCTCAGAGCGAGAGTCAAAACAAAAAACAACAACAAAAAAGTTGAAATATTGAAAGACAAACTTAACTTTGTAGGTGACAATAAGGTTCTTCCATACATTCCAACTACAAAATGTAAGTTTGTAATAGCAAAACAATTATTTTTTAATGATATAACTTCAAATTTATGACTTTCTGATTTATTCCTTTATATGTGCTGTGAGACCTTGCCTCTTGCAAAATTTCATGATTCTAGGTCAACGGGAAGTACCCTACACTATAGGTTTTGATTTCCTTGTGAAATCGCAAAATGTGCGAAAATATGTGACATAAACGGTTACTATTTTTTGTTCGCGTAAACTAACAAGTTTGAGTTTTTCACAGCTGAAAGAAACCGTAAATTTGAGTATTTGATATAAATTTCAACTTGATATCTTTACGTGTTCTTGAGAAAAATGGTCTTGACAGACGGACAGACAGACGGACAACAAAATGATCCTATAAGGGTTCCGTTTTTTCCTTTTGAGGTACGGAACCCTAAAAATACGTAGGTAAGTAATCATTAACATAAGGAAATAACTCAATTTGACATTGGTTTTTTCTGACGACTTCTGAAGACAATGTAGAAAATATAAAATAGAAAGACGACAAAATCACTTTGAACTTTGAGCCATGTTGACACTGCAACAACAAAATAGTGAAATTTAATTCTTGTGATTGTATATTACTTATAGTACCTAACGCAGTTTCAAACAAGAAGCAAAAACAACATAGGTAGGTACCTAGTAGTTGTAGTCTACTACAACCAAGAGAAGAATACTGTTGGCTGGGCAACGCTCGGGAAATTACGTAGCGCCTTCTTTTCACTTATCCCTACCAAAGGGAAAGACCCTACGTTCTATCCGTTACGTGTTACGGTGCTGAAACGTGGACACTTACAGTTGGAGCGGTCTATAAGTTTAAGGTCGCTTAGCGGACTAAGGAGAGCTATGCTCGGCGGTTCTATAAGCCTTAAATTCATTCCGGATATGATCCCTTAGTCTAAGGGATCGTATCCGGAATGAATTTATTCGACAGAGAATCAAGTCATCGACTTAGCTCATGACAGTTTTTATTAATAACTAGGTAGGTATTATAGCTGACCCGACGAAACGTTGTCCTGTCCAAATGTCATAGAAAAAAGTTCCCAAATTTTCCAATTTTCCAGGCAAATTTTAAATTTATTTTTCCGTTAATAGTTTATATGTCGTGAACTTGGGTAGCGTTGCATTAATTTATGGCAAACAGCAACAAATTCATATTTTGGTTATAAATAGTTAAGTAGGTATACAATTAAGTTAAATGTAATTTTGGAAACGTGATTGTAGGAACTTTTTTCGATAGAATAATTCGGCGAAAACAGGCTTTCTAAAACACGTTTTAAGTTTTTTCTCCGCGTCTGGAAGGTCAAAACAATTTATTTATTCATATTCTAATGGTCATTTGTATAATGAAATTTAATGTAAACTCGTTTTATTTAAAATTAAAATAGTTCTTGAGTAATTTGAAGGTTTCAGCGTATGTCGCTTCCGTAATTTAGTTCTGCGGCGGGTGCCGATTCGTGCGTATATTTTATCTTACTGCAGGTGTAAATAGCATATTTTTGTCCCTGTTTCGCGCAGAGGCAAAACTTGAATTTGAACTGACGACATATCGACCCTCATATTGAGGCGAACAAAACAAAAACTATAAATATTCTAATCGGTCAAGCCTTTGAGCAAGTTTTTGAGTTTTAGCGAGTCCAACGAATTTTATATAGGTACTAGCTGACCTGACAGACGTTGTCCTGTCTTAGAACTGTCAAACACGCAAAGTCAAAATTGTAAATCATATTTTTTTACACCTTGTGTTACATTATTGGAGTTTTAGTAAGGATCCCTATTTTTTTTGAAAATATAATATAGCCTATGTTAACCGGGGATAGTGTAGCTTCACAAAAGTGAAGGAATTTTTCAAATCAGTTCAGTAGTTTCGGAGCCTATTCAATGCAAACAAACAAACAAACGAACAAACAATCAAATCTTTCCTCTTTATAATATTAGTATAGATAAGAAGAAAATAGAAATATATAATATTATCTATGGAACAGCTGATTTTCTTTTCGCGATATTAGGGTTGGTCCCAATGTAAAAGTTGTTTACAATGTTGAGTACGATTTGTCCGTACACCCGGTACTTATAATAAGTAGTAGCGTTTTGGTGTACCTAAGCTGTAATGTTACCTATCCGCTGAAATAAAGAATTGAATAAAATAATTACAAATATGTTAATTTTGTAATGCAATTGTACCTACTACTTCTTGTGAAATCTAATTTCCATGAAAAACAAAAAGATAGGCACTAACTTCGCCATAATAAAACAATTGTTTTTCCTAACTATACACAGGTCAATGAATAAAAACAAATAAATAAAAAACAGTATTCATCATCATAATTATCAGCCTGTTATGTTCCCACTGCTGGGACACAAGTCTTCTCTCAGAGAGAGAGATAGAAAATGCTGGCCCAGTGAATGTTGGTGAAATGTGGGTCTTTGAACTTTTGAGGTTCTAAGAAATACCAGTTTCCTCACGATGTTTCCTTCGCCGTTGTTGAGCGATGGCATCGAAACTGCACATAATTTATAAGTCACTAGCGGTTCACCCCAGCTTCGCACGGGTATAGATATAGCCTATGTCACCCGGGGATAATGTAGCTACCCAACAGCGAAAGAATTTTTTAAATCGGTCCTGTACTTTTTGATCCAATTCGTTACAAACATACATACAAATCTTTCCTCTTTATAATATAAGTATAGATTGGTGCAGGGCGGAGGATCGATCCAGTGCTGTCAGATTGTAAAGCGCACTTGCTACCGCCCGGCCACCATCTCGCATCGCAAACTGTATCAGCAAGAAGCAGATAATTACCCACTAGTGGTTATAACGTCATTGGCAAGAGGTAAAGGTCAAGTTGCTTGGAAAAACAATTATTTACTTAGGTTAGGAGTTAAGGGCATCATACAAATAAGATGGTTCAAGCAACATTTTAAACTAATTATGACATATGGGTGTTCTTCAGCAAGGTTTAATTATATTGTATTGTAATAAAACAATGCATTTTTATAAAATAGCATCTACGAAGTAGACAGAAAGTTCAATAAACGGAATTCATCTTTTAATTCTGACTCTTTTATGGAATATTATTTTAAATTTAAAGGAGCTTATAACTTACATAATAGCGAGGTTTTCGATTTATCTTCTTCTTATTTATCTATACTAATATTATAAAGAGGAAAGATTTGATTGTTTGTTTGTTTGCATTGAATAGGCTCCGAAACTACTGAACCGATTTGAAAAATTCCTTCACTGTTGGGAAGCTACACTATCCCCGGGTAACATAGGGTATATTTTTTTTTTTTTAAATAGGGATCCTTACTAAAACTCCAATAATGTAACCCAAGGTGTAAAAAAATAAGATTTACAATTTTGACTTTGCGTGTTTGACAGTTCTAAGACAGGACGTCTGTCAGGTCAGCTAGTAATTATATAAAAGGCGATTTGTGTATGTACCGATGTTATATGGATTCCAGAACGGCTAGACTTATTTTGTCGGGACTTTCACTGACAGATACCTGCTGATGTTGATGATTTATAAGGAGTAATGCACGCGGATGAAACCGCGGGGCACAGCTAGTTATATGTACAAGGCGATGTATGTATGTACTATGTTCCCTATGGACTTCATAAAGGCTGGTAATTGTAAGTATCTAACGTGCAGTGCAAGTACCGTTCTTTATCGATCGTCATAGAATCAATCATAGCGATTGATTCTAAGGCATTACGTCGAGTTTGACGATCGATAAAGAACGATACTTGCACTGCTGCTTACCTTAGAACAAGGGCACGCGTGAGACTAGGGGCTTTACCGCTAGCTGTTTTAAGCGATTCAGTTTAGGTGATGAATAAAGTTGCGCGACTTCAAACCGTATCTGAGCGCGTTAAAGTTCACGCTAGCGTGATTTTAATTTGAGACCGCGGAAGGAGTTAGCCGTAAGGCCCCAGGATGCATTAAACAGGGTTATAAGGATGCTAAGCCAAAAGAGGTTACTTATCATTATGATTTATGAACAACTTTTACTAAGGGACCAACCCTAAAATCGCTAAAAAAATATCAGCAGTTCCATACCATTATGTAGTTTCATTATCAATGACGATTTTCTATGAAACAGATGATATTTTTTTCGCGATTTCAGGGTTGGTCCCATAGTAAAAGTTGTTCATAATTATGACTATAATGACCTCCTTTCGGCTTGGCATACCCTTTCCTTATACCCCTGCATAATCATTCATTTGTCTCCTTCTCCAAACGCGCAGCATAGATATCCCCTTGTGCAAAAAGGATAACATACAAAGCATTTAAACAGATCATAAAATCGCTGTCTTGTTACTATGGTCTGCGTCGAGCCTTAAGTTGAGAATTCGTAGTTATTTAAAAAATTCGTTTCATGTAAAAATATATATTTAATTTTTTTTATTGCACGGACGTAACTACAAACTTAACACTAAAATATCTTCAAAAACTTAACAATATAATGTGTTTTAAAAAACATAATGTATTGATGCATATTGCGGACTAAAATATACAAATAAAATCTAAAAAGAGACAGTAAAAAAACATCAAAAAAGAAATAATAAAAGAAGACTAGACAAGCACATACTTCATAAGCTTTTGACTTTTTTAAAGTTTAATTAATGCTAAGTAGTAAATGCTTAAAAACAATAACGCACAAAATATTTCCATAAAAGTTCTGGACTTAACTAAATTTGAGCTATAATATTATGTGTTTTCATTTCATTACATATAACATGATTAATAACAAAATTTTATTTAGAAATTGTAAATAAAAGTATTAACATTAATAAACAAATTCAAGACACATTCTTCAACCACGTTTATAGTTAAATATGATTAAATAAATATTCGTGACATTTTTGCACACACGGTCACCTGACCCCAAACTAAGCAAAGCTTGTGATATGACTGCCAGAGACTGATATACATACATATATAGTTTTAAATACATACTTAAATAGATATTAACAACCAGGGCCCCGATTCTACTAAAGGTATTGTTTTTAAACTGTAATTGCTGCGATTTTAATTGTTAAATAATTGCCTCAATATTATTTTAAATATTTTTTTATGCTAGAAAAATACAACCACCTAATATTATAACTTAATATAAAAAAAACTGTCAATTTTGAGGCAATTGTTTAAAAATTAAAATCGCAACAATTACAATTTAAAAACAATTTGTTTAGTAGAATCGGGGGGCAGATATAGAACAATTACATGGAAAGAGTTGTATTAAACCGATTGGAATTGATCATACCATAGACAATAGTACATTATGCAATTAGCGAATAAAGGACGGACTAAAAGCGATGGCCATAGATGAATCACGAGCAAGTGAAGGATTCTAACGACTGAATCACGACCGTAGGGAGTGATTCATGGTGATTCAAGTGTTAGAATACTGAACGACGCAAATTATTCATGGCCCTCGATATAATTCCGTTTTATTCAAGAGTTTCATACTATACAGTCTTTATACCATGACCACGAGAAAAAGAAAGATTTAAGGAGTTTGTATCGAGTGTTTTTTTGCGCGTGGAGGTTGTATAGCATTGAGATGGAGGTCGAATATATTGTGTGTTCTAAATTCAAACACCAAAATAGTGATTAAAAGCTGCTTTTTATTCACTGTTTTAAGTGAATAAAATAAGCTTTTTAGTGGAGGAATGGTATAAGAGTATTTTTGTTTATGATCATACTCATCGTTACGAACTACTATGGAACTAATCCTAAAATCGCAAAAATCACCTATTTCCATAGTAAAATGTCAATGACATTCAATGGAATGTATGGAACAGCTGATCTGGGTGTCTTCAAATCACGAGTGAATCGGTTCCTTCTAGGCAAGCGTGCTCCAACGTAGATCGCATCATCACTTAACATCAGGCGTGATGGTGGTCAAACGCAAGCCTATTAATTATAAAAAAAAATTAAAAAAAACTCCATAGCATAAGTTGTTTATAATGATAAGTACCTACCTACATCAGTGCCGTCTTTATCGATCGACTAATTTGACAATTGAAATCGATAAATTCGATTTAATCCGCACTCGTTATGATATGGCATTTTATCGAATTTGTCTATGTCAACTGTCAAATTTATCGATCGATAAGAACGTTACTTACACTGCAGGGGTGCAAGTACCGTTCTTTTAGCGATCGTCAAATTGACAGTTGAGGTCGTCAAATTCGATGATATGCAATTTTTTCAGTACTCGCTGTGATCGATTCCATGGCATTTTAGCGAATTTGACGATCGATAAAGAACGGTACTTGCACTGCTGATCAGACAAACAAGAAAGATATGATAATAGGCATGATGACTAATATTTTTTTATTACCTCATAAAAAAGCTGATCATAAATAGAGCACATCAACAAAAACAAAATTAAAATTAGTTCAAAAATAAATAAGATATAAGCATTTTAATTTCATTTAATTTCATGCTAGACAGAGAGCGCCCTATACTGAGCCGTGACGTCACGGCTCAGGAGCGCCATACAAATGCTATACTAACACACGCTTTGCGAGAAAGGGATAGAACATCCCCTCTCCATCCCCACCTAAAACTTTAAATACTCATATCTCAGAGATTTATTAGCCAATTCAAATTATTTTTTCAGTATGTGTAATGTATTTACTTATATTCATCGCTAAGCCGGTTATTTGTAATAAATTAAACATTAGTCATCATGCCTATTATAGTACAATTATAATACTATCGTCCGTGTTCAAATTTCACAGTTTTTCATATATATATTTTCACTATACTGCTAAACTGCAAATTTCATAAGGGTCCTCAATCCGGTTTTTTCAGTTAGTTTTTTTAATGTTTGTTGCCTCAGGACTACGTCATTTATAAAGCGATATATATATATATTTTTTATTCCCTCAGATTAGTCCCATAGAACTTTAATCAAAATCAGTACAGTAGTTTGGTTTATAAATCAAAATAACTGAAAAAATATGTCTCTCAAGTAAACTGAATTACGAATATACTAATTTTGAAGTCAGTCTTTTTAATTGTTTTTTATTACGAATGTAAGGAACTCAGTTCACTGATGATGATGATAATGAACAATAAGCTTTCAAATCACTACACCCTTTCCGTGTAACCTCACATAATTATACTTAATTAATTCTAGTGACAAATTGGTCCAAATATTGTAAAGTTCGTCGAAAACATTATTTTATGTGCATAAATAGCTTACAAAATAAATATCAATGTTTTATTTAGTAAGGTAGTAAGTAGATTTTTGCACAAAAAAGTAATAAACAGGCTAAAGTACCTGTTTTCAAATAACATTTTACATCAGCATTAAAATAAAACCACCAGCTATAGAACTAAGCCCTAAGGGGCAAATCCATTATAGCTACCGTACCGCTTATACTTTGGGGCCGTACCCTAAAATCCCGAAAAAATTATATCAGCTGTTCCATACATTTTGTTGAGTGTGACCGACATTTTTCTATGGTACAGCCATCGAGATAAAATACTATAATCACAAACAATCGTGCCAAAAAAAACTCGGTGCACACTTTATGGTAGTTACAAGGTAACCGCGATTCGACTACAAACAACGCCGCGCGATGCCAAAGCTACGATGACAGCGGACAACTAACGTTGAACACTATGCAAGCGCCATAACGTCTAAATTGGAGTAAATGTGGCATTGTGAAGTATATAATTGATACAATGTATGTACAATGATCCTTAACTGTTGGCCTTTTGGAAAAACTCAGTCATACAGCGGGCAATGGAGAGAGCTATGCTCGGAGTTTCTTTGCGCGATAGAATCCGAAACGTGGATATTCGCCAAAGAACGAAAGTCACCGACATAGCTGTTAAAATTTGCAAGTTGAAGTGGCAATGGGCAGGCCACATCGCTCGGAGAACCGATAACCGATGGGGAAGAAAGGTTCTGGAGTGGAGACCACGAACCGGAAGACGCAGCGTAGGTAGGCCTCCCACTAGATGGACCGACGACATAGTAAGAGTCGCTGGCATCCAGTGGATGCGAAAGACAGGCTGTCGTTCAGTGTGGAGGTTAAAGGGGGAGGCCTATGTTCAGCAGTGGACGTCTTCTGGCTGATGATGATGTACAATGATGCTCAGACGTTTTTTTATCGTTTCCACTAAGAGATTGTGACACTTTGTATCTCGATGGGTACAGTAGATTTTTACGTGAATTTAGGTTCGGCCACATAGTAAAAGTTGTTCATAGTAAGAAGGACAATGACCTCCCTTCGGCTTAGTTCGACCTTTTCTGCGTAGACGCTTCCCTGTAGTTTTATATACACCTTTGTAGTTTACAACACAAAATGGTGTCATCTTTTAAGCCCTTAGGCCGTCATTAAAATGGTTAAAATGGTCTTGCTGCTATTTGCTAAATATTAAGCGTAAAAAATAATATCTTAGACCACATACTTTTCTTTCAATACTTTCCTCAAGATCTTTCCAGCGGGATTCTTGGGAATTTCCTCTACGATTTGTACTTCTTTTATCTTCTTGAATATCGCCACTTTACTGTTGACATACTCCATTACCTCTTCTGGGTTTAAATCTTGTCCTTTTTGGGGGACTAGGAAAGCTTTTGGGACTTCCCCTGACATTGGGTCGGGGATGCCTAAGACTGCGCAGTCGAGGACTTTTGGGTGTGTTCGGAGCACAGTTTCCAATTCTGCTGGGGGTACTTGGAAGCCTTTTACCTGTAAACATAAAAAGGAGTTGTTACACCTGCTAGCAATGATGATAGATAAATCCTAGACGCGAATTGAATGAATGATTTTTAAATCTCCAATCACTAGCAACATACGACCCTTATATACGCCCATGCCTGCTAGTAATGCTGCAATAGGTTATTTGACTGATTTCACGAAACCATGTTAAATTGTAAAGCAATCTTGTGATTTAATCATCATAATTTTCAGTATTTGTGTTTTAAATGGCAGAACAAAATTCAAATTATTAAACTCCCGCGTGAACGCTCCCTTTGGCATTTATGGGGCCACGTGAAATTAGTGACGTCACACATAAGCAAATGGTGCTTCTCGCCATACAATTGTTGCCTCTATTTACTTTTGTGTGACGTCATAAGGACATTCTACCTACATAGAGTGTTTGCAGTCAAGTAACGTGATCAATGAAAAACATATTTTATTTAGTATTTTCCTGAAAATCAGTACTTAATATTTTAGTTGTTATTAATTAAATATAAGTATAAGTTTTATTATAAGTTTTAGTTTTTAGTCATTAATTTAAGTTTTCGTAAATATTCTAATGTTAAGTTGGCTTGTAATTTAAAAATAAATTTGAATTATTAAATATATATTTTTTTAATCTTCTAGTCTGTAAACAGTCAAATACCCTATTACACACAAACGCATGGGTCAATTCTATAGAATCAGCTAGTTCGTTCGTCATCATCAAAAGCCTTTATCCCACTACTAGGTATGGGCCTCTCTCTTGCTATTTTGTTTTAATGATTTGGATTTAATTTTGTTCTATTCCGACACCCGACTCAAAAAGGGGGTTGTTATAAGTTTAACGTTACGTGTGTATGCGTTTTTGTCTCTGGTATCGTAGCTCTCAAACGGCTGAACAGACTATGGTTCAACTGATTAATTTTGTTGTCTGTTTTTTTACAAATAAAATATTGAAAAAAAAAAATTACAGAGACATTAAATAAATAAAATAAATAATAAATAAATATTCGGGACATTTTGCACACACGGTCATCTGACCCCAAACTAAGTAAAGCTTGTGATATGGCTGCCAGAGACTGATATACATACATATATATTTTTTAATACATACTTAAATAGATATTAACACCCAGATATAGAACAAACACATATGTTCATCACACAAATGTTTGTCCTAGGTGGGAATCGAACCCACGCCCCCAAGCCCGGAAGGCAGGTTCACTACCAACTGGACCAACGGGCTATCTAATATTGTCTATTTCAATATTTATTTTACTTGGGACATTTTTGCACACACGGTCATTTGACACCAAACTAATTATGATTTATATTATTTTATTTGAAAGGTGACTTGATTTAGAGTATGAGCCGTAATAATTCTCGGAGGGGTGACCTTGGAGGGATGGATATTCCACACCTTGAAGGTCCGTGGAAGAAAGGTGCGGAAAACCGGATGGTGAGACATTTCCAGCTTTGCTGGTTTACATCCCAGCCACAGTAACTCTGAACCTTAACAAATAGTTAATTTAATTATCTGCATTTGCTCACCTTAATTAATTCCTTTAGTCTATCGGTAATATACAAGTATTTGTTCTCATCGTATTTCCCGATGTCTCCAGTCTTGAACCAGCCGTCTTGCGTCATCACTTCTTCAGTGGCCTCTTCGTTTTGGTAGTAGCCTGTCATTAAGTGCTTACCCCGGGACCATATTTCACCTTCCTGAAAAAAGTAAAGACCTATATTGTAGACCCTTAGATGTAGGTCAAATTATTGCGTAGATGGGTCATATAGAGATAACTCTAAAACTGTGTTAAACTATCACGGTTGCTCACTAAAGTTATATGATTATTTACGGAATATTTACCGGGGTAAGGTTGTGGCTCATTCCACAACCTTACCAGGGTAATTATATCCTGTAATCATATAACTTTAGAGAGAACTCTATCAAATAAATCATCATCATCATCAGCCGGAAGACGTCCACTGCTCGACAGCCTGCCTTTTGCATCCACTGGATGCCCGCGACTCTCACAATGTCGTCGGTCCATCTAGTGGGAGGCCTCCCTACGCTGCGTCTTCCGGTTCGTGGTCTTCACTCCAGAACCTTTCTTCTCCATCGGTTATCGGTTCTTCGAGCGATGTGGCCTGCCCATTGCCACTTCAACTTGCAAATTTTAACAGCTATGTCGGTGACTCTGGTTCTTTGGCGAATATCCACGTTTCGGATCTTATCGCGCAAAGAAACTCCGAGCATAGCTCTCTCCATTGCCCGCTGTGGGACTCTGAGCTTTTCCAAAAGGCCAGTTAAGGACCACGTCTTAGTACCATATGTTATCACTGGCAACACACACTGGTCAAAGAAATAATTAGGATCAAAAGAATCAAATAAATAGGAGTTACAAATAGAAAAACTTACGAGCTAGTCACAAGTGGCGGCCTTATCAGCCTTAGCGGCTGATGGCGAAACATCGTTATTTCACCACCACTCTATCAAATCTGCCACTAGAGAACGCTACGCCACTGGTTTTTAGGGTTCCGTACCCAAAGGGTAAAAACGGGACCCTATTACTAAGCCTACGATGTCTGCCTGTCTGTCCGTCCGTCCGTCTGTCCTATCTTTAAACAGCTGTACCTTTCGAAACGTAATAGACAGCCAGTTGAAATTATCACAGAGTATGTAATATTACGGCGGATAAACCAAGAAATAATAAAAAAGTAAAAACCAAAGGGGTGTACATACAACAAACGCTTTTTTTTTAACGTATTTTTGTATTAGCTTTAATGTAAAAACGACAATACGAACAAGCGTCAAACTTGGCATGATTATAGTACACACTCTAAAGTATAACAACATAAATAATGACCAAATGCGAGTCGGTGACAAATTCATTACCAAGTTATAACTGGTAATTCGACCTTATCATTTCACCGAATAGAAATGCCACATTTTACTAATTTTGAAGTATTTTTTTTAAGTGATGATCATTGTATTTTGTGGTGGTACGGCACCATCGTGCGCGAGCCCGACTCGCACTTGGCCGGTTATTTTTTACATCTAATCTTATTCTCTAAAATGAAATTGGCGACCATGATGCAATAACATTGCTTTGGGAACTCAATTTCTAATACATACTGACCTCTCCAGGACCCAAGGCTTCTTGAGTGTTAATATCGACGATTTTAACTTCGGATGCAGGTAAAACGTAGCCCACGGCATTGTGGTTGGTATCTTTGTTGTCGGCTACTGATATTGCGCCGTTGGTTTCAGTTAGCCCGTACCCTTGCCGGAACAGGATTTTATTCTGAAAAAGATTAGAATAATGTTAGATCTAGGTGTAGGCATTCTCAAGTTTAGAGTGAATGGATTTTATCTAGATCGACGTGCTTCATCCTCGACCACACCATCGGTTACAAGCGGTCAAAAGAAGGTATATCTCCTTATGATGTTACTTAATTGACAACGTGTTAGAAAGGGACATTAAACTAAACCAATCTGACAGGACAAAAAATTATCTGCGTCTCTATTCATTTCAATAATAGCCCGTTGGTCCAGTTGGTAGTGAACCTACCTTCTGAGCTTGAGGGCGTGGGTTCGATTCCCACGTAGGACAAACATTTGTGTGATGAACATTTGTGTTTGTTCTATATCTGATTGTAAATATCTATTTAAGTATGTATTTAAAACTATATATGTATATATATCAGTCTTTGGCAGCCATATCACAAGCTTTGCTTAGTTTGGGGTCAGATGACCGTGTGTGCAAAAATTTCCCAAATATTTATTATTATTATTATAAAAAATATGTGAAAGAACAATTTTAGAGCTGCCAAATTTGGTTTAGTATAGATAACGGTACGACAGAATCGACACCATTCAATATTAGATAATATATTTAAATTATATTGATCTTGAATGCCATTAAAATATGGTTCATAGAACCGAAGAATAAAAGAGATAGAAGTTGTTCTTTTTGTACACAATCCGATTGGGTGTAAGATCCTTGGTTCTACTGCAGTAAGTGCTTATTTGTTTATTTTTATACTAGCGGTCCGCCCCAGCTTCGCACGGGTATAGATTATAGCCTATGTCACCCGGGGATAGTGTAGCTTCCCAACTGTGAAATAATTTTTCAAATCGGTTCAGTAGTTTCGGAGCCTATTCAATGCAAACAAACAAACAAACAAACAAATCTTTTCTCTTTATAATATTAGTATAGATATAGTTTTTGGACATACTTAAATATTTTGTTGTTGTTGTAATAAAACAAGGCCAGCTCCAAAACAAACACTCGAAATAAGTTGAAATAGCAATTCGATAAAATGTGTAATCTTGTCAAAACTTGTACTCTGAACCGAGGGGTCTGCTTATCAAGTGATTAGGATAAGATATCATCGAAGGCAAGTAAAAGCGGACATATAAGAAAAAAAATTGCATAACGACATGAACAGCATGATGACTAATATTTTTTTATTACCTCATAAAAAAAGCTGATCATAAATAGAGCAGATAAACGAAATCAAATAAAAAATTAGTATTTTTTTTTATAATTTTTTTTTTCTTTTTTTTTTCTGTTGTTTTTATTAATTTAAAATTAGTTTAAAAATAAATAAGTTACAAGTATTTAAATTTCATGCTAGACAAAGAGCGCACTATACTGAGTTATGACGTCACGCCTCAGGTGCGCCATACAACTGCTATACTAACACACGCTTTGCGAGAAAGGGACAGAGTATCCCCTCTCTATCCCCACCTAAAACTTTAAACGCTCATATCTCAGAGAATTATCAGCCAATTTAATTTGTTTTTTCAGTATGCAATGTATTTACTTATATACATCGCTAAGCCTGTTATTTGTACTAAATTAAACTTTAGGACACATGCCTATTCTGTTGTACCTTCTCTAACTAATTTGACATGACTAAAAGAATCGACTTTTGTTTTCATTTCATGTCAGAAAAGGATGGCAACAATTTTAGAGCTGTGCAATTTAGTTTAGAAAAATTTACATCAGAATCGACGTCTACGCGCGTTTTAAAATATTTACCCGACAGCGCAAGAAGGAGGGTTATGTTTTTAGAATGTAATAGTATGTTTGAATGTAATAAATAAATAAATAAATAAATTTTTATTTCTTTAACACGATTTACAAAATATAAAATGTAGGCAGGATGTATGTGTGAGGTTTCTTTGGCACGCTCTACAGCATAAACAGCTCAATAGATTTCGATATGTGAGGTGTCATTTGAATAGTTTTAATAACAGAAAAGCTTTTTTTATATTAGAACGGCTGTCTAGGCAGTTTTGTAAGAAATTTGTTGTAGCCAGTGGCACCCATATAAACGAAATGTCAGTCATTCGAAATCAGTTATCAACTGTGATGCGGATTTCGACGCGTTGATCTAAATAAGAATGTTCAATCAAGGTTTACTCATATGCCTGGTAACAGATTTTCCTTCTCATTTCCGTTCTATTTGCTTCGCTTTTCTGGTGTCACAGAAAAGAGAACGTTTTTTTTTTCTGTGTTTGTTGGCCTATTAGTAGAAAAGCCCGCACTACAATAGGGTACAAGAATTAAAAGAAGGCGTTCGTGAAAAAAAATTTGGAAAAATAGAAATTCAGTTCGACCGGGACCAGTTAACGTAAGTTGATCAGTAATTAAATGTTTTGTTGAAAGGTTTTACGTTTTTCTCAAGTACTGCGGCTGCGTCGGTGGATGATAGCGGCGCCGCACCACTGATGATGCCGTACACCGACTCCAGATGTTCGGGTTTCACTGCTGGATGCTTCCCCAGGAATACCACTGGAACGAGGGAAATTGGAAATTAATAGGGTATTTGACTGTATTGAAAATATAATTCAAGCTGGTGTAATCCTAAAAGTTTTTTTAAAAATATTTTACTAAAAAAAATTGTACCGATTTTCAGAAAAATACAAAATAAAAATATGATTTTCATTGATCACGTGACTTGACTGCAAACACTCCGTGTAGGATGAATGTTCTTATGACGTCACACAAAAGTAAATAGAGGCAACAATCGTATGGCGAGAAGGACTCGTTTGCTTATGTGTGACGTCACGAATGTCACGTGGGCACATAAATGTCAAAGGGACGCTCCCTTTGACATTTATGTGCCCGGTACGCGGTAGTTTAATAATTTGAATTTTGTACTGCCATTTAAAACACAAATACTGAAAATTATGATGAACTAGCGACCCGCCCGCCCGGCTTCGCACGGGTGTAATTTACTTGCGAAGCCGGGGAGGGTCCCTAGTTATATATATAAACCTTCCTTGAAAATGTATCTAACTGATGGTGAAAACCGCATCAAAATCCGTTGTGTGGTTTAGGAGGAGTTAGCGGCCATACAGACATACAGACAGACAGACGCGGAAAGCGACATCAATTTATATTATGTAGAGATAGAGATAAATCACAAAATTACTTTATTTTAATATAATAAACAATTTAAGATGGTTTCGTAAATCAGTCAAATACCCTATTGCAGTTCTTTACTTCCACTTTTTTTGCGAAACTCTAGACTGTGGAATGCGCTCCATCGGTTATCAGTGCTTAGACCGCTGTGACCTGCCTATTGCCACTTCAGCTTGCTTTAATAGCTATGTCGGTGACTCTGGATCTTTGGCAAACTCACAAATGTAGTTACACTAATTCCTGTAATGATAGTTGATTTAGATAAATAAATAAATAAAATAAGTAAAATTGGTAATATAAAACCAATAAGTAAGAAAATATGCTAACCTCGGCAGTGGTTACATATGCGAGGCGTTCGGGGTCGAGACATTGGGCCCTTGGGGACCGGGAGCTCACCTCATTTTCAAACACTTTTCAGAGCGCCTGGTTAATGCGACGCGTTATTATATCGTAAGCATTGCCATTCAGCGTGGTAATGCCGCCAGCATGCTGGGTACGCTGCCAACTGGTATCGGGCTTGAGCATTTGGATTGTCTTTAGACCTTCACCGGTCTATGGGCAGTCTGTTTTTGTAGTGTTAGTATTAGCTTGTATTTTGTTTAGTTAATAAAGGCACTTGCCCCTTCAAAGTAAAATCTCACATACCCATAGGTGGAACAAGAAACAGCACTGATGCCTTATGACTGACTAAACTGTTGAGGAACAGTTCAGGTTTGAAGTAAGGCATTGTGACGAGTTTGCAGCCGAGTGTCATTTGGTTCATGAGGAGTGCGTTGAAACCGAAGATGTGGAAGAACGGCAGCACGGCGGGTAGCACCGCTTGGTAGCTATCTGAAACATCGTTTAGGATTATAAAGCCACGAATATTAAGTCTCTAACCCAGGGGTGTCCAACATACGGTCCGCGGGCCACAATGCGGCCCGCCAAGGTTCCTAATCCGGCCCGCGAATGAGTCAAAAGTTGGGCAACTTTTAACTTTTTTTTGACGTAATTATGTAAAGAACGGAGATTCATATCTATATCATCTATATCAGTGTGCCTGAGCATGCAGTTACAAGTGAAACCTGCTGTGAATTCCGGCAAAAGGTTATAATTATACCCTTTCTACCATTTTACTTATATTAGTCTTGATTTGCTCAGTTACGAAACATCTCTTGGCCCGCCATAGTTACAAAGTTAATAAATCCGGCCCGCAACAAAATTTTGTTGGACACCCCTGGTCTAATCTATGCTCAGAAAAATATATGAATGTGTTATTACCAATGACAATTTATATTATCTTTGGTTATTACCTACAGTTTTTCCTTTGGCGCTTACACCCCGCGCAACGAAAAATATATCACCCCCATTACACATGAACTCTGTTTTAGTTTACATAAAAGCGCTCCGTCTGGAAAATTCGCGGTGGAATTATAATCACCGTCCAAAGTGCTCACCGGATGATCTCCTTCGTTTGATGATTTATCCCAATACGTAGCATTTGCGAATTGTGGTGGCTCCTCCACTCAACAAAAGAAGCCATTCAATGAAGTTAAAACTACCTCTAAAATGCAAAATAGTAATATCTCTACTTAAAAAATTGAGATCTATACTTACTAAAACTGTAATTATTCAAAGTTTCATGCACTTATCCCACTATAGAAATTAGAAGGTACTAAAGAATTAGGACGGACAGACAGATGGACAGACAGAACGAATTTAAAACGGTTCGTTGATGTTCTATGGAACCCTAAAAACGGATCTTTACGGAAAGACTAAAGATACGGAAACGTGAATGCAAGACAGCATGATGCAGGGTTAAAACTTGTTCGGTGACCTTCTACATAACATTCACTAAAAACATGTTTCAAGTTTGTATGACATTTAACTATTGTTTAATATGTAGTTATTATTACATTCTTTTTTTTTGTAAACAAAATATAGACATAATTAACAAATTAGATATAAGTGAATTAAATTTAAATTAAATTACTACCTATCTAAAACTATTAATAAAAACTGCATTAACCCTTGCATCACCGTCTTCGGGTAAGGTGCTCAAAGAGCTTAGCAGTACCACATTGAATAGCCAAACTTATTTTTAGGCCAATGTAAGCGCCAGCTCTTTTTTCACCCGTCACATCTACGAGGCGTCTGGACAACTCTTTAACCATACCCTGAGCGACCAGACCCCACGGTCTCATGGTTTTAGCTCCAAATGGAATAAATATGTATCCCTCGGGGCCGAAAGATTCATATTGACATTTTGTTTAGTAATTTGTCTTGTGCAATATGTCTTGTCTAGGTGCAATAGTCGTAGTTGCAACTTTAAAAAAAATCTAATACTAGGCTTGCCTTTGACCGCCAACTCGCCTGATGTTAACAACCTGATGTTTGATGTTTGTCATTGAAAATAGCAATAAGTTATTGCCATTTAGAGCGTGATGATGGGGTGATGGATGGACCCGGTGTGTCTTAAAACTGCGACCAGAACCACCGGAGGATGGGCAGCTGCGTCCTATTAGTACACGGTGAACGTACTGCGATCCGCAAGCCGCCTGCTAAGCGTGGGGACTATGGCAACACCCCTTTTTAAGAGGGAGGCCTTTATCCAGAAGTGGACGTTCAATGGCTGCTGATGTTAAGGGGTGATGCGGCGGAGTACGACCGAGCCCTCATTTTGATAAAACGAGCCATCAGTGCAATAGTGTGAACACAAAATGTGAGAGGACTCTTAAAGATAGTAAGTAGTCCAGGGTGTAAGTTAACTCACCAGAAGTTTCCCTAATCACTACGACATCTGGATGGGCAATCATCTGATTCATCGCGACCACACTCTCATGTGTCAGCTCCACCGCTTTAGGGAACCCTGTAGTGCCACTTGAGAATGGTAGAATGGCAATATCCTTTGGCCCCCTTTGCGCCGATTTCAAACAAGAGGTGTCCACGTTGAAGTCTTCGGCTAGTTCGGCAAACTTGAAAGAAAAATATTGATTTACAAACACATGTTGGGTTTAGAACAGAAATCACGGAAAATGTTTCCCGAGAAAACTTTTTTTAAGGTTAACAGAATAGGCGTTAAAGGTACATTTACGGTACGGTTTATGGTACTGAGACGTGATCCTTAACTGCGAGCCTTTTGGAAAAACTCAAAAGTTTCACAGCGAGCAATAGAGAGAGCTATGCGTTATGTTGGAGTTTCTTTGCGCGATAGAATCCGGAACGAGGATATTCGCGGAAGAACTAGAGTTTCTGACATAGCTATTAAAATTTGCAAGTGCAAGTGGCAATGGGCAGGCCACCTCACTCGAAGAACCGATAACTGATGGGGGAAAAAGGTTCTTGAGTGGAGACCACGAACCGAAAGACGCAGCGTAGATAGGCCTTCCACTAGATCAAGGGTCTACCCAACAAGGTTCTACTCTGAGCATAGCTCTCTCGATTGCCTGCTGTGTGACTCTACGTTTTTCCAAAAGGCCAACAGTTAAGCATCACATCTCAGTGCCATAATTATGTCATCACTGGCAACACACACACTGGTTCAAGACCCTTGTCTTTAGGCACTGTGGAAGAACAGTTCTTTACCTTGATAGTTCCTTCTGGTAGCTCGTCATTGTCTATTAATATAATTGGTATTTTGACTTGAAGCGCGTCGCAAGCTTCTTTGATGTGTTTGTATGACAGTTTTGAGGAGACTATCGCTTTGCAGTCAATGAGTTTTAGTTGGCGTTGCAATTCGTCTGTAAGAAAGTTACGGATAAAGTTAATAAAGATATTTGGTACAATGAGTAATGTCTCATAGCCAGTATGAGCCAGAATTAACAGTCGTACATTCGTTCATCCTTTGTCAAGAGAGCAACAATGGTACAAAGCGTTTTGCACATATATGCGCAAAACGTGTTGACATACGAATTCGTCGACAAGTGGCGCAACTATGCTAACCTCAGCAGTGGCACAGAATAGACAGACTCCCTCTGAAATGACATAATTAGAGAATTACTATGTACAATACTTTTTGTTATTAACCTATACAGTCCTACTCCTGGGCAAAGGTCTCCCCCATTTCTTTCCAGACAGTGCGATCACTTGACAGACTTGACCACTGTATCTGGAACGTGTCGAGGTCATCGCGCCAGCGTTTTCTACGCCTACCTTGGTTCTTTCGTCCGTTTTCAGGCACCCACTGGGTGCTCTTCTGGGCCCATCTATCAGGGTGCATCCTGGCCATGTGTCCCGCCCAACCCCACTTTAATTTGGCAGCTTTGATACCAACATCAGCGATTCCCGTAATTGAGCGCAACGTCGTGTTTCGGACTCAGTATGTCCTTTTGATTCTTAGGGCGCTCGATGGAGCGCATGTGCAATACAATTAATAAACACCTACACAACAGGCGCTCCAAGTGCACGTGGAGGCGTATCACTATGCGCTAGGGCTTTTTTACTTGTTAAGTTTGATGTAGAAACGGCCTTTTATAAAGGGCTCCATGTATAAGGGTAATACGCTTCGATTGCAGTAAAACACGCCTGGCGATAGTCACATGCTTGAGCCGAAGCCGTGGGAAAATCTCACTAGTTCAGTCAACTGAACTTGTGGAAAAGACTGTTTTAACTACTCAATCGCGTAGCGTAGAGTATTGCGGGGGAAGCCTATGTGCAGCAGTGGCTAAAGGTGGCCTGATTATGATGATAAAACTACTGAATCAATACTCACAAGAAGTATAGACAGGGTTCATCATACTAGCGACGCATCCCGCCTGCAAGACTCCCAGTATCGTGCAGGGGTATTCCGGTACATTAGGCAAGATGATGGCGACTTTGTCATCATTCTTTAGTTTTAGTTTCAAACGTAATGAGGCGGCGAATCGGACGGACATTTGGTGCGTTTGAGCATATGTGTAGCCATGGCCTGTGAAAGCACATACCTGGAAAAGATAATAAATATGTACAACGGTTAAATAGGTCAGACCTCTATCTAAATATAGGTTCTATTCATCGACTTTACGTATTATTATGTCCATGGTTCTATTCCATCACTGGTTGGGTTACCATACCAATATTTGAAAAGGCCTGAACCAAAACCGGACATTTCAATAAAAGTCCAGACATTTTTAGTATGTTGGTTGACTCGCGCTTGGCCGGTTTTTAAAAGATGTTTATTTTGTGTTTAGGGAGACGTTAATCAAGATTTACTCGTATTACCTCGCCCAAGCTAAATAAGTCGGACAAATTGTAAAGCCGGACAAAGCTCTAAAAGTCAGGACATGTCCAGACAAATCCGGATGGATGATAACCCTAATCACAGGTCACTGAGAGCTAACTTGCAACAAATTAGAGCTAACAGATAGGGTACAGATAAGTGTCAAGGGTGTCTACAGGAAAACAATAATGTGGAGGGTTGTGCTACTGCATTGCAAGGCCACAGAAGTTCAAAAATTAATGTCGGGACTCCTTGAAGACTCCACAACAAGTCTCAAATACCACAGCAACTGGCAAAATAGGAGTGGAACAGTTAAGCCAGCGATTTTAAGCCTTTTTTTTATATACATAATACTAGACAAACAAGCGACGGGCCACCTGATGGTAAGTAGTCACCATCGCCTATAGACACCTACAATACCCGGGGCATTGGCGGTGCGTTGCCTACCTTTGAGGACTCTATTCACTCTTCACTTGAAGCAATTGAGGTTATATTTTGGAGGAAAAACCGAAGGTGATAAAGCCATTCCACAACTTACAGTTGCGTGGCAGAAACAATCGATCAAATCGAACAGTGCAAGACTTCCACGCATCTATAATATGAGGGTGGCTTTTTTGGCGAAGGCGGCCGGTTCGATAGTAAAACCGCGATGGAGGGATGAGGTCAAAGAGTTCCTCAGAGTATTCCCCATTATAATACCTGTAGAACAAGCTGAGCGAACCAACGTCCCGGCGCATGCTCAGCGGTTCCAAGGTGTTGGTTAGATTTGGCTTGCCTCTGTTATTTTAAGAAGCTCAGCTGGTTTGGGTAGTCGGGCAGGGAAAAGGCGAAATTTTATGCAGATTTTATCACCCACACTTTGAATTGGAACTAGATGTAAGAGAGATTGTGTCATTGCATTATTTCTGAGCAACCTACGCCTAGCAGTAGATCCTGATAAACGTGGTGATGATGAAACTTATGAAAATACAGCAGGTAAAGCCGTGGGGCGCATCATTAGATAGCCCGTTGGTCCAGTTGGTAGTGAACCTACCTTCTGAGCTTGGGAGCGTGGGTTCGATTCCCACCTAGGACAAACATTTATGTGATGAACATTTGTGTTTGTTCTATATCTGGGTGTTAATATCTATTTCAGTATGTATTTAAAAATATATAATATGTATGTATATCAGTCTCTCGCAGCCATATCACAAGCTTTGCTTAGTTTGGGGTCAGATGACCGTGTGTGCAAAAATGTCCCAATTATTATTTGTGGATTTTTTAAGGAATAGGTGTGTTCATATGTTATTCGTAGAAAAAAAAACATAATTTTGTAAACCATAGAACAATGATGGCACATAATTGTTTTAACTTCTAGCTCTTTTCATGTACCATTTTACTTGTGACGGAAAGAACCGTCTCCTTTCCGTCACGTCCGTATATATTTCGCATGCTGAGTGGCTCTAGGTATTCGGTGAGCTTGGGAGCGTCGACAAATCTAACAGTTCTACGCTGTAATGCATCAAGAGGCTCAAGCTGATACTTGGGTGCTCCGTTCCAAAGATTATTACTAGATTACTAGAGATTTAAGTATGAATTTAAAACTATATATATGTATGTATGTATATCAGTCTCTGGCAGCCATATCACAAGCTTTACTTAGTTTGGGGTCAGATGAGCGTGTGTGCATAAATGTCCTAAATATTTATTTATTTATTATTACCTAGTTACCTACATACTCAAAAGAGCTAGATAACAGTTCATTGGCTATGGGCTAGATCAGGGATGTCCAACATGCGGCCCGCCAAGGTTCCTAATCCGGCCCGCGAATGAGTCAAAAGTTGGGTAACTTTTAACTTTTTTTAGACGTTATTTTGTAAATAACGGTCACATCATATCACGGAACATCTATATCAGTGTGCCTGTGCATGCAGTTACAAGTGAAACCTGCTGTGAATTCCGCCAAAATGTTATAATAATTATACCCTTTCTACCATTTTACTTATATTAGTCTTGATTTGCTCAGTTACGAAACATCTCTTGGCCCGCCATAGTTACAAAGTTAATAAATCCGGACCGCCACAAAATTTAGTTGGACACCCCTGGGCTAGATAAATGTATGTCAATGCTCGATAACACAGAAGGCATAACAAGTACTTATGCATACTTACTTGTATGATGCATTTTGTTGCCACTCCGCTGCATGGCAACTTTGTTGTTTGCAATGTCTATTGCATCACTAACTACACCTAAAAACCCGCGCACGCGTCTGTCTGTCTATCATGATTGATATTGACTTAACGATAAGGACACGTTGATTAGTTAGGTACTTGATAATCTGATCAATAATCACACTCTTACACTAAATCTCAAGCGTTTGTTTGATGACAGAGCAAATAATTCACTCTGCCGTCAATGTATTTTTAGGGTTCCGTACCCAAAGGATGTGAACGGGACCCTATTACTTAGCCTAGACTGTCTGTCTGTCCTACCTTTTAACGGCTGTATCTTTCGATCCGTAATATAGCCACTTGAAATTTTCACAGAATATTTCAGATTAACTAAGTAATAATAATAAAGTCAAAAAGTAAAAACTAAAGGGGTCTCCATACAAGAACGGGTTTTTTTTTACATTTGCTCTAATGTAAAAACGGTAATACGTACAAGCGTCAATCTTAGCATGATTATAGTACACATTCTAAAGTAAAACAATAAATAATGACCAAGTGCGAGTCGGTGATAAATTTCTGTTCAACACCAAGTGAAGCAAAGTCGGGCGCGGTCAGTATGGGCAAAGATAATAGGGAATATGCATGTGGTTTAAATTTGGTTGAAATAATTTTTTTCCGAATCTTTATTGTTCTGACTTTATATCTAAAAGATTTTTTATTTATTTATATACATTTTAATTCCTTAAAATATTAAATAAAAAGTGCAAAATATAAGAGGGAAATTCAAATTTGCGAAACGCTTCACCATTGGTCGAAACGAAACGTGACGTCAAAAGCCACAACGTTGCCTTTAGCGGCGTCGATATTCATACTGTTTTAGTAGTGTTTGAGAGAAAAATCGTTTTATATTGAGTTCCTGTAGTTTTTTCCATTAGCTAGTGTAATTTTAGCATTCTTGTGAGACTAGAGATCATTTAGGACGATGACTGAGACTGGTTTTGTCAAAGCACATTCGGACTATCTACCAAAAATATCTAGATGCATTCATAATGACAGCATATTTTGCATCAAATCCAGATTTCACAGTTGCTGAGATCAAAGGAGTGAAAGCTCCAAGGTAATTGTTATAATCCATGATATATTTTAATCCATTACATAGGTTTTTACGCATAAATGCACTCGCCAGTAATTACCAAAACATAACCTATAAATAATCATTGGTCATTAAAATTGTTATGAATTTGCTGCTCTACTGCTATATTATAATAATTTATAAGTAATTATACCTAACATTACTTACTTATGTTCCGTAATTTTCCGTGAATTTTTAAGTTTAAAAAAAAAATGTGAATACTGTTTACTCTAAATACTTAATGTACCTACTTATTGTTTGTTTGTTGAGTGCATAATATTTAATACTAAACATACTTCTAACTCACACCATGCTATCAAAATATCACATATTTACACTAAAATGATTTTCACAACAATGCAAACATGATGTTGGAGATACTTCATCTCTTCTCATAACCTTACACCATTGTTTACGTATTTTCGCATCTCTTGGAATAGGAAAAAACACTTTATCGGGTGTATTTCTAATAGTGTTTGTACACTTTGGCACAAGACGATACCTATAAAAATGTTTTTTGGCTTCTTCCATGGTCTGGATATCAATAAAACTGAAAATCTGTGTGAAATAACTGTATCGTCTATAGTAAACAAACATAGAACGTGGCTTCTGACGTCATCCAAGGCCCGCGAAAAATTGCGGCGTTCAAACAGCTCAAATTTATTCAATGTTTTAAATATTATTTTAAAAATTAATTTGAGCATTTCCATCTGTAATTATATTTTTTACTATGATATAACGAAGTAAACAGTTGATTAAAAATATAAAAAAAACACATGCATATTCCCTATTATATGTATGGGTGACCGCCTGGGCGTGTTGTCTTTATGCACTACTTTTTGTATTTTGTAGTGATATGGAACCCACAGTGTGCGAGCCCGACTCGCACTTGGCCAGTTTATTTAATCCAGTCATCGGGTAACAACATGTATAACATGACTATATCAAATATTTCCAATTCGAATGAGATAGGTACAGGTGTATTGTAAAACATTATGTATTGTTTGTATAAGGTCATCAACGTATTCGGCTATAGGTAGGATATTTTCGAATTAGCACAAGATTAACATTTTACCATCGAAATACAATACCTATAGAGTCACAATCTCTAAGTGAAAACAGTCAAAAAATGTCCAAGCATCGAGACATCAATTATATAATTCCCAATGCCACATTTACTCTAATTTAGACGTGTCACTTGCATAGTGTAACGTCGCTAGTCTGCTATGTCATCGCAGCACTGGCATTGGGCAGCTTTATAGTTGGATTACGGTTGCCTTACAACTAACCAAAAAGTCGGCACGATGCGTAGCGTGCGCAGTTTTGGTTCGGACATTTTTTGGCACGTTTGTGACTATAGGTATTGTATCTCGATGCATTTCACCCAATGATGCAAAGCCAATAAGACTTGATTTAATTTAACCTATTTTGATAGATGAGGTGACGATGGAATCCTCTAAATTAGGTGGTCACTGGATAGATGACAGCATCATATAATTATATACAAGGTGGCAAACTGAGGTAATGTGGGGATAAATAAACCGGCCAAGTGCGAGTCGGGCTCGCGCACTGTGGGTTCAGTACCACCACAAAATCAAAAAGTAGTGCAAAAAGACAACATGATGCTCAGGCGGTCACCCATCCAACCACCGACCGCGCCCTACGTTGCTTAACTTGGTAATGAACAGAAATTTGTCACCGACTCACTCTTTGCCATTATTTGTTGTTTGTTGTAATACTTTAGAGTGTGTAATGCCAAGTTCAACTTGCATACTAGACGACCTGAATGAAGCCACGGAGAGTGCCATAGGGGTGGCAAAATTTTGGTCTAGAAACTTAATATGAAAATAAAATTATAATTGTTTTAAACTATCACGGTTGTTCATTACAGTTATATGATTATTTACGGGATATTTACCGTGGTAAGGTTGTGGAATGAGCTCCCGATATTTCGGCGCAGTTACATGCACCATGTTCACGGGAAGACTGAAGAATGCGGGTGGTTGGTCAAACAGTTAAAAAGTTAGGTGCAGACATAACGATCTACCCTCTTTCTTAGTCTTTTGCTACGGATATCACTGGAACTCGAACTCGAACCTAAGTCCCGACAAAACACACTCACTGTATCACTGCGTATAGTATTTTGAACACAAACTTTTATTTTTAAGGCAACCTAATACTGGATTTCACGAACTGGCGAGTTGAAAACCATCACCTCGATTGAAATTCTGTAATTTCGAGATCTCAATAGTTTCTTTTACTAGCCTTGGTATTTAATGGCGTTCGGTGGACAGGATTTCAGGGTTGTGAAATTCGATCCAGTGGATGGACCTGCGTCCAGCAGATGCTCAGCTATGGCAGATTTGTGTCTCTCGTTGTTTTTTACTGCCTTAATGTGTTCCTTGATGCGGCATGAAACAGTTCGCTTCCCGGTAAATATCCCGTAAATAATCATATAACTGCAAAATTATAATTTATGGAACACTGACTCGAAAGAAGATGCCAAGTTTAACGCTTGTACGCACCTATTACCTTTTTTACATTAGAGCTAATACAAAAATACATTTGTTGTATAGGAACCTATCCATGATATCCAAGATAGGAACCCTCCTTTTGTTTTTACTTTTTGACTTTTTTATTATTTGTTAGTTAATGCGCCGTAACATTACATATTCTGTGAAAATTTCAACTGGCTATCTATTACGGGTCGATAGATACAGCCGTTTAAAAGTAGGACAGATGGACGGACAGACATCGTAGGCTTAGTAAAAGGGTCCCGATTTTAACCTTTGGGTACGGAACCCTAAGTGTACAAAAAGAGGTTGAAAGGTTAGGTGAAAGTCTACAGGTCAACACGTCTAAATAGTGCAAAATAATGCACTGATTACAATAAGAATGAAAGTATGGCGAGCACTTGAGGTCAATGACTGAATATAATCAGCACATTATCTCTGATATAAATAACATTCTATGTCGGTTCCCATTGCAATAAATTGTATTATAATAATATGTTCATTATGCACATCAGCTGTTTACTGCAAACCAAGCAAAGTTACTATGCATTTATACATGTAGTTATAAATACAATGAATAAAGATAAAACACTTACCGAAGCAGTTTTATCTGGCCACCTGTCCAGATTCTGCCAAACAAAGTCATTCACCGTAGTGTATGGTGTCTTTATTTCCTGAAACACTGACGTCAGGACTTTGCCCTCAGTGCTGTTAAGTCTGATTGCCGTGGTTAATGCTTGTCTTTCTTTAGCTGCTCTTAATAGATTTACCGTTGACCGTCTGAGTGTGCTCGCCATGTTTGCATTTACTGGCTGGAAATTAAAAAGGAGGTAAATGGATTAGATACATGACGAAACTTCTTGGAGATTTAAATTTTCTCTTAGTGAATTTTGACAACATTGGTATAGAAAACCTGTCAAAATTCATTGCTAAAATGTTATTACGAAAAATCTGAACAGAGCCCCAAGATTGTATTAATTACACCTCGTTGTTCAATAGATATGATAACAAGTTGGTTTTATTATTATCTATGAGTTAATAAACTTAATGGCACTCAAAAAATTGGGTAATTTTATTTAAAACATACCTATTAGTTAATTTGGTACATATTTACATGGGCAATATTAATAATACAGTCATGTGAATGCTAAGTTATATTTATGCTTAATTGTTATTTTTAAACTGTTTTTTTTTTTGGTTTTTAAAAGCATTCATAGTGCCAATTTAAATTAATATAGGTTTTAAGTAATCAAAATGGGAAAATAATTATTTCGAAAAAAAATACTAGTAGGTTTGTTTGTATGGAAATGATGGAGCTCTGGGAAGCCCTTAAACAAAGGTTTTATTTCACACACATATCATAAGTACCATAATATACAAGAAACCATGCATTGTTATGTTAATTCAAAAGTACCTATGTATTTAAAACGTACCTATAGACAGGCGCTGAATATTAATAAAATAAACGTCACAAATTAGGAAACATGAGCTTGAGTCTATATGAATGTTTAACAACCTTCTAGTCCGAAATCTAATGCACAACTGACACCAGTAAGTTAGTAAGAATAGGAGGTACTTAGCTAGTTACACCACAAGATAAACATTGTAAATGCATACTTACGCTTACCTACGTACCTATCTACCTAATCTGGTAGATAGGTATGGATAAATTGGATAATAATATTATTGCCAACTTACCTACCTATTATTCGCAGTGTCAGAGCTATGCCACAGGTTATTTCTACCTAAGCTGTGGCATCGCTATTGGAACTTTTTAATCCAATACCAATAAATGGTGTTTATCAACTGCGTGTTTTTATTCTAGTCTGAGAATCTGCAGAACCAATAGAGCCAGTGAACGCGCTACTCGAAGGCTGACAAAACAAATAAAGCTGAGATAACTTACGTGACCTGAACTTACATAGTATTTAATGTCGGTGTTTTTGTATTGTTACCAGTTAAATTACCTAATGCGGTAAGCCTTGGAATTTGGACTTTGAACATTGCCTTTCACTAAAACCGGTACGGCACGTCTTTGGTTACATTAGCCAGCTATCATCAAAATTAGCGTTTCAATTATGACAATCTAATAGCTCACGACGATGACGACGATAAGATGATAAACTAAAACAATAACAAGCAAGAACGAAGAAAGCCAAATTAATAAAAACAAAAAGCGTTTAAAAACAATAACATGACAAAGAAAGAGGGCATCAGTCACCTCACCGCCAGCCAGTGATGAGCCAGTCACTGACTGCCAAAGTCACTTTCTGACTTCTGTGTCAGTGTCAATCAGTGTATATCGTATATCTGCACAGATTATATATATGTTGTGTATATCTGTGTATACTGAGTTTTGGCGCCAACGTGGGAAAAAACATATTGTCGGCTCGGGTTGTATTATTTTCACTGGTGTATTTTCGAGTTAAGTTGGTGTGTTTCGATAAGCAAGTGCTCATTATCGTGCTCAAGTGTGGGAAAGTGATATAATGAGGTGAAACATGTTTTTTCTTGTTGTTTCCGAAACTCTATAGAAGCTCTTGTAAAGTCTCCACTTTACTGGGGCATGAGTTTGACATAACCGTGACTTACTTTGCTTGATTCTGACTCTGACTAGTTTGACGCTATTTATACCTTGTGTATCACTTGTGTATACTAAGCAAACTTGTTTAATATTTCGACTAAAGGCACACTTAGAGATCGCGCAGACAGAGAGCGGTCAGAGTTCTGCGTTCTAGTGACCGTTGACCGCCCAAGAGTTCCAACGCACACAAGCGGCGTGCAAATTCTCGCGTTCTAGTTTCGTTTGGGTCTTTGCACATGCAACATGTCACTAGAGAGTTCCTCATCCGATGAAGAATTATTGCTCTTGTGGAGCTCAGCAGCTTCTAAGAAGAAAAGGAAGTATTGGGTGCACCCAATTAACACAACGCGAGAAGAACAAGGCGAATTCAGTAATATATTTCAGGATTTACTTAAAGATGAACAACGATTCTATATTTATTTTCGAATGTCGATTAATAGTTTTAATGAATTGTGTAACTTCATAAAACCTGATATCGAAAAACAAAATACTAACTGGAGGAAATGTATTTCATCAAAAGAAAGGCTGGCTATATTTTTAAGGTATGTTTTTATTTATTAAGGATAAGAAAATACATAGTACGAGTATTTAGTAAGAATATTTTACTCCTTTCCCTAACCAATTCAATTAACTTTTCCGTTATTCCAAACTCAGACATCGCGGCGTTCCGGCGTTCTTTGTCTTGGCGGGAAAAGAACTCTTGGAACGCGACGTTCCGCTTTGACCGCCGCGGTCAGACTGCCCGCTGTGTGCGTTGTTGTTATAGACTCAGTATATTCTAATGAACGCCGAACGCGGAACTCGGAACTCGGAACTCCTGACCGCTCTCTGTCTGCGCGGGCTCTAAAGGAATTTATATCCAAGTCATATGAAAAATTTAACAAAAAAAAGGGGATCTATTGTTGTATTCATTTCTCTGTGAGGAGTTTGGCGTCGCACTTCTGTGCATTTGCCAGCAGCCAGTGTCAAGTATTCATTAATATCAAGTTTGATGAAATGTAGTCAAATAAGTCAGTCAGAGTCAAGCAAAGTAAGTCACGGTCAAGTCAAATTCATGCCCTGGTAAAGTGGTAGAGACTTTGCAAGAGGCTTCTGAATCTTCTCATGGATGGACGGTGTGATTAACAAATAACTGGCCAAAAGTGTGTCAAGACACTTCTATGTGCGGTTTCGTAGCCAAAGTCATATCAACTCTGGTAACATTGATCGTGGTTCAGTTATTAGTGATTAGTACTATACACATTTGGACCATAACTGATTAGTGCGAGTGTATACAAAATCACTCGCAAAATTACTAAACAATAAATCACTCGCGCTCGCACTAATCAAAGCGCAATCGGGCCTTGAGGCGGTATGGCTCTAGCCCATGAACCTAGTATCTCTAGCCTGTCCGGTGAGCAAAAATAATAATTGGCGCCAACGTTTAATAATTTCTAAAACTTGTCATTTGATGTCGAGTGCAGTGTTCGCTCCAAGTGTGGATAAGTTGTGTGATCTAATAATTAGCCCGCCCGATTTAGCCCGTTGGTCCAGTTGGTAGTGAAGCTACCTTCTGAGCCTGAGGGCGTAGGTTCGATTCCCACGTAGGACAAACATATGTGTTTGTTCTATATTATCTATTCAAGTATGTATTTAAAAACTATACATGTATATCAGTGTCTGGCACCCATATCACAAGCTTTGCTTAGTTTGGGGATATAATCTTTGGTTTGGGGTCAGATGACCGTGTGTGAAAAAATGACCCAAAATATTTAAAAAAAAAAAAAACCTGTATGGTTCCCGTGTATTTTCTAAAACTATATAGAAACCTCCACCATTCTAATTGGCATTATTTAATTTAAGTCTGTTCTTATTTTGCCTAATTTTTCGATTCGATGATAAATTTAGTATGTATTTATTCATAGCTTGCGTGCGGCATAGGTACTTCATCTTCAACATCATCACCTTAGATAAAGTATGTACGCGGTATAGTATGAAAAATCTTTGATCGTCACATACCATCAGGCTAGTTAGTGGTCAAACGGACTTATACGCGTAAAAAAGACCTTATTTAATAATCTCCTTGGAATGTATTTTTAAACCCCCTATGAAACAACAGATATCCTTCAAAATACTGAACAGATTTTCTGGAATCCTAGATAAGTACACTCCTAATCCAAGTCAACAACCAAAAAAAATAAAATAGGTTTAGTAGTTCGGGAGCTACGTTGTCATAGAGAAACACAGATACACTACACATATATAACACCCCTCTTTTTGCGTCGGGGGCTAAAAATATAAATGTGTGCCTGAATTATTAATTTACATAAATAAAGCAGAAATTATGAAATTTAATTCGTTTATTTATATTTTAATGAACTTGAACTATGTTACAGCAACAAGTATAATGTAAAATGAAACTTATCAAAATAGGACTTATCAGCAGGCAGGCCAAGACAAATGAAAACATAATAGGTACAAAGGTACAACACAGTGGGACCAACTCATCTGGGACCCGATTCTACTAAAGAAATTGTTTTTAAATTGTAATTGTTGCGATTTTAATTGTTAAATAATTGCCTCAAAATTGACAGCTTTAAATATTTTTTATACTAGGTATAAAAAATATTAAAAACTCATAATTTTGAGGCAATTATTTAACAATTAAAACGCAACAATTTCTTTAGTAGAATCGGGGGGCTGGAGCCTTGCGACTAACTCTTAGCGCGGGCTCGAATTAGCAGGGGCGCCGAGTTCGGAAAATCACGCGAACGTGAACCTTAACGCGGCGAGATACGGTTTGCGGTCGCGTGGTTTTCTCATCACATAAACCGAGTCACTCGTGATTTGAAGACACCCAGATTGTAACTGTCGGGGAACACCCATTCAGGCAGCTCATTCCAGACTAGCAGTTCGCACAATAAAACAATTTCTATAGACATCCGTCATCTAGTCTACTTGTGACCACAGTATGGACACTGCAAGGTTCAAAACGACGTTAACGTTAAAATAATAATGTAAAATACTTTACGATTACCATAATCTCAAAAAAGTTCTTATTGCTCTCTCATTAGCTGAGACAGCAAGACAAAATTCAATGTAAGGTAATAAGGATGTTTTTGAGATTATGGTAACCCACCGGGGCGACTGGGATGTATTTTGTGTTACATTGCTGACAAATTTATGAGACCTCCTTATTCTATTTTGTTCACAAGCCACGAATATGTACAAATCTCTCAGTTTCGTACCAATGCAGGATGTCTGACTAGTAATTTACTATTTTTGGCATATAAGTACATGATAAGCAAAAAACTAAATCTAAATACATAAAACACAAAAATAAGCTATAACTGTCTTACAAAATTGTTTATTTGTAGCTTGATTAGAAATTCTGGTTATATCGATCAACTGTCTATAGCAGGGATGTCCAACATACGGCCCGCCAATGTTCCTAATCCGGCCCGCGAACGAGTCAAAAGTGAAATTTTGTAAAGAACAGCGATTCATAGGTTTGTAAAATATAAAAACGCCGTTCTTAAAAAAATTACATCGATCGATCACAATACGACACGGCGAAAACGTGGACGAGCATATCGGGAGAAACCAAAAAATAAAAAGTAACTGCCATTTTAATTCTTGGAATAATACCTGCGCGCGAAAACGTTAGCATTACCGCCCCTCTCAATCACCTACTCCCTCCGCGCATGCAACGTATAGCCAGCCAGTCAGTGGTGCCTGTGCATGCAGTTACAAGTGAAACCTGCTGTGAATTCCGCCAAATAGTTATAATTATACCCTTTCTACCATTTTACTTATATTAGTCTTGATTTGCTCAGTTACGAAATATCTCTTGGCCCGCCATATTTACAAAGTTAATAAATCCGGCCCGCCACATAATTTAGTTGGACGCCCCTGGTCTATAGCATGTGTATGCAACCCTAAATTAAGTTTCAGTTAACTTCACATAGTTTATAATAAAGTCGCTTTCTGCGTCTGTCTGTCTGTATAGCCGCTACCTCTTCCTAAACCACGCAACAGATTTTGATGCGGTTTTCACAAACAGATAATTTTTTTATGGAAGGTTTATATATTATATAATTATATATAACTAGCGACCCACCCCGCCTTAGCACGTAAATTACTCACGTGCGAAGCCAGGGCGGGTGGCTAGAAATTTACATATATAAATTACTTAACTATGGATTTCTACAAATAATTCGAAATTAATAGTGAATTTCGGTCACCTTTTTGTTGCCCCATTCCAATCCAAAATTTTGAAGTAAACAATATACCTATATTTAGGCAAACTAGAGTTGCCTTTATTTGACCACGGAACCCAGTATCTTAATACAAACATAACCTTTTTACCATAGTTGGATAACAAAAAGGCAGTTTTCAACCTCAGCTGGCAAATATAGGGCTGCGAGAGGAGCGAGGTGATCCAATGGCTTTTGTAATAGGTTTTTTTGTATTTCAATAATAACAGTATGATGGAATATAATAAAGCTATGATATTGCCACTTTGATAGTTGCAATAGTGCATTTGTATACAGGGTATGAAGTCGACCACGGAATCACCCAATATGAGTCATACCGTCACACTCAGCAAAATTTATAAGTTGGTTATATTGATGAGTATAATGACCTCTTTTCGGCTTAGTACACCCTTCTGCGTAACCCTGTAGTAAGACAGCGAGGCGGTAGCGAATCCATACAAACAAAGCTTCAGTCACTACTGCCTATCGCTTCCACAGCCCACGCGGCCGAATACAGGCCGAATTTTCTGACCGCTCAGAAATATAGTAACTCCTGCCACTCAATCCTGTGCATTCCGCTAACACCTAAACGTCTGTGATAATGTTAGTGACAAAAGTGGACACAAATATATATATCTCGCCAAGCTAATACGTCGAAATATTAATACATCGAAATTGCAATACAATACCAGTCTTAATAGCATACGATTCATATCGTCAAGCCATTTAAATTGCAAAATCAGTAAGGGCGTTATCACACTATCAAGTTGCGATCGTGACTCTAACGGGGTGATCGTGACTATAACAAGGCGATCGGCCAACGCGATTGCTATTTTGTTTAAAGTGAAAGGGGTGCAGGAGTGGCGCCCTCATTGGGACAAGGCATTACAGCTATAACAACATGAGGGTTCGACTCCCAATAGTCGCTTGGGAAGGTGAAGTATTTTTTGAGCTATTGTTTTTGGTAACATGGGGGTATTTATATAGTCATAAAACTCATTACCGCCAAAAATAACTTTTTCTTTATATTATATTTATTATATTATATTTCTACGTTTTATAACAAAGCAATATATTGTTGCTGGAAGTAGTACTCCAAAGGAGCTTCGTTGCATTCTCGACCGACTATCGGAGTAAATTTTTTATTTACTTGTTTTTTAGTATGCCTGTTATGTTTGTTTAGATGGGGGCGCCACTGCTGCGTTCTCTTCACCTTTATATCTTGCTTCGCCACCGAAACGCGGATGCTGCATAACTGAAGTTTACTTATGCCAAAGATAATATAACCACTTGATCGCGCATGTAGTCAAAATTCCCTTTCGCAAAATGATGCCACGTCGCGCGGGGGGCAGCTTGTGAATGGAGACTCGACGCGACTCTACGCTTGTGATTGGAGAATCAAAAGTCATTCATTCAATTCGCGCCTATGATTGGCCCCGCTCGAAATAGGTTGATAAGGTTGACATGTTAGAACCTTTAGCTTATGCGGGGTAAAGGATGGGCAGTCAAGTGGTTATATTGTCATTGACTTATGCACCATCCCGTTATAAAAACGTCAGTTGGTACTGGGATAAAGCACTAATGGTACATTCGTAATGTGTTTTGATGGCACATCTATAATAAATCTAGCTGAAGCTAAATATTTTCGGATTCTTTGGCAAAGAATCGTATCAGCCAATTGACACTTCCTTGTTCTTATTTCCTTGTTCACATCCATTGTTGACTATTCAAAGCTCCTCTGAAATATAAAATACTAATATGTAATAATGTGAAATATAAATTAGTCTTAAACCTCACCATGTATCACCAAGGGGGGAGGGGGGGTTAAAAATGCTTAAAAAAAACATCACGTGATTAATGGACGGCCCCTAATGAAATTAAAGTGGAACTGGGCAGGACACGTTGCTCGGCGCACTGATGACAGGTGGAGTAAGGTTGTGACACAGTGGCGGCCGAGGCAAGGTAAGCGGAACGTTGGTCGTGCAGCTGCAAGATGGGTCGACGATATTGTCACTATCGCTGGTCGAACCTGGACTCGATTAGCACAGGACCGAGGCCGATGGCATAGCAAGAGAGAGGTCTATAGTCTATACCCAGCAGTGGGATAAGGAAGGCCGTGGATGATGATAATGGCCAATTGGATAATTCATCATCATCATTTCAGCCATACGACGTCCACTGCTGAACATATGCCTTTCCCATCGATCTGCAAAAGGGCCAGTTGGAAGTGGCCTGCATCTAAGGTTTTCCTGCGGTCTCTTTTAGGTCGTGGACGTCCTAGGCTACGCTTACCGGTCCGTGGTCTGCATTCGAGAACCTTTTGACCCCATCGGTCACCTGTTCTGCATGCTATGTGCCCTGGCCACTACCACTTCAACTTGCTGATCCGGTGGGCTATGTCGGTAATTTTCGTTCGCCTACGGATCTCCTCATTTTTGATTCGATCTCGCCCAAACCCCGAGCAAAGCCCTCTCCACAGCTTGCTGTGCAATTTTGAGTTTGTTTATAAGGCAATTTTTTTTTTACTATTAATTAAATTTCAATACAGAGTTGTTTGTAATTAGCTAACAACTTCATGTAGGCAGCTTCCCTACGTTATTAGCATATCTAACAACTTTAGTTCCATGACTTTTAAACATTCACCTTTTTTATTTCATCCATTCAATAAGATGGACAGACGACCTAAAAGAGACTGCAGGGAAACGTTGGATGCAGGCCGCTTCCAACCGGCCCTTTTGGAGATCGATGGGGGAGGCCTATATATCTAGCAGTGGACGTCCTATGGCTGAAATGATGATGATTCGGATTAACGGAATATCATCTATGAAAATGTGTCGCCTTTTCATGCCAACACTGGCGGATAGAAAATCTTGGACACAGGATAACAACAAAAGAAAATTACCACCAATTTACTGGAGATTCCCGATATCCTCCTCAAACAGTCTCTTGCCACCTTTCAGTTTCTTCTCTTCATCATGTCCAAATTTCTTTACGTACTGCTCTAGTCGGCTCAGCCACTGGGCCCAGTGTTCTCTCAGCTTGTCTGTATGGAAGTGGTACGCATCTGCCTTGGAGCCGTCAGTGTAGGCTATGACTAGAAGCGCGTCGCGAACGTTCAAATGCTTGTAGTTCAAGTCGTTGGAAACTGCGCCGAAGTAAGCGGCCAGTTGGACGGGGTTGTCGTATGTGAGCGCGAGCGACTTTCGCGGCTTGTCAGACTTTTTCCACTCGATTAGGGTCGGTTTTTCTCTGAAATTAAGACAAACATTTATTAGCTAAGTAAGTTGTTAGTCAACGACAGGACCTTCGCCTGATAGTAGGCCTTATAACCGGTCATTGCAACTTGAATAGTCACTTGTATATAAACTGGGAGCTACAGACAGTCCGCTGTGTCGTGGCTGCATGAAAGAGAACGAAACTGTAGAGCATGTGCTGTGGCATTGTGAAGCCACAGAAGAAACTAGAATCGCTACCGGGTTGCATGAGGCACCGTTGCCTCTTTCATCCACGTCACCACAACAGCTAGACTGCTTTTCATCATCATTACTTACACTACCATCTATGCTAATGGAGCAACTGTGGCAGCGCCCCAGAACCTCACTCCGATATTTCAAGGAGTTGGGTTGGCTCGGGTAGGTGCTGGACAATACACCCCAAGCGGGACGTCAGTGCAGGACTTATCGCCCCCATCTCGAATAAGAATAAGCTTAAGAAGTTGTCAGTTATCTACACTGCTCGCCTAACTTTTTAATTAGATTGGATTAAGGACGGTTCTTAGGGTTCCGTACACAAAGGGTGTCAATGGGTCTGGTTGGTTGTCCATGGTATAAATTACAGTTGGGAAAAGCGTTACTAAACAATAATAATTAATTTTTAGAATAAACCAAAAACCCACTTCATGACTATACCTATACTCCGTTTTTTAATCTTAGATATTTTATGTAAACAAAGTAATGTCACGAAAAGTCACTGTCAAAGTGAAATGCCAGTTGCCCAAAACTTTTTTCTCTTATGTACAATATTTTACTTTCTATTTTCTTCGATTTTGCTCTCGCGCGGTACAATGGGGGATAATCTGATAGTTCAAAAAATGTAAAAAACATTACTAAAAGATTGTAAGAGATGGCGTTGATTATAGAGGCGTTGACTATTATGTTAGAGGAAATAGAGGTCAAATCAAACGTTGGCCAGAAATGTTTAGAACCACTACTGTCCTACGAGTCTAATTAAATATTTTCTATCAAAAATTGATTTTTTTATCATAACATTGTATAGAACAGATATTACGCTAAAATAAATAGTTCAAAACGATTGTTATTTAATGATTGATCATATTACGACTAGAAAAACTTAATAAAATATCTTTTCGGTAAATATTGCAAACTACCATTACAAACGATATTTTTTTCACTTGTAACTCCTTTGTTTACATAAAATATCTAAGATTAAAAAACGGAGTATACATAGTTAAAACAGAGATTAAAGGTCCTCATCAAAACTTTTAAGCCACAAATCAAAACGTAATTTGTGGATGTATTTTAAAATTTATATGGGTCCACCTCTGAGGTATGACAAGACCTACCAAACAAATAAGAATCATCAAAATAAATTCATAATTAGCGGAGTAATCGAGTAACAACTATTTAAAAGAAAACATACAGTCGAATTGATAATCTTCGACGGATAAAAAAAAATACTGCAACATACTGCCCTATTCAATCAATCATACAGTCTTGGTTTTAGTAAGTTATAATGACGAATCACGTTTGACTCCTCTTAGGCCCGTATTCTAAAACAAGACTCAAGTATCGTTTGATACCCTTATTCGTTAGATAGCCTTATTGACACTCAGAAATATAGAAATATACTATCGGATATGAGAATTGTGCTGTTTTGTGTCGTAAATTCTTAACTTTAGATAAGGTAGGTACATCAGATTGAAAGGGCACGCATGGATGGACTAGTAAATAGCATTCTGTATATTCAATCAGCGTACACGCGGGCTCGAATTAGCGCTGAAACAACGGTTCGGAATATCACGCGAACCTGAACTTTAACGCACCGAGATACGGTTTGCGGTCGCGCAACTTTCTTATCGTGTATTCAGTGTAAGATTTTTCGATTAGCACAGGCTGACATCTAGACATGTTTCTGACACACGGCATCGATTCTGATGTACTCTTAACTAAATTTGACAGCTCTAAAATTGTTGCCATCCTTCTCTCACATATTAAAATAGGTTATTACTGGGCAAACGTGCTCCATCTTCGACCGCATCATCGCTTTCCATCAGGCGAGATCGCGGTCAAAAGTTAGCCTAGTCCAAAGTAAAAAAAAAAAGTGGCAGATAATTTTTGTCCTGTCAGATTGGTTTAGTTTAGTGAGTGGTATGACAGAATCGACGCCAATAGCACCTATTTGTAAATAATGGTCACTCATCCAGACTTAACTTCGGTGACCTTGTGTTTTTCTATGGCATCCCCGAAACTGGTAATCCTAAAGAGCTATGAGTATTGTTGTATCTGTAAAATAGCTCCGTGTAAAGATTTTTATATGTTTAGATGTTACCTCTTTTGTTATTTACTGTGTGGCGGAGTTTTGCCACCAATTTCAATTGGTGTTGACGTGCTATCAAGGCTACTTAGGCCAAATATAATGTTTTATTGAAGACGTTTTATTCATAACATAATAGGTAAGTATGAAGCTTTCTTATTTTCATGTTTTCGTAATATTATTGAATTTCATATAAAATCTTGAAATTGAGACGGCTCAGAACAGATTTCTTACACAAATAGCAGATAACCTTGAAATATCTCCTTGACTTTAAATTTTTATACAAAATACCAGCCAAATCTGTGATGTCATTGACATCTCACTATCACAGAGGCGCGTGTGATAAGCCATTATTGATAATGTTGTTATCTTGTGACGTTTTCGTAACATTACAACAACCTGAATTATTTTAGATTAAGAGTACTTTATAGTGATAGAGCACATTTCTTATAAGTAAACAATTATTTAAGTAATAATGGCCCCCACCCATGTTTGCACAATGCATCCAGAATAAACCGGCCAAGTGCGAGTCGAGCTCACCCCCTGAGAGTTCCATACCACCACATAAACTGTAAGCTACTAAAGTTCAAAAAGTAGTGCAAACGGATGATCGCATTGGCGATCACCCGTCCGAGAATCAACCGCGCCCGACGTTGCTTAACTTTGGTGTAAAGAAATCTGTCACCGACTCGCACTTGGACAGTATTATTTATTGTTTCATAATAATTTGTTGTTTTGCTTTAGAATGTGGACTATAATCATGTAAAGTTTGACGCTTAATGGTCCAAATATTTGCTAATATGTTGTGTGTTAGTTAATATTTGCTCCAATATAAAAACGGTAATACGTACATTACTGTTTTCATATTGGAGCAAATATTATGGACCCTTGTTTTTTTTTTTGATTTATTATTATGTCTTAGTTAATCCACCGTAACATTATACATTGTAAAAATTTCAACTGGCTATATCTATTACGGTTTGAAAGATACAGCCACTAAAAAGAACGATTGGCAGACGGACAGACAGTGTAGGCTTAGTAATGTCCTGTTTACACCCTTTTGGTACGGAACCCTAAAAATGAAATGCTGTTCGTTGGTAAAGCGCATGAGTTGAGAACGGCTGGACCGATTTGGCTAATTGTTTTTAAAATGTTCCTATTAATAGTCTGAATAAGGTTTTATGGGAAGAAAAGTTGCCAGGAAAATTTAAAAATTCGGGTTAATTTGAAAGTGCTTTTTTACTATGCGATTTTTGTATGAACCCATGACCATAACTCAAACAATAAACTGTAAGATTATATATTATGTAAACTGGTTTAATGATGGAGCCAGGAAGTGAATATTGGAAAACCTCTATAGCTAAGTGTGTGTTTTACTTTTTAGAGTTCCGTACCTCAAAAGGAAAAAAACTAAACCCTCATAACATCACTTTGTTGTTCGTCTGTCAAGACCCTTTTTCTCAAGAACGCGTTGAGGTATCCAGTTGAAATTTATATCAAATATTCGGATCGAAGGTTTCTTTCAGCTGCCAAAATATCATACTTGTAAATCAACTCAATCAAAAGATATGACCGTATATGTCGCATATTTTGCGGTTTCACAAAGGAATCAAAACCTATAGGGTACTTCCCGTTGGCCTAGAATCATGAAATTTACACATAATATGAGGAAAAATTCCGAAAGTTGTTAATTTGATATTAAATCACATTAAAAAAATGTTTTTGCTATTACAAACTTATATTTTGTAGTTGGCATGTGTTTGTCAACTATAAAGTTACGTTTTGTCATTCAATATTTCAATCTTATTAACCTTTTTTCATCAAGATTCGATTCCAGGACTCACACATGTCCGTTTTTTTAAACTAAACTATTTATGACACAATACTTACTCATAATCGGCAATGGCATCGAATATCCCCCTGTATTTCAATACTGGGTGTATGACATTGGACTCTATTGCCTTGGGTGATGATATGTGTTGGAGTACATCAGCAACGGAGGTCCAGACACCTTCCACTTCCTTCTCAATACGGAGCTGAGTGCGCGGCTGGGTGAAGTAGTTCTTGAGGGTGTTGTGGAACTTTGTGCCAACAGCCATTTGAGCTGTGAATTTTAGAATATAAAAAAATATAAATTTTCACGTTACAATAATAATACTTAGCAAGTACCTCGACTTGGCTCACGAGGTTACTGCCATGTGGGATGTTGATTCGACGATGATTGTCCCTATAGTCGTTTAGGTGAACGGTCTTATAGCGAAGAGCCTCGACCACTACCTTAAAAGGCTCTCGCTAGACGGTTGAGTCAAGGGTCAGATGCAGAAGGCGATAGTCCTTGACACGGCACGCACTGTCAGGTTCCTCACTCTGCAGCCCTAACCACCAGTAGCTTGGGCCCTGCCCCGATGCAGGCAGCACCATAATTTTTATTTTTTTGGAATTTTTTATTTATTTATTTAATGTAAAAAACTTAAAAATTTAGAATGAAAATAATAAAAAAGTACACACTTGCTATTCAAACCGAAAAAAGGGATAGAATACATCTATAGATTTGTATATACCTGTGGCGCCCCTTATTACCTGGCGCCCTGGGCGGTCACCCAACCAGGCCCTACCCTAATGCCAGTACTGTGCGAACCACCAGACTGTGGAATGCTCTGCCTTGATAAATAAATAAATAAATAAATAAATATTCGGGACATTTTTGCACACACGGTCATCTGACCCCAAACTAAGCAAAGCTTGTGATATGGCTGCCAGAGACTGATATACATACATATATAGTTTTAAATACATACTTAAATAGATATTAACAACCAGATATAGAACAAACACAAATGTTCATCACACAAATGTTTGTCCTAGATGGGAATCGAACCCACGCCCCCAAGCTCAGAAGGCAGGTTCACTACCAACTGGACCAACGGGCTATCAAATGATGTGTGCGATGGTTACAATTTGGGTGTATTTAAGTAAAATAATATTGATTTTTCTTCTCTCCATTTAAGAACAACTCTCAATAACACCATAAAATGTGCAGTCCCTTAAGTGTCGCTATATATAGTTTAGAACTTTAGACTGTATAAATGTATAAGATAGGCAGGACATACCTTGATAAAATTGTTCAAACTCCTGCTGTCCCATCTCAGCAATTCTCTCCTGCTTCCACTTTTCTAAAGCTGTGCGTGACTCTTCCGTCATAGTCTTATTTAATATCAGTGTCACCGAAGGATACTGCTGTGTGAAATCATTACGATGCTGCTTGATCTGTAGTATTTTATCTTCACTTGCATACCCGGGCTGGGCAGCTGAACTACCTACTGCATTTTGAACTGCCGAAGTTTGTAAACATCTCGCAGCAGTATTATTCAACAAAACACCAACAATATTGACACAGTTCCTTGTATTCTGCCACATTTTCTTCCCAATTTCAACAGACAGCACAGGAGAGCAAAGATATCCGGACAAGCGAGATGTCACTGCATTTCTCGCGTCGACGTATTTTGATATGTTTTCGGCGGGAGCTACGGCGCCAGAGTTTTGATGAGAGTTATTTTTAGCTGGAAAACAGATAGATAGTTGTTTCTACGCGTGTAACACGGCGCTAAATGCGAAATGTCATATGATTTTAATTGGCAAGACGCGAGACACGCGCTTGAACCACGTACTATAGAGAGCGAAAGGAGACACAATGTAAACAACTTGATTGGTGCGCTTGCAGTGAAGCGATTGGTTTGTGAGTTAACGCAATTTAATGCCATAATATGTCATTGAATCTAGTTGCAAAATAGTTGTAATTTTAGAAAGTACTAAAGTAGAAGGTAGGTAGGCTCTAATTCAATGCAATCAAGACTGCGGAAACCTTCGAGCTGAAGCCGAACCCATTCGAATTTACTTACCAGCCTTCTTCAAGTTCCGTTTTCGTTGTTTGTTCGTCTCCAGCAATGGACCAAATAACTCTTTATTCTCCTTGTTGTATAATTTGATCTTTTCCGCCGGTTTCAAGATTGAAGCTGGTTGAACAACTTTGTTCCGGACAAATTCTTTGGAATGTCTCTCGAAGGAAACCTTGCGACCGATTGAGCAAATCGGCCTGTACATAACGATTATCACCTTAATAGATTTGTGTGCAGTGATTTTTTCTAAAATAGATCGATACAGAGTTATGTATTTATTAATAGTTTTTTTTTGCTGAGAATTATCCTTTTGACTGATGACGAAATTTAAGAACAATGACGGATAAATGAAGCAAACATGAAGCAAACGTAGTATTATATTCTCTTTGAAGCAAACGAAACGAAGCAAGCGAGCATGAGATCGAGCGAGCGAGCAAGCAAACAAAGCAATCGAGCGGAGAATTTTATTTTGACGTGATTGACATTGACATTTGACGTGATTTTGACAGTTATTCAACTTTGCGACGAAGTGGAATAAATAGAAGCGGCCACATGCGAGTCGGCTCGCGCACTGAGGGTTCCGTACAAAGTACAAAAAAGTAGTGCAAAAAGACATCATGTCCAGGACGGTGGTATGCATTTTCACGATCATCTTATTGCTCAACAATACATAATGATTCCTCTTGCATTTCAACAAAATCTTTCACCTCGCTGTTATTCTCATCATCACAGTTGGAGTAGGAAATATTTTCCAGTTTATATCTAATTTGTTTATATCATTTTGGTGTAAGTTATAACCTATAAACAATTATTTTTTATTATTATTATAATCAGCCTTTTAACAGTCCACTGCTGGACTTTAAGCCTACCCCCGAAAGGGTGATTGGGCCATATCCACCACGCTGGCCCAGTGCGGATTGGTGGATAGACCTATAAACAATACAAGTTGTTAAAACTAAAATAAAATGATGAAAATAATCAACAAAAAAAACATTAAAACAAACAGTTAACACTTGCATAAAATGTGACATAATATAATAATAATAATATACCCGCGTCGGTCTCGGGGACCGATTTTCGCCAAATACACCGACACGTGCTACCTACAAAAATGAAGCAAGCAATAAATTATGCAGCTAGCAAAAAGCAATAAGCATATTCGAAAAAAATACTGTGACATAGTGTTTCGTCGGTCTCACAGAGCAAGGGGTATAGGAAGTTTAAAATGCTAGGTATTGTATTGTGTGACGGTACGGAACCCTCAGTGCACGCGCCCAACGCGCACTTGGTCGGTTTATTACTTGTTGACTTTATTATTATTTCAGGTGTAAGTATGCAAGAAATCTGCAAAATAAGTTAGGAAAACTGGTTCTAATTCAACTTGCAAGATTTGACCTACACAAACAAACACACAAACATGGCAAATTACATTAAAGCTTCTAAAATGTTTATTACGGACAGACGGATGGACAGACAGACAGCGTAAGCTAAGTAATAGCTATTATGTCTTCTGTGGTAATAGGGCCCCATTTACACCCAATAAGTAAAAAATATAGTTTTTTGTTTGGTTTTAAATTGTGGCTTCTAACGCTTTATTTATTTAGCCAGCATCAAGACGACACGATGATGACGATGACGACGAGCTACGACACGATGACGACGATGAAGACGCGAAAATATACTATACTATTGAACCATCGAGATAAACTGTTAAAAATACAAGGATCCATTATAATAATTATCTTCCTTCTAATAATACCAACTACATGTATTGAGCGCCATCTATGCAAACTGCCATAACTTTGACAACTCAAAACTTGCACTAGTTCTACAAAAATAATCTAGATGCCGCACAAAGTATTTTATTTTCGTTTTTATTTTATTTTATTAATAAAAATGAATGGTACCTATGGAAATGAGGTAGGTAGGTATAATTATTATAATATAGACGTTTTGGGTGTCGGACATGGTTGAAGGACCGCCGTTCAACCGAATCAGTCGTATATTATACGTCGTAGCTTAGAATAACTACACAAAGAAACCAAGTACATTCGCAAAATTTAAGCCATTCAAATGGTGTCATATATGGCTACAAAATATATATAAAAATTTTACTATGACAATTTGCGCGGTGAAATCGTACCACAACAAATCAGAAAAGCAGCATAAGAGTTAGGTATGGTGTGACATTCCACAGGTAATACATTAATTTTCTTGCTTAAATCGTTTAAAATACCAATCGAAACGTAAGCTACAAAGCGAATTTGTAGCTTACGTTTTGAGAAGGCGTTGTTTGGAAACCTACCTTCTCTGAGTAGTTTTATTCTAAGATACAAAGTAAGTTCATTTACCTACGTCGAGGGGCCAGCCCTAATATCAAAGTTTTTAAGCTGCCTCTTACCTAGCCGAAACCTAACACTGACAAATTCTAATAAAAAAAAATCGTACCTAACTAGCCTACTAGTAATACAAAAACCTACCTACCAATGCGGGAAAAACTGCAAAAAAAACGATATAATTTAGGTAGTAGGTACATACCTCAAACCTTTTTAGGGTTCCGTACCGCAAGGGTAAAAACGGGACCCTATTACTAAGCCTACGATGTCTGTCTGTCCGTCTGTTAGTCCGTCTGTCCTACCTATTAACAGCCGTATCTTTCGATCATTAATAGATAGCCATTTGAAATTTTCACAGTATAAATGTAACTTGATGTAACATCACGGCGGATTAACTAAGAAAAAAAAAATTTCAAAATGTAAAAAAAACGAAAGGGAGGTCACTTTCCTTTTTACATTTTGTAGGGAGGTAGGAAAGGGTTCCGTACCACCACACAACTTTTTAGCTACTAAAGCACAAAAAAATTGTGCAAAAAGACAACATCCCATCAACGCCTAGGCGGTCACCCATCCAAGTAGGTACAGCTACCGACCGCGCTCGACGTTGCTTAACTTCGGTGATCGCACGAGAACCGGTAGTGAACAGAAATTGTTCACCGACTCGCACTTGGCCATTTATTATTATCCATTGTTATACTTTAGAATGAGTAGGTACTATAATCATACCAACTTTGACGTCAAGTATATAAACAAAATATCAAAATATAATAAATAATGGCCAAGTGCGAATCATGTTTCTGTTCATGTCATATATTATTAATTCTGAAGTCGGTTTTTTAAATTGATAATTATTGTATTTTGTAGTGGTACGGAACCCTCAGTGCGCGAGCTCGACTCGCACTTGTCCGGTTTATTTCCATTCTATTTCTGTCGATGGAGGTACTTAACTACAAAAAATGTTACTTTATGTAAGGTGGACCTCAGAATAAGGACTAAAGGTCTGGCACTGTTTTGCTATAGCCTCGTGTGTTCCAATTCCGCTCCAAAGTCAAACATTTTCTATTCAATATTGATTTGCTAATTTCTTTTCTTTGCACCTTTCTACCATCATCGGCAGGTAAGATACAATTAGGTTAGTAGGTAACTAGGTAGGTACTTATCCAGTGGTGGATTTACCAGCAGGCAGGGTAGGCTAAAGCCTATATAGGGCGGCAGATTTTAGGGGCGACAAATCTTGGTATTTTTTTTTTAAATTTCTTTAGCTTGTAACTAAAATAATTCTTAATAATCGTTGGGATGAAAATAATCCGTTCCCTTGTTTATAATTACGGAAAAACGGTGGTTTAATTAGAATGATATAATGCACAAATCATAAAGTTACAAATTCATTGATAAATTATATGATTATGAATTAGGGTATTCAATTGTAGAAGTCGGAAGGGGCGGCAAATTTGAATTGCCTACTGGCGGCAAATGTGTAAATCCGCCACTGTACTTACCTACTTCATAAGTAGGTACAGCATGAGTGCAGAATAAATTACTGGTATTTAGCACCAGAGGTGCATAGAATGTTATCTACCTACTTACTTATTAAACTACTTGTTATGGTACCTTCACGGTTTGGCGGTTCTCTGCTAGCGTTTTATGTTTCATTTCTCGTCAGAGGATTTTGGAGTTGCACGTCTTATGCATTTGCCAGTGTCAAGTATTGAAAATAAGATATTTATCATCAAACAAGTCAGTTAGAGTCGAGCAAAGTCATACTCTGGCGAGGTTTTTTTTTCACGTCGCTGTTTGCGCCAAAACTTCCTAGTACGCTTTTCTATGCATCAATGCATCTTGCTAAAGTACTATCAATTTTTTATAGGTAGGTATAACGTTGCGACTGACTGTTGACATCATTTTCAACAACCTCTAGGCGTAAACTTGGGGTAAAGTATTTTACATAATAATAAAATTATCCTCTTCATGGTAAGGTTGCCGCCACGCAATAGAACGCTGCTACAATAGACTCAACAATCAGCAATTTGAAAATATTTTAGTACTTAGTCACAGATCTACTATGTGTACTTAGTACTTACTTGATTCTGGCAAAAGTACAAGACGTGGAACGTCAAAATCCTCTCAAGATAAAAATAAAAAGCACACTTTATAAACTAGATTGTCTATGGAAGTTTTAAAGTTTTAGTTAGGTAGGTAGCAAAGATTTTTCATACTATACTATAGGTACAGAGATCGTTCGTAGGTAGGTACTTATGGCTGAGATTCTGTCTGTGCTCTGTGGCTGAGATCCCATTGTGTACGCAATGCTTCACAAATTGCGGACTGTACAAAATATTTACGTAAAGCGAATTACTCTAGCCTTCTCTACGTCATTACGGTCATGAGTCGTGGATTTACACAGAACTAGACAAAAAATAGGGCCTAATGTAATTTCTTGACACGTTTTTCTGGGTTTTTGTTATATAAGTAATTTTTATGTTTAACGGTCCACAAAATTTACAATAAACTGAGTAACGGATCATTATTTTAAGATAATTCTGTCCATTTAATCAATAAATGGAAAGCCTGGTAAATATTGTAAAAAAAACTATAAATTTATGTTAACTTGTATAAAAGATTTTTGCCTACTTTTTAATTCATGATTTTTACCACAACTACATTAGTACAATCTGTGGTTACAAATCTACCAAAATAAAATAATACGTTAAGTTTTTACAATTATAGTTAGGACTAATTAGATAATATTATAGGTCTGTGGGGCTCACCGGCTAGCCGCTAGCCCTACCTAATAAAATATATATAGGTAAGTGGAATTAACCAAATGTAACCTTTCTCTTTATCAGGAGCTGAGTGTAAGCTCAGTAGCACACATAGCTTATTCCTTCTAAATCTATGGTAAAATATAATTTGCAGGAGGCGGCGTGTTATTATACAGTAGAGTCACACATGACACACAAAATGTTATTATACGGTCGCAGCCAAGCTTTATAGAGGCGAGAGAAGGTAGCAAGTGGTAAAACTGGGAAAATAAACCGAGGCTTCGGTACAAGATTTGCCACTTTGATAATTCTACTAAACACAACGACAAAATTGTTAACATCTAAATAGCATACCTACTTACTACGCATTGAAGAGTCTTCTATCTACCTCCTAGCTCTAACATCAAAACTGTTTGAAGGTACAAATTAAATCATTGTATTGTCAACCGAATTACAGCACGAAAAGAATCAAATCGATACAACATAAAATCCACTTCCAAAATTTGTTTATATTGTTAGTTCGTTAAAAAGTTTAAGCTAATAAGCACGTAAAAAATTAGACCTATTACAAACTTGCACTGCACCTAACCTTAGGTTAGGATAGTGTTAGTATAGGTACAGGTAGATAGGTTAGGATAGGCTGTATTAGGGTAGGTTACTGTGGTAGGGTAGGTTACTGTGGTAGGGTAGGTTACTGTGGTAGGTTAGGTTACTGTGGTAGGGTAGGTTACTGTGGTAGGGTAGGTTACTGTGGTAGGTTAGGTTACTGTGGTAGGTTAGGTTACTGTGGTAGGGTAGGTTACTGTGGTAGGGTAGGTTACTGTGGTAGGGTAGGTTACTGTGGTAGGGTAGGTTACTGTGGTAGGGTAGGTTACCTATCCCTCAGAACTTAGGTGGGTACCCATTAGGGCGAGAATTATCTCACCGCAGTTCTTGTAGTAGAAGTGATAATTAAGAGAATTTTACGTATCGCGGTATTTTATTAAGCTTCCGCATTTTATCTACCCGCCTATATAGTGAGATGATAACACTCTGCTTATTTTTCTCCACACCCTTGAACGGGAGCAGCATTCGCATCATTGCGCAAGTTTAATTTTACCGCACATTTTCTCGGAAACTATTACAGTAAGTAATTCTGCACCGAGGAGAAAATCATACAGAAGAATGACTCTTGTGGATAAAACTCTATCGGGGTGGGTAAGTATTGCTCGCTATACTGCCGTATGTTTTTTGTGTGAAAACGTCTCACTTGGATTTGCCATGACAACTTTTGCGTCAATATTTTTTCTGCTTAGCTTACCTACATTTTATTGAAGTATGACGATGCACAAATAAATCAATCACTTGGAACACTTACTAGTTATTATTTAATAATGTTTAAGGTAATAATGTTTAATGTTTACGTTACACCTATAGCTGGAAATTCAAATTTCAAACAGTTTTTTTGTTCTTGTAGCTAGGCCGGGTAATTATTGTAATCGATCATGGTGTTTGCGCAAATCGTTTATTATCCTTTACAAAATCAACTAAAGTTATCTTTAATGAACATTATTACTTACATTTGTCGATAAACAATGTTATGCAATTTTTTTTGTTTGTTATTATATATCATAAGCTTGCCTTTGACTACCGTCACGCCTGTTTGAAACGGTTTATTGACAAATGTAAGTAATATGGTGCGTTACTGATTCCTACGATTTGCGCAAACACCGTGTCATTAATTTCTAAATATTTGGCCCTGGCCTAACTACAAGGAAAAGAAAATGTATGAAATTTGAATTTTCCGCCATAATGTATATGGTATAAGGTAACCGTAGCATTACAGGCATTTTTGAGCCTATTATAGGGAGTTGTTACTCTGTGAGGTTGTCTATTCGCTGTTAACTGATAGTTAACCCGCATTCACGCGTTGTCTGCCGTTGCGCCAATATTTATTTATGTTGCGTGAATTTTGTTTGCGTTACCGCACTAGTGTTTTCTATTTTTGATAATGCATGAGAATTTCTATTTTTGTATGAGATGGAAATCAAGTTCCGGTAAGTTATTTTACTAATGCTACAGATGTTACTGCGGAAGATTGAATGTAAGTATTTGTTATTATTCTTGCTTATGGAGTTGGATAACCAGAGCGATGGTGACCGAGCGGTAGTATGTGCGCTTTAGAATCTGAAGGCATCCGGTTCGATCTTCGGCCTTGCACCAATGAGTTTCAATGTGATCGCTAAAAAAGCGGTATAGGTAAACCTCGTGAGGAAATATGTCCAAAACCTCAATTTTTTATTTCAAAGACATTATGACATTCACTTAAAAACCATACTGGGTCAGCGTGGTGGATTAAGGACCCATCCTCTCTTTCTGAGAGAAGGCATATGTTTTAGCCAAATACTTTCTATTACGTAGTAGCTTAACCTAATCTAGTCCTAGCAGTTAGGTTAGGGTTACCAGATGTAAAATTTAAAAGTCTGGAGAAAAAGCCTGATTTCCATTGAATGAAAATCCAAATTCCAGCCACAATCCTGTAAAGAGCCTAAAAATCTCGAAATCACAAGAAAATTTCAAAGACATGGTAACCCTACTAACAGTGGACTATATCTACTAACTTAGGTACATTACGGTAGGTACCTAGGTTAGGAACAAATTGATACAGAAATAATGCACTGGTTCCTAAGAACTTATAATAAAAGATCTTTTATAAAAATTCTGGAAACACAATAAACAATGCTTCGTTGTTTCATATCAACTATCTTCCTTGATATCAATGACCCAGTCGGTTTATCGAATGTATTTTTTTAAAATAAATTATAGGCTTGCGCTTGACCGCCAACTCGCCTGATGTTAAGCGATGATGCGGTCTACGGTGGAGCACGCTTGCCTAGAAGAAACCGATTCACTCGTGATTTGAAGACACCCAGATTGTAACTATCGGGGAACACCCATTCAGGCAGCGCATTCCACAGACTAGCAGTTCGCACAATAAAAGTGGAATAAAAACGCTTCGTTCGGGTTTTCGGAATACCAACCGTAAAGCGGTGTCATGTGATAAAAGTGCCCATGATCCGATACCTCAAGAAGTACTTAATTATAGTAAGTACTTAGATATCTAAGATGCTTCTGCTTGGAGGAACTAATAAAAGGCGTAAGAAACTAGGAGATTAAGATCTCCTTCCTGCAAATCCACTTCCGCTTTCCTTCAAAACAATTAAAATGTGTGCTTACTCAAACAAAAGACAAGCAAGTTGAAGTGGCAGTGGGCAGGGCACATATCATGCAGAACAGATTGTCGATGGGGCCGAAAGGTTGTCGAATGGAGACTACGGACCGGTAAGCGCAGCGTAGGACGTCCACCCACAAGATGGACAGACGACCTAAAAGAGACCGCAGGGAAACGTTGGATGCAGGCCGCTTCCAACCGGCCCTTTTGGAGATCGATGGGGAAGGCCTATGTCCAGTAGTGGAGGTCCTATGGCTGAAATGATGATGATGATGATGAAACAAACAGAAGCGTCGCGTGATTACTGAAGATGGACAGATATGTGCTTATCATTGACTGCCATATAATTATACCATCGTACTTAAGGGTCATCCATTGCATGAGCTCAAAATGGGGGAAGGGGTCCAGTAAAATTTCATCGGTTCTCATTTACACTGAGGTGGGCATAATTGAAAATCTCATGTCAACTTTTAAAGAATAATGTAAACGGGATGACATATAAAACACGCAGAGTGGCGACTACTTCATTTATTCAGCAATCGAAATGAACAGAGAGAGAGTTAGCTGGCAGGCTGGCTTATATATACACTCCCCTCAAAGGCTTGGCGAGCTTGACAGTGGCATGGCGTGAGGGAGGGGGTGTGTCATGGCGGCTGGCTGGTTGTCATTCGTAGTTTCGCAGGCAACGTCATGTCCGTTTTGTTACACTCGACCATCCTGCAACAATTGCTCCCGCAATTGGGAACAAACAACAAGGTTTAGTTTCTAATAAATTAACAATGTGTGCAGTCTGAGGCTGACTACACGACTGGCAATTATAAGGTCTACGGGCAACATTAAGGGCTGGTGGTAATATTAAGGGTCAATGGCAATATTTAGGGTCATTGGCAATATTAAGGGCCAATGGCAATATTAAGGGCCGCTGGCAATATTAAGGGCCGCTGGCAATATTAAGGGCCGCTGGCAATATTAAGGGCCGCTGGCAATATTAAGGGCCGCTGGCAATATTAAGGGCCGCTGGCAATATTAAGGGCCGCTGGCAATATTAAGGGCCACTGGCAATATTAAGGGCCACTGGCAATATTAAGGCGTACTGTCAATAATAAGGGGTTATTGATGATAGCTTATAACGATCAGTGATTCATTGGTTTCATCAAACCTGTCGGTACCATCAAGGCTATGGTTACCATCAAAGCTATGGTTACCATCAAAGCTATGGTTACCATCAAAGCTATAGTTACCATCAAAGCTATAGTTACCATCAAAGCTATAGTTACCATCAAAGCTATAGTTACCATCAAAGCTATAGTTACCATCAAAGCTATAGTTACCATCAAAGCTATAGTTACCATCAAAGCTATAGTAACCATCAAAGCTATAGTAACCATCAAAGCAATAGTTACCATCAAAGCAATAGTTACCATCAAAGCAATAGTTACCATCAAAGCAATAGTTACCATCAAAGCTATAGTTACTATCAAGACTATTGAGGCTGTTAAAACTATTGAAGCCACCGAAACTATTTTCAATTTACTACCGAAGATGTTAAAACTACTGGCAGTTGCTACTGGGAAAGTTAGAACTACAGAAATATCAGGACTAATATCAAAACCATAATAATTAATTACTATCACCATCAGAACAATCGACACTATCAGCAACTTAATTGGAAACGAACAGTACTACTACACTGCGCAAATGCGCTGCGCTGCGCAAATTCCTCTCGCTACAATTCATACGAAGATACTATTTATTTGTAACTTGACCATAACATCAAAATATAGACAGCAACTAATGAATGGTAAGTGCTAAGTTCATCTTTGGAGCAGTAAAGGTATAACAGCTATGCCTATCTAACAATATCACAATGTAATAATTCCGTGGCAAACATCAAATCTGACACACCTGTTACATAATGAATATAAGGTACGTAGGTACTTAAAGTGCTCATATAAATTTATAGCACTGACAATCCTAAACTTATTTTAAAGATACATCATAACAACAACTAAACTAAAACAACGGCGTTAGGCCATTTATTAAGGTACCTACACCTTGCATAGTTAAGCACTAAATTTATTTTAAACTGGCAATGCTATTCCTATGCTATCAGCAAACTATTGCTATCAGTGCCTAACCATTACTTTCGTGAGAATCAACCGAGTTTATATTATGTGTTTAACTTCGAGTTGCGTTGCATCAATTTGCGCGGTTAAGTATGTCTAACAGTAACAAATTCATATTTTGGTTATTAATAGTTAATTGAGGACATAAACAAGTTTAATGTAATTTTGGAAACATGATTGAAACTTAAATGGTTCCTTAATAATCTACAGTTTTATTATTTGTTGCTTGCACTTATTTTTTAGTTCTAAGGCGTGCGCCGACTCTTGCGTAATAATTCCTGCAGGCGCAGATCGCACAGATTTGTCACTGTTTCGTGCAGGGGCAAAACTTGGCTTTGAGCTGACGACGTGGTACCGAGTATCGACTCGGCATAGATTTGAAATAAGCTACCCCCATGTGTTTCAGTTTTAACTGTGGTTTTATCATGCTCAGTACTGGAAATGCAATATCCCTTTGCGTTAAGGTGTGCGTTATTTTAGGTACAGCTTCCAAGACTAGTATCGACTAAAGAATCCTTTGACATACTTCGTCAACAAGATTGAAACATACAACTTTATGTAAAATTTTCTAGTAAATAAAATCTATGTCGAAGGTTGTCATATCTCCTAGGCTCAGTAGAGATGTCATGACTAGGCTTTGCATTGCTATTTGCTAGGCTCACTATAGATTTATTTCCAGAAAATCAGGCTTCTTTCGCCAACTGAATAATTATCAGGTTTTTAATGACTAATTTTCTGTCTGTCATGATTCAATTAGTAACACCAGTCCAATTCACCAGTACCTAATCTGAATCACATTCCATCACAAATTACTATTTTGCAACGCGAGAAATTCCCCAGTCTACCCGCAGACATGACAATAAAAGTTATTTTCCATCCCACCCACAGACTCTACTTAGAAATAAAATGAAGTATCGAACTAACGAAGCTAGCACTTCCACAATGTAATTTTTCTAATCTACCTACAGGTTTCGTAGTTTCTCTGATCAAAAGTGTAAAAGTCAATTATAAATCTTTAGACAAACTCGGCATCGATTAAACTGGAGTGAATAGTTGTATCTAATCTATATATGATATGTAAAGGCTGTTTAACCTAAATCTTACATGTTCATAAGCACGTACTATTGGGATTACCCTCAAGTTGTGCGTAAGGAGTGCGATTGCACGTCAATCTACCAACCATTGCAGTTTTATTTTATGATCACGGAAGAAAATTATCGAACTTTCGAGTGCATCTGATACAATTTTATTTTGTTTCGTTTTGACCTACCAATGAGTAGTCACTAATAATTAGAAAGCAAAGCACGGGCCAAGACAATGATTTAGTTTTCGTCTTTTCTTCTGTACAGTCTAAATCACGTCTGTAGGTACAATCAAATCTATCGGAATTGGAACTAGGCAATTAGGTACGATAGTTACTTAGGAAATGTGCATGGTTTGCTCACTGCTATCAGTTAATGGTCATATTTTGAAGTCATATACTTGTAAATTTTCTAATACTAACTTGAATTAGTGGCAATAAGGTCAAAAATAGGTATATCTCATAAGCATAATGGCAAGTAGAAACAAACACACCTGGCTATTAGGCTAAGGCTCCTCGCTAGCTCCAACTGATGCAGGCTGGCCTCCGCTGCTTTAGGCCCTAGTTAGGTTAGGACCTCGCCCGGCTGCTACACGCCACACGGATGCAGGCCCCATGCTGACAGGCAGACAGGCAGATTGGCACGCAGGCGGGCAGGCTGGTAGGCAGGTAGATAGTAGTATCTTGCCACGTGTCTTGCGGCCCGAGATGGAATCTTGAAATCTTCGATGTCACAGTTTTCGCACGCAGTGGGTAGTAAGGTCACGGGCAGAAAGTAGGGTTCGTCGTGTTTAAATGCCACGGAAGCGGTTACAAGCAATATCCTTATTTCTTCTTCTTGCTCAGTACGTGGCGGCGAATGATGAGAAATCAGGGTGGGTGATGTTAGATCTTCATGATTGTGGCGACATTATTCTGCATTTTTACTTCGTTTTTCATCAGGCCAACTAAGTAGCACGATGCTTTAGCTTGGCAGAGTCGACCTTCTTGCAGTACATAATTACGTCATCGTAAATTCTTCTCAAGCAGTAACTTCGCCGTTATAGACAGGATTATGCAGTCTTATTCGAGGATCAGAATCAATTTGACCAAGCGTCATGAAGCCGCAGTGCGCGCAGGTATTAAATTTTCTTCTTTATCCCTCTTCTGATTGTAAACGGGATGACATATAAAACACGCAGAGTGGCGACTACTTCATTTATTCAGCAATCGAAATGAACAGAGAGAGAGTTAGCTGGCAGGCTGGCTTATATATACACTCCCCTCAAAGGCTTGGCGAGCTTGACAGTGGCATGGCGTGAGGGAGGGGGTGTGTCATGGCGGCTGGCTGGTTGTCATTCGTAGTTTCGCAGGCAACGTCATGTCCGTTTTGTTACAATAAACATTAATATACAGATAATATAACAAAATAGAGAGACATAGGATACTTTTTATCCTGGAAACATTTACGATTCCTGGGGGAGTGTCTACGCAAGTAAAACTGTGGGGCGCAGCTAGTGAAAATTAATTGGTACGGAAAGGGTGGCCTAATTATGAATCTACCGACAAACAACCAAAAGCAAACAAATCAAAATCGAGGGCGGTTCAATTTCAGTAATCAGCGCTGAAGCGGCGCGTCAAAGAACGATTGAGTCACGCGACGATGCGCACACGCAAGTTGCGCATCTCACAGGAATGCTGATATGAAGTTTATCTGAGGACATTAGATTAATATAGTGATTTTTTTGACATTATAAAGTAAGTCAGTAATGGCCTGCTCTGATGTCAAAGTTAAGACCATAGGTATAAGGATAAGAGTGACAACCTTATAATTATAAGATACTCGTCAATAGGCATTTCTAGTGGAACAGAGATATTGGCGTCATACGTTTATAATAATATATCTATACTAATATTATAAAGAGGAAAGATTTGATTGTTTGTTTGTTTGCATTGAATAGACTCAGAAACTAATGAACCAATTTGAAAAAATCTTTCACTGTTGGGAAGCTACACTATCGCCGGGTAACAGACAATTTTACATTGTCAAAAAAAAAATTGGAATCCTTACTAAAACTCCAATAATACACGTGCGAAGCCGGGGCGGACTGCTAACTAAAACTTATTATATCGATTTGCACCGTGGTCTTTACAACAAAACAAAATTACACAAATTTTACCATAGTAGGTTACGTCGGTATGTATCTCCAAAACAAACAATAAATAATGTTATCTCATAAGACTGGGTCATTCATGCAACGCTGCGCGTGAGATGCGTCCCAGGAACGCTGATAAGGGAGTTAAGATTCTTTAATGCCATCCAGTGACATGGTTTCATGTCCCCAGACAAGGGGCCTTCTCTTATTCGCTTTTGCTTAAATGATTATGGGACTATATTTCCTTGTAACTAACAATGTAATGAAATCTTGTAAGCCGATTTCAACCTATTTAAAATTGTTGAAAATTTGCAAGTATTATGTAGTTCGGATATTCGACCAAAATAAAATGAATGGACGGGCCCAGACGAAGCGCATTTTTGAAGATTACAAAATGAGCGCCAGCCCTCACTTCGTTTCAGCCGGTCTCTAGCCGTAGGAAGTGCGACACGCGTCTATTCTTACATGATAACAAAACATCTGACAAAATTATGCCTTCGTGTGCTTTCCCGAAGTGTAAATACACATCAAAAAACCGCTATCTATATTTTGCAACAAATTTACTGTAGGTACATGATTATAATTAGGTGTTGAAGTATATGTCCAACAGATTTGCCTTGTTTTTATTGAGCAAGTTCAATGGTTATGGCCCGTCCATTCATTTTATTTTGGTCGAAGGTTCGGATGACAATATAATTTGGTACCATCGATTTGATCTGCTGATGGAACTAGGACCCTTATACACTTACTAAAATACGCACGTAACGCGGCGCGTTAAGTTAACCTTCAAAAATTTGGCCTCTAGTCCCTAGGAAATAAAGGCCAACTTTTTGTTCGTTACGAGGGCGCTGTAGTTAAGGGCCCTGCGGAAAGGGCATCTTTCCGCAGGCGTTAATGCTAACAGAATATGGGTCTTGTCTAACCCCCTGGTGGGTAGTGGGACTCTTTAAAATCACACTGACAGATCCATCTAGCGGGAAAGACATAAACATCCTCGTCATAACCAAACCAACCATCCCCCATCCCCCAACCAACCATCCCATCTCTTAAAGTTGTATATGAGTACAATACTCCTTTCGGCTTAGTACCACCATTCTGTGCAGCCCTGTAAAGTGCTCGAGAACGTCTACATGTAAACTGAGGCGTGAACGTTTCATGTAAGTACCTCTATAGGTGGGAGTAGGTCACCGCATGTGCAGCTTGAAACCTGAGTAATGGTGCAATGAATTACAAAGATGGATGTCTGTAAGCTGCGCTTGACTTGAGCTTTGGCTTTAGGGATAATTCAAAGCGACGTTTGGGCACCACACGTCGCTTTGGATTTGATAGGATTCAGGAGTTAATTATTTTTATAACAACGAATTGTTCGCTTTGAACAGAGATCCCGTGATCCCCAATCTTCGCAACCGTTGAACGATTTTACTCAATTTCAAATATTAAAATTAGGCATATCAAAACGAACTACTTGCTTTTTTTTTCCTTCTAAGCCTAAACTTTCCACAAAGTATTAGAAAACTTTAAAAAAAAAGATGAATGAAATCGGTAAAGTTGTTCTCAAGTTAGGGCGTGACCAAAGTAAATAGGGATTCATTTTTAAATACATTTTTTTATAGAAGATAGATAGATTAATTACCGTCTTTGTACCACACCACCAATTGACATCCACGTGAGCTTTAGTTTGACCTGTCTTTTATAAATAAAATACTTACCACTAAAATAGCTTCGCAGGCGAGCACGGAAAAGCTTTGATCATCCCCAAATTTCCTCCACAGCTTAACTTTGCATCAAATTTTTCCTGGAATATTCCATCAAAGAGCAGATGAATCGCGGTCTAACTCGATTTCAATGTAGGTAGGTTTCATCTGAAAGATCTTGTCCCACCGCCATGTAGAAGCGATTAGCTATAGGTACAAAATACATTTATACGCTCAAGAAGCCTTGTCCTGTTAATTAGTATGTATGTATGTGTGGGACATACATATGCAACTGAATTTTGGACCAGCTATCCCCCACCGATTGAGCCGAAACTTTGCATGCACATTTAGTTTAAATGACAATGTATGGTTAGCTATAACGTGATTCTAAATCCAATATGGCGGACCACCAAAGATAGCGGGCCAGTTATTTTTATGCACCTCCATGATATGGGTGTATGAAAGGGTTTGTTGAGAAGAATCGGTTTCTTCTATGCAAGCGTGCTCCACCGAAGACCGCATCATTGCTTTACATCAGACGAGATGGCGGTAAAACGCAAGCCAATTATTAAATTAAAAAAAAAAAAAAACGAAATATAAAATGACGTTACACCAAATTCAATATGGCGGACGGTGAACACAATTTTCTTATCTACCATCATGATATGAGTATCAAATTAAAGGGTTTACAGAGAAGAACATAAAATTGTTGTTTTTAAAAAGTTTTTTAAAATTTATAGTTGAATAAAGAATCTTTATACATTATCGATGAGTTGAATCTTTAATTTTAGATCTACTCACTTTTTACTTCTGGTAGGACAGGAGCCGAATTCAAGTGAGTTTCGTTCGCGGCAGAGCTAGTTTGGTTCCCGGCATAGCGCACTTGGTTTGCCGGTGGTGAAACTATTTGGCTTGTTTTAAACAGAGGGTAATAAAATTCTACTTGGAGTTAAACGGGGTAATGTAAAGCTTCGCTTTGGGAATATTTAGGGGCTGCGGTGCGGGGAACGTTGGAAAGTTCGCTGTTACTAGTTTGTGCATGTAAATGAGGTCGCGGATTATTGGATTCGGTTACAGTGAAAGTTTTCCTAGTGTTGATTTATAAATAAAGAAGGAAAAGTTTCTGTAGTAAAACAATTTAAATGTCTGACTGTATGTACCAGTCTTGAGAAGTACCTATCTATATTATAACATCTACATATACTAAGCCTATACGCTGTCGGTCTGTCAGGTCTGTCTGTCCGTCTGTCAGGTCTGTCTGTCCGTCTGTCCGACTGTCCGACTGTCCGTCTGTCCGTCTGTCCGTCTGTCCGTCTGTTCGTCTGTCCGTATGTCCGTCTGTCCGTGTTTCTGCAACGTTGGGCGCGGTTGGTACTTGGATGGGTGACCGCCTAGACGTGATGTTGAGAATGCATCTTGATGCCTCAAGTTTAAATCACCCTGCAGATGACCTTTCCGGAATTTTTTTTGCATGCAAAAAAAAGACCAAAAAACGGCTAACCATGGAAAAGGCCATGGAAAAGTCTAACGGTCAAGTGGTTATCCTTACTAATATTATAAAAGCGAAAGTAACTCTGTCTCTCTGTCTGGATGTTTGTTCGCTTTTCACGACTAAACCGCTAAGCCGATCTTAACAAATGTTTGCAGGATGATAGTGTACATCATATGGACGGACATAGGGTACTTATTCTCCCAGAAAATGCGGGAAAATTGGAAAATCGCGGGTAGCACCGCGGGATTCAGCTAGTAAATACTAAAAATAAATATTCGGCACGTTTGCTTCTACCATAGGTACCTACCTACAAGTCTTAGTCTAGCCAACGTTCAGCAGTTCAGAGTCTTATCTCCAGAAGCAAATTACATTTATTTCCTGTTCTTTGTGTTCTTTGTAGCAGGAAGCCGGCATAAATGGAATTAAGCTTTGCCTACGGTCGAAGTTAAGGTAGGTACTAGTTATAAATAGCATAGTTTAAAAACTTTTAAAGCGGTTTAGCTTAGCTTTTGGTTAAACTTTTCAACTGACTTCAAATGTGGAGGATTAAATTCAACTAAATTGGCTGTTTGGTTTTGGTGTGTATGTTATGCGAATTTTCCAACTGACTTAATGTAGAGCATTAAATTCAACTAAATTGGCTGTATTATTCCTGTGTGTAGGTATTTTACGCGAATATTTCAACTGACTTCAAATGTGGAGGATTAGGTAAATTCAACTAAATAGGCTGTATTGTTTTTGTGTCTATGTTAAGCGAATTTTTGGACTGACTTCAACTGTGGAGGATTAAATTTAAATAAATTGGCTGTATTGTTTTTTGTGTGTATGCTGTATTGTTTTTGTGTCTATGTTAAGCGAATTTTTGGACTGACTTCAACTGTGGAGGATTAAATTTAAATAAACTGGCTGTATTGTTTTTGTGTGTATGAATAGACTATATCTTAAGAGTGGTCCCAGAAGAAAGTATTCTACCTCTAAAAGTGAAAAATTATGGAATGAATCCCGTTTATTTAAAAATATTGAATAGATCTACGTTGAGCGTCCAACTCACCTGATAGAAAGTGATGTTGTGGCTGAACATGGAGCACATATAACTAGAATGTACTTATTAACTCTGGGCTTGAAAACACCCAGATTTATAGTTTTCAAGAAACAAGGACGGTGGCAAAGCATTCCAGTCCATAGCGGTTCGCATTGGTTCTCATTTGTTGAATTATGAAAATATATTAATTATTATCCAAAATGGTTAGACTTGGTTTGTAAAAAGGTTGAATACGGTTTTTTTTATTTTACAGCTGTTGCCCGCGACTTTGTACGTATGTATTAGTTCTAAAGGCGATTGAAAATAATGTCTTGAAAGTAATGTAAAATCATCATCATCACCATCCAGAAGACGTCAACTTCTAATAAAGTCTGTCATGTGGTTCATCTTTACTATGATAGCGAATCTCTTTTCCAGATAGAAGATAGGATACCTACCTACCTCCAGATTAACAACGTGAGCTCAGCAAAAGTTACGCTCTAATGAACTTTGTCACAAAGCCGCGGTCAAGTGCTCTTTTATTTCGTGCCCTGATTAAATCGAGAGGTTGAGCTTCTTTTGTCTAATGGAAGATTTATTATTTTGGTCGTTTTTAGGGTTCCGTACCCAAAGGGTGTAAACGGGATCCTATTACTCAGCCTACGCTCTCTGTTTGTCTATCCTACCTTTTAATCGCTGCATCTTTCGCACCGTAATAGATAGCCAGTTGAAATTTTCACAGAATATGTAATGTTACGGCGGAATTACTAATAAATAATAATAAAGTCAAAAAGTAAAAACTAAAGGGCACAACAAACGTACAACAAACAACAAACCCCATACAACAAACGTATTTTTTAACGTCATTTTGTATTAGCTCTAATGTAAAAACGGTAATACGTAAAGCATGAACTTGGCATGATTATAGCACACTCTAAAGTTTAACAAATAATAAATAATGGCAAAGTGTGAGTTGTTGAAAAAAAATCTGTTCACCACCATGTTAAGCAACGTCGGTACTTGGGTGGGTGGGTGACTGCCTGCATGGGCGTGATGTCGTCTTTTTGCACTACTTTTTTGTACTTTAGTAGTTAAATATTTATGTGGTGTTACGGAACCCTAAGTGAGCGAGCCCGTTTTGCAATTGGACGGTTTTTTTAGTTGGCTTAAATATTTTCTTTATGATAATTTAATCTCAGTCCAAGTTTTTAGCTCCGATAGCTGATCTACTTAGTTTGAAGCTGAACAAAAACTTCAGCTTTTGTCCACTTTTGCTTGGTTTTTGAACGTAAGATTCTAGCTAGATGCCGATTTACTGCAGCATGAAATATTCAAGTACTTACATGACATATGGTACTGAAACGTGGTCCTTAACTGTTAGCCTTTTGGAAAAACTCAGAATCACACAGTGGGTGCAATGGAGAGAGGTATGCTCGGAGTTTCTTTGTGCGATACTTAGAATCCGGAGCATGGATATTCGCCAAACCAGCCAACCAGAGTCACTGATATAATAGGTAATAAATAGGCCACATTACTCGACGAACTGATAACTGATGGGGAAGGAAGGTTCTTGAGAAGACCACGAACCGGAAGACGCAGCGTAGGTAGGTATCCCACTAGATCAATCGACGATATCGTGAGTGTCACGTGTATCCAGTGGATGCATGCATATATATGATGCATATAGCAGGCTGTCGTTTAATGTAAAGGTCTAAGAGAGGCCCATGTTCAACAGTGGACGTCTTCTGGCTGATGATTATGAACTAAAAAAAACACTTTGACTTTGTATAGATAGGTACAATTCTTGTATTGGATTTTTTTATTTTCGTGTGCTAATTATGCTTTTAACTTAGCTTTGTGCTCAAAGCACTTTTTGCGTCACACAGTTGCCTAATTTTTCTCCTATTACGGAATGATTTGTGGTTGGTCAAGCCTTCAGAAACAGGCGCTTCTTTCGTGCAAAAGCCGCCATTACGGTTAATGGCTCTGCCGCCTAAATTAGGCGATCGCGAATAAATACCGCTCTTGTTTTAAAAGATGTGTAAGTTTGTACGTTTATTTGCCGTTTTTGCTCACGACGTCTAAATATCGTTGAATTAAATTTGATGTGTGAAAATCACGTCAGTTTTCATATAATGCAATGTCATGTGTATGTGTAGCTATACATACATACACTATATCTTACATTGTTGAAAAAAAGGTCTTTTTTTTCGCAACGGCTGAATATATTTGAATGAAATTTGGTTTTGTACACAGCTAAGGAGCGTGCTAATTTTTTTTCCAGAAAAATTATTCCATCTAAAAAATCAGTAAATTATTCTTATTGAAAACGCTCGAGTCACACACCACAGTAGATAATTAAAAGCTAAAGCAGTAGTTTGACTCGGACGAACATATAGAATCCTGAGCGTAGCGAGGGTTTCAAAGGTACGAGACGCAGAATAAATTTTCTGCCGAGCGAAACACACAAATTTTAATCTCACCTTAGCAAATACCTTACCTTAGAAAATATTGTATTTCTTCTAACAAGGTAAGGACTTTTTTGAATAAAATTATTTGAGGTGTTGTTCAATGAGGTTGGAATTTTTTTAAACTGAAAAAATGTAAAGTTTCGACAAATTCATCATGTTTAAATTTCGAATTTACTTTCCACGCCTACGGCCAAAAACGACTTTGTTGCGCAGATTTTAAACGATAAAGAAAGCCTTTCCAATCTGGTGAGATGAAAAGTATATTTTTGAACGGCGATGTGCCGGTGCCGTCCCGCAACCGTCTCCGGCACCGGTTTGTGTATACACTTACTTTTAAAACTAATTTCTTTACTGCACAAGAAAAATTGAGGGTAAATCCGCATGCCACAAGCGGTCACAACTGAAATCTTTTGCCCTATATTTTCAATAATGGATTGGTAGACTGAGGTATGAGCGGTGTTAGGCAGAGGAGCTTTATTGGCCTATTATCCACCTTAGTGCATGGATGGGCCCTCGTCAGGCGAAAATCCAATCAGACCACGACCTATAAACTGGATTACAAATGGACTTTTTCTCGACACCGTTGTAGTGTACTTTGTATCCGGATTTTAAATTTAGATCAATTTCTACCTTTAAGTATACCAAACAGGGTTACGCATATATAATGTACTAAGCCGAAAGGCGGTAATTGTACTCATCATTATGAACAACATTTCCTATGTATCCAGTAAGTATCACCATGACGTGGCTACTGCACTCAAGGTTGGCTCCTAACGAGGGAACTACTCAAAGACATGAAATGTAAAGCATTAGAAAAGCTTGTTTTTTTAAATGTTTTTTTTTTACAATAAATTTATTTCAACCACAACACAGGGCAATACAATATTCAACTCTAGACGACCAAGTTGGATTACCACCCGTTAATACTTTATAAATAAACATTGTTACTCCAACGAAGGAGTGTTGCCAGCGATAAGACAAAATGAATTAATTTAAGAATGTCGCCATTCATCGCGGCGGGAATTTTTAATTAAAAATGTCCCCCTTTGCCGGACGGAGATTTACTCTGGCCATTTTTATGAAACTAGTTGTGATTGTGACGGTTCCTATAATAGATGTTCTAAAATAAATGGTGGCAACACTGGCAACTAAAATAATAGATGGAGAGTTTTGGCGCCAATGTGAACAAGACATGCTTGTGAACGTGTCTTTTCGTGTTGTTTCTAAAACTCCACCACTTTACTCGGGCACGAGTTTGACTGGGCCTCATAAGCAAGCTCAAAGTCACACAGCGAGCTATGGAGAGGGCTATGCTCGTGGTTTCTCTACGAGATCGAATCAGAAATGAGGAGATCCGTAGACGAACGAAAGTCACCGACATAGCCCACTGGATTAGCAAGTTGAAATGGCAGTGGGCAGGGCACATATCACGCAGAACAGATGGTCGATGGGGCCGAAAGGTTCTGGAATGGAGACCACGGACAGGTAAGCGCAGCGTAGGACGTCCACCCACAAGATGGACAGACGACCTAAAAGAGACCGCAGGGAAACGCTGGATGCAGGCCGCTTCCAACCGGCCCTTTTGGAGATCGATGGGGGACGCCTATGTCCAGCAGTGGACGTCCTACGGCTGAAATGATGATGATGAATGATGGGTTTGACTTGACCTTGACTTACTTTTCTTGACTCTGACTGTGACTATGACTTGTTTGACGCTATTTAAGACTATGTAAATTCGATTAATATGATGACCGAAGGACTCTGGTATGGTCATGAAAAAAAAACTTACAAAAAAAACAGTAGTTGGAAGTCAACAAAAACAATTGGTAGAGTTTTGCTTGGGCCAAGCATTTATTTGCTCTGACAGCTGCAATAACATAACTTACAATAATAAGCTGACTAAAACATTATCTTTTATGAGCAAATGTGGCATTGTGAAGTAAACGTATAATTGATACAATGTATGTACAATGACGTTCGGACGTTTTTTGACTGTTTTCACTGAGAGATTGTGACTCTAAAGGAATTGTATCACGATGCTTAATCTCTAAAAAATTATTATCAGTTGGAACTTCTACAGAAGAGTGTATCTTACACTCCTGTATATCTTAAATTTTTTCTTCTTATATACCTCATAAGCTGTGATGTGGTATTTATTTGGTATAGTGGCGTTTCTTACTAACTTTTACTTTTTTATGCAGATACCATAAAAAGGTATTCACTTATATCGATCAATGAAGATCCGAGACAAAGGACAGTGCTTATTCTGTCAAAAGTTTAGTAATATCACTTTTAAAAATCTTTCAGAGCACCTGGTTAATGCGACGCGTGAGTGTTTCTGGCTCAACGCATTAGCATTGCCATTTAACGTGGTAATGCCGCCAGCATGTTGGGTACGCTGCCAACTGGTAGTGGGCTTTAGCATTTGGATTGTCTTTAGACCTTCAACGGTCTATAGGCAGTCTTACTGTATTTGTAGTATTAGTTTTAGCTTGTATTTTGTTTAGTTAATAAAGGCACTTGCCCAGAAACGAAAAAGTAATATCACAGAAGAGAATTTTTTTGTTTAATAGAATAGGTCCAAAGTCAAATACAAATTGATAAACTTTCACCTATTCTGTCTTTCAGTAACTTTTTAAAGGTACTTAGGTATTATCATATTGTTTCGTAAAGTATTTATAGACAACAAACTATTCTTACATAACGCAGTTTGAATTAATTTTATGCAGTGTCACGCACAACGGCGAGTATCTCTCATGTTTTATCCTCTTTATAAATGTGTCACCCCATAAAACAAATTTATGTACCAATATACGCAAGCTTTAACAATAGAATTTAATAGCCCAGAAATCGAATACAGGCCTCTGCTATATTTTCCAAGCGCATAGCAACTCGACACAATCTCAGAAATCGTAATTCCACCACATTTCGGTGGGAAAACATCGTAAACCGCACACAGTATGAACGAAACTACCTTCTTTAATAATTTTTAGGTAACCTTTAGCATCAACAATACACACTGTTGTATTATCTGTACAAAAAAATAATACTGCCTGCTACTTAATCTGTGCTGTCAGTAGATTATTAAATAATCTGTGGTCTTAGCTATAGAAACTCTTCTACCACCTGTGGTTTTAAAGGGAGTAGGTTAAGTGGCTGTAGGTGAATATTCTGACGAGCACAGAATTGGAAACAACCTGACGAGGATCTGTGAAACTAAGAATGGAAACAATTGCCTTAGGGACAAAAGTTCTTGTGTTTTTCGAAGTGTAATAAAACGTTACAACATTCGATTTACAAATAGGCCAGACGAAATGGCATTGCTCTGGATTAAGTTTGGAGTGTTAAATCCACGAGGACTTTAAAAAAACGGTAAGTAATAAAGCGTGGTCCAGCTTAGGGCTTGGTGCAAAGAATCAAATTCATAAGAAATAAAGTTAAAAAAATCTGTAGTACTAAGTATTTTTATATTGTATGCCATAAGTGGCAAAAAAGAAAATCGACTGCCTGATGGTAAGCAGTCACCGTAGCCTATGGATATCTGTAACACTAGAGGTATCACAAATAATACGTTGCTAACCTCTACCTTTTAAAGAATTGTGTAGCTTCTCGGAAACACCGCGGAAGGTAGCTCATTCCACATTTCTTTTCCTCAACTACGCCGATATTTGCATATAACATTACAGTACAATCCATAAGAACTCGTAAAAATAACAGTACAAATTCAATATTCGTTGGTATAACCATGAAAAACTTCACATCCTTAGCTACACATCTTTCGTTCGCGGACTCGTTTCATTTCACTTATAAAGATTTGTGATTTTTCCGCCCAATCCTCCATTTGGGCCGATCGCAGAAACACAGTGACCCGTTTCAGCGCCATAAAGCCCTGCTGGGCATAGTGGCCTGGATTACGCCATTGCCTTTACGAGTCTTTTGTTTACAACCGGAGTTGAGCTCTTTCGGTTGAACTGTTTAGGCGTAATTGCTTAATAATGGGGTTTCAACAGGTGCTTTGGTTTCATATAATTATGTAGATCAAGGTATTTGCTTAATGGGGTGTTAAGATTGATGGATGTTTGGAAAATTTAATATTTTTTTAAATTGAATTTTAAGTCAAGTTAGGTTGTTTGTGTTTTTAATTTGTTATTATACTTTAGAGTGTTTACTACAATCGAGCCAAGTTTGACGCTTGTACGTAGGTATTATCGTTTTTACATTAGAGCTAATACAAAAATACGTTTGTTGTATGGGGTTTACCTTTAGTTTTTACTTTTTGACTTTTTTATTATTTGTTAGTCAATCCGCCGTAACGTTACATATTCTGTGAAAACTTCAACTGTCTATCTATTACAGTTCGAAAGATAGAGCCGTTAATAGGTAGGATAGGCGGACAGACAGAGAGACATCGTAGGCTTAGTAATATGGTCCCTTTTTACCCTTTGCGGAACCCTAAAAATGAGTAAGTGAGCCTAATATTTTTCATTTAATTCATTGATTTTAATATACATAAATCGACAGTGACGAACTGAAGTGGCCAAACTGTAACTACTTCACATACTTCCATTCAAACTCCATCATTCGACTGCTTGTTGACATGAATTCTCGGATAACACTTGAATTCTCAAGGACGGTCCCACTATTCCGTAAATAGTAGATATTACGTTTGTTGATTCAAATAACTTTGTCTCGCGGTTTTATAACTTGTTTTGTTTTGTATGTATTCTTATCATGCGAACTGTCTGTTTTGAGTCTGACTATAAAGTAAATGACTTGAAGGCTTCTTAACGTGGAGAGCGCTACTCCCATGCAGTGGAGCCAGCCCTTTCATTTAAACAGTTTGTCTGATCCTGGTCCAAGATTTACCGTCTCTTTTTGAGCCTGCGCATGGTTTCCAGGGATAGTAAGTTGTTCTGCAAGCTGATTCGGGTGTTTTTCTAGTCTCAGTTTGGAGTTGGCTCCATGATTAACTATTTTTTTCTCTACCATTGCCATGTTGAGATATTCATGGATGTCTATGTATTTATTTATTTATTTATTTTATTTTATTTATTTTATGTAGTGTTGTTGTTCTATTAAACCATGTTGCTTTTGATATCGTCGGTTTTATAACTAGCTTTTCTCTTTTATTATATTTTCTCCAACACGGTATTTCGTTACCAGTAATTGGGGTTTAATTCTTATCTTGTAGGTACGTCCGTACAATGTTTCAAAGTATAAAGAGCTTCTGTATTGTAGAAGAAACAAAATCATGAATAAAAAAATAAACTTTCTAAAAACAACCTTTTAGGCATTCGCCATATTGAATTTAGTGTGACGTCATTTTATATTTCGTTTTCTCAGCAAACCTTTTTTTTCATTTGATACTCATATCAAGGGGGTGCATAAAAAATAACTGGTCAGCCATATTGGATTTAGAATTACGTCACTTAGAAAACCATGCATTGTCATCCAAAATTGTTATCCATTTTTTTTCTACATCCCCATAATTTATGAGTATCAAATGATCCTTTCTTTGCTGTGAAGAATAAGAAACATAAAACGACGTCACACTAAATTCATTATGAAGCACCCCTAAAAGCTTGTTTTTTTTTAAATTCATAATTTTTTTCTTCTTTTAACGCAGTGTAGGTATGCCTCCCACTAGATGGACCGACGACATTCTGAGAGTCGCGTGCATCCAGTGGATGTAAAAGGCAGGCTGGCGTTCAGTGTGGAGGTTAAAGGGGGAGGCCTATGTTCAGCAGTGGACGTCTTCTGGCTGATGATGATGATGATGAGTTTTTTTTCTTCTTTTATTTTTCTTTAGAATCAAATAAAAGTTTGCTGAGAAGAATACAAAAAAATTAATTACTTCACACAAAATTTAATATGGCGGACGCCTAAAACAGATTACTCTAAAAATTATAACTTCTCAACTTGATACTTAAATAGTAACGTAAAATAGTAAGCACATAAAAGAGGAATTTAAACAAACAAGCATCCGACAAGAAGCCCATAATATTACTTACTTACCAGCATTACTTACTTAGATTCCATAAGTGCGGTATGTGGGTGTAACAAATAAAAGTCCTCAATTAGAGGAGATGATGTTGTCATCGTTTTATGGTCATGAGAGTCTTATGACTTATTGTGATGGACGTTTACGATCCATCGGTTTCGTCAGATGATCTATTACAGTTTGGTGTCGCAAAACTATTAGCAGTTTGATGCCTTGCGACTTTAGTGATCACGCACGACAGGTTTAACAGTCAGACTCAGTTAAAAATTCAGAACAATATCATACATTCTGTTTTTAGTTTTTTTTTAAACTTTATTTGTAGTTCCATGCGTCTCAGAAGGTCAGTACTGAAAATCAGCACGGCAGATAAATCTGTAGCATTATCGCTGAGCACTGCTCTTTTTTGTCGCACTAGACACTACAGCGACAACTTAAAATGTATTATTATTATTTTTATTATGTTGTGTCTAATTTTGTAATGTTGATGTAGTGTTTTGTGCAAAATATAAATGTTTTCTTTCTTTCTTTTTTCTTTTATTCTGCATCATGTAAAGCTGGGGACATACAGTCATACAATTTAGCGTGACGTCGCTCAGCAGAAGGCAAAATGCAGTGAAGCAGTGGTTTCATGCCAGCGGAATAAACGTCAAATGGCGTAATATACAGTGTTTGAAATGACAAAATGTTTAATACTTACTCTAAATGTTTATACTCATGTCATGAGTTAGAATATTGAATCGTAGGATATATGCTTAGGTACACTACACCAAATTTTATCTAGTCGTTACAGAGCTGAGAAGGAAAACAAACCCCCCCAAACACACCTCAGCGCATGTGTGTGAAATGTGATAGTTCCATTTAGTGGGTAGGTTTATTAGGTACGAGTAAGTTTAGGAGGTACTATAAATAATGGTATGGGGACTGACCTCGTTGCCTTGACGAGCGTGAAGAGGATCTGGTCGGTTGAATAATTCAATATGATTGACATATTTGGTGTGATATCTGTCACACCCAGATTCTGTGTATCTCTCAATTTTGCAAACACCTCACATTTTCATTCTAATTTATTTTACGTTCATCATATTTTATTTCGTATAATCCTAACTCCTGGGCTGAAATTTTTCTAGTGAGTTGTATGCAGAGAAGACTTGTTTCTTTTTCCTTTTTGAACAAAATAATTTTGTAGGCTGAGTGCCTGAGCCTAATCTGGAAAATCATGTGTTTAAGTTTTACAGTATAAGGTGATCAGTTAGGGTCACCTAATCGGTCGGTAAGGATACAGCATCCTCTATCGAAACGATTAAGATTTGAGATGTCGTCAACTTGGGTAGAGTTGCATTAATTTGCGCGGTTATGGCAAACAGTACCACCATTCATATTCTGGTTATAAATAGTTAAGGATTTAAATAAGTTTGAAGTAATTTTAGAAATATGATTGATGAAATAATTCGGCGAAATTAGGCCTTCTAAACAAACTTAAAGTCGCACGAGCTATGGAGAGGGCTATGCGCGGGGTTTCTCTACGAGTTCGAATCAGAAATGAAGAGATCCGTAGACAAACGAAAGTTACTGCTTTAGGTAGCCCACCGGATTATCAAGTTGTAGTGGCAGTGGGCAGGGCACATAGTACGTAGAACAGATGGCTGATGAGGCTGAAAGGTTCTCGAATTTAGACCACGGACTGGTAAGCGCAGCGTAGGATGTCTACCCAGAAGATGGATAGACGACCTAAAAGAGACTGCAGGGAAACGCTGGCTGCAGGCCGCTTCCAACCGGCCCTTTTGGAGATCGATGCGAGGCCTATATCCAGCAGTGGACGTCCTATGGCTGAAATGATTGATGATGAGGTCGTCTGAAAAACGTTTTTCACATTTAATTGCGCCGAATAATCCAAGATTTCAATGATTTTCCCGTTAATAATGCTAACACTGTATGAGTGGAGTTATTCTCTCTTTGCTCGCACATAAAAATCTCATTACGTATTGTCATATACAGTATACACATGCATAATATAGTAGGTAAAGTTTACACATAAGCGTGGGAACGTGTAACTGCGAACGCAAACTCACAAACACGTGCTAAAAGGGTTGCTGTTGTTTACTCTACGCCTAAATTAGAATTTGATAGATGGTAGTACGTGACGAAATGCATACAAGTATTGTATACACAGCTAAGCATAGAAGTGTCATGGTCAAAAACTCTTTATTTAAACTTATTTTCGGGTCTAGCCTGGACATTTGAGATAGTTCAGATAGCCCGTTGGTCCAGTTGGTAGTGAACCTGCCTTCTGCGCATTGGGGCGTGGATTTGAGTCATATATCTGGTTGTTAATATCTATTTATTTTTATTTTATTTTATAGTATTAGTATGTATTTAAAAATATATATGTACCTATGTATATCAGTTTCTGGCAGCCATATCAAAAGCTTTGCTTAGTTTTGGGGTCAGGTGACCGTGTGTGCAAAAATTTCACGAATATTTCTTTTAATAAAAAAAATATGAGAGGATTTGATGGGGCCGAAGCAAACACCAAGAGATTATTTTCATATTCAAGGTGCTAAGTTTTCTAAGTTTAGTTTAGGAAATAAATTCCTTGCAATTTGTGGTCAGTTCACCATAATATAATTATTATAACCATGGAAATCACAGACGCAATTAAAATGTTAATATCTTCTCTGTACTAAGCCACGACACTATAGGAACATATATCCCTAACGAGGCTGCTACTGTTTAGATGATGTTTAGTGCTATTACACCCTTTTAGCAGTTTGACTTATGTATCGGAGGTTCTGAGGGCCTAACTAACTGCCATTTAGCGCGGCTCCATGCCGACGTACTAACGAAGTCTGACTTGGATGCCACGCATTCTAATATTCTAGGACATTTTGATTTCGCCTCGTCTTTTTGTCTTCATATTCAGTTAATTTAGGTAACTACGCAGACTCTAATAAGTCAAGTCTGCGTGATGCAGTTCTTTTAGAGAACTACGCATACTATAGTAAGTTTGTGCAGCTTAGTTCATTTAGAGAACTACGCAGACAAGTCAAGTCTGCTTAGTACAGTTCATTACTTAGTGAACAACCGTGATAGTTTAAAACAGTGTAGTACGCAGACTATACTAAGTTTTCGTAGTTCGGTTCGTTCAGAGAACTACGTATACTAATGTTTTAAACGTTTATCGGGACTTATCACGTATTATTTAATTTAGGTAAAAAATATGTACCACGTAATACGTGATAAGTCCCGATAAACGTTTAAAACATGTGTTCAAATCGCGAAAGTTAAAAAAAATAAAAAAAATACTACGCAACGCATACTAAGTCAAAAATCAATACTAAGTCAAATTTGTGCAGCTTAGTTCATTTAGAGAACTACGCAAACTATACTAAGTCAAGTCTGCTTAGTACAGTTTATTACTTATAACAACCGTGATAGTTTAAAACAGTGTAATACGCAGACCATACTAAGTTAAGTTTACAGATTACAGATTGGAACTATGTTCCTGGTGGGTACGGATAAGAGCAAACTTAGCGGGCTTTTCGCATTTCACTTGCATTGAACTTAGAGTGCTTTTCATGAAAGAAGTCCCACGGCAAACAGTGGAACTAAATTTCTGGAAATTCGGGATTCTGGAAAAAGTGTTTGGACGTTAGTGAGATATTTTGTATCCCAAGTTTATCAAACCCACAACCACCATGCCTTTAACGATCCCCTTCGACCCTTATGAAGCTAATAGAACAAATGCGTTTAATTGGGCCGTGACATTATTACTAATGGACGACAATGGTACTAGTTAATCTACTCTCTTGTTATGCGACATTTCCATTAGCTGTTCCGGCAAGAAAGTACTGATATCACTACCAGTGATACTTTCCCGGTAGTATTATCACCTGTAGTAAGTAATTCGTGAGTCGCGGAATACTGAAGCAGGAGAATAACACTTCTGGTTTCGTGATGAAGAACGTTTGCTTTTGCGGTAAAAAGTCCAAGTAAAATAATTTCAGTTGGTGCAGTTCCAATAATTTATATTAAAAAATATTTGAATTTCCCTAACTACATTATAGCCTTAGGTCAAGAATAACCACTTTCGCGTACGTAAACACTCAATTCTGATTCAGTTTCGAAGTATATTTAGACCGGTGCTTATGAAATGGATTAAACAAAGATTCACGTTTGCTTTGTATCTGTGGATTGTCGGTTATTAAACCATATTCTGTCGTAGATCAGAACCAACATACACTTCGATAGGCTTCTTTTTAGATCAATGTTTGTTACGTTTTAAATTGATTTAATTGCCATGGATCACAGGCTAGGTAAATTTACTACGTAAGTTTTTGCCATGGATACAGAGTGCTTTTGTCGGAATAATAATCAGATTTACAAGGTATTAAACAACGACAAATAAGTCGTAGTCACAGTCAGACTAAAGCAAAGTAAGTCACGGTCAGGTCCAGTCATAGTCTAGTAAAGTGGTGGATACTTTACTACATGAGGCTTCTATTGAGTTAACGAAACAATACGAAAATACATGTTTCACCTTATTGTCATCACTAGGACTAGGTATAGGATCAACACTAGGACCGTCACTGTTGAACATAACTGTTGACACATAAACAAAGCAAATAGCTATTTGCTCTGAGTATACAAATAGGAAATTGCTTGTATACCTATATTGATAGCCCTTTGGTCCAGTTAGGGAAAACATTCATGTGATGAACATTTGTGTTTGTTCTATATCTGGTTGTTAAAATCTATTTTAGTATGTATTTAAAACTATAATTATTATGTATGTATAATGTATATTTGTCTCTGGCAGCCATATCACAAGCTTTGCTTTGTTTGCGGTCAGATGACCGTGTGTGCAAAAATGTCCCAAATATTATTTATTTATTTAAAGCAAATTTCTATTTTCTCTGAGTATACAAATTATTACAAATAGAAAATTGCTTATATATTACTCATGGTCTTACCGAGTCGGTTTAAGTTCGAGACAAGGCATAACCATAAAAATAAATCAAACAATTAAACAGCCACTAAGTATGCTGCGATATAGGTCAGCGGCATCTCGCGCCGGAGGTTATCTTGATTTTAGGCCACATGGTGTGGCAACCACCATGGAACGTGGTTAACGCACTTTGTACAGTGTAATGTAAGAAGAGCTTCAACAATTAAGAACATAAGTAATTGTTTTTATTAAGAAACCCTGCGACTGCGGTAAAATGGGTAAAAAGTTATCACAAGATGTGGAATGAACAAACAAAACATTTCAAATTTTAAATATAATTTGTGGTCTCTAATGACTAGTCACATCAAAAAAAAACCCGGCCAAGTGCAAGTCGGGCTCATGCACTGAGGGTTCCGTACCACCACAAACATCAATAACGAAATTACTAGTTATAACTTGGAAATGAACAGAAACTAGTTACCGACGCGCACTTGGCCATTATTTATAAAAAAAAATATAAAATAGAGTGTGAACTATAATCATGCCAAGTTTTATGCTTATACGTATTACCATTATTACATTAGAGCTAATACAAAAATACGTTTGTTGTACTCCCTTTTCGTTTTGACTTTTTCATTATTTCTTAGTTAATCCGCCGTAACATTACTTATTCTGTGAAAATATCAACTAGCTATTTATTACGGTTTAAAAATACAGGATGGAAAGATAGACAGACATCGTAGGCTTAGTAATAGGATCCCGATTTTCACTCGAAAAAATAACCCAAAAAAAAGTTTTAATTTTAATTTTTGCATACAGACAGCCAGCGTAGGCTTAGTTATAGGGTCCCGTTTTTAACAATTGGGTAAGGAACCCTAAAAACATCTCTTATCAAATTTGGACATTAAAAACTTAAATGTAAGTACCGTAGACTATGCAAAGTTACGTTAAGTTTAGTTTTAGAATCTCAAGGGAGATAATTATGGTAAGGTCACGTGACGGGTGCTTGAAAAATGAGTATGGCGTATACTTACAGTTAATAGCGGTACCTATATGAAAAAAGCGCATGAAATATTAGAGACATTTGAATATGAACGATAATTGTACTAAAATGCCTATATATTGTTTATCTGACCTGAACAATCGAACCTGGGGCCTTACGGCCAACGGCTAGCTTGGTATCAAACTAACGTTAAATCCGCTCAGTTGGAAAATCACGCGAACGTGAACCTTAACGCGCCCAGATACAGTTTGAGGTCGCGTGGTTTTCCAACTGAGCGCATTTAACGTTAGTTTGATACCGGGTTAGGCGTTGGCCGTAAGGCCTCTGAAGTAAGAATCGTGCCACTCAAAACTTAAAGATGATAAAAAAATAAAAAGCTTACAAAAGCGATATTAATTACTTTAAAATCACGCGACCGCAAACGTTGCGGTCAATAAGGTTTGCGGTCGCGTGATTTTCCAACTGAGCGGATTAGGTGCCTGTAATAGCAGTTGTCCGTAAGGCCCCTGTTCAAAAACAAAAAGAGTGCGTGATTGAAAATGTGACTTCCAAACTTCCAAAATATAAATCGTCCCAATGCAATGTTTGTAGGTATTTTTTGTACATGTCAACCAACTCCTAAGCAAAGGACTTTCTTATTTCTTTCCGTTTTCTTACGAAAGTTTATTCCAATCAAGTCAAGCCGCATGTGATTTACTGAAATTGGTTCGGGTTGGTCCATGTCAGCTTGGTTAGGGGTTGAAAGCCTGTTAGGAGCCTCCTGGGGCGACGGTGTATTGTACCCAAGGGGCTGCGTAGAACTAGCCCCTCGTAAGTCGTAACCCGAGGATGAGATACAAACTTGTCCTGACCTAAGTCACAGAATACATATTAGTACAAAAACAGAAGATTCACTCCGCAAAATCATTTAAATTAGTAGCGACTTTTGCTACTACAAAATAAAGAGCACATAAGGACATGCGAGCGCTCAAAAAATTTGCGTTGCCATCCTTCCTTGTTAAAATTATCTGTTGCCAGCATACTGGCACACTTTTCCTTCCACTAAGAGGATTTTCGATACGTTTTGAAGTATGCATATTTGGCACTTTTTGGGATGGGGAAAAAGCACTGAACTAGTTTTATCACTATGTATATAATATATTATACTTAAGAAGTTTCCACTTCTGTCGGCAGTCCCCAAACGAATTGCCATTTTTTTATATCATCATCACCACCATCAGCCAGAAGACGTCCACTCCTGAACATAGTCCTCCCCCTTTAACCACCACACTGGACGAAAGCCTGCCATCTGCATCCACTGGATGCCCGCGACTCTCACAATGTCGTCGGTCCATCTTGTGGGAGGCCTACCTGCGCTGCGTCTCCCGGTTCGTGGTCTCAACTCAAGAACCTTTCTTCCCCATCGGTTATCGGTTCTTCGAGCGATGTGGCCTGCCCATTGCCACTTTAACTTGCATATTTTATTGCAATGATGCGAGCTATACTCGGAGTTTCTTTGCGCGATAGAATCCGGAACGTAGATATTCGCCAAAGAACCAGAGTCACCGACATAGCTGTTAAAATTTGCAAGTTTTAAAAATATATTTTATTAAATTTAGATTCGGTATATTTATTTTTAACTAGTTTTACTTCACTTTTATGTTCCCACTGCTGGGACACAAGCTTTCTCTCAGAGAGAGAAGTAACATTTGAAATTGTAATATTATTAAGCAAATTCGAGATATGTTTTTAGGGTTCCGTACCTGAAAAGGAAAAACGGAACCCTTATAGGATCACTTCGTTGTCCATCTGTCCATCTGTCTGTCAAGACCCTTTTTCTCAAGAACACGTAAAGGTATCAAGTTGAAATTTATACTAAATACTTGGGTCTACGGTTTCTTTCGGCTGTAAAAAAGTAAAAGTTAAAAGTCAACGCAATCAAAAATTATGAACGTTTATGTCGCATATTTTGCGATTTCACAAGAGAATCAAAACCTATAGGGTACTTCTCGTTGACCTAGAATCATTCATTTTGGCAAGAGGCAAGGTCTTACAGCACATATAAAGGAATAAATCTGAAAGTTGTTAATTTGAAGTTATATCATGTAAAAAAATATTGTGATACAACTACAAAATGTAAGTTTGTTATGTATGGAAGAACCTTATTGTCAACTACAAAGTTAAGTTTATCTTTCAATATTTCAACTTCAGTCAGTTTTTTTCTTCGCTCTGAGGGTTCCGTTGGACGGAAGCCCTCAGAGCACGAGTCCTACTCGTTACCTACTGTCCGGTTTTTTTTGTTGTACTTTGTGTCAGTTTAGTGTCCTAAATAAAGGCCTATATCTATAGGTCTGTGGTCTTAAAATATCAAGGAAATAAATAGCTTAGTGCCTTACCAGATAGAGCGGTCGAGGCGAATACTTACCTGTCGAAGGCGCAGGTTCGAGTGGTGAAAATAATAAAAAAAAACTGTAATATTATAAACACCTTTCCTTTTCTTCCCAATTCAGTACCTAAAGCATCCTAAAGTTGGAAGCTCCATAACTCATTTTTCTCCGCGCTTGTCTTTTCTCTAATATTACTTTTGGCACAGGTTACTAAGTTTAAGCCGACACATATTGCTTGCGAGAATAATGACGGAATACTAATAGCAAGATTAGGTTTGTTTTGTTTCTTGGGTGAGTTAGGGAGTAGCCTTCGGTGCTACAATTTTCCGGGTTTCAAACATTTGTATATAGGTAATGAAATCTTTTTGCCAAATTAAGCTTAATTAGGCAATTTGATTTTATTCGCTGTTACCATACAATTTATTTGTCAACATGAACTTACCTAAGAGCCGTAATACAAAATGAAATCGTTAATAAATTTTAGGTATCTGGATTTTCCGCGATCAATTCGAAAAAGCTCATAACTTTAAAACCGCTGGACAGATTTTGACCAAACATAACTAAGAACAATGGCAATGATGCTTGCTTTTTAATATGAAAATACAGCATTCAAATTGGTTGAGCCGTTTTGGAGATAAACGGGAATGAAAGAGAGACAGACATTAAGAGTAATTCTGTTTTTTCTTTTCATCGATGAAAATTTCACCCTCTCAAACTGTTCTCATAAAATTTCTCATCGAACGGGTAGCGGTACTAGCGGTCAATCACCCAAACATAACAGCACATCAAACTATCGACTCACAAGTCTAGTCCACAGTTTATGACTCAATCAGTCTAAAATATATGTTTGTCCAACCTCTATAAAGTTCACCAGTTTACGGGAAACCTTGCGGACTGCAGAGCGGTAAACACGTAGGTGTAGCTTTTAGGTCGTTATACTACACATTTACAGTAGGTAACACATTTTTTAAATCATAAAATTGACTAGCGTTTGCTTACAGCTTACCTGATGGAAAGTGACGATGGCATCTAAGATGGAGCGCGCTTGTCCATTAAAATAAAAAGTATCTATTTACATAAACATAAGACATAAATTACATGAAACAAACTTATAAACTAGGAGCTTATGCTTATGGGACATTATTGCTACCACAGAAAAGAAAAAGAAAAAACTGCTTTGCTCTGTAATTGCTACATTTACGTCAATAATTGTGATTTCCGCACTAGGCTATAGGCCTGTATCGCGGAATCCCGGTACGATTTTCTTTCATGGCCTTACACCTCTAGGATTTACACCATGAGGTGCCTATTCACTCTTGTCTTGAAGAGGTTGTACTTTATAGGGAATACCGAGGCAGGGAGCGCATCCCATTCCTTTGCAGGGAATTTAGGAAACGCTGCGTGTGGACTTTAATCAAAGTTCACTACGTAAGGAAGGAATAACTGCCTCTATTACCTATGGCAGAAATTGGTTGATGGGATCAGTTTAAATAGCTCTTACTGTTAATCAATAAATTAAATAAATTAGCCTCTAAAACATGGGTTCTCAACTTGTAATCCGCAGACGCCAGGGGTCCTTATCGGCTCTAAAAGAGGTTGATGGAAGATCCCAATATAATAGATAAGCGATAGCAATATAGTGGCAGTGGTCCGCCATGTCAAAAAGTTACGTGTCAGTCAGTCTATGACTGCGATTGAAATTTAAAACCAGGCTCTACCATGATACCTACCGTGCACTCTGCGCACGTTGAACTGCCCCCTACAGTTTTTCTTTTAACGCGGATAATTCCGCGTTTGGCCACCAACTCACACTGAAGAAGCACGCAGACTTAGAAGATACCTGTTCATTCTGGCCTTAAAAACTCAGATTATATCTCTCAGGAAACAAAGAAGCGGCCAGGTTGTTTCAATCCTTGGCCGTACGGATTAGAAACGTTGTATCGAAACGTTTGGTACGAATCCAAGGAAAATCCACAATGTTGGGTGGTAGTGGGCCATTTTCCTACTTATCCTGTAGTAGAAAGGGGATGGTAAGATAAGGCAACGTCAACGTGCACTCAGACACAGACAAACAACTGAGACCCCCTCAGTTGTTTGGCTTGTCTAGGGCCTCTGGACGGTCCGATCGCCAATCACTAAACACGCTATGTTTAGACATTCGTAAAACTTCTTTGGCCATTTGTAAAACGCTTAAATTAATGTAAAATTTTTGCAATGTTATTATACAAAGAAACCACAAAGATTTTTGAAAATTCTCAATAAGTGAATTCTTATTTTCAATAATGTTGAAAATGTGCGAAAGAGATTACTTAGGCTGGTGAGAACGGCCCTAGCAAAATTTATCACAAGCAATGTTTAGCCAATATACCTTACTTACTTTTTAGTGTGAATTTATGTTTGTGCTAAGTTCTGCTACTGTCGATACGTTTGAGCTTTTACGCCAGATTGATGAATCACCTTGATCTGTCCCAGATTTATATTCGAAACGTGCTCTTTCAATAGATTGTATTTTTGGAAACAGCTGTTTGTTCCGCCAAATTGTAGCGGAACAATGATTTTACGTTTGTGGAATTGTGTTAGTGACTTGTGTTTTTGGAAATGCGGCTTGTATTTTATTGAAAGTTTCATAAATTTCTGTCTGATTAATCGAAACTCTGTGCAAAAAAAATAGTTTTCCTTTTTTTACTATTAATTAAAATAAAATAAAAATTGAGCTAAATGTTTGTTTAAAAATAAGTATTTTTTTACTATTAACTTTTTTTAATAAAGTTAGCTCTCCGACCAAATAATTTTCCCCTAGGCGGGAAATTCAAATTTCAAACAGTTTTCTTGTCCTTGTAGCTAGGCCGGGTAATTATTGTAAACGATCATGATGTTTGCGCAAATTGATTATTATTCTTTACAAAATCATGTTAAGTTATTTATCTCTAATACGAATTATTACTTACATTTGTCAATAAACAGATTTTTGCTGTTACAAACGGTTTATTGACAAATGTAAACAATATGGTGCGGTAGCTGTACATGATAATGTAAAAAACTAAACGATTTTCGCAAAAACTGTGTCATATTAAAATAAACAAAAAAAATGAACTTTGAATTTCCCGTTATACGTGAAACGTAGCACCTTAATCAAATTTGATTTACCTTGTGATTTAAGAATAAAATACGCTTGACGAGAGGGAGAAATCTACAGCTAGTTAAATCTATGGTTTACAGTGAATATATTGGAGATGCAGTAACTTGATTAAATATAATCCCGAACGGAATTCAACCGATAACGTTCATTCCAACCATTGGATTCAGTAGCTTGGTTATTAACTAGCTTTAAGGTCTTTCAGACTATGTTATAAAAGATAATTATATCTCATTATAGATTTACTGCGCCCTACCGCGTGGACCTTGTTATTACAGACATATTCACACAAAAGATATCAGTGATATTACAGATTAAAAATTCTGTCATAAATTATGAATATGGATGTAATAATTATGTTGTGGAATAATATACCGAAACCGCATATTACATTGCAGTCTGAAGAGGATTTTAATATTTTAGAACCTAGGAAATGCTATGTTAAACATTTAACAGAGAAAATCAATGATGCAAGTCAATTATTCTAAGCATAATGTTTTTCGGTTTTCATTAGATAAATCATGTACTTAAGGTTTATTTCCCTTACTTAAGTTTAAATTCCTGTACCTAATTAAGGTTTCGTTCCTGTACTTAAGGTTTAGTACCCGGTTTAGTTTCCGTACCTAAGGTTTAGTTTTCGTACTCAAGGTTGAGTTCCTGTACCGTTTAGTCCCCGTACTTAAGGTAATGTTCCTGTAATTAAGGTAAAGTTTCTGTAATTAAGTTAAAGTTCCTGTAGGTACTCAAGGTTAAGTTCCTGTAAATAAGAATAAGTTCCCGTAATTAAGGTTTAATTTATGTACATAAGGTTAAGAATCTGTAATTACGTTGTCCTATACTGTCTAAAGATTGTAGAAGCTAGTGTTTTGATCACAATATTATTATCACAACAAAAGCCTAACCATTCGGTATTGGCTTTATTTTTATGGAAACAAGTGATTAAACATTCTCTTCAATTAAGCAGGAGTATTTCCAATGAATTTAACGTGAATTCGATAATGAACGTAAGGTCATTAACACGACATCGTTAACGTTCGTTGTAGGACGGAACACTGTAGAGATTTGTCAGCATATCCGGTATTACTTCCTTATTTATTACTGACTTACTTCCGATATATAATTTCTGAATTATTTTCTGGCCTGAATCTGAATTAATATGAATGAAAACGTGCCACGAATTTTTTTGGTAGTATGTATATTTTTTCACGATCTCACGGTCGATACACAGATATATAGAGACATCGCAACATGTGTGTAATGCCTCTCTGTATATGTATAAAAAAATAAGATATTTCTTTTTATTAAAAGACTATCGGTCCGCCCCGGCTTCGCACGGGTATAGATATATAGCCCATGTTACCCGGGGATAGTGTAGCTTCCCAACAGTGAAGGAGTTTTTCAAATCGGTTAAGTAGTTTCGGAGTCTATTTAATGCAAACAAACAAACAAACACTCAAATCTTTCCTCTTTATAATATTAGTATACCACTATTATTAGTATTCACTCTATCTGACCCATAATAATTGTTATCATGACTCTATGGTTGGAGTGCATTGCATTGCGATGTTATATTGCATCACATCACTTCAACGAATGTGGAATGTGTTTACCTCTTATACTTTTAACTCAAGTGTTTTTAACCCCGACGCAAACAGAGGGGTGCTATAAAATTAACATGTGTACAGGTGTAACATGTATCTATGTATCTGTTTGTGGAATCTCACTTAAACGGCTGAACCGATTTGGATTTAGTTTATTTTGTTTGAAAGGTGAAAGTGTTCGTAGCTATAATTCAAGAAAATCTGGTCAAACGTTTAAAGATTATCAGCTTTTTTAGAGGGGGTTAAAAAACAATGTGTAGGTACTTGTGCTTAATAACATTGTATGAAATATTTCTTGTGATAGGTTTCCAACTCGAATAATAAAACATTTTCCAATTATCCAGTCCCTAATTACGTAGCAGACCGGTTAAACGTAGAATCACACATAGGTACATACTACATGGTATTGTATAATATTATATCGACGCTGACGGCGCTTCAGGCGTCGATATCAAATTACTCCAATACGGGGCAATGCCTCACGATTTATTTTTCAGTTCAAATTTAAAATCGACGATATTTTCTCGAATATGAATTTTTGGTTCGCTTATTTCATGCATTTTAAAAGGTTTTTTGTGACTTGTATTTATAGCTGACACAACGTATGGAATAAAATGTTTCGGTGACGGGAATACAGATTTTTGTAGATATTACTATATACTTAATTTTATGTTAGTATCTAGTAAAGTAAAAGATGAATTTTTTCAAGTATACACAAGGAATAACTCACCGTTAACAAAAAAAACACAACCGATACAAAAAAACAAAGGCAAAGCGACGCTCCACCCCTGGTAGATCCGGGGGGGGGGGGGTAGTCATGGGGGTCATGACCCCCCTGGGTTGGGTCCAGGACCATGGTGGACTACAAATTAATATAAAAATTAAATAGAATTGAATTATGTGTGCGTGCTATGTGCCCTGCTCACTGCCACTTCAAATTGCTAATCCGATGGGCTATGTCGGTAGCTTTCGTTCGTCTACGGAACTCCTCATTACTGATTCCATCTCGTAGAGAAACCCTAAGCATAGCCCTCTCCATAGCTCGTTGTGCGACTTAGTTATGCTACCTTTACCTTTGTGCTATTGTGCTTTTCTGGATTCTTACGAAGAAACCCTAAGATCCTTGGGTATGTCGAAACCCTATCACTACTGACGCTTTATGCCAGCGTAGGAAAAGGCGGCAGGTTATTAAGTGAGTAGTGGATAGGTAAAGTTTTGGAGAAGCGCTAGGGGATTTCTAGGTATTGACAAATAGCTTTTATCGGCCAAAAATATTCCTACCAAAGCATGAATTGTTTTTCACCCAAAGTTTTTATCCGATTTCACAGATTTTGCCGTATTACCTAAATCAAACATCGTGGCTCTCTAGACTATAAAAAATTCAAGGAATTTAGTACCGTCCTCCTCTCCTACGATTTGAATTTTAGACCTTTTCTGCCTTACAACATTTCTCAGCTTCGTGGTCTGAAACGCTCTGTTCATCATCATCATCAGCCAGAAGACGTCCACTGCTGAACATAGGCCTCCCCCTTTAACCTCCACACTGAACGACAGCCTGCCTTTTGCATCCACTGGATGCCAGCGACTCTTACTATGTCGTCGGTCCATCCAGTGGGAGGCCTACATACACTGCGTCTTCCGGTTCGTGGTCTCCACTCAAGAACCTTTCTTCCCCATCGGTTATCGGTTCTCCGAGCGATCCGCTCCGCTCTGTTGCCATTGTGTAAATAAAAAAATCTCATTTCAAGTCCCGGCGCAAACAGGGGGGTGTTATATAGATATCTGTGTGTCTGTCTGTGGCATCATAGCTCCTAAACGGCTGCGGCGGAACCGATTTTGATTTAGTATATTTTTTTTGGAAGGAGTCGAGAGTTTACTTAATTATGATTAAAGGAAATCTTTTCAGCAGTTTGAAGATTATCAGCTCTTTTAGGGAGTTTTAATTAAATTTTCAATTTATACTTGCGGCGAAATGGTAGAGAACCGTACACTTGTATGACGGTAATGCGGCGTGCGCGCTTTTAAATATTTTCCATTTTTTTTTTCTACAAATAATCTTACGCTTTTACAAAAATCTGCGACCACTAAAATATTTAAATGATTGTTAGGATAAGATTTTCTTGATGATCAATTTTTTTTTATAAAAATATCTTCTATAGATTCTGAATGAAGTTGATTCAATTCATTGAAGGGAACGTAAAAACGGGTGTTTTTTAGGAAAGTTTACGATTTTTTTCTATCGAGCCAAATTTCTTTAATCGTATATCGGTGAACACATCCAAATAAAATATTTCAAGAACATTTATTAAACATAAAGAAATAATGTCAATTAATCCATTTTGAAGGTCTACTTTTGAATATTTGTGATGATGAATCGTCAAATTTGAAGCATAGGATATTCTTACTCGAGAAAAGCTAAGCTGCAATATTTCAATCAGTACACACACGCACACGCACGTTACAATGTGTGTAATTATCGATGTGTTGTTCCATTAATACAACGTGCAACAGAAAGGTGTGCGGTGTTGATCTAATCATCAATGTAAACAACTTGTAGGAAAAAAGTTTGCTGAATTCGAGAAAAAAAACCGGACAAGTACGAGTAGGACTCGTGCTCTGAGGGTTCCGTTAGACGGAACCCTCAGAGCGCGAGACCAAAAAAAAAACTAACTGAAGTTAAAATATTGAAAGACAAACTTAGGTTTGTAGTTTTTTTTTACTGGGCAAGTGCCTTTAATAACTAAACAAAATACAAGCTAAAACTAACACTACAAATACAGTTAGACTGCCCATAGACCGTTGAAGGTCTAAAGACAATCCAAATGCTCAAGCCCACTACCAGTTGGCAGCGTACCCAACATGCTGGCGGCATTACCACGTTGAATGGCAATGCTAATGCGTTGAGCCAGAAACACGCCAGCATTTTGGTCACGCGTCGCATTAACCAGGCGCTCTGAAAGATTTTTGAAAATGAGGTGAGCTCCCGGTCCCCAAGGGCCCAATGTCTCGACCCCAAACGCCTCAAATATGTAACCACTGCCGAGGTTAGCATATTTGCGACGCTTGTGCTGCTCTGCCGAATTAGCAGCCGCGCCAGCCCTACCCTGTGTCTCAGGAAGATGTGACGGCGCCAAAGTATCGACACAAGTTGCGTCCCATACAAGGGGCCGCCCCAACCTCCAGGGCACAAGTGTCATACCGTCAGGCCTCTTTCCATCGTCACGCGCAAGACCACTCGGTTTGAGCACAGCTGCGACATTGGCGGTGGAAAGTGCCATGCGTATGATGTCGTTCAGGCTAGCGTGTCGGCTAATACGACCAGCGCTTCTCGAGCAAGAGAGACCATGGTGACCGAGCTGGTCAACAGCAGTACCACACTGACAGCGATGGGCCTCACAGCACCTTGCACCCAAGCGTAAGCTGACAGCTAGACGAAATGCGGTTGGATCTAAAAGGCTACCGGTGTTAAAAGAGGGCATGGCTTGCAACCAAAGTCCCGATTCCCAAACAGAGACAGCAAAAATACGAGCGCGATCTGCAATACTAGGACACGTATCTATAGTAGCGATTTCCATGCTAGTTCGCACATCGGCCGATCCCACAGTCTCTGGGAAGACAACTTTGAAGTTTGTAGTTGACAATAAGGTTCTTCCATACATCCCAACTACAAAATGTAAGTTTGTAATAGCAAAATAATTATTTTTAAATACCTTCAAATTTATAACTTTCGGATTTATTCCTATATATGTACTATGAGACCTTGCCTCTTGCCAAATTTCATGATTCTAGGTCAACGGGAAGTACCCTATAGGTTTTGATTCCCCTGTGAAATCGCAAAATATACGACACAAAGGAACCCTAAGAGCGCGAGACCCAAAAAAAACTAACTGAAGTTAAAATATTGAAAGACAAACTTAAGTTTGTAGTTGACAATAAGGTTCTTCTATACATTCCAACTACAAAATGTAAGTTTGTAATAGCAAAATAATCATTTTTAAATGATATACCTTCATATTTATAACTTTCGGATTTATTCCTATATATGTGCTATGAGACCTTGCTTTTTGCCAAATTTCATGATTCTAGGTCAACGGGAAGTACCCTATAGGTTTTGGTTCCCCTGTGAAATCGCAAAATATGCGACATAAACGTTCATATCTTTTGATTGCGTTGATTTACAACTTTTATTTTTTTACAGCCGAAAGAAACCGTAGACTCAAGTATTTAGTATAAATTTCAACTTGCTACCTTTACGCGTTCTTGAGAAAAAGGGTCTTGACAGACGGACAGACAGACAGACAGACAGACGGACAACGAAGTGATCCTATAAGGGTTCCGTTTTTTCCTTTTGAGGTACGGAACCCTAAAAATGCGCTAATAATACAAAATAGATCACGTGATCGGTCACAATAATTTTTTTCTTGTATTTAGCAAACTTGTTTTCTACGTGTTGTTCACTTTGATGGGTAAGTAGATCAACAGCATTGATAAAGTATTGAGTATTGATATACCTTTTCTGTTACACGTTGTACCTATATAGGTATATTTATAGCAAGCGTGTGCGTAAATCTCCTCGTAAACACAACAGACAATTATATATTTATCGCTTCTTATGGCTTGTTGCGCTATGGCATCTCCCTAGATCACCTTAGATCACCCGTTGCTGTGTTGCTCTAAGCTAAGCCACATTATTCAGTATTAGACTAGTGTTACTTTTAGTAACTAAGGGCTACTCACTTTCCCATTTGTATAGTTTGAGTAACTTTTGTTGACAGTTTTGAGAAACTAAGATAAAACCTTAACTTAGCCTGGCGTAAATCTATCTTTACTCAGAATTTAAGCAATCAACTTAAGTAAAGAAAATAAAGCTACCCAAGTTGCCTTTATAACTCCAAGTAAATCAATGTTTCTCTAGAAGTTAGTACATAAACTGGCGAAGAACATAGTAAAAGTTTAACTAAGTAGATGAGTTTAAGAACAGTAAAGTTAGGAATCGGTGTGTGTTTTACTTGTTTCTCTGAAGTAAAGCTAACTCAAGCGTTTTTATCACATCTCTATGTTTAAGACGCGTCTATTCGCCCTTTAGTAAATCAATGTTTCGGCCGCAATTTTCAATATTTTCGTTTATTTCCCGACGGTAATTTGCCCGAATCCCGTTGAAAAACTGATTTTGTTCTCTTGGCTCTTGAAACATTAGTTTAACACAAAAATATTTTTGAGCAATTTAGGTGGAAATACTTGGTAAAAAATAAAAATAAAGAACAAACGTTTTGACTTCACTTTTTGGACCAATCTGTCATCATTATCAGCCAGAAGAAGTCCACTGCAGAACATAGGCCTGCCGCTTAAAGCGCCACACTGAACATCCGCATCCACTAGATACAATGCTGGTTTTAGCACAACTAGCGTCCTGGGCGGCCCAAACCTGCCTATGCATGATACATATTATGCATGAGGTATATTATATATCTATCTATCTATATATCTGGCGCCCTAGGCGGTCGCTCAACCGCGCCCTACCCTAACGCCGGTACTGACTGGATGCCCGAGACTCTCACGATATCGTTGGTCCACCTAATGGGAGGCCTACCCATGGTCGTAGTCTCTACTCAAGAACATTTCAGCCCCATTGATGAACCACCACCCTGTATAGTCTACCCTGTACCCCTGGGCACAGAGGACACAATATACAACCCGGGGTATAATCAAGGTTCCTCCCAATAATTTACTCACCAAACTCTAAATAGTTTAAAAAAGAAATTTAAAAGTTCTCGGTTCCAAACTAGGTGTATAGGATACCTACTTTGGACCGAGAAAACAAACTGTTGTAGAAAAATCACGATTTATTTGGTAATTTTTGTATTCACATACATATACTGAATATTGTACACCGTCCCAGTAATATAATTTGCTGTTTAATATATCAGCCGGGTCCCGCTGCCCTCCGACAAGACTAATGGTTTCCGACGGGACAAACCAAGCTATGTTCCAGCTTGCTTGAATATTCATATGAAATTCTTAGAAGAAAATAATATGCCGGCTTTGAGGATGTAAGTAATGATTTCACTTGAGCGATGAGCGTTAATGATAAGACTTGAGTGAACAGAAACAAGTAGTATGTTTAAGAGGTCATGAAGCGAATTTGGTTCCTTTTGTTTATCCAGGACCGACCAGCAGTACAAGATGAACCAACCAAGTTTAGTGTAAAAATATATACTATGACAATCTCTGATGCAGAACCAGAGAGCTGCCGTCAGAGGACCGTCAGAGGTAAAAGCAAATCTGTCACTTTCTAGTTTACACCTATGGGATGGATCAGATAAGTAAAAGCTTAGGGGCGTTGGAGTCCATTTAGAAACGTGCCAAGAAGCTTATGAGCAACGAATGCCTATATCTAGTTCAGAGCTAGCTTCTTAGATTTAATTATCGTCGCAAAAATGATAGTCTGTAATTTTTTTCTCGGATACATTTTGTTGAGTGTGCATCGGATCTGCATAATCTAATTCTATCCTGCTCATTTTTATCGGATATTTATTTTAATTTTTTATTTATTCACACACACAATACAAACAAAAGATACAATACATTAACTGAAATATTGCACCTTAACTAGCGTGGTAAATTAACATAACAAAGAATAGAGCCTATTTGTTATAAAAAAAGAGCCTAAAATAGTAAGCAGTCCTCACTAGGATGATCCGTGTCGAGAACTACTGCAGTCCGCCTATCCCACTACACAACCGAGCAAACATTTACATATAATTCCAACCAGTTAATGCAGCCGGAATTTTGGAAATGAATCCTGCTGGTATTAGTTTACTATGTTAGTTTACTTCTTTGAGTTGTATGTTAGTTTTAATACGATTTCTGTTTCGTATTACCTCAGATATTTTCTTGTAAATTGACTTTGAGCATTAATGCCGTGACGGACCCATTCAACACTGATTGTATCCTTTAGATTAGTTTTTGAAGCGGTGTCGAATAAATGTATTTTCTTTCTTTCCATATGAAGAAAATGCTAAAAAAAATGGATGAAACAAAAACTCTCGTCAATAGAAGTAAGACTTCAAAGAGTTAAATCAATCTGGCTCCATTTTACACTGCGATTTGTATCAATAAACGTTAGGACGCCGTAAAAGCCCATCTCACTACATAACAGAGCTCGTAAAACCTCCCTTCAAAAACCTATTATCAGTTTATACGAAATTTATTGTTCTACCCTCAATAAAGATTTACTTATTATTTTATGCATCATGGTTATAAAGCGTTGTGTTGTAAGACATTATATCAGACGTACATATTTTTACGGCTGTGTTGCCATGTTCTTTTTTAATACATTAAAATAATAAAAACAGTTGTCCTTCATTTTCCCTACTTCACTTTTGGTGTAACATTATCTTAAACTAAATTAGTGTGATAAAAAATTACGCGGTTATTTTAATTAATCCAATATTTTTTTTACTGCTAGTGCTTTATTAACTAAACATAATACAAGCTAATACTAACACTATAAATACAGTTAGACTGCCCATAGACCGTTGAAGGTCTGAAGACAATCCAAATCCACAAGCCCACTACCAGTTGGCAGCGTACCCAGCATGTTGGCGGCATTACCACTCTGAATGGCAATGCTTATGCGTTGAGCCAGAAACACGCCAGCATTTTGGTCACGCGTCGCATTAATCAGGCGCTCTGAAAGATTTTTGAACATTAGGTGAGCTCCCGATCCCGAAGGGCTCTATTTGATGAGATGAACATTTCTACATGCTCAGGATTATTTACACAATACAGTGACAAAATAAGCAATTTGTTCAATTAGATAACACCAGAAAACCTGTGTGAGCACACATAATAAATACGGTTACAGAATCTTGAATTTAACGTAATCTAGCAATGCATTACATTGCAATCATCTCAATATGACGCAGCAATGTTGAACAATGATGCTTAGAAATTTTTATTCTGGCAACACTAAAGAATAGAGCCATACTTTACGCTACCAAGGAAGTTAAAGGGTTGCAAATACCTTTAGAAATATATTAGAAGGAAATCAAATGGCTTCCTCAAGCCATACGTATTGTAACAGCAATCGTAGTGTCCTTATTCTGTTGAGGATTTCATTTTATTGTACTTGTAAAATAGATTATTATTAGAACAGAAACTGTTGGGCAAAGATTTCATACTATACTATGTATATAAAATCTTTGCTGTTAGTTTATTTGCTTTGCATCATCGCTTTACGTCAGAGGAGATGGGTGTAAGCTAACAGCTCATTTTGACAACAAAAAATGACGCGAGAAACATCAGGTAGGCCGGTGTGTTCCTCTAGGGATCCCGGAGCCCTCTTGTCAAGCACTATGGCTGTACACCGGGGGAGGTTTTAGTGGGTATAATCTCACATAACCTGGCTGCACCGCAATGCAGCCGGGTATCTTTGGAAGATTTCCCTCTCGAAAAAAAATACTATGTGTAGGTTATTCTTAAAGGTAATCCTACAAATAAGTAGGTATCGATATTCACGGTCTTCTGACTTTCCCTTACCTAATATCAACTCAATCCGTAAAACTTTTCACTTGAATATGTATTAAATTCTGTCCCCGAAAGCAAGTCATCCGTAAAAAGCGCCTTTTCCTGCCTCCTTCTAGAAATTTTGCGAAAATGTCGTCAATCAAGTGAAACTTGAAGCACTTTGGCTTTATGAATCGTCAAAGTGTCAATATTGGAGATCCCAGGTGGAATATTCAAAGGGTGAAAGCCGTTGTTGGTTTTATTTCAAAAACTTGCGAAAGGGGACTATTTCAATTTTGAAATCTACAGAAATTCCGGAGAACTAGATTATAGAAGCAGTAGCTTATCTGATATACTTAGTTATTTGTTAAAGAATTTACTATATAATAAATAAATCGTTGCATTTAGTAAATTTGTTGGAAAGAGCATTAATTACTTCAATATTAATAAAACGTCGGATTTTTGTTAGGTTTTTTTATGTCTTTCATTTCATTTTAAAGTATGTGCTTCAATAACTAACCAAGAGCGTACCGAGATATCCCTATGGTAGGGTTCCGTAGTCAAAGCCATAAATTTGTGGCCGCATTCATAGTTAAGAAATTGGAAAAACTCGAACAAATGCAGCCATAGCAGCCATCGAATGCGGATTTAACCAAATTTCAGAGATGTATCATCCCAACATAAGATACACTTTTTATGGTTTAATTAAAGAGAACGTATGAAACTTTAATAAACCTATTTAACGACCCCCAACACGTGGGGTTGCGAAAAAAACACCCCAATTTCATATGTATCAGAGCAATTCTTAAAATAGAAAATGATATTTTTAAACCCTTTTAAAATTAAGATCGATACTATAACTTTAATTATGCAGAGTTTCATGCATTACCTTAATAAATACATAAAAGTTAGATGGTTCTAAATGATTAGGACGGACAGACATACAAACGGATGGACAAAAGAACCTAGTATATAATCTTTGAAAGAACTTATAAAGGTTTCTTGTAGCACCTACTACGGAACCCCAAAAAAGGTATACTTTTCAAGTTCTGGCGATACAAAGTCATGTAAGAATTAGGCGCTAAATTATGTGTTTATTGGTGCATACTATGTACAGAAAGGGTAAATTATTACATTTATATTCTTATTTATGTTCTTATTCTTAATTATATTCTTATTAAATGAACTCAGATTATTTTTGTAGATTCTAAAGCTAATAGCATAAGTTGTCATACTGATTGTAATTCTCTATAGTGAAATTTACACCCCAGGCTTGGAAATGGTCGAATGAATTTAAATAAATCTTTCCTTAAGGGTCGTAATTTTTAGTTGGAATGTTCGAATCGGTTTCAATTGGCAAGTAATTTTAATTTGACCGATTTAGCGAGCATAAGGGCAAACATAAAATCCGTTTTCTTTTTTAATTCGATGTTCTCGGATCTATGTCGAGGCCAAAAATGGCTTAAAATTAAGTTAATTTAGCTTTTAAAACGTGGTAACGTGGTAAACGTGGTGGTTTAGTTTTAACAGTATGTGAGATAAATGTTAGTGGAATTTGTCCGTTTTTATTCTCAACAAATAATTTGAATTTGAATTTGAATTTGAATTTGAATTTGTGGTCTTTCACTATGGGCCTCATAAACAAGCTCAAAGTCGCACAACAAGCTATTAAGAGGGCTATGCTCGGGGTTTCTCTACGAGATCGAATCAGAAATGAGTAGATCCGTAGACGAACGAAAGTCACCGATATTGCCCACCAGATTAGCAAGTTGAAGTGGCAGTGGGTAGGGCACATATCACGCAGAACAGGTGGCCGATGGGGCCGAAAGGTTCTGGAATGGAGACCACGGACCGGTGAGCGCAGCGTAGGACGTCCGCACCCACAAGATGGACAGACGACTTAAAAGAGACCGCAGGGAAACGCTGAATGCAGGCTGCTTCCAACCGGCCCTTTTGGAGATCGATGGGGGAGGCCTATGTCCAGCAGTGGACGTCCTATGGCTGAAATGATGATGATGATGAGCTTTTAAAAGTCCCTCACAGCTCTTCATAGAATCTGCTTGAACGAGATGAGTGTGTTTATCATTGGACGACAGAGACGGACTGAAGGCTTAGCCATCCAGGTCATGTGGACAGCTTGCCACCTCTTTTTTACTAGAAGCTGACTTTAAATTTACCAAATTAAAAGTCATCATCTTTAGCCAGAAGACGTCCACTTCGGCCTGCCATCTGCATCCAATGGATGCCCGAAATTCCACGATATCGTCGTTCCATCGAGTGGGAGGCCTACCTACTCAGCGTCTGCCGGTTTGTGGTCTTCACTCAAGAAACTTTCTTCCCCGTGGGTTATCATCGATTCTTCGAGTGATGTGGCCATCTCATTGCCACTTCAACTTGCAAATATTAGCAGCTATGTCGGTGACTGTGGTTCTTTGGTGAATACCTTCATTCCGGATTTTATCGCGTAAAAAAATTTCGACCTTAGCCCTCTCCATTGCCCGGTGCGATTCTGAGTTTTTCCAAAAGGCCAGCAGGTAAGGACCACGTCTCAGTACCATAACTATGTCATCCTTGGCAACACGCACTGGTTAAACTAAAAGTATTGTGGACGTATTGATAAATTGAGTAGACTATTTGAGAATTTATGGCACGGTGGTATGGCTCATCGTAAGATAATTTGCAATGGTTTTAAAAAGAATAAGATGGCCGTTATTGTAGGTCACCCAACGTAGGTCGTAAGTTAGGTTAGGTTTGGTAATCACCAGGAAGCGGAATCGAATGGCGAAACAATTGAAGTGTAATCTATCTATACTAATATTATAAAGAGGAAAGATTTGATTGTTTGTTTGCATTGAATAGGCTCCGAAACTACTGAACCGATTTAAAAAATTCTTTCACTGTTGGGAAGCCACACTATCCCCGGGTGACATAGGCTGTAATCTATACCCGTGCAAAGCTGGGGCAGACCGCTAGTAAAGTATAAATTCACGCGGATGAAACAGCGGGCGAAGCTAGTTGAGCAATACAGATTAAAGAGTATTGATAGCTTGAATATTCGATGAAAAACAATGACCTATCTCTATAACATTTTAATTGTTTTGCCATTAGATTCTACTCTATGGTAATCACCCAATAGTCCCACTACTCACTTTCTCCCAATGCCTTCCTATAAAATCTGATGCCTGGGGCGAGCTTATAACCCCCTTACTCCCCGACACTCATACCACACTGTTGAACAAACTTGGACCAGTTCTATAGCAACTATTATTTGATCTGCGGAGTTGGTTGGTCAAACATCGTCTTCTCAAACACTGGCAGGAAGTTTTGTTTGACGTGGTCCGTGGAATACGGAACATTTCGGATTCGTCTTTGTGCTATAAATTTACTTTAGTATTGGATCTTAGATCCGTTTAATTCTTTTGGAACGTCTAAGTTTACTTGTTAGGCATAAAAAGTTCGTCAAATACAACTTTTAACGTTAATAGTAGGTAAAACGAGCTTCTGAGGAATCGAACGCTTAGGTATGGTACAACTTTCAGTACAGTAATAGTCTTTCAGTACAAGACGAGATGAAAGTTAAAGAATCTTTGTTTATTTCTTGGTACATAGGTAAAGCACTGATGACATTTTTGACTTTATCCCTTTGCCCCGGTTTTACCACTGAAGTGACCACTATCACAAGAAATGCTAAGATCGCTTCGTTTGACCAAGACAAAAAAAAAAAAACAAATCACATTGAAAAGCTTGTGAGTAATTCAAAACTTATTAATAAAAATACTATTCTCTGACATGTATTGTGTTTTTTTTTAATCGCGGATAAGTCCGCTTTAGACCACCAATTCACCTGTCTCGGCTGTTTTGACAGACCTATATTAGAAACAGAACAACAAAGAGTGAAACTTAGGCAGCTTTCCTTATGTTCAGTTTTCAATAAAATACTGGATATTAAACTGTTGATATAACTACTGGAATCACCCCATATTTTATTACATAAATATTCAACGCATTTACCATTAAATTAGTTATTAATTGAGCTCTAAAGTGGCCTAAACTAACAAGGGCACAAGGTGACGCAAAACTGCAAACTTGCCATATTGATAATTCATGCAACTGTGTAGGCAAGGTGTGGGCAAACTTGTGTCAGGGGAACGTCAGAGGCAATAATATAGGTATGTAAACTTGATTCTAGAATACCTATAAAGTTTACCTATGCTCGTGTGAACTGTTACGATTTCGTCCATGAAAACGGCATTTTAGGATCAAGACTACTTTTATTTATCTTCTTGGAATTAGGTAGAGTATAAACGTAACTAACCTATGAATTATAAAGATGAGTACAATGACCTCCTTTCAGTTTAGTACTACAGTTCCGAGTAACCTAGTATCACTTTAAAATTTTATAATGCTTTAATAATTATATTGGAGCATTATCGGAGAAAGCTTACCATTTCGGGGGATTACGGGATGGATGAATAGATTTGGGCCTGGAGCGGAAAGAGCGAAACGGGAGTAGAGTGGATTACGGAACCAAAGCAGAACTGGAGCGGTAAAGGCAGTACGAGGGTAGAATGGATTACAGGGGCCTTACGGACAACAGCTAATTGCGGCACCTAATCCGCTCAGTCGTAAAATCACGCGACCGCAAACCGTATTTGGGCGCGATAAGGTACACGTTCGCGTGATTTTCCAACTGAGCGGATTAGGTGCCGCAATTAGCTGTTGTCCGTAAGGCCCCTGGACGGTAATGGGACTGAAACTGAACGGGCGGGAAGGGAAGAGAGTGGATTTCCATACTACGTGAGTGAAGCCACGGGCAGCAGCTGGTGTTTAAACATTGTGTTTTTTTAAGTTATCGTGAACGTGCTCGAGTGAAGCCAAGTGATATAATGAGGTGAAACATATATTATATTCTCGTGATGTTTCCCAAACTCCACAGAAGCCCTTGTAAAGTTTCCACCAACAATTTATTATAAACTTGGACTTGCACACAATGCCCCAAATTTAAAAACAGTGATCCAAAATTACCGATTCCACAACCCTCATTCGTTCGATCTGGGTTTGCCTACTTACTACTCAACAAACCAATAGCAAAGAGCCCTAAAGTTTTAAGAATGTTCATAAAACTAAAATAATTTTGTAATGTTTTGCGCGTTTCTTGGTATATTGTGGGAGCGACGATGATCTCATTTTACGAGTATATTCTGTGAAACGTATGTACCTACGAACCAATAACAACAGACGATTGGATATGAACGTGTTGTATTAAAAATGTATATAAATACCATGACGAGTTTGAAATTCACTTATTGAATAACTGTTTAAAAGCGGTTTATACTGGTTAAGGGTATCATTTCGATCGGAACCGTTTTATAATCCGGTCAATTCTACGAGATCCAACTGCCCGCCTCGCATGGAAAGGAGAAGGCTCGCAGCGCAGCGCACGGTGCCCTCGCTTCTCGTCTTTTGTTCGTGTCAAAAACCAATATAAAGCGGTTTTCCGAAGAGCGTTTCCAATTGTTCTTGATTCAAATCTTTCTCATAAAGAAACGAAACCGAAAAAAAAGTTTCGCTCTGTATTTAAAGCTATTAAAATTAATTGCAAATTAAACCCGTTCTCCAAGATCTGACGACGAGTCTATACCACTTAAGTATATAAGAGATACACGATAAATAATTAAAAGTCAAAGGGTGTGTGTAAGTGTGTGCATAATATGATACATAATGAAGAGTCCTTTAGACGACCTCGGTTTGCAAATAAAATGATCCATTGTTTCCGTACCAACGCATTTTAAAACCATTTTAAAATTATGCACACATAGGCATGGCAATAGATTCATGGCCAGACGCATTTTGACTTTTCAAGTGTTCCAACTATTTGTTGTGCTAGTACACTGCCTTTTTACAAGCTTTCATTCAATTTGCCCTGTTAGTATGTTCATTCGTATGTGTGGGACAAAACTTGCAACTGAATTTTAGATCAGTTATCCACAACCGATTGAGCTGAAATTTGGCATACTTATGTAAGCTCGGCGACAAAAAAAATATGCCATAGGTGGCAAACAAGCAGGCGGTCCGCCGGATCACCGTCGCCTATGGATACCTGCAACACCAGAGGCATCACAGATACGTTGCCGACCCTTAAAGACTCTATTAACAGCCCTTTTAAAGAACCCCATGTTATAGTCACTCGGAAATGCCGCAGGAGGCTCATTCCACAAATTGCAGGTGTGAGGCAAAAAAGATCGCATAAAACGCACCGTGTGCCATTTACACCGATCTATGATGTTATGTTCCACCGATCTATGACAATGCAATGTTATAATATGCTACGGAACTTTTTAGAAAAATTGCAGGTTAATCTGAAAAAATTGGGTAAAACCGCAGTACTTAGTTAGTTATTTACAAAGAAGGAACATCTCCACCTTGACATTGATAGCACCTTTTGCCTTAAAGTTTAGTACTTAAGTGCCTAAGTAGCACCAAGCTCTAGGAACTGCTAACTAATTCACTAAGTTAATGCGCAAAGGCACAAAACTCTAGGCGGCACTTAACAACTGGAGTAACTCGTAAATTTTTAAGAAGGTTTGAAACCTTTAAAAACAAGATGTATAATAAGCTGGGCGGTCCACGTTCCCTCACAAAATTCTGCAAGCTAACATACGTTATGGGCCAGGAGGTATACATCACATTGCTGGATATGATAACAACTTCTGCTTACATGATACAATCTGGATGTCTTCAAGTCGCGCGTGAATCGGTTTCTTCTAGGGAAGCGTGCTCCATCGTAGATTACATAATCACTAAACAACATGCAAGGTGGCGGTCAAACGCAGCAAGCATGTAAATAAAATAAAATAAATAAATATTGGGGACATTTTTGCACACACGATCATCTGACCCCAAACTAAGCAAAGCTTGTGATATGGCTGCCAGAGACTGATATACATACATAATATAGCTTTAAATACATACTTAAATAGATATTAACACCCAGATATAGAACAAACACAAATGTTCATCGCATAAATGTTTGTCCTAGATGGGAATCGAACCCACGCCCCCGAGCGCAGAAGGCAGGTTCACTACCAACTGGACCAACGGGCTGTCAAATGTGGATATGGGTATGATGCAGGTTATGTTCCGTATGGACTCCGAAACGGCTGGCCCGATTTAACGAAACTTTCACTGGCAGATAGCGGATATTATAAGGAGTAACTAAGGCTACTTTTCATCATCATCATCACCATCATTTTTCATCACCACGCAGGTGAAACAGCTAGTCTTCTATGATTCTAAATATATAAAAATGAATCCCCATTTATATTGGTCACGCCATAACTTTAGAACGACTTTACCGATTTCATTCATCTTTTTTTTTTAAGTTTTTTAATACTTTGTAGAAGGTTCTTACGGAAAGAAAAATTAAGAAAATTGCGCAGAAAATGAAAAATATCAGAAAACTTAATGACGACTTTAACTTCGCGCGTTTGACAGTTCTAAGACAGGACAACGTCAGTCGGGTCAGCTAGTAAGTCTATACTAATATTATACAGAGGAAAGATTTGATTGTTTGTTTGTTTGCATTGAATAGGCTCCGAAACTACTGAACTGATTTGAAAAATTCTTTCACTGTTAGGAAGCTACATTATCCCCGGGTGACATAGGCTATATTTTTTTTTTTTTTTTAAATAGGAATCCTTACTAAAACTCTAATAATTTGACCCAAGGTGTAAAAACAATAAGACTTACACGCGTGCGAAGCCGGGGTGCGTTGCTAGTATACAATAAAAAATATGTCGCTGATAATGTATATTTCCTGCAATTTAAGCAGCTATAGGTACTTACTTACAAGGCATAAGAAATTACTAACAACTACATAAAACAAATAAATACTTACACACTAATAAATACATCCTGATAAAGAATAAGCAATGACACATCAATCGCTTATAGAATAATTATTATTGCGTCAATCATAATGAATAACGCGTTACCCACCGCTGTTATCTATTAGGAGTATGTCATACATGTCACTAAATGGGGCTTAAAATTGTTTTATGGGAATTATTTTGAACACGAAAGTCTTCGACCAGTTTGTGTTGCCAGTGATGACATACGGCAGTGAAACGTGGTCTCTCACTATGGACCTCGTAAGCTAGCTCAAATTCGCACGAGCTATGGAGAGGGCTATGCTCGGGGTTTCTCTACGAGATCGAATCAGAAATGAGGAGATCTGTAGACGACGAATGTTACCGACATAGCCCACTGGATTAGCAAGTTGAATTGGCAGTGGGCAGGGCACATAGCACGCAGAACAGATGGCCGATGGTGCCGGAAGGTTCTCGAATGGAGACCACGGACCGGTAAGCACAGCGTAGGACGTTCACCCACGAGATGGACAGACGACCTAAAAGAGACCGCAGGGAAACGCTGGATGCAAGCCGCTTCCAACCGGCCCTTGATTTGAAAATAGAATTGTATTTTGCGGAACATCGACTCGAAAGAAGAAGATCGGCCCTTTTGGAGATCGACGGGGAAGGCCTATGTCCAGCAGTGGACGTCCTACGGCTGAAATTATGATGATAATAATTTTGAAAATCCTTTGTTAAAATAAACCTCCTCCTTAGTTCGTTTGCTCAATGCTGAGCGTAGTGATGCTCCCGATCTTTTGTAATCTGGCGACAAATCGGCTTCCATTTCTGGCGGTCTCCAGCCTGGTACATCGCGTCAGACATGTTCGTGCCCAGCTCTTTTGACACTTGGTCAGTCCATCTTGTTGGGCTGAGGCCCCGGGTCTTTTCCCCTCCATTTTAAATTCCCTCTTCAGTTATATTATAAGGTTCACAGGTATTCATTGTCAGTCACCTAGCCTAGACTATGACTCATAATAATCATAATATGACTATGAATAATCGCAACCACATTACAATCCAAACTAACCAAAAATATCACCTCTGATCAAAGATATTTATACCTGTGGATGAGGCTCAGCGCACAAAAAAAAGACAAAAACCATACTAACTGTTACCTTTAGGGAAGGGTTAAAGGGGAAGGTTAGGGAATACCCACAAATTGTTGGAGTAGTTGCTCCTCTCCGAGCTTTTTTGTATGTGTGTTTTGTATTTGTTTGTATGTATGTATAATTAGTAAAAGGGCCGTTAATAGAATTTTCAGAGGTCGGAACGTATGTGTGATGCCCCCTGTTGTTATAAGTGTCCATAGGCGACGGTTATTGCTTACCATCAGGCGGCCCGTTAGCTTGTTTGCCACCTATGGCATAAAACATTTATTAACTACACCGTCGACCTTTAATCATCTTTCTGTAATGACCATCTAAAAGTTGCCTGGAAAAAATCACTTAAGACGATAAGACCGTCTATTATATTACCGGTTTTTGTATTGTATTTTGTTCAGTGTATTTTAAAGTTATATCATATTGTATTTTAAAATGTAATATTATTGATATAAGACGATATAAGACTTGAACAATGAATTTAATAGTACATAGCATACCTATAATATAATTATATCAATAGACCTGAATTAATTTGTCTGTAGTTCTAAAGTGTATGTAATCCGGATATAATATCTAAATGGTGCATGAAAATGGTAAGTGGTAAAGTCAAATAGGTAAGTGGTAAATTCAGGATACTTTTTTGTGAATTTTATATGTTACATCCATGTATTTTTAAATCAATGCTTTTGACACAAATATTACAGAATGCAACGCACGAACTATTCATAAATGCATTATTAGTTATTTATGATACAAGTGCGGAAAGTTGGTTATTACAAACGAGTAGACGAATGTAAGCCCGAGACGAAGTCGAGGGCTTACCATAGTCACGAGTTTGTAATAACCAATCCGCACGTGTGCCATACAACGTTTTACAACACATTTGCGAGAAAAAAAGGCTACAAATGAAACAATTTTATTATTTTGTTTATAACTTAATATCAGTCACAACAATAGTTTCTATAATATAATAAGAAAATGGCGCGAACATGCAAATAGCGCCACTATCACGTGGTGAAAATTAGAACTACATCTTTCGTCTCATTTTCTCTTTAGTATTAAACTGAGACAAACGTATTGAGCAAAAGCGCTTCCAAGGAGGTTTGACCATTCAGCTTATTTATTCTCGTAATATGAAACTCTTTTGTGGACTTCTTATGTAATTATAATGGAAATTAAAAAAATACCGTAAATCACACGCACGGTGCTATACATCTGAGCGTGCGGACAAATTCATTTCCGCACGCTCCGTTGTTATGATCCGTAATATTTAACTTTCGAACGATGTATACAGGCTTCGTAAGTGCACTTTTTGAGCAAATGTGTTGTAAAATATTTGGTAGGTGCACATTCAGTTAGTGTTTATTATGTATTCTGGCGGTGTCGGGAAGGAGTCACCGACAGGAAGAGGTGCACGTAAGATTAGATTTGTTATTCATTATGCAATTCGGATAATTCTGAGAACTGTCTGGGCGAGGTCATGTTAGCCTAGATAAATAAATGAACCAAGAACGTAGTAGATACTAATTTTATGTGAGAGAAAATACCATATTTTTTAGGTGATACGAATAAATGCAAAATAATTTTTTGGAGGCTAGGTAGGTGTCCCACTAGATAGACTGACGACATTGTGAGAGTCGCGGGCTTCCAGTGGATGCAGATGGCAGGCTGTCGTTCAGTGTGGAGGTTAAAGGGGGAAGCCTATGTTCACCAGTGGATGTCTTCTGGATGATGATGATGGAACCTAAATTCATCATCATCATCATTTCAGTCTATCATGTTTCCGCTGCTGGGACACAGGTCTTCTCTCAGAGAGAGAGGATGGGCCGTAATCTCCATGCTGGAACTTTGCATGTTGGTGAATGTCATGTCTTAGAACTTTTGGGGTTTTTTGACATACTAGTTTTCTAACGATTTTTTTCCTTTACAGTTTTTGAGCGATGGCATCGAAAGTGCACATAGTTTATTTAGGTACTAAATAAGTCATTTGTGGAGGGCCGACGATCGAACCGGGTGCTGTCAGATTGTAAAGTGCATACTTATGCTCTTATGCTATCGCTCGGCCACCATCGCTCATAGACTGAAACTTATTCAACTAACAGCCGCACTCAGAGACGTTACTTAAGCTAAGGCATACTTAAAATTGCTCTGTCTCGTTTTCGTGTGTGACAATTTCCGTCAACGAGAAGTTGACATAGCAATTTTAAGTATTCCTTCGCTTAAGAAACGTCTCTGAGTGCGGCTTGATAGATTGAGAGAGAAAGAAGATTAATTTTACAGAGTGGAACTTTTATAAAAGAACTATGCTCAGCATTTATCTGAGGGGTCGTATCCCAAAGAAATACGAACCAAAGTCAGCATATTCAGCATATTAGTAAGCTAAAGTAGCAGTGGGTCGTTCATAAATATATTCTGTTGCAGAAACAATAAGGATTGGGGTTCTAGAGTAAGGACTACGAATCGGAATCGGTGATCATAGCGTAGCACGCCCTGAGATTTGGTGGAGTGATTACATACGAAAGACCACTGGCAGTGGCTGGAAGCAAAAAGTCGAAGATCAGGCTGAGTAGTGTGCGTTGGGAGAGGTCTATGTCCATTGTCCAGCAGTGGACTAGTATAGGTAGATTATGATGATGGCGATAAAATTTTCACTGGGACAATAAGGGATGCTACTAGGTACATGACAACGATCTTGGCAGAGAACCGGGAGAGTTAGCGATGGAAACTGCTTCTCTGCCATAAATTGGACTCTTAAAATGCAAAATAAGGAAAAATAATTCTTCCAAACGATTTCGGAAAGAAATATTGAACAAAACTACACAGCGAATGTACCTATCTAAAGTAAGTACTTTTCTACCACTACCTAATTATTCTCTAAGTACAAGCTTATGTAGTGTAGGTATACCCTTTTACGACACGTCTTTAGAAGACCACACACGTGTTAATTCGTTGACCAAAAAAGCTAACAAAACAATCGTATAAGTGCTAACGAGTTACGAAATCAGAATAAAACAAAACACTTGAAAAGTGTTGAAAACACAGGGACAATCGCGTGAGCCGAGAATGAAATATTATGCCTCGTTTAATATAATGGAAACATACTAATCACGCCCTTTTCTTCGGTAGACCTGGGGCCTTACGGATATCTCTTAAAACGGACTCGAATTAGCGCCAAAACAGAGTTGTTCGGAAAATCACGCGAACGTGAACCTTATGCACCGAGATATAGTTTGCGGTCGCTGCAACTTTTTGAACACCCAAACAGAATCGCTTAAAACAAGCCCCCTAGTAAGGCCCCTAGGGCGTGGAATTGGAATATACTTACTTCTCTAGAAGGTATTTCCACCGAGCTTCAATTTGAAGCGTTTGCTTGTTGACACCCTCTTTTAAGCGCGTCAAAGAGGAAGTCTACCAAACACCTTTCCTGATTGAAAAAGGAGTTCTAGTCATTCAAAGCATTGTCGTTCATGTCATCATCATCATCATCATTATTTCAGCCTATCATTTTCCCACTGCTGGGACACAGTCCTTGTCTCAGAGAGAGGATGGGCCCTAAACTAGCACAGTGGCCCATTGCATGTTGGTGAATGTCGTATAATATGTCTTTGAACTTTTTGAGGTATTTAGACATACCGGTTTCCTTACGATGTTTTCTTCCGCTGGTTTTGAGTGATGGCATCGATACTGTACATAATTTATTTAAGTACTGAATAAGTCATTGGTGCAGGGCCGAGGATTGAACCAGGTGCCGTCAGATTGTAAAGCGCACATCTTTGAGTATACAGATATACTCATACTAGCGACCCGCGCGCCCGGCTTCGCACGGGTGTAATTTCTGTGCGAAGCCGAACGGATCGCTAGTTATATATAAACCTTCCGTGAAAATGTATCTAACTGATGGTGAAAACCGCATCAAAATCCGTTGCGTGGTTTAGAAGGAGTTAGCGGCTATACAGACAGACGCGGAAAGCGACTTTAATTTATACTATGTAGAGATTAGGCGCACCCAATCAGATTATACCAATTTAAGATCATGGGGCGCACCTATACCATGCTACCTACAGAAAAGAGAAGAATTTTTTTTCTGTGATGTTATCGCTCGGTTACCATCGCTCCGCATTTGTCGCTCGTGTAAACGCGACATATTCTCTACACGCAATAAAAATAAGAGCTGTAATAACCTAAGTGCAAACACATCACATCAACAGTGCCTTTATTGTGCTAAATAATACTTGACGTACCAGCTTCAATTCTGAAGATATAAAATGACTCAAATACCTAGTTTATTTACAAATATTTTTCTTACTACAATCGGGGATTTTTTATGTTTCAAAATGTTGAAAAATATACAGTTCCTGAGAGAACCTACGCGGGTGAAATTGCTAGGCGCAGCTAGTTTATCATTACACAGGGTTACGCATTTACCTTGTACTAAGTTGAAAAGAGGTCATTGTACTCATCATTATAAACAACTTTTAATATGGGACCAACCCAAATGTACAACCCTGTATGTATTTGTTAGGGTGTAGAATTCGAACCTACAACGCGCATTGTCGTACGCTCCATATACCACTGTGCCATTGAGGTATTTTTATTCCGTTACTCGCTTCGCTGAATATTAATACGTTTTCTCACAACTTGTAAAATTGGTTGTGACATCGTGTCTGTTAGTAACATCGTAAAATAATTTAGAGCGTTTGTAATAGTTTCAGAATATTTTTGTAAATGTAATGTTACGGACTTACGGCGGAATAACTAAGAAATAATGCTTAATAATTTAGATTAGCCCGAGACAGGGGTCAATGACGCAAGGGAGAGGAGGCCTATACCCAGCAGTGGGTTGATACAGGCTGACAATGATGATGATGAATGCTTAATAATATGCTCTCTTTGCATACTAACATAATGCGTTCTGCCAATTCGGCAGAGCAGCAGAAGCGACGCAAATATGCTAACCTCGGTAGTGGTTACATATTTGAGGCATTTGGGGGTCGAAACATTGGGCCCTTGGGGATCGCAAGCTCACCTCATTTTCAAAAATCTTTCAGAGCACCTGGTTAATGCGACGCGTGACCAAAATGCTGGCGTGTTTCTGGCGCAACGCATAAGCATTGCCATTCAGCGTGGTAATGCCGCCAGCATGCTGGGTACGCTGCCAACTGGTAGTAGGCTTGAGCATTTGGATTGTCTTTAGACCTTCAACGGTCTATGGGCAGTCTAACTGTATTTGTAGTGTTAGTACTAGCTTGTACATATTTTAGTTAATATAATGCGGGGGCAAGTGCGTATATTAACGGGGGTCTTAAGTTATAGTTCGTGGCAACTCTAGATTTATTTTTTTGCATTACATACATTTTCCGGGCACTTTATTGTAATATATAAAAGCACCGAGTATACTTAAGTGTGTCATATTCATATATCACTTGGGAGAGTATGCAACCATCAATCATCGCGATAAAGAGCGAAGGTTTGGTGAAGACCTTATTTTATCATCACACGAATCATGGTTCACACAAATATGTCAGTTAGGTAGGTAACGGCAAAATAGGAGAACCAATTACAAAATACCAATCAGTGTATACTATTTAGCCCGTTGAGCGTGGGTTCGATTCCCACCTAGGACAAACATTCATGTGATGAACATTTGTGTTTGTTCTATATCTGGATGTTAATATATATTTAAGTATGTATTTAAAAATATATTTATGTATGTATTTATCAGTCTCTGACAGCCATAACACTTTTTTTTCGTTGCTTTGTTCGTCAAAAAAATCAATGCCAACAACACCATGAAAACGCGCCTAAATTAAAAATACTTAACAAAAATCTATTTCGATCAAGGTTGCCATTTGCTATTCATGCAAATTTAACCCACTTACAGGAATTATAGGGGATTTAATGAGCAATGGCTCAAGAAGACGCGTGACAAACATTCTTGCCAGAAACCTATTCGAAAACCACAAACATGTATTAATTCTAGGAAAAAATATAAACAGTGGGACATTATAATAAAAAACAAAGACGTTACAGTATTTATGTGTTCATTACTTATTAATATTAATTGTCACTTGTTTTAATGTTAGTGCGCTTAATCATCGGACTTAGATAGGGCTGGCACATCATCATCATTTCTCATTATGATTGACCTTTGGATGTCAACATTTTTAGGGTCCCATGCCCAAAAGATAAAAACGGGACCCTATTACTAAGTCTACGATGTCTGTCTGTCTGTCTGTTCTACCTATTAACGGCTGTATCTTTCGAACCGTAATAGATAGCCAGTTGAAAATTTCACAGATAATGTAATGTTACGGCGGATCAACTAAGAAATAAAAAAGTCAGAACAAAAGGGGGCTCACATAACACAATCGTATTTTTGTATTAGCTCTAATGTAAAAACGGTAATACGTACAAGCGTCAAACTTGGCATGATTATAGTACACACTCTAAAGTATAACAACAAATAATAAATAATGGCCAAGTGCGAGTCAGTGACAAATTTCTGTTCATTACCTAGTTAAGCAACATATTTTGATGCTACTTAGATGACATCATTTCGTCTCACCGAATCCAAATGCCACCATATTTTACAAATTTTGTAGTCGTTTTTTTATTGATAATTATTGTATTTTGTGGTGGTACGAAACCCTCAGTAAGCCCGACTTGCACTTGACCGGTTTTATTTTTTGCCAATTTTTTATTTTATTTTTGGGATAAAAACTCCACACCCTGCTCTAATCACTATGCTATCATTGTTCCAAAACAAAAATACTCGTAGAATGAACTACCGTATTAGCTAATCTTACATATTTCATTTATATTACACGGGAATTCCTCACGTAAGATTAAGCTGGTTACTTCGACAATAAAATAATTGAAAAAATAAATTAAAAAGTGTGCTTATGATTAAAATTATTATGCCAGACGTATCGATGGGTGGTGGTGTACAACAGTAACCGCGTGGTGGCCGAGACTAGGTTGGCGGAACCAAGGCCGACCGAGGATGAGGTGGACTGACGACATCAAGAGTGCTGTCGGGAACGAGAGGATGCGACTAGCGAGAGACCGGGGAGAGTGGCATAAACAAAGGGAGGCCTATACCCAGCAGTGGGTCATACACGGCTAAGGATGATGATGATGATTTGTGCTGCTTTAAAATGTGTGAAAACCACGTCAGTTTCCATAATATAGTTTTACATAGTTCTGTTTCAAGATGTTTTTGTTCAACTATTATCTTCTTACTCCAAAACGGCTGTACTGATTTTTACAGAATTTTCATTGATAGATAGCTTATAATACAAAGAGTAAGCCACGTGGTGAAACCGTGGGGCGCAACTAGTATTTATAAATTCAAATGATTTAGTATTCTTTTTTACTGCACATTTTTCCATTCAAACAATATTCCCCACTGATGGAGATGCTAGTCGACATTTAGAATAAGCCCCGTGAAATATACAAAATAAAGTACTTAAAAAATAATTACTCCGCTGGCGCAGCGACCCAAAGTGGGTCCTGACCCCCGACACAAGAGACCGCTATCGGTCCCGGTCTCGCGCTATCTCGCCGGTAGGCAACACAAAAGTAAAATACTGTCCAGAAAATAAAACACCTCATTGATATTTAACCTATTTATTCTTGTTCGATAATGATTTCCTATAATTATATTGGAGCCATAAAATTAAAACTATAAGCCCATTCATTAGTCGGCATCCCTATCTCCCCAATAAACTGACGAGCTATGATCTCACGGCGACAGATTTAGATATCAGCTGTACCAAGTTTAATGTCTCGGTCTATCCCACTATCGCCGAGTAGAGCATATACAGAGAGACAACTCAAATTGTATGTCTTCTCAACACTCATCCTTCTCGCATCACACGATTTTTACATGACAAGTGGATAGTTTTCTCTACGAATAGTTAAATATTGACATTTAACTTTATTGGACATTTAATATTACAATTTATAGAAAATGTCTTAAAGTTTAAATATTAGTGTCGTAGCGCAACAGTGCAATACCATTTCATGTACTTTATAGTATGGTTACGCTCATGACTGTCATGTATGATAACGAATCAGGTGATACTTTATGAAATTTTGGCATAAAAAAACATATCGTATTATATCATCTGATTCGCAAGTAGAGCTGCTATTCATTGACATCATTTTGCGCAGAATCTAGATACACATTGCACCGCCTGAGAATGAGAGCTTTCTATGGTCATTTTTCAGCAAGCTTCACTAGATGGTACTAATTTTATTGTATGAATATTCATAGTAATAAGGTACGTGCCTCAGAATATAATATACACTTAAACATCTCTAACCCTTCCGAAGCAACTGTCTTAGATTTAGATAAGCGTGGTGGCAACACTTTATTCGTAATGTCAAATGATAGTTTAGTATTTTCCCGCTGGTGGCATCAAACCAACGACTTAAAATTGTGCTTAAGATAGTAACTGTAATATTGCCTATTATCGAGTCAATTAGACTTATTTCTTATTTTTGAATCGTTTCTGATAAGCTCTCATTATTGGGGTACTTATTGTTTTCACTCACTCTGTGGCTGTTCTTTGTACATTTTCTTCTCTGCCCCACTATCCCACTGTTAACTCATTAAAACTCGAGTGGGATATAAATAGTGGGCCACAGTTGTATGTTTACGATGTTACATTGAGACATGGTGTGGTTTGAGGGAAGTAAATTTAGTCATAAGTTGTATCAAGGAAGATAGTGGATCCTTGGTTGTATTTTGTTTTACACCTGGACCTTACTGATCACTTCTCAATTAATTTCCTGATAGTAATTTGGTAAATACTATGGTTTTTTAATGTTTTGGATATTGAAATTGTTTTCCCCTTACCCTTTGTTTAGTCTGTTATATAATGAGTAATACTTTTAATAAAATATCCAGTCTACTCTCTGTAGGTACACCTATACATATTGATATTTTTCTCACATCATATATTTTTCAATTAACCCAAAGTCAAAAGTTAATATACGCGACGATGGCTGTATAATTGACTTGGCAGTTCCCCAATTGAAATGATAAATATTATTATGAATGACTACCAAGAAGAAAGAATATACACTCTCTGTTTTAGATTTGATTAAATTATTTCTAACACACAACATTAGAAATGTCCTCTTTATTATTAGTTTCGCTTTTGTTCTACGCAATATCTAATATTATCCAAGAACAGTTTATTTCGTACTTACCTCTAGGTACATCCACATACATACTAGGTACATCTTACAGTAGGTACATCCATAGTAAATAACTTCTAGAATCTGGAGTGAAGACCACGTATCGCAAAACGTGTCGTGTCGCGCGTCTTTCCTATATCACAGAAGGAGAGGTGAGAAAATCTGCTTGCCGAGACAGAGCAATGGGAGATTGTCCCAGGGAAATTGAAGGGTGCGATTGGTGCTCTCTGGTCTGTGTGTCTCATCCACTGGTGCCATCTAGTCTCCGCCTTTTGGCAAACGTAGCATAGGAAGCTTTGCGGCCCGGTGGAATGATGACACTGACGACCTATAAACGCTACTGGTGGCAAGTAAATGCGTACAGAGGAATATATCATGAAGTTAAATTGAGGAACCCAAGATACAGGCTTAGCCTAGTTTGGGGCCCACTGCAAACTTTGTGTTATTAAATATGTAAGTCTTTTATAGAAATTTTATGTACTGTTCTTTTGGAAATATTTATGATTTATGATTTATTTATGATGTGACGTTCAAAGGTCCAGTAGATAGTGGACAAAATATGACATAGACTGACGACGATGATGAGTATGCCATACATGTACTTCATCAGATAATTATCTGTAAATGTAATTGCTGGATATACATATAGGCAAAAGTATGCCACTTAAAACCTTCTTTATACTTCAGCTACAGTTAACCTTTTAAGTCTTCGCTGAACCTAGCCTAAGACAAAAAAACTTTGTGGTAAAAAAATAAACATAACATAAAAAAACTGGACAAGTACGAGCTGGACTCGTGGGCGAGTCCATAAAAAAAAGAACTAGCTGAAGTTAAAATTTTGAAAGACTAACTTTGTATTTGACAATAAGGTTCTTCCATACATAACAACGACAAAATGTAAGTTTGTAATTGTAAAACAATATTTTTTATATGATATAACTTCAAATTAGCAATTTTCAGATTTATTCATTTGTATGTGCTGTAAGACCTTGCCTCTTGGCAAATTTCACGATTCTAGGTCAACGGGAAGTACCCTATAGGTTTTGATTCCCCTGTGAAATCGCAAGATATGCGACATAAACGTTCATATCTTTTGATTGCGTTGAATTACAACTTTATTTTTTTTACAGCCGAATGAAATCGTAGACCCAAGTATTTAGTATAAATTTCAACTTGATACCTTTACGTGTTCTTGAGAAAAAGGGTCTTGACAGACGGACAGACAGACGGACATACGGACAACGAAGTGATCCTATAAGGGTTTCGTTTTTTCTTTTTGAGGTACGGAACCTTAAAAAACAACTATATAATAATTATATATTTTATAAAAAAAAATATGTATTTATTTCATTTATTGCTAATCCATAAGTGTATATTCTAGGAATGATGTAGGTATAGATATAATAGATATTTCAATAGCATTTTTTCATGTATCTACATACTTTTATTCATAGTTTTACGATCGTCGACTTCCTTCGATACCTCATTGTAATGCTTTGATCCGTACCGATACATGGCGACCAACTTATCTCTACAGGTGGTCAAATGAAGGAACTAAAACATTTTAGCGGGTATTTTTCAGTTTTGTTCAAAATAAACGATGGTGGTTCCCCCGCTTAACTCTGCTCATAAGGTAGACAGCAGTGTTACCCACTACACGTACTTGTACATAGCTATTTGAGTAACTATACTTATTGATTATAAAGTACGATCATGTTCATTGTATTTGGGCAGGAAACCCGTGATGAAAGTCTCTAGCTGCAAATAATTTCTATTGAAAGTATAATATAAATATAGTATAATATTTATATTCAAAAAATTCTATTAATTTCTATTAAGCTGATGTAAAAGATTGACACGATTGAATCGAGATACAATAAGTACATAATATAGTCACAATCTCTAAGTGCAAACGGTCAAAGTTGTCCGAGCGTCGTTGACCATACCTAGACATCATCAAGTAAGCGAAGATATAGTTCGCAATGCCACATTTACTCCAATTTAGACATTATATCGCTTGTATAGCTTGCATGTTCAACGTCACTTGTCCTTTATGTCATCCTAGCACTGATATCGCGCGGCGGGATCGCGGTTGCCTTACAACTAAAAGAAAAGTCGGCGCAATGTGTAGTGTGTGCCGAGTTTTGGTTCGGACATTTTTATTACACGTTTGTGACTCTATAGGTTTAGTATCTCTATGCACGATTGCCTTAAACTCTGTACAATGTACCTTTATACGAGAACGTTTTGTAGAATTAAAATTATTTCAAATCACGTGAGTTTTTTAGAATTAAAATCAATCAAAAAACTCTTTCGTATTCTTCTCAGCACGCCTTTTATTTGATAGTTGATAACTCATATCATGATGGTAAAGTAAATAAGAAAATAAAAGCCATCTTGGGGCGCCCACCATATTGAATTTAGTGTGACGTAATTTTATTTTTCGTATTCTTAGCAAACACTTTCATTTGACACTGTTTTAAACTATCACGGTTGTTCGTTCAACCTTACCACGGTAAATATCCCGTAAATAATCATATAACTTTAACTTTCATTTGATACCCATACCATATCCGCCATATTGGATTTCGAATGACGTCATTTAGCTAACCATTCATTGTCATCCAAATTAAACGTGTATGAAAAAATTCAGCTCAATCGGTTGGGGATAACTGTTTTGAAATTCATCTGCACGATTTGACCGAACTAACAAGGCAAGTTGAATAAAACATTTTGAAGTATTGTACTATAATAATTTATAATGATGCTAACATTTTCACTCCTCCTATTTGATAAATAAATGGCGAGCATTAAGTAAGAACAATTATTATTCTCAGATTACGTCTATATCACGTCAGTAAAGAAACTAATAATTAGGAAAACGATTAAAATTAAGTACCTATAATTGCACTATGAAAAGGGTCATAATAGTGATAGCTCTTGTTTACCGAGACAGATAAGTGGTTGACCGCTTTGTTGGTAACAATCTTTGGCCCTTCATATCGGAAACCTATTTACATACTTGCAACTATTTAGATGGCACAGTACACTTCCACACTTTTCAAGCACGCAACTGCACGCAACAAAAAAACTGTCAAACACGCAAAGTCAAAATTTTAAATCTTATTTTTTACACCTTGGGTTATATTATTGGAGTTTTAGTAAGGATCCCTATTTTTTTGAAAATATAATATAGCCTATGTTACCCGGGGATAATGTAGCTTCCCAACAGTGAAAGAATTTTTCAAATCGGTTCAGTAGTTTCCGAGCCTATTCAATGCAAACAAACAAACAAACAATCAAATCTTTCCTCTTTATAATATTAGTATAGATAAGTAGGTACTTCGAATAATTATTAACGTTATCGTAATTTTTTTATTTTTCATACAATAATAATTTAATGTGTTTTTATTTTTTATTTAAATGTTAATTTTTTGGATTAATACGGAAGAATTTTAGATGATTTTCATATTAACGGAAACGGTTTTCATATTAACGTGTAAATTAAATTTTTTTAGGAATACATTTTGACTTTTTTTTGAAGAACTGTACCTTACATAAGTATGTAAGTTATGGTGCCAAACTCAAGGGTCAAACGTTAGCCTAGTCCGAAAAAAAAATTATTTTTTAACTTAATCGTTTGAGGATGTCTGGTCAAAAATTCAATTGCAAGATTTGCCCCACACATACTAAAGCTTATAATATTTGAATTAACTACTTACGGTCAATTTTTAGCAGGTTTGTATGTTAATTTTCAAATTTTATTACGATGAATTTTGCTTGAGAACTTACTCGATATATTTGGGCTCTAGAGTAGGTATAATTGCCATTATTATTTCTTCCGTGATAAATTCAAGTTTAATAAACATTGATAACCTTCTTATCTGTGTTTAGATATGCTAAATAACATTAAATAAGAATCTTAACCCATTCAATTAACTTAGCAAGTTGTATCACGCTTACTTAGAAGAAACCGATTCGCTCGCGTTACCTTACTTTACTAAAACTCCAATAATATAACCCAAGGTGTAAAAAATAAGATTTACAATTTTGACTTTGCGTGTTTGACAGTTCTAAGACAGGACAACGTCTGTCAGGTCAGCTAGTTTCTTTATATAGAGGCTTTTATTCGTTCACAACTAGTAACATACCACTACTCGAAGTACAAAAGTTTAGGAAAATTATACAATAAGGCGAGATGATGTTTTTAAGTTGGCGCCAAAACTGTGTTAAAATGGTAACAAACCATTTTTCTCCAAAACGGTAGGCCTATTTGAATGCAAGTTTTTTGCTTTGTTTGATAATCTGTTTAGCAGTTACAAGCTCTTTACTAAATTGCAGGCTTAGACCAAAATAAAATGGATGGACGGACGGACAGACGGACAGACGGACAGACGGACAGAACGAATTTATAACGGTTCCTTGTAGGACTACGGAACCCTAAAACTGAGTCAAAACCGTCGGACATATACTTCAACGTCTAATGTACAGCAACATAACATGTACATAACATGCGTATAACATGTACAGTACATTTGTTAAAAAAATATATAGCGGTTTTTTGTTGTGTATTTACACTTCGGGAAAGCACACGAAGGCATCATTCTGTCAGATGTTTCGTTATCATGTAACAATAGTCTCGTGCTGCACTTCCTACGGCTAGAGACCGACTGAAACGAAGTGAGCGCCGGCGCTCATTTTGTAATCTTCAAAAATGCGTCCTTTCTGGGCCCGTTCATTTATTTTTAAATTGGTCGAAGATTGCGGGTAGGTTTTTTTTAAATTTAAATTTATATTGTTTGCTAACATTACGATATTTTAAATTTGTTATAGACAAGTGGTATGAATCACCACGGCCTTGAATAGCGACTCAACTAAGCTTATAAGTATTTGTGGCGCTGACGCTACCGATGCATGTGAATGAGTACGTTACATACGGTTATTCTGAAAGGGTATGCTAAACCTTTGGAGATTTAGTTTAAAGATTGGGAACATTTTATGAGTAATTTTAAATAAATTTTGGCGCAGTAGTTTTTAAACTAGCCCAAATAATATGGATAATTTTGCTGAAGCGCCTACTAATTTCACTATAATATTACAAAGAGTCACAATCGTGCCAAAAAAATCCGAATCAAAACTCTGCGCACGCTACGAATTGCGCAGACTTTTCAGTTGGTTACAAGGTAACCGCGATCTGACTACAACGCCGCGCGATGCCAGCTACGATGATATAGCGGACAACTAACGTTGAACACTATGTAAGCGACATAACGTCTAAATTGGAGTAAATGTGGCATTGTGAAGTATATAATTGATACAATGTATGTACAATGACGCTCGGACGTTTTTTGACTGTTTTCACTGAGAGATTTGACTCTATAGGTATGTCAATGCCGTAACTACAAGAGTTTTGCTCAAGCGCTTTGTTCGAGTCAAAACAAGGAGGTATTTATGCGTGGATGTGATAATTTTATTTATTTATAGAATTTGTAGAGACGACGTTTCTCTACAAATTCTAAAATAAATTTTCTTTTGAACAAACCGTCTTTAAATTGCCACAATACACAAACATTGTGCCACTAGGTACAAAGTAAAAAATAATATTTATACACGGATTTTGAATTTTTTAAAAAGGTTTTTTTTGTATTCACTAGGTTGTGAATACAAAAAAAAAAAAATTTTTTTATCTCCGCTTCTTTGAATATCAGGTTTTTTATCCTAAAAAATAATGTTTCTTGAAAGATACTAGATGTAAATGCTAGTACTTTTTTTGTAACGGGGTGGAAATCATCTAAAGATTCTAGGGGCCTTACGGACAACTGCTATTGCGGCACCAAACTAACGTTAAATCCGCTCAGTTAGATAATCACGCGAACGTGAACCTTAACGCGCCCAGATACGGTTTGCGGTCGCGTGATTTTCCAACTGAGCGGATTTAACGTTAGTTTGGTGCCGCAATAGCAGTTCTCCGTAACGCCCCAGGCTGTGTTGGGGCTGGGGGACCTACAGCCAGGTTATGTAGGATTTTATCTACTAAAACCCTCTCGGTGACTTGCTTCTGCTGTGCCAGATGGAGAGTAAACTAGTGGTGGTCCGTAATAAAGAGTTATTATGTGCAATGCTCCTTTCGGATTATTATACCCTTTCCGAATGACCTAGTGTTTGTGGTTTTGAGTTTTGTGACAGTATAAATATATACGAGTAGGTTATGTTATAGGTACCTACTTCATATAGGGTATGACTGTATGCATAATGGATTTCATCGCGCGACCAGCTGTCTGAATCAACTGGATAGCGGCGCAAGCGCAAGTGATGTCATTATGTGTTAAATTAGAAATCGAGCTTCACTATTCACGGTATGTAGGCATACTAAAGTTGATGACTGTGAAATTGTTTTAAAGGTTGGAATTTATTGTGCTAGATTGTAGAAATAGCTAAATCAAAAGTAAATTTAGAGATTATTTAAACTGTACATTAACCTATGTAAGTATTATATACCTAAGTCATTGGTGCCAAGGATCGAACCGGCTGCCATCAAATTTTAAAGCGCATAAATGAGACCAAACATGCATCAAAATACTAACTTTACTAAATCAAAATAGGTACGGCCCTTTGGGAGCTACGATGCTACAGACTAACACACAGATACACACGTTAAACTTATAACACTTTTTGCGTCGGGGGTTAAATTCAATAAACCGGCCATGTGCAAGTCGGGCTCTCGTACTGAGGGTTCTTTACCACCACAAAATTCAATAACGAAATTACCAGTTATAACTTGGTAATGACCTAGTCATCGACTCGTACTTGGCCATTATTTATATTTTTTTGCTATATTATACATACTTTAATATGTACTATAATCATACCAAGTTTGACGATTGTACGTATTACTGTTTTTACAATAGAGCTAATACAAACAATTGAAATAAAAAATACATTTGTTGTACCCCCTTTCGCTTTAGCTTTTTGACTTTTTTATTATTTTTTAGTTAATCCGCCGTAAATTACATATTCTGTGAAAATTTTATCTGACTATCTATTACGGCTCGAAAGATACAGCCGTTTAAAGATAGGATGGCCAGACAGACATACAGACAGACAGACAATGTAGGCTTAGTTATAAGGTTCCGTTTTTACCCTTTGGGTACGGAACCCTGAAAATGGAAGGCCTGAACCAAAAATTTCAAAAGTTTTAGCTACACAACTTCACAAACAGATGTTTCTGAAATTTTACAGAAACTTAGCAGATACCTTCCTTTTTCGCTAACTTTAATCGTATATAATAGACGCACTAGTAGACTTGTTAGTTTATATTCCTGTCAAGCCAGACTCCAGTGTGACAAAATTGTCTACCAAAGCGGCCAAATGAAGGAACTAACATTTTCCAGGGTATGCTTGTGAATTTTATTCACAAAATACGATGGTGGCTCGTCAACTCTAGGTTAAAAATGAAGTTTGTCTTTGTGTTACGTGTAGACTGAGGCTTTGTTTCAGATTGTCCGGTTAACGTTCCGGTTAAACTAATAAGTTTCACTGTGTGAAATTACGTAGTATTTATATTCCCTTTGGTGTGAAACGCAAACACAATCATCAAAAAGGACTCACCATCAAAAAGTTTCTATTAATTTATATGTCAAGTTGCAAATAAAAATATTTATTAGTCAGAAAGTTTTTTTTAATTCTTTTCTCATTGAAGATTTTGGCGTCGCATTTGTCAGCGTATAAGTATAAAAGCCCTAATAAATGAGACGGATTAGTTGACCGTCAGGTACGTTACGTCTGTTAGCTACTTTAGTTGGGGAGTTTGACAGTAAATACTAAAAATGACGTAAAAATGTGGCGTTGCCATTTCGCTGCCCGAGTAATATGTAACTAAGCAAGTATTCGGATGATAAAAAAATTAATGTGAAACGCAATGTGAAATAACCGAAAGTTTTATCTTCCACATAATTTATGTGATGGTTAACAACTAGGTACTAGCACATTCTGAAACAAACCCTGCGAGTAGTGGGCCATATTGTCACGACTGGGCGTTACTCACGCGCTTTATGGCCAATCGTTTGCACAGCGCATGCCAGTAATGTATTGCCGAAAAATAACAATTTTTGCAATGGGCCCGTTTGTGTTAGTTATAGGCCAGAGGGTGGAATTTATTCTAATAGAATAGGAGAGCACTTGGGGCTGAATGATAAATCTGTGATACGTGTGCAAGATAGACAGTTAAATTAGTTTACGAAGCTAATTTATCTGAGCACCAATTCATATTCTACTTGAAAATCGTAGATAAAAAGTAATTTTAAGATCAAATTTACAAAGTGCTAACGTTTTTCTTCTTGAACCGCATCATCGTTTTCAATCAGGTGAGATCGTAGTCAAACTTTAGCCTAGTTTGATGATCTATATATAACAGAGAAAGTTGGAAAATTTCAGAAAACTTTAACTTCGCGCGTTTTACAGTTCTAAGACAGGACAACGTCTGTCGGGTCAGCTAGTTAAATATAAAAATAAAAATAAGAGATATGTAAACGTAATATAGATTTAGTAGTAAAAGGCTTTTTTATTATTAGTGCTGAGGGAAACTAAGAGTTAACCTAGTTTAAAAAGATGGAGTCAAATTTTTGCATTTGAAAGTATTGTTTTATACTTTATAGTATACAAGGTACTTATCGTCTACAACCTTACCACGGTAAATATCCCGTGATATAACTTTAAGGCCTCCCACTAGATGGACCGACGACATTGTGAGAGTCACGGGCATCCAGTGGATGCAAAAGGCAGGCTGTCGTTCAGTGTGGAGGTTAAAGGGGGAGGCTTATGTTCAGCAGTGGACGTCTTCCGGCTGACGATGATGATGATGATGGTGATAACTTTAAGATTTTTAACTAATCTATTGCTTCTTTTTGATTGAAGTTTTCATCTATTATTTGCTCTCTGCGATTTGGCTATATTTTATTTAAAATAATCATAATATTCCGAACAATATTATTTGGGAAAAAATAATCAAAAGTTGCCTGGAAGATTGGAAAATTCGGGTAAAACTGGAAGTGCGTTTTTATGGGATTTTTGTATAAATCATAACACGAATACATTTATTAAAATTAAGACAGGACAACGTCTGTCAGGTCAGCTATAGTATCCAATTTAAAAAGACTGACAAACTAATTTAAATCCTATGTCGTTCTAACAATGTCTCATTTAGATTGCAACAAATGAAGAATAAATGCACAGATTATCTTAATAGTCACTATGATTTCAATCTACCCATACATTTTATTATTTATCGTTTTGAATATCTTTGATTATCTGCATAAAAATTACACTCTAAACATAAATCAGAAATGACTAAGGTCCAAGCATGGACCCCGCGGTTACTCCGTAGATAAATCTAACTGACCAATCATTTACAAAGCGACCAAGTTTTCGGTAGATTTGGGTGGGGCGCCACCCTCGTATGTTTTGAGTAAACCTGCTCGCTCTCGTAGGAAATAATGGTTCTATCATTTGAACACTTCTAAAGATAAGTTGGTCCCACTGTATAACATTAACCTCTCGAACTAGAGTTAAGCGTACCAGCGAGCAGCACTTGTCGCCAACTAAAAATAAATTAATAGTATGTTGCCCCTAATTTCATAGAACTTAATGATACCCGCAGCTTTACTTGCGTATGTTTCGAGAAAATTTTAACCCTTTAGGGGTTAATTTTTTCAAAGTGTTTCAACAATAACAACAAACAAGTTTCCTATAATTCCATCTGACTTGGTCTTGTCAAGGGTTGAAAAAGGGTTAAGTATGCAAACTTAAACGTATTGCCTTTTTGTATATAGAGTTAATTACTGACGTAATTTCATATTACATAAAAAAAAATAGCATCTACGATCTGTGTCAAATTCTAACCGTGTTAAGTAACACAGCACCTGATTGTATCTTATAAATGCTTAAATTCATAAAATCTATTTCACACTATTCCCTTCTAATATTTTATAATCAAATTTTCACGTACATAGTTTTCTCTTGCTTGTGGTCACACTGTCAGTTGAACAACAGTTTTATATATCTAGCTAGAGAGAATAAATTAGTGCAATACAATGTTGCCCTTAACTTTGCGTTAGATAATACTACTTAGATGAATGGATGGCTATGTTCATATTATTATCTTGGTTCAACGAACTGGCACAAGAGCTTTTGTGCTCTACTAATTCTGGAGCTCTATATGTTTTATTACTGCCTTTCTGATTATAATTCAAGCTATCTTAAGAACTACTCTCGAAATTTAAAAGTGGACACCCAGAAGCGTCTGGTAACCTACGAGATGTTACTTTTACACTTTTGTGAATACCCTGTTTTTAATTACAGTTATTTATGATTATTAAGGAAATACTTTAAGACAATGTTTTTAATTGCGCCTATTAGGACTTGTCGCACATTAATGTTGATTAAGTAAAATACCTCTCGCTAGACGTTACGACAATGTGTTATGGCTGAGCTGTCTGGAAACTGCGGGTTAGTCCGGTGAGTAGTACTGGACTTGTAATCTCCTTTACCACTAACTGTTTCGGTTGATATCCTAATATCTTCACCGTGGTATGTGCATTTGCTTATTATTTACTCGCCGCCAACTTAAATCCCCGTTCCCGGTAGAAATTCCGATATTTTCTGATTTCAACTGCTCCACGAACCATGAGACCGAGATGTTCGATGATCCTTGAGATATTACATAGAAAGCTTTGCATTATCTCGCAGAAAAAATCAACGTTAAAGACCGTAGAAAAGAACAACAGCAAAGATGTTCATGTTATGCTTTTATTGGATTTCTTTAAATATGTCTGATGTTTTCTGAATGAAAGATACTAAATAAATTAGATAGTTCTCCAATACTTAATTATATTATGTAAACAAAGTGGTTATGTTACTATACTATTCTGTCATACCTAAAAATTATATGTATTTATTACCTTTAATTCCCTTTTATTACCTTTAACATTCTCGTCCAAGATACCACAGTACCTAAAGACAAGGGTCTTTGACCAGTGTGTGTTGCCAGTGATGACATATGGTACTGAGACGTGGTCCTTAACTGTTGCCTTTTGGAAAAACTCAGAGTCACACAGCGGGCAATGGAGAGAGCTATGCTCGGAGTTTCTTTGCGCGATAGAATCCGAAACGTGGATATTCGCCAAAGAACCAAAGTCACCGACATAGCTGTTAAAATTTGCAAGTTGAAGTGGCAATGGGCAGGCTACATCGCTCGGAGAACCGATAACCGATGGGGAAGAAAGGTTCTTGAGTGGAGACCACGAACCGGAAGACGCAGCGTAGGTAGGCCTCCCACTAGATGGACCGACGACATAGTAAGAGTCGCTGGCATCCAGTGGATGCAAAAGGCAGGCTGTCGTTCAGTGTGGAGGTTGAAAGCGGAGGCCTATGTTCAGCAGTGAACGTGTTCTGGCTGATGATGATGATGATTACCTTTAATAACAACAATAATTCAATACCTTATATACCAAACTCAACACTTAAAAACTAACTACTAAACAGTACCTTACTAACTACAAAATACTAACTTACTTATACAAACTATATAATTATGTACTTAAAATGAGCTTCAGTATATAATTTATAACATAGAAGATAGATATAAGATGTCTATCCAAATTACATAATATATATTATAATTAAGTATGTAAGGTCGTGAAATAGTTAAAGTCAAACACAATTGAAAGTATCAGTACTTTTTATCTCTTGCATGATAACATGCGGGTGACAATTATGAAAAAACGATTTAGTCAACAATGACGTGCTGAGATCATCTTTATAATCTATATTGGATTAAATTGCTTCATATAAATGATAATTAAGGTCTTTGTGGCCCTACGGTTGCCATCAATTACTTCTTTTTGCTTTGACTGCATGGTTCAACCAATTATGAAATCAAATCATCTAAGATAATCATTTTTGAAATTGACATACCCAAATAGGGTCATATGTATTACTTTATTGACAAACATGTATTTCAAGAACGTCATGGACCTGCATAATTATGTCTGCAATCAAATATTGAGTAAGTATTCATATCATCTTTGGCACGTTAAGATTTTACCAAATATTTGATTTGTATCTATCTATATATATAATAACTAGCTGACCTGACAGACGTTGTCCTGTCTTAGAACTGTCAAACACGCAAAGTCAAAATTGTAAATCTTATTTTTTTTACACTTTGAGTTAAATAATTGGAGTTTTAGTAAGGATCCCTATTTTTTTTTTGAAAATATAATATAGCCTATGGTTACCCGGGAAAAATGTAGCTTCAAAAAATTTTTCAAATCGGTTCAGTATTTTCGGACCCTATTTAATGCAAACAAACAAACAAACAATCAAATATTTCCTCTTTATAATATTAGTATAAGTATATAATATATATAAAATGAATCCCTATTTACCTTGGTCACGTCATAACTCGAGAACGACTTTACCAATTTGATTATTTATTTTAAGTTTTCTGATACTCTGTAGATGCTTCTTACGGAAAGTTAGAAATTAAGAAAATTGCACAAAAAATATATGGAAAATTTCAGAAAGCTTAACGACGATTTTAACTTTTGAAACCGCGGCGCGCAGCTAGTATTGAAATTTTTTTTTTTTTTTTTGTTTCTAATTCAACAGGTTAAAATGTTATACAAGGCTGATATTGTTACTGAAGGAACACCGATATCGCTTATCGATTCAAATTTACACATTTACGTATACCAACACTCTTACATTACCAACCTTATTACTGATTATTAATAAAAAATATGACTTCATATCCATCATCCAATGCCTTTTTAATACCACAGCTAAGTATATAATTTACCTCAGATCAGACAAACAAGCGAGGTATGCAACAAGAGATATGGAGAGATGGTACAATCATCGTTCATGTTCATTAGTCGCGTTGTTTCATGCCCTTTTTACTATATCGCTAAACCGACATTTCACCTATGGCGGGAAATTCAAATTTCAAACTGTTTTCTTGTCCTTGTTGTTAGCTAGGCCGGGTAATTATAGTAAACGATCATGATATTTGCGCAAATTGATTATTATCTTTACAAAATCATGTAAAGCTATTTATCTCTCTGTATGTACTTAGTCTTTTACACACTTAGTCTTTTTTTACGCACATTGTTCGCACCCGCTACTCTACTTTACCATAGGTAGGTATCTCTCTTGTTTGTCTGATCTAAGGTATAGACCTATATGACGTCATAACCTACTAAAATTCAAAGTCAAACATCACCACAATGTATATTTATAAAATTCCAAATAAACCGATAAAGCCTTAAAAAAGGAGCACACAAAAACGAGTTTCCCGGATCCTCGTTATCCTCTGTTGACTTCCCGAATTAAATGTTTGGTCAAACAAATTAATCATAATTAAAAACACACCCTGTATCCTTGTTTAGGACGCTAATGGAGTTAGCAGGTACCTTTATAACACAGCTTTTGTCTCATAAACGTATGTAAATAACGCGTTTTCTATGTAAATGTCCAATTATGGTTATACATTTAACCTGTTTCTATGTGAGGTATGTTTTCGACAGTGATACAAAAGTTGAATAGGAGTGTTTGAGTGTTTGCATAGGTCTGTGTGTGTCAAAACTTTTCATAGCGTTTCAAAGTGCTTTCATAATTGGTTGCATAAACTGGTTTTTTTTTACTGTGAGCTTTAAACTTTTAAGTTTAATATATTGTACGGCAAAAATTTAAAACATTTAAAACATTAGAAACTGTAGAATACAGCGCATTAAAACGGCAAATAAATCAAATCTCAATAAAGGTTCATCTTTGAAATTCAACGCGGGTGGCATTTGCGGAACAAGCATAGTGAGGATATAGTCCTCACTATGCTTGTCTACTATCCACCCAAGTTTAAACTCTGTAGTTTCCTCTCATAGTGATGTTCCTATCCTATAGTGATGTTTTTACCATAATCTACGAGGAAATAGCAGAACTTATCATGATTTTCAAAATGTTTTTTTCAAAATAATAGAACCACTAGATGGAAAAAAAATCGTGCTCAAGTTTCTTTCTAATTTTGGTTGGGCACGACTTGTACAATTGTCGTGACAAAACAATGTATTTATAGCCACGTAGCTATTGGCGCGCAAAAATTACTATTACACTCTGTGATTACACTCAAAAAAGAAATAATAAAATATCATCCATTCTGTCTGCATTGTTCATCAAGAGTTTGTTATGAGCGTGAGCATAAAAAAACACCAAGGTAATGTAACATTAATAAGGTGGTTTTGTTTTTAAATTTAAATCTCAATTATTCTTTCCACCGAAACAAACAAAAAATAAAACATTATTGTGTTGTATACTGTATAGCTTGTTCTCACGTTTCGAAGAATTAATGAACTGCTTTCCAAGCAGGTATGGTGAAAAATCTTGTTATTTTGATTGTGCTTTTAAAAATAGGTACCTACTTGTACACTTTTTAAAGTACCTACAACAAACAGTAAATAATTTTTGCAGGTTTTTTTACACAGTTGAATATAGCCCGTGCGAGCTTATTTTCAATTCCGCATTACCGTATTTCCGTATTAAAAATATACGTAAACGCCGAGTATTACGGCCCACAACGTGATATGGCAACATTTGTGGCTTTGTAAATGACCCAAAAAAGGAATTCACAGCGTAATTTTAGGTTTTAGCCTAGATTTACGTGCAATTCCTATCTCTAATAATTCAAGAGCACAAAAACTAGCGAATGTTGGCACAGAGCTCAGGTGTGGACCGGCGAAAGCCCGTGTGAAACATTCGCATATGGTAAGTAAAAAGCACGTTCTTCTAAAACTTTGCTTAGTCTAAGGCAGATTTTTCAAGATTTAAGAATTATTTTTACCTAACTGCCACAGGAATATTTGCAGCCGTTGTTTTGTGCTTGTCAAAGTTGTCAAACTTTTTCTTTAATATCTATCGTTGAACTTTCATTAGTTTTTGATAAAACTTTGAAATATCTACGTCTTAGAGAGCTCTCCCTAGGCCGTAAAGAACTATAAGGCCAATTTCCGGATACTACAAACGATTTTGGTTCAAAGTTGGCCAAAGTCGGGAAAACATGGCAAATGAGACCACGGATGGATGCCATTGGTTAGAGTCACAGATCTCGCTTTTTATATGATAATCTATGATTGGAGTAGTTCGATTTTGCAAAAAACTTAAAGTGAATCGTTTACAAAACATCCACTCCACTCACATAAAAAGAAGAAAATGAGGTAGACACCTAAGTCTATTACGTAAAACGATTTGTTATTATTACCTACACTATTCTCTATAAAAATGCGAGGTGATATCTACGTCTCCAATAAGAAAAGTGTCGTTCGCAGACTTCAAGAGGCTTTGTATCGTTATAATATTCTTCAGACAGTCGTGAAAAACGTGAACACGTGCAAATGATGCTAGGAAATAAAAACCCACATCAATTCACAAAAAATAGTACTTAGGTGAGCTTCTTACCAAACATTATTAAAACGATCGCAATAAAATTTGCTGTCAAATAAAATAAACCGGTCAAGCGCTAGTCGGGCTCGCGCACTGACAGTTCCGTACCGCTACAAAAAACCAAAAATACGGATCGAATCAATTATGGTTCGTAAGTAGGACGGATAGACGGACGGTCGGACGGACAGACAGACAGCGTAAGCTTAGTAATTAACCTTTGGCTACAGAACCCTGAAAACCATCTTATATACAAACACTCGAAAAAACATAACCCTCCTTGCGTAGTCATGTAAAAAATCACACTAAATCGGTCTAACCATTTCGGAGCAAAATGGTAACTAATAAACAACCTCCTATCCCAAACCTTCGTGCTCCATTAAAAAAGTGGAAAAAACTTTAAAAAAAGTTGCAACCCTTTCACTTGAAATCCAACAAGCGCGTCCAGTAACTAACAAGCTGTCCAACGTAACAATTTATTCCTTGAACAATGCCATACACCAATCATAACAATTCGGATGTTCTATTGTTGAAATACGCGCGTCACACGTCACCGGCCAGTCGAAACAATCGTTACGTTACTATACGCACGTACAATATGTTGTTCGTTACGAAACAATATTTTCAAAGAACAGGTTTGTCATTTACATTTTTCTGTCGGAAAACGCAGTTTTCCTATTTTTATGCATTTTCCGGAATAAAAAGATTCTGACGTCATGAAAACCAGAACATAAAATGTTCTGGTGTTAAAATGTTCATCAAAGTTTCTCGTTAGATATATGACCAAAAAGTCTAAAAACGAAGGTTATACTTCGTTTTACCTGTAGACTTCTATACAGTGATTGAGTTTATACGATTAGAGTAGTTTTAGTATTTTAAAATTCTTTTATAACTTTATGCATAATTTCTTGTGTTAATTAATAAATGTTCATTTCATGTTTAGGTATACGTAATTCTTAAGTAATGAAGGTTGTGTAGCACTTCAAAGGGGTACCAGAGAAATTAAGCGTACTTAATTTTTTTCAATCGACTTCTAATTAGAGTGTGTAAGTGAGTTTGCTTGTGTGTGTATCAAATTATTATATCCGCCGATAGAGTAACGATTTTTATGATTAATTTATTAAACAACAGGCTACATCTCAACGGCTGTCCCATTTATATTAAAATAAAACTGGCAAAGTGCGAGTTGGGCTCGCGCACTGAGGGTTCCGTACCACCACATAACACTAATTATTAATTTAAAAAACCGACTTCATAAGCAGTAAAATATGGTGGCATTTCGATTCGGTGAGACGAATGAACGAATTATGACGGGATCCAAGTATCAACATACGTCGTTGAACTTGGTAATGAACAGAAATTTGTCACTGACTCGCACTTGGCCATTATTTATTATTTGTTGTTATACTTTGTATAATCATGCCAAGTTTGCCAAGCTTAAATTGCTTTGAACTTCAGGTCACATGCAACTTTTTGCTATCTTTGAATAGTATTTCTTCATTGTGGAAGGAATGTGAACATCAGCGGGAAGAATTTCAGTGAACTCATTTTGTGTGCAGTGTAACAGTTCAGTGCCACGCTGGATATAGAATAACTAATAATTTTGCACTGCGTTTCTCACCCTGACATTTCAGATGTTATATTTCGTCATGCCCAGTTAACTGGAAACATCACCTTTCAATCCATTATAATAAGTTCATCAAACATTTAAGAGTCCATTACGTAGCTCTTGTCCATGGAGTCATTTCCAGGCTTTACGGTCTTCTGCCAGCGTTTTCACCTCCCTGTACGACATGAGGTTTGCCTTCTCCTCTATTTGGTCTAAGAATAGTCTTCTTGGTCTTCCCGGTCCTCTCTTTCCTTCTACCTTTCCATCTATGATGGTTTTTATTAATTTGTCACGTCGTACAAGGTGGCCAAACTAGCCTAGTATGCAAAGCATACTAAGTACTAGCCCTATCACTATAATACAATTTCTAGTTTACCTACTGAACTAGTAAGATTTACTGTAACGCTTTGACTCCAAATGTTTCACATCCGCGGTATTTGTTATTGAATATTCTTCACAGCCGTGTTTACATTACGTTGCTTGTACAGTCTTTGAACTAAGGATTACGTTGTAAACTAGAAATAGATTGGCAACGTGACTTTAAAGTTGAACAGTTTTATAATTGGCTTTTTAGAGTAGCCTGGAAAGGTGTTCTGGTCTAGATTTAAAACAAGGTTTTATAGCTACGTAGGCGAATTCATATTCGCAGAACAAACGTTTTTACGGTGTATGTGAAGTAGCACGCTCGTGTGTAGCTAATAAAACTGGCTAAAAACGATTCCTTTATTTTGTAGTTGTCTATTACTGGATAGCAAACTGATGTGGGCTGGGCATATGTGTAGAAGAACCGACAACCGCTTGGGAAGACGGGTTCTACCACGACCAGAGAGACTACGGGGAGCTGAGACCACGTGTCGGCAAACATAGAGTAGGGCGTCACATCCAGACAGAAGCGACGACTTGCTGCAAGCGGCTGCTGGCAAACAAATGCGTAAAGCAGATTTTGGCGTATGGAGAGGTTTACGTATAACACTAGACGAATATTAATATAAGCTGGTAATGATGACGATTACTTACTCGAAAAGTATTTTTAAATGTATGCCAGTATCTTCATTTCTTAAGCAGTTTCAAGCACGTCCTTCTCCATCCGCCCACAGGGAGTCTGTCTCTAAGCGCGATCTATAGCTCGTCTACTCAGCAGTTATTGTCTCTTTGGTAAATGAAGTCAGCCCACAGCCAGTTCAGCTGAGTAATTTTTGATCTATTTCGATTTCCGTAACTCTGGTTCTTTGTTGGATAACTTCGTTACAAATCTTGTCCCTTATAGAAACTATTTATAATATACTGTATTCTTATCTGAATTATTACTTTTTTTAGATGGGCGATCGGTAGCTTAGCGCGCTTTACAATCTGCCGCCATCTAGTTCAATCTTCGGTCCTGCACCAATGACTTATTTAGTACCTAAATGAATTATGTGCAGTTTCAATGCTATCGCTCAAAAACAATGAACAAAAACATCGTGAGGAAACCGGTATGTGCAAGAACCTCAAAAGATAAAAACATGAAATTATACACCCAGATTCTCAGGTAAGCAGGGCCCACCTTATATATATATATATATATATATCTCTTTCTCTCTCTCTCTCTCTCTCTCTCTCTGAGAAGGTCTCACAGAAGAGAAACTTTTTTCGTTCACTTCTATTTTCTGTGGAAGGTCTGTATCCCCTATATACAGTAGGAACAAGATAGGTTGAAATTATGATGATGAAATCGTGCTAATTGGCGTGCTTGGAGAGGTCTTTGTCCAGCAGCGGGTTGATGTTGGCTGGATAGCTGCATAATCAGCTACAGCGGAAAACATTTTATTTCAGTCTCGATATCAAAGCGTATCCTTCCTTTTGGTATCGTCTACAAACTATGGGATTACTCTCATCGATCATGCGAGAGGTGAGCTCGTTTCAACCTGTTATCAGACAGCCATAAAGAAAACGATGCTCCTCTGTACTGCGACCACTTTTTTGAGAAGAGTGAAACATAATGAAGTAATTATTATTTTACCGTGAAAATAAAGATTATCAATTTTTTTTAAAAATATATTTGTTATTTTGATTTAAAAGCCAAACTACGGAAAAGATTATAATGAAATTTCTATGGAACTAATATGAAAGTATATCCTTTCATTCAAAAATAATTTAAAAAAAACCCGTTTGACAACTTCCTCTTTTTTTTAGTCGATTAATATTACACGTACCTGAAATTAACTTAATTAATTTTGTTTAACGTTTTTGCGGAGTTTTTTTTAGAAAATATTAAAAATAATATTTAAAAAAAAACCTATCTTTCTCGTAAGAAGGCAAAAGAGGATGAGTATTTAACGTTGATTAAAAAAACTGGGTTACGCAGAAAGGATATACTAAGCTTTATACTTTAAAGTCTAAGCTTACGTACATATTATTATGTGAAAATCGTAACTGGCTATCAAAGTCATGACCCAATTAGGGTAAGGCAATTTTTATATATGGTGCCGAAATGTGGAGCGGCCCGTTCTGCTTTATCGTTAAGAAAATTTTCTACTGAATAATAACACTTTCAAATTAATGTTTTTTGAGATTTTTTACAAAATTATGTTCATTTTCGTCAATCTTTTAGTCGTAGTTACATGGGCATTGTACGAGGGCCACTACTATGCATTTCTAGCCTTGATTTTAACTACATATTACGGCTTGAATGAAACAGCCGTTAATAAGTAGGACGGACAGACGGACAGATAGCGTAGGCTTAGTAATAGGACCCCGTTTACACCCTTTGGGTATGAGAACCTAAAAAATAAGTAAGCACGCCCTTTAGACGTACTTTCATATCCTATAGACAGAAATCCTTGTCACCATACACGCACTTACATTGACCACAAATAACTATTTATACCTACATACTACATACATACCAAGTATACCAACATATTGCACTTGAACTACAGAATAGGTGAAAGTAGTAACTCTTGAATCATAAAATAGGTAATAGTATATTATGACCGTCCACAGATGGTTCAGTTTTACGACGGACGAAATGAAATGACATTTTCTATGGCATTTATCGCTCGAATTCAAAAAAGGTACTAGAATTAACTGTAATTTTTTATGAAAAAAATTGTAGATCCTGTAATAGTTAGAGCGAGTGAAATCGTAGGGCGCAGGCAATTTTTTTTTCTTTTTTTTTTACGGTGCTTAAATCGAATACAAATTTAAATTCAAATATTTCTTTGTTTCACATGAAAACAAAGATATTATATATAACAAATAAAGATAATACTGATAATAAGATAATTTGGTACACCAATAAAGATTGTCGGCCTAGCCACTGACCAAACTGAGCATCAGCCCGTATCTTGGTGGAAAAGACGGGATGCCTTTTACCAGCCCACTGTAAGATAAGCATCGGGTTCTGAATGTTTCTTACCGGAAACATTTAGATACTGGAATAGTTATAGAAATAGTTAGCCCCTGCTAATTTTATTTTCCTTTTTTGGAAAAGGCACACCGCCTTTTACAAGCGCACCGTAAGTTTAACATCGGAAGTTGAAAGTTTCTTACCAGAAAAATTTATAGAATCCTGTAATAATTATATAGCGAGTGAAATAGTTGAGCACTGCTATTTTTTTTCCTTTTTATACGTGAGTAATTCCCGTGTCATATAAATAAAAAAGCGCCCCAATCTAGCCTAATGTTAAGCCAATAAGTAATTTAATTCGAAACTAAATTTCTACGTTTGTTATTTTAAAAATATCAAGCACTGCTATTAAATAAATTATAATTCTATATTGTTCATACAAATTGTACGAAAACGTGCTGAAAAACATTTTAGCAAAAATATCGAGTCCATGAAAATAAAAATACCCGAAGATAAAAACGATTTTTTAGTTTTATAGAACCAAGCTGTTAAAATGTTTGTTTAGCTGTGCACATTATGAATTTTATCAAATTACTTTTGGCGAGTCTTATAAATGTTGCAATATGTACAAAATAGGTACCTCATTTCTTTTTTGCATACATTGTGTTATTTAGCAGTTTCATATCCAATCATAATGGAATGCTGGCAAAAAAAAATTAGCATTGCCATTGAACGTGGTATCTAGTGCTGCCAGCATTCTGGCCAAATTATCCTACACCAAGGGGCTTTTACATAGTTTTTTTTTTAGTTCAGAGTATATTTATTTTTAAGTAGTTTTAGGGTTTTGTTTTAGTTTAGTTATAATTAGTTTTTCTATCGTCATCAACATTTCAGCCTATCTAATTCCCTGCTGGGACTCAGGCCTTTTCTCAGAGAGTAAGGATGGGCCGGGGGCCCTAATCCACCATGCTGTCTATGATATTCTGTATGACATTCACCAACGTGGCCTAGTGCTTGTTGGTGAATGCCATAATTATGTCTTTGAACGTTTGAGGTTCTTGGACATGCCGGTTTCCTTACGATGTTTTTCTAACCGTTTTTGAGCGAATGCATCTAAACTGCACATAATTTATTTAGGTACTAAATTAGTCATTGGTGCATGGCTGAGGATCAACCCGGGTGCCGTCAGATTGTAAAGCGCACCGACAGCCTGCCTTTTGCATCCACTGGATGCCCGCGTCTCTCACAATGTCGTCGGTCCATCTAGTGGGAGGCCTACGTACGCTGCGTCTTCCGGTTCGTGGTCTCCATTCCAGAACCTTTCTTCCCCATCGGTTATCGGTTCTTCGAGCGATGTGGCCTGCCCATTGCCACTTCAACTTGCAAATTTTAACAGCTATGTCGGTGACTCTGGTTCTTTGGCGAATATCTACGTTCCGAATTCTATCCCACAAAGAAACTCCGAGCATAGCTCTCTCCATTGCCCGCTGTGTGACTCTCAGTTTTTTCAAAAGGCCAACAGTTAAGGACCACGTCTCAGTACCATATGACATCACTGGCAACACACACTGGTCAAATGTATAATGTATGTGTAATGTGTATATGTAGGTAATGAAAAATCCTTTTAGTATATACCTTTTATATACTTACTTAAAGTTATATTTCAAAATTCTTATTTATAATGACATCATCACAAATACAAGTAAAAACGCAAAATAATAATAAGACTGTCTTGACCATTGACTAACAATTTGTTTGTAAACTTTCGTATCACCTACTAACCAAAACAATAGGCCTCTATTCAAACTTACCGGTAGTCGATTGCACTATTTATTTACTATATCTGTACAATTGTTAGTTGAATAATTGATACTGATGTCACATAATTAGATCATGACAAGTACTGGCCAAAGCAGAGTCAGATCGTGGAGACAGAATTGTTGGGACTTGAGATACTGGTACTTAGTCCAAGTTTGTCCGCCGGAGAGAGCACACGTCCGCGTTTCATGAAAATTATTTCGAATATTTCGTAGAATGAAGTGAAGTGTTTGTTTCGGTGGCTTTTCGGTTTGATGGTGCTGTTTGGATGTTAAACGGAAGTTGCGGAGTTTGGGAATAAAAAAGTAAGTTGGGAAAAATTTGTGTTATTATTTTATGTTTTAGAATTTTTAAATTTATGTACTTTTTGTGATAAATTGTTTATGATGTTTTGCCATTTTTACGCTCCCAGATGGTTTTTGTAATTAACAATAATAATATTCAAATGAATATTTTATGTGACACCGACTCGTAGTAGGTAAATAAATAATAATAAAAATTAACGCATTATTTAAAAATAAAGCTTTTATAAAAATAAAAACAAGCTTTTATTTATGATGCTATAAATTGTTATTTAAATACTTTAATTTTTATTTTCGTTCTTTAGTTTTCGTTTAAAATATTACATTGTTGGGTATTACATATTGTCACCAGAACTAAAGTACTACTAGTACCAAGTAGTGTATGCATAATTTTAGCTCAATTGGAAATCGGAAAGTGAAAAACCGGAAACCAACATACATATTTTAAACGTATTTTTGTATTAGCTCTAATGTAATAACGATAATACGTACAAGCGTCAAACTTGGCACGATTGTAGTACACACTCTAAAGTATAATATAAATAAATAAAAAATACAATAATGGCCAAGTGCGAGTCGGTGATAAATTTCTGTTCATTATTAAGTTATTATACTCGAGCGCCTGTAGCAAACAACGTAACAATTACACTGTCCATTTTGAAAGGCGTTATAAAAACTGGTAATTCGGTTACTTGGACAACCTTATAGTCTTTGTGGTGGTACGGAACCCTCAGTGCACGAGCCCAACTCGCACTTGGCTAGTTTTTCTAACAAGATTACACTATATTGTTAATTTTAAGCCTGACACATTAGGATGGGCACGTTAGGTAATACAATAATGCTATAAGTAGGTAGTACAACTAAGTACGTAAGTAGTTTCTGGCATAGCCTTAATAATGAATAGATTTCAATGCATATGCAGGTAACCTAGCGCTAGTTAACTAGAGTAGGCGGCTGAATTTGCATGGATGTACGTAAGTACCTACTCTACTTTAGTTCTATACAAAACTTACTTTATAGGTACCTATTGAATAATAAGAGTTACTTAGTTAAAATCGGTTTAGTGTGATACAATCATTTTAATCAAGTTGTTGCAATATTACAAGCTTTCATTTAGCTTGTTAGAGTCAATGCAACTGAATTTTAACGCAGTTTGGATTTTAAAACAGATTGAGCTGAAATTTTGCGCTCACCTTTAGTTTGGATGACAATGCATGGTTAGCTAAGTGACGTAATTCTAAATCTAATATGGCAGACCAGTTATTTTTCACACATCCTTATGTATGGATATCTGGCTATCTAGGTATCTAATGAAAGAGTTTGCAGAGAAGAATAAGAAAAATAAAATTACGTCACACTATATTCAATATGGCGGACGCTCTAAGATGGCGGACCAATTTTTTTTGATAGAATCAGAACGCAAAAAATCCAGTTGTCTTTGCTTTTTTGTCAACAAATGTAAGAAGGCTCTTATGCAACGATCTGTCCCGTCAATATTTGGATGGGTGACCGAGAGTGTAGCATTGACAACTGAGCGCTATTGTATGGCACGTTAAAATTGTTGTCGCAGTTATTTGCTCTCGAACAACAACTGCCACCTTAACAAAAATGTCGTAGGTCTAAAACGAAAACACTAAAGCTTTCCACAGGTCAAACGCGTCTCAGCAACAGCACAACTATTGCGTGCGTTCTGTAATAAGTACAAGGAATTTTAATTAAAGGAATTTAAGTACATAAAATAAATTATTATGTAGCTAAATTAAAATTTAGTCTAATAAATAAATTACAATGATGAAATGTACAAAACAATCTCTACACATAGTAATTAAAGTCGCTTTCCGCGTCTGTCTGTCTGTATGGCCGCTAACTCCTCCTAAACCATGCAACGGATTTAGATGCCATTTTGACCATCAGTTATTATTATTATTTTGAACCGACTTCAAAAAAGGTGGATTTTCTCAATTCGGTTGTTTTTTTTTTACGTTTGTTACCTCAGCACTCCGTCATTGAAAATTCTTGTACGTTAATTGAAAGGGTATATTTACTTTCAGATTGGTCTTATAGAATTTTAATCAAAATCGGTTTAGTAGTTAGTAGTTGGAAAATTTGTTTACTTGACATAATTATTGTCATCCAAGTAAACGAAATTGCGTATTTTAAACAAATTTTTAAGTTAGTTTTTTAAATTGACTGAAACCTTGAGATCAAAAGAATTTTTTATCTTAGCTAAACTAACAATTTTGTTACCAGGACTCTACACAAAGTCTGATTCTAAGAGTTTGAATAAAACATGTGATAGAAACGTAGAGCATGTACAAATTGCTTTCGGCTCCATCTGAATAATGAAACTATTTCAATGCATGTGCCTAGGAAACCTAAGTTACGTCATTCTAGGCTCTATATCTAGAGGTACGATCAAACCAGCGCGTGCTGGTGGATGGCGGTGGCAATTAGCGGACGCTCAAATTACTGTTGCCGGAATACTGCTGGATTAAAGGGCTGAATACTGTGGTGTCTTGCTAGTGATATTTTTCGGATTCTTTCTATTAGTATTTAGATAAACCTTGGCGTGTACTGTGATTTTAAAATTTGTTATTATATGAATATATAAACTAAATGTTTAAAAAAAACTAAAAAAATTTTAAAGCTTTTTCAAATTAGTAAATTATTATTGACAGCGCAGATTAGTAAATCATTATCGAAATCCGACACGAAGTTAAAAAAAGATGGCCGTCACGGTATACCCGGCAGATGTAAAACATGACGCCATAAGAGAGCGTCATTGCATTTAATAAATGATAAATAAATATTCGGGACATTTTTGCACACACGGTCATCTGACCCCAAACTATGCAAAGCTGGTAATATGGTTGCTAGAGACTGATATACCTACTACATATATTTATAAATATACGTAATTAAATAAATATCAACACCCAGATATAGAACAAACACAAATGTTCATCACATGAATGTGTGTCCTAGGTGGGAATCGAACCCATGCCTCCAAGCGCAGAAGGCAGGTTCACTACCAACTAGACCTACGGGCTATTGCCCCGACTTTGCCGTCATAGGAGTCTGTTTCACTGCCAAAGCGCGACAATATGATGTTTCACATGAATAGTTTTTTGGTACGACAATGACCGAATTTCATAGCTGACGGCGACTGGCTCGTTTGCTGATCACCACTGCCACAGCCACCGCAACCGCACGGGTTTGACCGTGTCGCTTTGCAGGGTAGAGCAGGTGGCATCTCTATTATAATATGTGCATAGTTTGAATTTGCGGAGTTCCTTGTCTCTACGTAGCACGAATGCTTCATGTGTGCCAGACACGTGAGCAAGTTGACTTCCGCAAGCAAATTCCTTGGTTATAGCTATGCATTATATTATGCAAATAAGCCTTTATAGTCAGCGGTTTTAAGTTTGTTCTAAAGCTTAGTATTTTATATTTGATATGTGAAAATTACTTTAAAATATTTAGGTATTTATATATATATCCTTGTCTGGACCTTCAGAGATTTACATATGCTGGCCTCGGTTACGCCTCGACCCATACTTTTACGTTCGTCGATAAATGCCTGTGTTGTCTATCACTGCAGTAATGTGCCTACTATTGGCAAGTAGAGTATTTAAACTGGCATATTATTATTTATCATATTCTCTCTACAGGGTGTACTCGGAAAGGCTGCACTAAGCCGAAAGGGGTCCGTTATACTCATCATTATGAACAACTTTTACCATGGGACCAACCCTGAAATTGCGATTAAAATATCAGCGGTTCCATACATTTTGTTGAGTTTCAATGATCGTTTTCTATGGAACAGCTGATATTTTTTCGCAATTTCAGGGTTGGTCCTACGGGAAAATTATTCATCAGGGTACTATGGTCCCCTTTCGGCTTAATAATGTGCATTAGAGATAAATAGCTTTACATGATTTTGTAAAGAATAATAATCAATTTGCGCAAACATCGTGATCATTTACTATAGCTACCCGGCCTAGCTACAAGGCCAAAAAAACTGTTTGAAATTTGAATTACCCACCATAGTTGAAAATTAGAACCTCAATATCTTTATTATAAGTATTACAATTGAACTATACACACAAATACACTTCGAGATAACTAGGTATCTGTAGGTTTACGCTACCCATCCGATACTATGACGTGATTGGATTCCGCAGTCAGGAGTAATTGACAAGCAAGTGTAATTACCAGCACCCGGGATCGACTGGAGCTGAGTTATTAAATTCTATCTATACTAATCTATACTAATATTATAAAGAGGAAAAATTTGATTGTTTGTTTGTTTGCATTGAATAGGCTCCGAAACTACTAAACCGATTTGAAAAATTCCTTCACTGTTGGGAAGCTACACTATCCCCGGTTAACATAGGCTATATTATATTTTCAAAAAAAATAGGGATCCTTACTAAAACTCTAATAATGTAACCCAAGGTGTAAAAAAATAAGATTAACAATTTTGACTTTGCGTGTTTGACAGTTCTAAGACAGGACAACGTCTGTCAGGTCAGCTAGTATTGCTATAAAAGCTATATACCACTCACAAATCTCTTTGCTCAAAAATGAGCCTGGTGCGATAGGTTCATTACCCGTAAGTGATTTAACGTATTTTATATGTGATGTATTTTACTTCATGGTATTAAATGATTTATAATTAAACCTAGGTTTTTAAAAGACTAACAGAGGTGTTGCTAGCCTGATAAAGTCATTTAAACAATATTGGTGTATACAATTTCTTGGACTGTGTCTAGTTTGTAAGTTTTTTTGTAATTGTTTTATGTCAAATAAAGAAGTTTTAAAATCAATCAATCAACTCACAAATCTCAAAAGCTGCGGCAAAGGCAAGTAGAGTTACGTTCCACCACAAAATACAAAAAGTAGTGCAAAAAGATAACATCACGCCCAGGTGGTCACCCATCCAAGTACCGACCGCGCCCGATGTTGCTGAACAGAAACTTTTCACCGACTCGCACTTGGCCATTATTTTCTGTTTTATTTTAGTGTGCATACTATAATCATGCCAAATTTGACGCTTGTACTTATTACCGTTTTGACATTAGAGCAAATACAAAAATACGTTTAAAAACCATCGAGATATAATATGTACAATTATAGAGTCACAATCGTGCAAAACAAAATCTGAACTAAAACTCGGCGCACGCTACGAATTGCGCAGACTTTTTGGTTAGTTACAAGGTAACCGCGATTCGACTACAACGCCGCGCGATGCCAGAGCTTAGGTTAAAAACGGATGTTCCATACATTTTGTTGAGTGCCAATGAGAGTTTTTTTATGGAACAGCTGATTTTTTCGCGATTTCGGGGTAATGGTCATGTCCCGAATATTAATTAATTTATTATTTATTTATTTAATGTATAATATCTATGTATATGGATTTTGTTATAACAATTTGGGTTTGTTTGAACATTCGCGTAAGCATGCATTGTACCATTTTGTACCTATGTGAGAGTAAACTGTATGTTAGTCATAAATTTGGGTCGAATTGAAGAAAAAATAGTTATTAAACCTTTATCTCCACGTAATATGGATAAAAGAGGATAAACTGCAAACAATTTAAAAAAAAAACTTTATTAGACAAAATAAAAATAAAACGACTTTTAAATTAGCAAATAATCAATTTAGTTATGGATGATATGTGTTTCTAGTAATTTTTATTTAAGTTTTGATGAAATTTAAGGGACAAATCTGAAAGTATATCGTTACAAATAAAACTAAATCAAATCGGTTTATAAATAACGGAGTTTTGAGGTAACAAACATAAAAAAATAATTAGGAACCCACTTCTTTTTTTGAAGTCGGTTAATAAACAAGATTTTAATCCTGCTTCAGGTACAGATAATTTCAAATAAAAAGTTGAGATTTGAGAAAGCAAGTTGAAAAGGAAAATGAAATTGTTTGTTCCATGTTTCAGTTCCTATAAACCTACAAAATTATCTCAATAATGTAAACACCTTGTCCACTGGTCGACTTATGTCCATCACAGTGTCCATTGACCTAAACATTTCATCACGGAAACTAACATGAGTTCATCATCCTTGAATATCGGAATAGTGATTAATGTTGTGTCCAAAATGGCAACTTGGTCTATTTGGGTATAGTAAACAATCTTTTATAGCGAAAAACATGGACCGAATAAGCCGAACATTTTTGTTGCGGTATTTCGCAACTTAATAATTTTGTAATTGTTTGAACTTAACAATAGACATGTTAAAATAAATGTTTTGAACGATTGATTTAGTAGTTTTTTAATTAGATAACGTCCGTAGAGTTTTTCTTTCTTTATACCTATGCTTTTTATTTTTTTACAATTTTGGTAAAAGCTATTTTATAGGTGTCACTATTTTACGTTTTTAGTAATTTTTAAACCTACTATTAGGTTAAAAAATTGTTGTTGTTGTTTTGAAACCATTATTGCATTTATTTAACAAGCTTACTTTATAGAGGATCGCACCTCGCATAACAATAAAAAATACTTAGGGATAACGCTGTTAACTCATTCCCGGATTCGGTTTCCAATAAGCGGTTAATATTTTTTCCGGTTTAATACTATTTATTCCACACTATTTTCAGGCTCTATTGATTTACAAAACGTCCTGTGGTGTGGGAGGATAGATTTCGAAAGCTAGATTTATGACTTCGCAATATAAACAGAGGTTTATGTCAATCCTCACCTTGGTGAATTTAATTTAATGTAGTTTCGCAATTTGTAAAGTTTTTTTGCAGTGTGGAAAGATTCTAAATTTCTAATACTTTACATTCGTATTCTATAAGTGTACTAGGTGACTTTTTACCAAAATTGAAAAACAAGGGCGTGACAGACAATAAACCATTTTTTTAAATAATTTTTCTTTATTTCTCAGATCATCTATTGTATGGACAATAATATAACAATTTATGGTGAAGTTGTCAAATAAAATTGAAGTTTGAAAACTGAAAAGTTGGTAAAATAACTAGGCCTATGGTTTTACTCTATGTACCTGCGACACCCAAATTCGTCTGTTTCTGTAAAAAAATGTCAACCAGTACCTATAGGTACCTATATATCTAAAACATAATTATAAACCACAGTTATATACATAATAACTATTTAGTGTTAAATAGTCTAAAATAGGGTCAATTTAATAGATCACATTTGACATCTGTCAGTCTTAGCAAAGTCAAAGTAAATCGTAAAATTGCCTTCATCTATACTACTATACTATATCAAAACTCGCGTGAGGATTCATTATCAATTATTATCGATCGTCTCGACCGATAGAAACATAATCGTGGGTGCAAGCCGGTGTTATAATAATAATTACTATACTATATATTATCTTACTAATATTATAAAGAGGAAATATTTGATTGTTTGTTTGTTTGTTTGCATTGAATAGCCTCCGAAACTACTGAACCGATTTGAAAAATTCTTTCACTGTTGGGAAGCTACTCTATCCCCGGGTGACATAGGCTATAATCTATACCCGTGCGAAGCTGGGGCGGACCGCTAGTTATTATTATAAAGAAGAAAGATTTTATTGTTTGTTTGCATTAAATAGGGTCCGAAACTACTGAACCGATTTGAAAAATTCTTTCACTCTTGGGAAGCTACACTATTCCCGGGTGACATAGGCTATATAATTATCTATACCCGTGCGAAGCCAGGGCACGCCGCTAGTTATTAAAATAAATATGTATTTTTAACGGAATGAAGTTAAGCAATTGTGCAGTTTTAACTATGGTAAAAAAATTAAGATTACGTTGTTGAATTTTGATAAAGTGTCAAATGTGTTCCATTAAAATTGGCCCTACATCAATTGATACATTTAGTTAACCTGCTGACTAATTAAAGTTTTTGTTGATTACAATACCGTTCATGATTACGTCACATACCTTTTAGATTTCAGCATCGGCAACGTTTAAAGTTTACAAATAATTTCCATTAGACTTAGGCCGTGTCGTGTTCATTCAAAAATAACACGCGCTGCGAAAAGCATTTATAACTTAGCCTTATGGTGTTACTAATGGCACGACAATATTATTATCAACGTTTTAAAAGTAAAAAATTGCTGAATAGGTACAAAAACAAAAAAAAATGATTTTTAAACCTCCTATAAAACAGCTGATTATCTTCAAACGGCTGAACAAATTTTCTTGAATACTATACAACTACTACACTATTACACTACTACTACTATACTATTTATCTTTCTTTCTTTATTTTTATTTTCTTTTTTTTTTCATAGCTAAGAATACTTTCGATCAAATCACCATTCAAACGAAAAAAAAAAACTAAATCAAAGTCGGTTTGTTTGGGCCACAGAAAAGTTTTTTTTCTTTTAAATTAAAACGGCTGTCAAGGCCTTTGTTGTAGCCAGTTTCGAAATCAGTTAGCAACTGTGAAGCGGAATTCGACGCGTTGATCTAAATAAGAATGTTCAATCAAGGTTCACTCATATGCCTAGTAACAGATTTTCTTTCTCATTTCTGTTTTGTTTACTTCTCTTTTCTGTGGTTTGGGAGCTACGATGCCACAGACAGTGGCTTGTGAGTGCATGCGGCCCTGTAGGTATAGTCATGAAGTCGGATTTTGTTTTTGACGTGATAACGTCTTATAAATCGATGAAGGCCGACTGCGCGAAAAATTGTCACGTTCTGCCTGAGCCGCGCGTGCAAGCGAGAGCGCGGAACAAGCAATAGAGAGGCACGATCGGCCTAAGCATTATCACGTAAAATTGTCGTCCGTAAACCGACTTTACAGACAACCCTGTTGTCCCTTGTTTCCCTGGACCCTCGTTTCCAAAAAAATACTTTAATCATTATTCGTCTAAAAATTCAAACAACTTAGTCATCGTTACTTAGTCTAATCTGGGGTGCAAGTACCGTTCTTTTATCGATCGTCAAATTGACAGTTGAGGTCGTCAAATTCGATAATATGCCATTTTTTCAGTACTCGCTGTGATCGATTCTATGGCATTTTAGCGAATTTGACGATCGATAAAGAACGGTACTTGCACTGCTGAACTTTAAGTCGTTTAATTCTAATTGCTCTTAATATTTTCATAGGAATTATCAAAATGTTGTGAAATTCCTTCAACAATTTAATTTCTAACTATTATTCCATCGTTAGGCTAGTCTAGTCCCGCAGCAGGTGGGAATAACGAGTAAATTTTCTGCTAATTTCAAAACATTAGCCCGGAGCGGGTGAACTTTGAACACTTTATTAATATAAGTTTAGAATTAATTGGCTTAAGGCCATGCTTACTATCTAGAGCAAACTCTTTCGCACATTTTTGAAGATAAAAATCACAACGAGTGAGAAATGAAGAAAAAACTAGCCAAGTGCAAATCAGGCTCGCGCCGAGGGTTCCGTACCACCACAAAATACAAAAGTAGTGCTAAAAGGCAACACCACGTCCAGGTCACCCATCCAAGACCGACCGCGCTCGACTTGGTGGTGAACAGAAATTTGTCACTGAGTTGCACTTGGCCATTATTTATTATTTGTTGTTTAGAGTGTTTACTATATCATGCCAAGTTTGAAGCTTATTAGTATTACCGTTTTTACACTTTGAGCAAAGTATACAAAAATACCATCGAGATAAAATCCTATAGAGTCAAAATCTCTCAGTGAAAACAGTCAAAAAACGTCCGAGCATACAATGACATACATTGTATCAATTATATACTTCACAATACCACATTTACTCCGATTTAGACGTTATATCGTTTGCATAGTGTTCAACGTTAGTTGTCCGCTATGTCATCGTCTATACGATGACATGTCTCTGGCATCGCGCGATGTTGTAGTCGGATCGCGGTTACCTTGTAACTAACCAAAAAGTATGCGCAATTCATAGCGTGCGCCGAGTTTTGGTACGGTTTTTTTGGCACGATTGTGACTCTATATGTATTGTATCTGGATGAAAAATACGTATTAAAAAGGTTGTTGTATGGATTGGATAAATATGTATAATTCGATCGAATAACTATGAAATACATATTGGTATAATAATTTTATCCTGCTGTCCCATCGGTTGGTGTGCGCTAGCCATCACTACTCTCAACTAGTACAAAAAGGATCCCGGGTATGTTCTAAAACTGCAACCAGGGGCCTCCGAACTGCGCGGTTTTAACGTTAGTTTGTGACCGCGTAACGAGTTAGGCGTAAGGCCCAGGTCCACCGGAGGATGGGCAGCAGCGTCCTTAATAAGACGCTACCACCACGTACCAATGAATTTACTGCGATTCCCAAGCTGTCTGCCAAGCGTGGGGATTATGGCAACACCCCTTTCTAAGACCTAAGGCCTTTGTTCAGCAGTGGACGTTTAATGGCTGATAATGTGTTTTTTTTTATAACTAATAGGCTTTCGTCTGACCACCATCTCGCCTGATGTTAAGCGATGATGTGGTTTACGTTGTGATGTGAAGTGGTGGAGAAACTCATGCCCATTTTTTAATTAAAAATACAGTCGAATCTAGAAGAGAATAGAGACCCTAAGAGCAAAGTCTTTTTTCTGTTCAGTGGACGTTTACTGGCTGATGATGATGATGATGATAATGATGAGTACAAAGACGGCACTCCTCCTTAATAGGGCTCTTGAAGGGCTCTTACGTATGGATTGAGCCCTACCACTTGAATGTTTATGTTTTGTTCAGAAGAAAATGTCTTCATTATAGACAACTTCAAAGGTATCGACCACCCGTACTATAATGTCTTCATTGTGATCTGTTTAGAATAATTTATGGTGCATAATGAGCATAATTTGTTATGCCATTGAGTAGCCCACTTATAGTGGGCGTATGTGACTATTCTTTATTTGGAGTATTAATGTCCAAAATAATAAATTGGGATCGATGATATCATCAACTTGATGTATCAAAAGTTGATTTCTTGATGGCATTTACGATTATTTTTAACCGATTTCAACCGAGTTTAACCGTTCTCAATTAGGTCCGTTTTTTTCCTTGGACTTTGTGTGGCCCGATTTACGTGTTTTTTTTTATTGTATTAAGAAATCTCTCGTGGTCTCACAATTTTTTTATTAACCTTGGCTTAGTCGTTTTATAACCAGCTCCAATAATAAGAATAATTTTGTTCGAGCGCCTGTTGATCTGACAATAGCAATAATTTTGGTCGAGCGCCTGTTTATTCGACAACAGCAATAATTTTGGTCGAGCGCCTGTTTATATGAAAATAGCAATAATTTTGGTCGAGCGCCTGTTTATTTGACAATAGCAATACTTATGTTCGAGCGCTAACTAATTTTGAAGTCGGTTATTTTAATCGAAAATGATTGCCTATGTAAAAAACATGTTTAAAAAAAATCAATAGCCTAAATTTATATGTTGCTCATGGCCTATTAAAATCTTACGGTACTCAAACCTAAGCTGAGGTATTCGACTGTTGGCATAAAAACTACTACTCAGTATTGGTACAAAAAGAATTACGGATCGAATTTAGAACCTTCTTACTTTTTTGAATAGCTAACTCAAGACTCTTTAAACAAAACACAAGCATTTTTTTAAATCAGATATAGGCTTGCGTTTGGCCGCCATCTCGCCTGATGTTAAGCGATGATGCGGTCTAAGATGGAACACGCTTGCCTAGAAGAAACCGATTTCTGATAAATCAACCAATAGATAAAGGTAGTCCTCCTAGCAAAATTTAATTTTCTCTCCACGTAAACCCAAAGCTTTTCTTATCTCGATGTACAACCCAATTCCTTTCACGAATTGAATTCTATAAAATAACAAATAGAAATTCGATTTCTGACTTCAACAAAGTTAGCTACCACCTGGCGTTTGAACGAAATCCCGTTTGAAAAATGACTCGGGCCTCGATCCCGAACGAAGTAAAAAGCGGAAGTGGAGACTGAATGAGCGATTTGTTTTCTTTGGGATTAGCTCTCGGTTTAATCTGGGCTATTTAGTCCACGCGCACTGAATAATGGAGCGGCTAGTGACTGATTTATGAGTAAATAAACTTTCGCTCCATGTTAGGTTCGAAAACTCATACCATGTTACGACGAACCCTAACAATAGAGTCAAATTCAGAACCTGGTTTTAAAGTTGCTTGAAAATCAGGCCCGTACGGGATTTTTCGGTTCGTGTTTTTATCATTTGCCCCAGGGACGTACAGGCATTCTGGGTTACTGGCATGTACCCGTCAACTGTTGTTTACAATTCTAACAATGTAGGCGATGTAGGCAGTAAAAATACCTACACTTCAGCGAGTTTAATGACCCAGTTACATCTACGATCAATCACAAAAAACAAACAGTTTTAAATCTGTCCGACACTTTCGAACTAATTTCTTAATTTTCTTACTCATCATAATCAGCCTATTCCATAGGATTCTCCCAAGACAACACTCAGTCCGATCATCGGCTTTTCTCTTCCAGTCACTTCCAGCTGCCTTACGTATACCGTCACTTCATCCAGTCTCGGGGCGTCTTACATCAAGTTTGTCAATTCGTGGTCTCTATTCTAGAACACGTCTACCCTGACGTCTTATTTCTTTACTAAATTATGCCTACATATACATATAGGCGTTGATTATGTCATGCCATTCTCTAGGCTAAAATAGTCACAACATTGAAATTATCTGCAATTCTTTACTACACAATTTTGGTTCTGTCATATTGTGCGTGTGGGGGAAATTATACAACGGGATGGACGTCATTGTCATAGATATCTTCTTTCAAAGTTAATGCAACACGGCTCTAAAGAAATGTGGTTAAATTGGAATAATTTTAAAACCTTTCTCGAATAAGGAAATCTAGTTATTTCGTGTTTCGCCCAGTTTTTTCCTATACTTACTGTTAAACCATCATCATCATCGTCATTTCAGCCGATGGACATCCACTGCTGGACATAGGCCTCCCCTATCGATCTCCAAAAGGGTCGGTTGGAAACGGCCTCCATCCAGCGTTTCCCTGCGGTCTCTTTTAGGTCGTCTGTCCATCTTGTGGGTGGATATCCCCCGCTGCGCTTCCGTGGTCTCTATTCGAAAAATCGATGGCCCCATCGTCCATCTGCTCTGCGTGCTATGTGCCCTGCCCACTCCCACTTCAACTTGCTAATCCGGTGGGCTATGTCAGTAACTTTCGTTCGTCTACGCATCTCCTTATTTCTGATTCGATCTCGTAGAGAAACCCCGAGCATAGCCCTCTCCATACCTCGTTGTACGACTTTGAGCTTGCTTATAAGACTCATAGTGAAAGACCACGATCCAGTGCCGTATGTCATCACTGGCAACACACACTGGTCGAAGACTTTCGTCTTAAGACACTGAGGTATTTTGGACGAGAAGATGTAGTGACGTTACTGACTGCTAAACCGCTTAACGCAAAATCTCTAAGTACGGCTCACTTGTTAATTTTTCACGCACACTAAGAAACTTCCAGCTACACCAATGAACTAACTAATGACATGCAAAAAGGCACAGTTGTCTGCAGGGTTCGACTAAAGGCATCAAGCCTGATTCGGTCAGACGCGTTCGCAAACGCCAAGCCACTTTACCATAATATAGCTTCATCTAAAAGAAGTCTAGTGTGACTTGATATCTTTTGGATGGATGGCGAATTTGTGACCAATCGTAGATCTACCTACATACAATGCAAAACAATATTTTTCTCTGAAGAAACGAATGTTATAGCACATAATATACATATTACGGTAATAGCGCGTCATCAACGATCTCATGGCTGAGTCTGACATACAGCTTATTTGATTTGCAGATGAAGTCACACTGATTCTCGAAAAGTTCTAAAGTTGGACTGTCAACGGATATGACTCAGACGAGTGCACTTTAGATTACCGATATAGGTATTTTTCTAAAGCTAGTAATATTTATAACATGAGAACAATATCATAATAGTTTTTTTCTTATAATAACATTACCGGATGTCTGATAACTAAAAAGATATCATGAATACGTACAAACCTTCTTTATTTTTTTTAAACAGTAGGTATTGAACATCGTTTCTCAAACAGGTATCTAATGTGCCCATAATTCGAAGAACCCATTTCGACGAAAAATTTACTTTAAGGCCTGCTAATCTGTTTTGTTCAGTCCACCTCGCTCGCTTGAGCTCCGTAGACGTTAATAACTTAGGTATATAGGTATAGCATAAGTGACTATTATGAAATTGTATACCTATAACAAGTTTTTTTCTCATTTCAGGAACAAACAATGAGCTTCTGGAAGATCGTGGCTTTAACATGCACCACCTCCATCATTGTCAACGCGATATCGCTTGAACAGAAACGTGACATCCCATCAAACCTCTGCGATACTATCTTCAACAATACCAACAAAGTACAATGTTACTGCGTTAAAGACAAAAAAGAACCACCAGCCATCAAAAGCGCTGATTGCTTCTTGACAGTTCAAAAAGTCGCTGACGATGATCCTGCTTGGAGTACATTCAAAACTCTTGGCGCTATCGAGAGAATCACCTTCTCAAATACCAGAGAAATCCCTCTATCTTACGTTCCTACTCTAGCGTTAAAAGAAACAACCAATCTTTTGAGACTAGACATAAAATATGGAACAATTAACACCGTTGGATCATTTTCGTTTGCGAATTTAAGCTCACTAGTTGAGATTACCCTAAGGGACAATCAAATTGTAACATTAGATGCCTATTCGTTTATTCATCATAAAGATTTGAAAGTCGTCAGTTTGGACACCAATAATATAGAAGAAATCAACAGAAACGTATTTGTAGATCTACCAGCATTAGAAAAGCTATATTTAACCAACAATCAAATAACCACAATACACGACAGAGCTTTTCTTCACTTGGTAAATCTAAAAGAACTAGAGATTGATAGAAACAAAGTGTTCAGTTTAAATTTTGCTGTGTTTGAAGGTTTGAAGAATTTGGAAAAGTTGGATCTAAGCAGCAATAGTCTGGAAGTGATTGGTGATAATACGTTCCATGCTCTTGAAAATTTGAAGACTTTGAATTTAGATGGCAATAAAATTCAGATGCTTGACGACAAAGCATTTAATGGTCTGGGCAAGGTAATCTCGTTGTCTCTGGCACACAACAAGCTGGTATATATAGATAGTGACAAAGTTTTTGAAGGTTTATTGTCACTTGTATCACTGAGTTTGAAAGAAAATAAAATCAAGGAATTAAAGAGTACGGTGATACAACCTATTTTGAACAACTTATATGGAGCCAGCGGAAATTTAGACGTTGAAGGTAAATATTAGATGAGATAGATAACTAACTAACATTGTGACACATTTTTGTTTTCGTACTTTCGCAAATTCATTTGGGTACTTGCAATAATGATCTCAACTTGGAGTCACGATTTTTAAACCAGCTTATAGTATTCTTAGAAATGATTTTATATCCTACTACAGGTACTTTTATTAACTATATTTTATTAAAGTTATATGATTATTTACGGGATATTTACCGTGGTAGGTCATATAACTTTAGTGAACAACCGTGATAGTTTAAAACAGTGTGTTATATTTTATTATATTACGTAAGCAATCACTGTAGTGGTCTTTATTAGGAATCAACACTAAAACAGGTATTTTTTTTTCCAGATAATAACTTCTCGTGTCACTGCCGCTTAGACTGGTTTGTGTCTCTAATGAACAAAACTCAAAACAAGCATTTGAAGATAACCATTGAAAACCTCAAATGTAAGCCCGACGAGAAGCTACGAGAGTCTTGGATCAAGGCCCAAGAAACTGAAAAAACAACACAACAAGCAGACGAAGAGGAATTGCAAGGTCAAGCAGGTGACTACGAATACTACGACGATACACAACTTAATGGCACAGTGTTTTACGTTGACGTTAGAGATTTACTTAATTGTAGTACAGAAACGGGAAGCGCTGCTGGTGTATTAAGCACTGTTAAAACTACCACAGTTATTGAACCCCAGCAGCAAAGCGATCCAGTAATAAACTTAGTGACTGAAGACGCCAACACCAACGAAATAATTCAATCAGAAAAGAAAAAGCAAGAAAACAATGAAGTAAAGAATCAAGGGGCAGTTACTACGACGAGATTAGCAACTGTGTCTGCAAAACCTGAAGAAACTAAATTATATGATAACATGGCTTCAGATGAAGCAAAACCAGAGAAAGGGAAAGCGCATAGGAGTATCCAAGAGGAAAGGAAAGTTCCCACAAATATTGTAGATCCTAAAACTAATCAGGCAGATAAAAACTTAGGCTGTGTTCTGTTGCTTGTTTCAACTATAACATATTTAAGATTAAATATTTAATCACCTGCTTGTAATTTAGGAAGTACCTATAAGGCAGGTAGGTATTTATTTGGCAATAATTTTGTGTCTTGTTACGTTGATTTAATTACCTAATAAACCTTACAGAAGGCAAGCCTATGAATGATCTGTGACCATAAAAATGCAACAAGGTTGAGGCACAAAGTTGTTTGCCAAATTAACATTCAGCTTTAAGTTTAAATTAAACTCTCACAGTCACTAAAGTAAATAAACATAGCTTTAAGAAACTTTTTTGGAGTTTGATATCTGTCCAAAACTATATTAGGGAGAATTACATAATAATAACGGGCTTTGATGAATGGACATAGTGGGTTATTTCAGGACATGCGATATTAGTTTTGTCCAATGACTGTTTTAAAAAGGGGGAAGACGCGTGACATCCAAACATTGTACCCAGTAAAAATGGCTCTGTTTCGGCTCGAGTCAGCGGCGACGTTGACGTCTACACTGTAAACGTCAACTTCACCGCTCCATTAGACCATAGAAGTGACATTTAAAGAAAATTAAGTCAATTGTTTTTAAGTATTTACGAGTGAAAAGTAATGCCGTGAAACTTGTTTTTTGTCTTCGAACTGTTGGTGCACCTTGTGAAAACGCAGGAAGTAATTTTTGCTGCTTTATTTCACACAATTTTGACAAGTAATTCATGTGCTATCAAAACGCCAGTTCGATTGTGACTGAAGTGGATTGTGCCCCGGAGCCTATATTGTGAAAGAAAGAAGAAAGAAAGAAAAAAAAATTCAAGAAAAAGAAGTCAAGAAGTTCGTCCCGTATCTTCCCCCTATTTACTTACATCAATGGTTTTGTCACTTTCATTCTTACTGACGTAAATGTGATGGGGGACAAAAACAATATTGCGTGAACAACAATAGCAGTAGGGTCAGAAAAAAGTTTATCGCTTTGCAATAGGGATAATTCTGTGATCAGAAATATGTAAATGCAATGCATGCATTATCACTATGTAAAACGGAGAATCATAATTGGGATCAGAAATAAACAGTTTGTCTCCATACTCAATAGGGTATTTGACAACTTTTGGGAAACTATTGCACATTATTGCCTGATATAATTTAATGTATACTGCATTTATATTTTCTGGATATCAGTCGTATTTGCGATATAAATCGATGTTAAAGTTTGAATAAAAAAATATCGCGCCAAAACGCAGACCTGCGTCATAGCTCCGGTCGAGCGACGATTGACGTCACACAAAACAAAACAGCTGCAGCCAGGCAGCAAAAGTTTGATAATCACTAATTTTCTAATAGAAGTAATGGTTTATAAATGTTGTGTAGTGCCACAATGTACAAATACTTCCATAAAACACCGGAAAAACTATTCGTTTCTGTTCCAATGGACCCCAAAACTCGCAAAAAGTGGTTGGAACTAAGTAGCTCGTAGAGAACCCAAAAGTATTGAAGCCAATTCAAGTGTTTTGTTTTGTGCGAAGATCATTTTGAGGTACATATTTGAGTCTATATATTTCTATTACAATTTGTGTTTTTATTGCATTACTATTTTATGTACTGTTACTTTCTTTTTAAACATTGTAAAGACATAACCTAACAAAATAGTGATATCCACCTACTACAACATACTTTTTGTACAACTTGATTGAATGTTTTGCTTGGAGAACAATTAAAAATTAATACTTACATTGTAGTTTTTACGTTTTGAGTTCTGCAGCGTAGAAACAATGACGTAGATTATTATTGAAGAAATATGCAACCATAAATACATTAATTTTGGGTAAGTTACTGCTGTCTGCTTGCACAAAATGTTTCTCCATTCTTCTAACATTTAACCTCCGGACTGTTTTTGGTGATAATTTCTGGATAAATCGCTCTCAAAATAGCTTTACAACATTAAATTCGCAAATATCAATACAAAATCTGTTTGTTTAGATTTGTGTGACGTCACTAGGGATGAAGCCAATTACAGACCGTTTTTGATCACGTGATCAAATGTCGAAAATACAGTTATTTTATTCGCGTTTTTTACAAAAAATAAGCATATTTTTATAAAAAAATCAATGAAATATGCTTTTTCATTATGTCATGTTTATGGATGATGTCAATTGGCATAATATTTTCAATACAGTCAAACACCCTATTGAGTCTTGTTTTATCGAAAAAATCTTCCTCATCGTCATTTTATGATTATTGTTTTTATTCACTGCAAGGCATAAGTTTTCTTCTTATACCAGCACTTCCTGGTAGATGACTGATTAAGAAAGGCCAGTCAGGCCAAATTTTTCCAAAATAAATGATAGAATTATAATTTTTAATTTTTAGGTATTCTATAGACAAAAGTAATAATTAATTTGAATTCTTGGTATTCACACAGTTTAAATATTATTCGACTAGAGACAAAAAAACGACACAGTTACGATAGGGAAAATAGAAAATAGTGAGTGAACCTTAATAAATATTCCTTGAAAACTTTTTTAGGGTTTAAAAGATTTGCAGAATACTTAAGGTCCTACAGATGGTCCAAAGATATGTTGGCAAGACAAGCCGTTAAAGTCGTTATTTATAGGAATATATTTTATGTCCGAATTGCAATCCAATTTAATCTAAATATTATATCGTGGAGATATACTAATACGAATCTTTAATTTACTAAACGAACACATCAGTCATGCTACTTCTTCACTTTACCAAAACTTCGTGTCATCAGCATCCTACACATAGGTACATATTGATAAAAGAACAAAAGTGACTTATTAATGTGTTCGTTTTAAAATTTAGATCGTTTACGATATAGATAATTTGTATGGGTTTTTTCTTTGGGTTAGTTTTAGTTCAAATTGGAATGCAACTTACGGCGTAAAATTTTTATTTTAATAATTACGACCTTAGCGCCTTCTATTCACAGCCTAGCTTTAGAACATATTTAATTATTATCAAGGACAGCTAAATTTTAAGAACATCAAGCGCCATCTCTCGTTCGGTTGATAAGTAACTGAAATAGACAAAACTGAAATGGTTCCTGTAACGCAAAGCACTGAAACGTTTAATGAAAGTTTGTTTAGATGTCGCTACTGTCGCTACTGCTTCGTTACCGCCATCTATGAAAAGCCTTCAAAAGCGCTTTGCATAGGTGGTCATGATACTTTCATGTCTAGATAGTTATTGCAGGTAAATAGAGATGGCAGCGAGTAAAAACATTTTGACAGAAAATAAAATAGAGACGCCACTATCGCAAACACAGATATACATAGATCTGTGATCGCAAATAATTTACACTAAAACAGTATGTGAGGCATCATGAACACTTATCATTAGAAAATCATATGGGTTATTCCCGATCTATTACTCTACTTAAGTTATTCATTGTTAGAACTTAACAAAATATGACAGCATTACAAACTTACTTTTGAATTTTCCTTTGACATTTGATAGATGAAAATAGTTAAATAGTTAGTTCCTTAACAAGACTTTTTGCTAAACTGTACGTACGTACAGGCCCTTCTTTCCCACTGGGCACTCTGGGCACGTGCCCAGGGCCCCGCAATCGACAGGGGGCCTCCTAGTTCCTGCCAGATCACCAAACGATAACCGATATTTATTACCGACAAATATATTTATTTCGATAAAATCATAAGAGAATGACTGACTACAATACCTACTTGCTTATTAGCTTTACTCTACTCTCGCCTGAAAATCAGCATATCAACTTTCTTTGTCTATTCGAACAAAATAGTGCTAATGTGCCCAGGGCCTCTAATAGGTTAAACACGGCTCTGCGTACGTACGTAATGTAAATGATAATACTTAGGCCTACCGTACGCTGTGTCTTTTATTTGTGGTCTCCACTCAAGAACCTTTCCTCCCAAAGATATCTATATCCCAAAGGTACCTATATCGTCATTGTTTCTTATAGCAATGTGGCCTGCCCATTGCACTTCAACTTGAAAATCTTGGCAGCAATGTCGGTGACTGCGGTTCTAAGGCGAATATCTTCGTTCCAGATTTTATCGCGCAAAGAAACTCCGAGCATGCCCGCTGTGCGACTCTGAAATTTAAAAAAAGCCATAATTTTTTATCTATTATGTCATTACTAGCAACACACACTGGTTCAAGACCGTACCACAGAAAACATAATAGACCGTACTGTGCTATTTTTGAAGATGTCACGTTATTTCCCACTAGATGGACCGGCGACATCGTGAGAGTCGTGGTCATTCAGATTCATATTCTTTATTAACCAATATACCTAACATGTTCGTCATAATTATGAGGCCAGTCAGTTTACACAAGTGGAGTGGAGTGGGTGGCTTCCATTGGATGCAAGTGGCAGGCTTTTGTAAGTCTAAGGGGGATGCATAATGTTTGTTTTCTTTTCTTTCTTTCATTTATCTGAAAAAGTACCCGATCAAAAACTACAAAGAATACTTTTAACCGTATTTTAACCGTAGAAAGTTAGGACCTAGAAATGTATGTACTTACCAACATGAAAATATAGTGATTAACGGGATATAAACGTTACGTCTAATTTTCACACAGAGTACCTTATCGTGTAAGCTATACCGTTTTTGTTTCAGTTTGTCATCTGGGTTTACTAGGTTTTCATAATCAAGGACATCTCGCTAACTGTTTTTGGAGACAATTTTTATTGACTTAGTTTTTAAAAGCAGTTTTTATTTAATGTTTGGTAGTTAAAGGTGTCTTTGATTATGTTGACAAAATAAAATCAAAAAGTATTAATACTTTTCACGATTGTGTATTTTTTATGATAATTATGCGTCGCTTTAGCCACCTTAAACTGAGTCAGTTTTTAACCAACTTCGAAAAATGATGAAGATTCTTAATTTGGTCCGTATGTTTATTTTTTTTATACATAATGTCTATTATTTTTTTAATTTAATTTTTGAGATTTAAAATGTTCTTGTCTGGGAATCGGCAAATAAAAACATTTTAAGCTCCCACTACCTAAGCAAAAACTAATTGCCTGCTAATTATGGTATATTTAATTACAAAGCAATTTCTACTGGACATTTTGCAAATGAATTTGATTAGGCTGACAAAGCGCCTTCATCGAATTACCGCTGAGGTCTCTGAAACTCTTGAAGAATATTAAAAAATAGATTTAGATGAAAATTGGAGGAAAATAGCGAGCACGAGAAATTTCGCGACTTGCTCGAGTTGCTCTTAAAATTTTAATTTAGCGGAATTTAGTGGTTAGTGAAGACTAAGTAAATTTTTAATATTTTTTTACTATGTACCTACTTACTTATCAAAGTATTATGGGTGGTAGTAGACTAGTAGTGAGGGTAGATCGTTTTGTCTACACCTTTTGCGCTCATTAGATGTTCAATCTTTCTCTGACATGTGATTTCACTGTTTTTGAGATTTGCCACTTGCAATAAGCAAAACGTTGCAGACTATGCGTAGTAGCTACTTACAACTTGTACTACGCATTGTCTGCAAGCGTCCGAACGGTGAGCAGTGGGCGTCGTGCGAGTAGCACGAGAAAACGAAGCTTCACATGCGCAAGGATCGGCAAGTACTTGCACTGCCACTTGGACTAATCAAAACCTTGCAGAATGCGTAGTAGGTACTTGCTACTTGTACTTGCTATTTGTACTTGGCATGGTCTGCCAAGTACAAATAGTAACGGGACACGTTGCTAGGCGCAGTGATGACAGGTGGAGTAAAGTTTTAACGGAATGGAGGCTGAGGCAAGGTAAGCGGAGCGTTGGTCGTCCAGCTGCAAGATGGGTCGACGATATTGTTACTATCGCGGGTCGAACCTGGATTCGATTAGCACAGGACCGAGGCAGATGGCATAGCAAGAGAGAGGCTTACACCCAGCAGTGGGATAAGGAAGGCTGTGGATGATGATGATGATGATGGTGATGGTCTGCAATGGCCTTAAGTCAGCACTCGCCCTCTTAGGTCTACTCCCCCTTGGCCTGAGAATACAGAAAGCATGAAGATGATGAAGAATATACGTATAGGAACATTCATATATACTTACATTGAAGCCGTACTAGTTCAATGTTTGATTATGTTCCAGGTGCCTACTTGTTCTAGAAATTTCAAACTACTGCATCTTGGGTGCAGTACACAACAGAGCGTGTAATTTGCAAGTCGAAGCAACCTCGCCAGCGCTTTGAATATTTTGCCATCGATTTTACTTTATAATACGTTGGAACCGCTTATCAAGCGGCTTCGAGAACCCTTGAGTTTCTGCTGGTTGTTTGTTCAAGAGCTTACGTTTGGCTAACTGCCTATTACTAGTTTCCAGGGGCTTGCCCATTGTAAGGGTTGTAAGGGTGTTATGCGTCATTAAACTAAGTATTAACGACGCGCTCACTAGCCAGAACTATCTGTTTCGCACGTTTTCAATATTTTGAAGGAAAAAAAAAAACCGAGAGTATAAAAAATAAAAACGATTCAGCATTCATTATCTTTAGAATAACATTGCAAATGGTATATATCGAAAAAAACTCGTAAAATAGTTATATATCCAAAATACATCAACATTTAAATGTTGGCGGTCACGGACGCTCGCCCGGCAGATGTTAAACATGACGCCTCGTCCGTCACGGAATACGAGTAGTTTTTTTTAGATAGAATAGATTTACGTTTTGCCAACAACTCGTCTGATGGTAAGCGACGGTGTGGCCGTGGATGGAACACGTTGATCTAGATGAAATCTATTCACTCTAGCGTTGAAGATGCGTAGATTGTAGTTCTCAGGACACAAGGGGGAGGGCAGGGGGTTCCATACTGAGTTTAACATTTACTGCCAAGGCAAGCTAATAGATGTTTCACAAAAAAAAACTGAAATCTACCTCATGATTAAGTCAATATCTCAAAAAAAATAAAAAAATACGCCAACCAAAGTTTACACGCCATACAAATGATATACTAACACACGCCTTGCGGGAAAGAGACAGAACATTCCCTCTCAATCCCCACAAAAAAAACAACAGAAATTTATCAGCAAATTTAAATATTTTTTTCTGTGTCTGTATTTATATGTACCTACTTATATACCATGTCCTTGTCCTTTTATTTGTGATATCCTTCGCTAAGCTTGTTATTTGTAATAAATTGAAACTCCAGTCAACTAGCCTATAAGAACTATTATAAAATCGACTTCCAAGATTTGTTTACATAGTTCACTAATTAGTTACTAGTGAAGCTAATAAAGGCTTAGTGGTTAGTAAAAATTTACCCACAATAGTTACGGGTTAGTTATACAATTATAATGCGTAATAATATTAACAACATAATGAGCTCAATTAACATCCTTTACCTTTACCTTATACCCAGTATACCTTATTAAGGGTCTGCTACTAATCCACAAGCTTGATCACTCTAGATTAGCAATAAAACTTTAATGGTATTTAATAAACTGCGAAGACGTTTACGCATCATACAAGATTTTATTTAACACTAACAGCCTGCCCCTGCTTCGCACGGGTATAGATATATAGCCTATATTAATCAGTGATAATGTAGCATTCAAATAGTGAAAGAATTTTTAAAATCGGTCTAATACTTTTTGAGCCAATTCGTTACAAACATACTTACATACAAATCTTTCCTCTTTATAATATAATATTATATTATAATTATATATTATATATCTATACTAATATTAGAAAGAGGAAATATTTGTTTGTTTGCATTGAATATGCTCCGAAACTACTGAACCGATTAGAAAAATTATTTCACTGTTGGGAAGCTACACAATCCCCGGGTGACATAGGCCGTGCGAACTTAGGGCGGACCGGTAGTAATATAGTATAATATGGTAATAGTAATAGTATAGAAGTATGGATAGTATAGACTAGCTGACCTGACAGACGTTGTCCTGTCTTAGAACTATCAAACGCGCGAAGATAAAATCGTCGTTAAGTTTTCTGAAATTTACCAATTTCCGCTCAATTTTCTTAGTTTTTCTTTCCGTAAGAACCTTCTACAAAGCAATAGAAAACATTTAAAAAAAATGAATGAAATCGGTAAAGTCGTTCTCAAGTTATGGCGTGACCAAGGTAAATAGGGATTCATTTTTATATATATATAGATAGATATATAGATTAGCATTTTGGTTAGGAGAACTTGTGGACTGAGAGCTCATTACATTATCAAAAAGCAATCAGAGCGTATGGTTGATGCGACGCTTGCCCAAAATACGTCATTCACGAACGACCTCGACGCGGACGGTAACAACTATGGCTATCGACCCCCATGTAAAAAATAGGGCCACACGGTAATACATAATAACCGTCTGCCACTACACTCAGCGCCATGGTGGCAGACGGTAACAACCACATGGCTATCGGCCCCCGCGGTGATGGTTGACCATACTGATTAGAATCAACCCCGTGAACGGCGCACGTGGCAGGTGGTATTAGCTATGGCTATTGACCCCTAAGTAAGAAAAGTGGCGGCACACGGTAATACATAATTACCGTCTGCCACTAAGCTCAGCGCCACGGTGGCAGACGGTAACAATTATATAGCTATCGGCCCCCGCGGTGGTGGTTGACCATAGTGATCTGAATCTGCCCCCAGCATCAATCACGCTAAATGACAACGCTAATAGCGTTACTATTCAGCGTGGTAATGCCGCCAGCATGCTGACTATGAATAATTGGTAGCGGGACAATTATAATATAAAGTTTATATTATAATTTTTTTATATTATAAACACTGGTTTTAATATTATCTTTGTCTTTACCTTCAACGGTCTTTAAGTAATCCAACTGTGGAATAAATATTTAGTGCTAGGTATCCTGTATTTTGTTTGGTAAATAAAGAATATGCTAAAATCCAAGCCCGCGAATAAATTTACTTGCATAAACAATAATGTGATGATATTCTTATTTCTCTGTTCACTGTAAGACCCGATAACAGTATCGGAGTATAAGGTTTTATAAGTCTTGTTCCCTCTTTGTACAAAGATGCTTTGTATTGAGATGAGAGTGAAAAGTAGCATCGGTTTACAGATACGTAGGTCTCTTAAACGTGGGCGTAGTCAGGGCGGGGGCTTAAAAGTTCTATTGAACACTGTCGGATAATACATTAAGTACATTTATTTTTAACCGACGAATTATCTCATGCTCTAATATAAACAATCATTCGTTTGATAATTTTGTTGTGCCAGAATAAGGTGATTAGTATTTCTCTTCGTTTCAAAGGGTTCTTGGCTGGGACTTTTGATAGGCATGGTGGGGTCGTAGCAAACATCAAGAGGCCTTCTTGAATATAAAATACAATTATTGAGTGTGTATAAAATGGGATATTATGAAACTATTGTACAACATGGAATTGACAAATTCTGGGCTATTTTGGTGAATTGTTAAGTGTTTAGCTGGTCTATGGTATGAGGTACGGCACCGGCCATTATTGTCTAATAGTATTTATGTCTCATTTCAAAATATTGTGGCAGGTGGTGACTCGCCATCCTCTAAACGGGCCACGTATAATGGCTGCCTAATATTGGTGCCGGAGTTATTGGCCACATCGGCGTGGGTAGCTTAGGGTGTCGAAAGGTGTGCTGACTTTCACTAAACGCAACTCGCGGCGTTATGCCCTTTAACACTTCCACCCAGCAGCTTAGGTTCTTAGCTCTTGCGGTTCCCACCCCCATATGGCCAGTTCAGGCAAGTCAGGGGTTGGGGTCTCTGAGATTTTAGCACCATGGAATCGAGGTACACGGCTTAGCCACTCACTGACGGCTCGATAAAATTTCAAAGAGAAAAACATTTTCAGTATTCGTTTCGTAAATCAGATGTAGTAGGCCACTATCGAGCCTCGATCTTTCCCCATATTTTAAGGCCCTGAGTCCGTCCATGAGTCGAACGTTGATTACAAAGCAAGAGTTCGATGAAAGCCTCTTACAAAAAGTACCTGTCATGGATTATTGTGGGGGAAAAAAGAAAAGTTCCAACTCGGGCAAAGTGCCGGGTTGCAAATTTTTTTTTTGCATTATTTTGGCATATATTTTGAACTGTGATCAAAGATGAGTCAACATCTTTGCTACAAAAATAAGTGTAGATGAGTAAGTAATTTTATAAGTTGATGCTGTATTGAGTTGTTGGTTTCATGATCATCGTCAGTCTTCTTTGTCCTACGGCTGAGTAGCGTAAGTAGGCCTCTCTCTTGCTATGTCATCTGCTTCGGTGTATGGGTTTGCCTGTTATTTGGTTAGTTTTGAAAATTTTAATCATAATATTACACAGGGATTACTCAAGTATGAGTAATCCGGTTATTAAGGCCATAGTTTAAACCGCATTTAGCGGTATTTTTCAATGCGGATCATTCTTACTTTGTATAAACAAAATGTGTGAGAACCACGTCAGTTTCATAATAAAAGTTTTGAAATTATTGAAGTTTTTCTTTGGTATAGCTGATTTTTATTAAGCGTTCATGAATAATGATAAGTATAATGATCTTCTTTTACTTTAACAGTGTCCATTAAACTCGGTCTAAGTATTTATTTGCGCTGACAGCTGCAATAATTTAAACTGAATGAAAAGCACGAATTCTAATCACTTTAGGGTTTTTAAACGTAAGGCTGTATCAGGTACCCGATATATTTCAGTAAAAATATTTTAAAAAAAAACTTTTTAGAATGCTATTGCAGCTGTCAGAGTAAATAAACGATTGAAGATAGTGTAGGTAGGCCCATCAATCGGAATTCAGAAAAATACAATTGAATCTGGTATCTGTCGGTGCTGGGCCAAAACCGTAGTATAATAAAGGCCAAAACATCCAAACAAAGTCGGCAGTCGTCGTCATCATCATTTCATCCATAGGACGTCCACTGCTGGACATAGGCCTCCCCCATCGATCTCCAAAAGGGCCAGTTGGGAGCGGATTGCATCCAGCGTTTCCCTGCGGTCTCTTTTAGGCCGTTCGTCTATCTTGTGGGTGGATGTCCTGCGCTGCGCTTACCGGTCCATGGTCTCCATTCGAGAATCTTTCGGCCCTATCGGCCTTATGCTATGTGCCCTGCCCACTGCCACTTCAACTTGCTAATCCGGTAGGCTATGTCGGTAACTTTCGTTCGTCTACAGATCTCCTCATTTCTGATTCAATATCGTAGAGAAACCCCGAGAATAGCCCTCTCCATAGCTCGTTGTGCAACTTTGAGCTTGCTTATGAGGCCCATAGTGAGAGACCACGTTTCAGTGCCGTATGTCATCACTGGCAAGTGGCAACACAAACTGGTTGAAGACTTTCGTCTTAAAGGAGAGAGTGTATTTCCTATAGTCGATGGTTGCAGTTGTTTTCGCCTTACTTTCCATTATAATGGTTGACCATTATATCAGAAACAACCGCCTTGTACCTGTATTTTGTTTAAAAACACGCTAAAGAGGGTGCTCGAGTTAACAGACAAACGGACGGCCGTGTCCATGAATAATCATTTGGCCCTCTCCAATTAAAAATTGCTGAGTGGCTTCTGTAACACTTTAGGTTGAAAAAACGTTATTATTTACTGGAAAAGTAAAAATATTTGTATGTCTGGATAAATAAAGATGATTGTGAAATTTGGGTGGTATTTAAGATAATGGTTTAAAGTGTTTTGTACTTCTTCTTCTACATTCGTCTTAGAAAGTGTTCGGAATTATTTGTAATTTTTTAAATGCCTGACATAATCCACTCGACGATCTATAAAACTACAACGAACAAAGAAACTTCGTCATTCCCAAAAAACGGTAACAAAATGCAGTGCTTACAAAGGCGATAACACGACTAGGTAAAGCTACGGCACGGTAGCCACCACGTCTTTAATCACTGTCATGCATTTGGGAAATGAGTCGTAACAGTATGACAAAATGGTTGGTTATAACCTAAGTGCTCTAATATTAATAATGATAATAGTAATTATAGTGAATTTGATAGCCCGTTGGTCCAGTTGGTAGTGAACCTACCTTCTGAGCCTGAGGGCGTGGGTTCGATTCCCACCTAGGTCAATTATTTATGCGATGAACATTTGTGTTTGTTCTATATCTGGTTGTTAATATCTATTTAAGTATGTATTTAAAAACTATATATGTATGTATATCAGTCTTTGGCAGCCATATCACAAGCTTTGCTTAGTTTAGGGTCAGATGACCGTGTGTGCAATAATGTCCCGAATATTTATTTAAAAAAAAAGTGCAATACGATGAACAATAGATTTTATTAGTTGATATTGTAATAACCCGCCTTCGCCTTATGCTCATCTACCATCTTTTTTCTGAGCCAAACGGTATGCCGAAAACCAGCCCTGCGTGACCCTTCGGAACCTCGCAGTACAGCGCTGAGCGTACCCTTATTGCCAAACACTGTTCCTTCTTATGTTTCTAATAGTATTTGTCCATTGTTTTTGTTTTTTTGGCAATAAATATATCATATCTTATCATAAATGGCTGCTATTTGATAATAGCTTCGCAATTTTAGTACTTTTTATGGGTAACTAGCTTGTTCCGCTTTTAATTTATCTATGCTACAAGATGCTACGAATGGATGCGAATAGCGAGAGACCGGGGAGAGTGGCATAAACAAAGGGAGGCACTCAACAAACAAAGGGGGTCACTCAGGGCTGATGATGATGACGATGATGATGATGCTACAAGATTCGTTAATATTTTCGGGATAAGATTAAAGTAGTTGCTTTTGAGCGCCACCTAATCTCATATTAAGCGATGATGCGTTCTAAAGGGAGCAAATAGAGGTTGAAAGTTTATATGAAAAGTAAAAGTTGTATAAGTATACACATACAAAGTCGAGGGCAACAGCTAGATTCTAGAAAAAAAAACATACATTAGTTTTACACTATGTATTTAGGAAATACCTAAAACTTTCGGATCTGCCTGATCTAATTCCCTCCTGCCCATTTTTCTATCGAACTGCCAGAGCTGGCACAAAAAATCGACACTGCACTATGGTTTATATTCCGAAAACCTGTATGATACGTGTGTACGTTTTGATTCCACTTTTATTAAATGAACTGCTAGTCTGTGGAATGCGCTGTCTGAATGGGTGTTCTCCGATAGTTACATTCTGGGTGTCTTCAAATCACGATTGAATCGGTTTCTTCAATGCAAGCATGCTCCATCGTAGACCGCATCATCGCTTAGCATCAGGCGAGTCGGTGGCCAAACGCAAGACTATTATTATGAAAAAAACTTACCTAAAAAAGTATACTCGTATACTCGAAATATACTTTTTTACACGGCAAAGTTAGCGTATAATAAAATGTGAAATAATTTACGAGAATAACTCGTAGCTATACAAAATTATTACTAACAATGTATTATCCAAAAATATTCTCGTGACGGTTTTCCCTAACGTAAAATTATCATATTATTCAAAGTGGTTACGTAGCACTTCCGGCGAAAGCAAGACGTCAAACGCCGTAGCGGGTGCTACGCAACGCCGATGTAGCGTTCCGTAGCATATTGTAGCCTACATAGTCTTGCGTTGAATGTTTCTGTCCTCATTAGCATACAAAACAAGATAAGTATGTCATTTCAAAGTACGGGACTTAATATTTACGGAAACTCATATTGTTATAAGGTATCAATTAAAGCATCATTTTCTGAACATGTACAACTCAGAATGATTGGTGCTCTCACATTTTGTGACGAAAAAGATACTAGATTTTTACTTCTGAAACTATCAAATAAAAAATCTATAGAAAATTCAATTTCTGTAATAAATAGATCGAGAGACATTGCAATTTTTTTGACTTTTTTTATTGTTAGGTACTTAAATTTTCATGCGACATTTTTCTTATATTATATGATTATTTACGGGATATTTACCGTGGTAAGGTTGTGGAATTAGCTCCCGTTTCGGCGCAGTTACATGCACCATGTTCACGGGAAGACTGTCTTCCCGTGAACTGCGACCGAAAAACAATTTTTGTATATTAGAGGTAATATTAAACGAAATTTAATTTTTTTATCCGTTATTTTCAATTAAAAAACAAAGTCAAATAATAATAACAAAACACTATTTTAAACTATCATGGCTGTTCGCTAAAGTTATATGATTATTTACGGGATATTTACCGTGATAAGGTTGTGGAACGAGCTCTCGATATTTCGACGCAGTTACATGCAGGATGTTCACTGGAGAAGATGTCTTACAGTTAAACTAAACTAAACCTCTGAGAAATGTTATTGGTACAAACATCCCGCGTGCCATAGATCTTGCAGGCTACTGTTCAGTTTGTTGCATAGTTAAAGTGCAGTTCTGCAGAGGTGTGGGAAGCGTCCGTACTCTGTATTGATTTACTGCTTAGCTCAGTTAACTATATACATAGAACAATTGGATTATCTATACTAAACTGATAAGCGATAAAAATAACTCTTAGATTCACATGAAATTGTTTCAGTTTTTTTAAAAAATAATATTTGGATATTTTTATACCACCTCTCTAGATTTTACTAGGCAAAACATGATTCAAAGTGACAAATATTTTAACCCACCTATGGTGCATGCGTTTTTAAATGTGTGTATGATTTACTCGTGTTTTGAGCAAATAAATAATCTTTAAATTTTAACATCGCAATATTATGTCGTGAGCAAATAAGTACAACTTGATTATTATTATTTTATTTATTCTCCTTTCTTCTCTCATGTAGAGAACTTTGTCGACTTAATACATAAAATTTTACTCCCCGATTCCATTATCGTAATCCATTCGAAGGCAAGCAAACTGTAGAAGTACGAAACCTGATCGAGGGAGTATTTGTAGCGTAACACTGGCAATTCAAAAAGGGTCTACAACCACCTTTCCTAGGCCGGCAAAACACAGACAACACCGTTAGTATTATTATTCATATTTGGTTATTACTGCTTACATTTATTTTGATTTAGACAAAAAGTACTTAGAAAGGTATCTTTTAAACTTACGCGATATGAACACATGTTTTAAATGTTTATCGGGACTTATCGCGCATTATATGTCCGTCTGTCCGTCTGTCCGTCTGTCCGTCTGTCCGTCTGTCCGTCTGTCCGTCTGTCCGTCTGTCCGTCTGTCCGTCTGTCCGTCTGTCCGTCTGTCCGTCTGTCCGTCTGTCCGTCTGTCCGTCTGTCCGTCTGTCCGTCTGTCCGTCTGTCCGTCTGACTGTCTGTCCGTTCGTCCCAATTTTTCTACACTCTCTTGATCTTGAAAAATTGCAAGGTTGTCCCTACGACACACAATACAGCCTGTATCGGTAAATGTTGGTCTGGAATCGGTATGGAATTCCACGACGCCGCTAACTTAAATCCATCTTTCTGGCTGAAATTGCTATGTTTTCTAATTTCAAGCGCTTCACGATCCATTATAGGAATAATCTCTTTCAGTGGAGAGGACATAATAACATTTTTTTTTGTGGGTAGGTTAACTATGATAGTTAATAAGAATGATTGTGATTTTTACTTTCGCCTGGAAAATAATTAAATATTGTAAAAACTGACGGTTCTAAGTACATGTAAAATGTGTACAGAATAAATGGATTTGAATTCAATCTGGACTCGATCGAAATATGAAAGTGAAATATGTCTTAGTGATAGACGTCAATGTGACAGATGTTATGAATTCGAAAGTAGCTCAATGGCCAGGTTACACGTGACATTTTCATGAGTCCGTGATTAGATTGGACAAGAAAATTGAAATATCTCTTAAAATAATTCTTTCACTATTAGGAAGCTACACTATCCCCGGGTGACATAGGCTATAATCTATACCCGTGCAAAGCTGGGGCGGACCGCTATTTTTGAAATAAACTGACATTTTGTGGGTACCTAAATAATGCACAAAACTGTAAAACCATGTTAAACTCAATCAGGTAAAAATAAGGGGCGTTCGTTGTGAGTTTAATTCAATGTTTCCAGCATAACTATTTGCGTTACTTTACGAAAATTTTATTCGACACTTTGTACTCCGCCCGTTGTAGTTGGAATCATCTCTTTCATCGCATTCGCAGATAAATAGGAATCGCTCGGAATCATAAACTTTATACATACTAAAAGCCACCATCGTAATGTCCACACTATTTGCTCGGGATTTTATTGCAAATATTTCTTCTATAAAAAAACTAATAAAGAAAACATTGTCGTCGGTTTATAGTCGGATGAGTGCAGAAATGGAGAAGTCAGATTTTATGGTAGAGCTATGTAGAGAAAGTCGAAAACATTTTCAAATGTCGTGATCATTTGACATTTCGTTCTTGAATTAAGCCATCATCATCATCATTTCAGCCGTAGGACGTCCACTGCTGGACATAGGCCTCCCCCATCGATCTCCAAAAGGGCAGGTTGGAAGTGGCCTGCATCCAGCGTTTCCCTGCGGTCTCTTGTAGGTCATCTGTCCATCTTGTGGGTGGACATCTGGACGTCCTACGCTGTGCTTACCAGACCACGGTCTCCATTCGAGAACCTTTCAGCCCCATCGGCTATCTGTTCTGCGTGCTATGTGCCCTGCCTACTGCCACTTGAACTTGCTAATCCGGCTTAAATTAAGTAATGTTTAAAGTATAATGCTTGAATTAAGTCAAAAACAACATTTCAAATTGTTATGTCGCTAGATGCTGTTGTTATGCTGTGAGTTTTACTGTGTTTTTAAGTATGTACGCCGTACACTTCCTTGCCAAATTTTAGCAAAATGTTCAGACCTCGTTTTTTTAAATTATGACATGAGTTAGCGTTTTACCACAACACACCTGATGGAAAGTGACGACGCGGTCTATGATGGAGCCTCTTGCTCACGGGGTGCCTACTCACTCTTGTCTACAAGAGACCCAGGTTGTACTTTGTAGGGAGCACCAAGTCAGCGCATTCCATTCCTTTGCAGTATATTAAAACTAATTTTGGAAAGGATGCGTGCTGATTTTATCACAGTTCACGTTTCTTTGTTCCTTTTTTTTCTAGTTTAGTCGTATGAAAATATTAAGCAGACATTGGGACAGAGAGGTAAAAAGACCGCAATGTAATTTTGTCTTCATTTTATTTTCTTACTCTACCCAAATAAAACAACCTTTACGTTTAAAATATGAAACCTAACAATTTCCCAAATTCTTTCGCTAAAGCTACCTAAAATTCCAGCTCCTTAAAAAGCGGGTAGCCACGAACCGCTGACCCTACTTGACCCTTCGTAGCTTACACAGCATATTAGCACTAACCAAAACACAATATCCAAACGTTTCCCGTTTAGCCAATACCCACTTCATTGAAAACATAGGCAAAAAGAAGCCAGCCAAAGGGCTTGCGATATTCATATAAACACTTTAGCTTCATTGATGCTATATACTGGATGTAGGACATTGTGTCATTTTTAGACTGGACGATCCGATGTGTAGCGTAATCTTACTATACTATACTTACTATACCTACATTTAGAGTGAAAAGTTAGAGCCTGTTTGTAAGGCTGCCTGAAAAAAATTTCTTATAGCGATAGGCCGCCTATCGATTCACTGGATTTAAGTTTGTTTTTTGTTGTATTATATATTTCTGATAGAACATAAAACTAATGACTATACAGCTTGTCGGTGACGCAAGCCCATAAGTTTTGCCTAGTTTTTCCCTTACCAAAAATAGCTCAACTTTGCTGAAAAAGTTTTCACTTCAAAAACCCAGCTGAATTGAGAACCTCCTTATTGAAGTCGGTTGGAAATGCCAATCGTGTCGGCTACTCTAAAATCGCCAGACCCGAACCTCTTTCGGTCCGCTCGTAAAACAGATTGGAATAGTCTGCAGGAAAAGAAATCGAATAGCACCGTAATTCCTAGCAACTTCCGATATAAAATTTGAATTGTATCTGTACATAAATAAGCTTTAAATTTTGATGCGCCTTAAAGTTTTTACTGCGGAAAGTTTCGAAGATTTCCTCCGTGAAGTGAAAAGACAAAAGCTTGAGCGCATGCGAGCGCAGATAGATTGTTTCTGTAGGGGAACTTCGGCAAGTAAATTTTGGTACGCGTAGGATAAAATAAATTTAATTTTAAATCATTTATTTCAGATATGAAGATCTAAACAATATTACATAAATAATTAATAAATAATTGCTTAAGTATACATATTATTTTTAATTTTATTTTAGGGGCTATATTGGGTCTTTGCCAGGCGATTGGTGGAAGCGTCGGGTGTCCAAAGTGCTGGCTTTTATTTCGCACAGAAATTGAGCATTGCCATTCAACGTGGCAATGCCAACAGCATTCTGGAGACCTTTCTCTCGGCTAATGGCCTTTTAGTTTAAGTTTTTGGTTTGTATTTAGTTTTTTTAGGTTTTAGCTTATATTTGAGTTTTTTTTAGTTGTGCATAGTAAATATGTTTTTGACGAATCCTGTTATTTTTAACAAATTGAACACCAGTATGATAGCCAACTATCACTTGACACTATATGGCGTAGAAAACAGTATCAGACATATAAATACAAAGCTTCCACTCAATTTACCCCAAATGCCTAATAAGTAGAGACTATCTTTGTTCCGCCCTGGGTAAAAAAACAATGTTAGCGTTATTCAAGGTATTTGACTTTCCCTCGGTTATAACTGACCTTGCTAAATCCTTTTACCGTTACGAGTTTCTTTTACGACCCTATTTTTTTTAATCCTAAGTATCAACCTGCCTTTTTAACGGCTCAAGTTTGCCCAAATATTAACCATTAACTTTAACTTTTAAGGGTCTTATATAATTTTTGAGATTACTTAACTTGAAAAGTCAATTTGAGTTATTTAATTATCAGTATAGAAAATGTTCTATTAAAGCGTGAAAATGTTGAAGTGTAATTTTTATCATTATTACGTGTTTTTTCATGTAGAGCCCGTTACAGACGATGCGTGGTAAACTGGCGCGAGTCTTCGACCAAAATAAAATTAATTGACTGGCCATAACCATTGAACTTGCTTAGTAAAAACCGTCAGACATATACTTCTATACGTAATTATAACCATTTACGGTACATTTGTTGCAAAAATAGGTAGCTGTTTTTTGTTGTGTTTTTACACTTTGTGTTGTCATATGTTTCGTTATCATGTAACAATAGTCTTGTATCGAACTTCCTACGGCTAGAGACCGACTGAAACGAATTGAGCGCTGGCGCTCATTTTGTAATCTTCAAAAATGCGCTCCTTCTAGGCCCGTCCATTCATTTTATTTTGGTCGAAGGAGCGAGTAATACGCTAGTACTGCGTATCGTCTGCAGCGGGTACTAAGCAACTTCCACTGCCACCGACACTAAGCAAAAAGTGTTATAGCTCATAACCACAGAAAAGAGAAGAAATTTTTTCTCTTCTGTGCTCATAACAGACGATGCGCTGTTAACTGGTGCGACTAATACATGAGCAAGGACTGCGCATCGTCTGCAACGGTCTTTATTTTAAGAATATTTTTATAGCTTTTAGTGTAACTTTTGAGTTTTACGTGGTCCTTACATTACAGACACTTGCACGCGTTCTACGCGAAAACCTTAGTTTGATATACAATAAAACTTTAAAATATTTAAATACTGCAAATGCAAAAGACGAGTGAGCGGGCTTGAGTTTTACTTGACCGTGACTTACCTACTTTGCTTGACTCTGACTGTGATATAACTTGTATGAAAAAATCCAATAAAAGTTTTAAAAAAAAAACTTTGGCACTGGCAAATGCACAAGTCGAGTGACGCCAAAATCTTCTGAAGAATAAAAAACAAAACAAAGTAAGCGTCATCTATGTAAATCTCAGAAGGTAGGTACACACATATATATTTTTTGTTTTTGTTGTTTTCTCAAAAAGTGCAAAATCACTTTCATTAGCATATATATAGGACCACTCTTGAGGTAAGACCTACCAATTTAAAAAAAACATACAGTCGAATTGATAACTTCCTCCTAAAGTCGGTTAAAAATACATTTCAGCCTAGAATTTGATATAAAAAAAAAAAAAAAAAACTTTTTTCCTTACTTAGCAACAAACATCGAAATAAACGTACCAAGAGTACAATTCACAATTATGTAGTACCGAAAACCATTTCTGTTGACTACCAAGTCAACGTTATCTTTATGTTTCCCTTGAAAATGTTGACACAAAAGCCTGTAATCCAATTTTTTTACTGTATTCATATTCGGTAGCTTTGTTTGAGTGACTCCCGTGGGTATGTGCGAAGTTGTGAATTGAATTTTATGGTTTTAGCCGCAAACTCGCGAAATACGGACCGTCTGGGACCATTTAGAGTTTGTCTGCATTCAGGTTTTTTTGGTTTAGTGAATCCTTATTCAGATTATTTATGGAAAATATTGCGGAATTTTTACTATAATTATTACAAAAAATATCAGTATCGGATACATTGACCTATATGTTGTAACGGTTCTAAAAATATCTTCCGTTCATGGCAAATGGCACATACGCTAGCAGCCAAACTTAACGAATAAAAAAGTCACCACGTTGACATAAAGATCGTTGACAGAATAAAAGTGACTGACGTAATGTCAGATCGCTTTCACCTTTAAACGAAACAAATATCAACCCTCATTTAATAACAAAATAATATTAAAAACTGGGGTAATACGTAGCTTCTAGAAGCAAAATATGATATAAAGGCCTCCGGCCATAAACACGGCCTATTGCTGCCTCTACGTTTCCAAGTGGAAGTCGCAAAATTATATCTGAACCTAATCTAATTTCGAACCCCGAATTGCAGATAATCGGGTGAGTTTTTTTTGTTGAAGTGTTTAGGTTTTGTGTTTTAAAAGTGTAAAATATATTTCTTAGTAATTTTCTGTACCACATTCTTTCTTCGTCTTGTGTTATTAGCTCTTCAAGCATTATTCTGTATCTTGGATCCTTCCGATCAAAATTATGTTTGCAACGCCGGTACCACGCCGTGAGACTTATGGGCGCCTGTCCCGATCTGCCACTACCTTCGTGGAACTCACGCGGCTGGACCGAGCGGCTCTTATTGTGCCACTCCTGATGCGTAGCCTTTAACGCATTCCAGGGTTTTTCTCCCGGCATCGCAACCTTGCCCGTGCTCCACGCTGGCCATACTCTGGGTGCCTCCGAGTACTACTGACTCTCGCTGCCGCGACGCTGACCATACACCGGCTGCCCTCCGAGTGCTACTGACTCTCGCTGCCGCCACGCTGACCATACACCGGCTGCCCTCCGAGTGCTACTGACCCTCGCTCCCAGCACGCTGATCCTCGCCAGCCGCACACGCTGCCCAGCTGAGCTTACTACGTGCCACGAGCCGCGTCGAGCCACGCGGCGATCGGCGCCTACGCTCTTAAAGCTAAGTCTCCTAACAAGAGACCAACATATTTTCTCACCACCTTCCGAGCTCACGACCCTCAGTCTAACTCGCATGTAACTTCACCTTTTTCTTGATTAAATTTTAACTTATACTCTCATAGAATCTTTCTTTGAAGCGCCTGCCCACTGCTAGGTAGGACATAACCCAAGCATCACTTGGGGTACGTTTCAATGTACTTGATCGGATACTACATTTTATTAAACTTGATAATAATTTAATAGGTACTTGATACTGACAAATGCATAAGAGTGTGACGCCAAAATCCACTCAGAGGAAACAATTGAAAAAAACAACGGATATTTGCAAAGAACTTGGAACTTACCTTTTTGGGGATGAGTGAGATTTTGTGTTTGATCTTTTTGTATAACAGCCTGCCACAGATATATCTGTGCAGCCTGCCTATTTATTATCAACACAAAAAAAAAGAGTCGATTTTACTGCCAATGTGTCAAAATCAAAATAACACCGACAAACAGTACCGTGACCGGCAGTAAAACCGACTCGTATGCCGTGACGGTAAACGATATGACTCTCTCTTATGCAGTCATGTTTCACATCTGACAGGCGTCCCGTGACGGCCAAATTAAAAATAAATAAAAATTACTGTCATAATTTTTTTCCGTGTTTTGTTCGATCTTCTTCGACTTACTATAAAATATCAACATGAAAATTAACTGTATACCATTTAAAATGAAAATATTGAAAATTTGCCAAAAGAATCCGTCTGTTTCTGGCCGGTGAGCGCACCCCTAGATGTAAATGAAGCCCTAAAACACACAAGCAAAGCCTCTGATGGCAAAACCGCAGCAACCGAAATGAAATAGACAAGGGACAAAGTCATAGCACGCATTCACACGCATACATATTAAGCTGTACATACCTACTTTATGAAAATTTATGCAATATCAAGACCTTTATTGAGTGACAACGTTTTACTGGCAAGGTATTAAAATTTTACGATATTCCGTAGGTATGGCTTGAAACAAATAAAATGTTTTACGTTCTACTCACACTGACATAATAGTAAAAATGTGTGACGTCACAACTGTGCCCGCTTATGTGTGGAGCTTTTAGGTAGGTACTTCCTTAGGGTACTTCTAATACATTGTTGTTATCTTTCAATCGAGAAAAGCAAACCTTCTTCATAACTAATTCACCTTATAAATATTATATTTTTAACTCACCAGCGGTCCTTTTTTGTTGACGAACAAGAGAGCAATATGTGGCAATACAAAAAAAGTGTAACGACTCTAGGAGTTTTGGCGCCAACGCGGAAAAAACATGTCGGCTCGTTGGATTATTTTCCTAAACTTGTGTATTTTCGAGTGTTAATGTGTACTAAATGGTGAATTATTATTCATTAAGTGCTCGTAAACGTGCTCGAGTGTGGGCAAGTGATATAACGAGGTGAAACGTGTCTTTTCGTGTTGTTTCCAAAACTCCATAGGAGCCTCTTGTAAAGTCTTCACCACTTTACAGGGGCATGAGTTCGACTTGACCGTGACTTACTTAGCTTGACTCTGACTGTGACTATGACTTGTTTGACGCTAATAAGACAAAATGAACTGTTTAATATTACGAGTAAAGGACATTGAATCCACGCTCATGAAGATTTAAAAAAAAAAAAAAAAAAAAAGTAACGACTCTATTGACTGGGTAATAGAATTTTCGAGTTTTGGAGCCAACTTAAAAAAAACATGTCAGCTAATCTTGTCCTAAATATATATAAAAAATATTATAAAAAATAATAAAAAAATATTAAATATTAAGTGTTCGTGGACGTGCTCGAGTGCTGTAAAATTAAATAACTCAGTGAAACATAATATTTTCGTGATGTTTACATAACTCCGTAGAAGCCTCTTTGTAAAGCCTCCACCACTGTATAGTCATTCGTTTTATGTAACACCTGACAGTAAAAAAAAAAAAAATTGTAAAAGTTGACAAAAGGCACGGACCCAGGAGTCCGTGGAGAATCAAAATAAACAATAAAAATAAAAATAAATCCTCCACCACTTTACATGACTGTGACTTGACCGTGGCTTACTTTGCTTGACTCTGACTTGTTTGACGATATTTAATAAAACTTGATATTATTTTAATATTATCAAGTTTTAATATATTACTGGCAAATGCACAAGAAGTGCCACGCCACATCCTCACAGTTGAAAGAATAATAGACTTTTTTCTGTTGTTCTTTTTTTGTAGCTAGTTTGGCATCTTTGGTATATTTTTCACTGAAGACATCCAAAATTCTAAAAAAGCAATAATTTTTATATCCTTTGATAACGACTTATCATTATTTCATTCATATGAAAAATGTTCCAAACGCCTTCAAAGTATATAATTCCACGGGCTACGGGGTTTACCACCGTTTCATAGAGCACTAGCTACGCCCGCAGTTCTACCCACATGGACTCTCTAACTAAATCTTGATTAATAAACCGGCCAAGTGCGAGTCGGGCTCGCACACTGAGGATTCTGTACCACCACAAAATACAACGACATGTCTGTCGACAGACAGACAAACACAGACGAACGAACGGACGGTAGGACGGACGTCTGATAGACGGACAGACAGACAGACATCGTAGGGTTAGTAATAGGGACTCGTTTATACCCTTTGGGTACGGAACCCTAAAAAGTATAACTTATTAACCCCCAAAACAAAAAGGGGGGGTGTTATAAATTTAACGTATGTATCTGTGTGCCTGCCTGTGCTGTGGCATCGTACCTTCCAAGCGGCTAAACCGATATTGTCTTTAAAGGTGACATGATCGAGGGTGGGGTTCAAAAAAAATGTTTTTTGGGTTTCGTGCCTAAAGGGAAAAACGGGGCCCTATTACTAAGCCTACAATGTCAGTCTGTCCTACCTATTAACAGCTGTATTTTTTGAACCGTAATAAATAGACAGTTGAAATTTTCACAGAATATGTAATGTTTTAAAAGGCGGATTGACTAACAAATAATCAGTCAAAAAAAGTCAAAAAGTAAAAACGATAGTGTAAGAAAAAGTAGGTAAAGTAGGTAAGTAGTTTTTTTGCGTATTTTTGTATTAGCTCTAATGTAAAAACAGTAATACTTACAAGCGTCAAACTTAACATGATTAGAGTACTCACTCTACAATATAACTACAAATAATAAAAATGGGCAAGTGCGAGTCGGTGATAAGTTTATGTTCATTACCAAGATGTAACTGGTAATTTCGTTATTGAATTTTGTGGTGGAGTGCGCGAGCCCGACTCGCACTCGGTTGCTTTATTTGAAGACAACATCACAGTACATACTCAGATGCAATAACATATTCGATCTGATGATCCAAACAGTGGTCACATAACATGGTCAATCACATGGTATGTGCCTATGTAATTTTACTAAAAACTACTATTAAACAACAACTATTTCTATGCAAAGTAATCAACGTCGAACCGTGTAAAAGAGGAACAAACAAACATACACACTTCCATGTTAGTGTAATTCATGTGCTGCTGATAAAATATATAATAAACTACCCGTACAGATGAAGGATATAGAAAAAGAAAATAAATTTGACAAAACCCTAAAAAACATATTGCTAGCAAAATGTTATTATAAGACAAATCAATTATGGAATGAATCGATCCGCTCCGCACTATATTGCCATACCCAATCAGGATTATTATGTGTTACCTAATTTAAACATGCTACATAGCATCTGTATGTGAACTTCATAATAATTATGCAATAAATGATTGAGTATTGAGTATTGAAATAGCGAGAGAAAAGCCAAGTAAGACTTAAGAAAACACCAAAGTCTTAGTTGGCTTTTCTCTCGCCTTTTCCTTGTCTTAGATGGTTTCTCTCGCTTTTTTTCATGTCTTACTTGGCTTTGTCTTTGCTGATAAAAGAGAGAAAGAGAGAGCTATAGAAAATTAACTGACTGAAATAAAGATGCTTACGAGGTAGTGGTATCCCCCGAATAATCCACGGTGACTGCATTCCACACGCTACCTGCAGTAGAGATATCTCAGACGCGACTGGAATTAATTACTCGCTTTTACCGCAAGATGTCAGTCGTGAGTTATGGGCTGGTGGGACCCGGTATGAACTGGTTATTAACCAGCCAGTTCCTGTGATATGATATATCGGTGGCAGAATAATTCTGTGCCATTTGAGTGCTTGGCCAAAGGTTGCAAGGCCTTAATGTCAAAAATTACATAGAATCATTATACAGTATTATTAGGTATTAAGATTATACTTATGCTTAACTGATGATAGAACCAACGATATTTTGTGGATTAAAAGTAACTTTCAAACTTTCGCAATTTGAACACATGTTTTAAATGTTTATCGGGACTTATCGCTTATTTACCGGTGTAAGTACTAGGAAATTTACCGATACAGTCAGTGTTGTAGTGATGGCCTTGCGATTTTTCAAGATCAAGTGAGGGTAGAAGAACAAAACACCCGCTCTTCTCGCCGGACTCACCCGCAGTTTTCAGTCAGCTCGTGACCACGGCCATTGTAACATCATGGTCGAAACGTCCAGCGAAAGGTACCTATTTTTTACCTAAATAAGGTGATAAAAATTTACATGATTGATTGTTCTTAAAAAATTTAATCATGCAAATCAAAATTATTAATTCAAGAAATGTGCAGTGCATCCATGTTATTACTGGCTCTAACTTTAAAACTGAATGTTGTATACACATTTACAAGCGTCTTGGTACCTACTTAGTTCCTTCCATTTCCGTCTAATATGCTAAGGTTGTGTACATACTTACATTGTTATTGTTTTATAACACATACTCGCATACATGTTGGTACATAAGTTTTATATAAAAAAAAATTATTAACTGAAAAAATTGTTTTAAATTAGTTAATTAATTCGTTTACTGAATAATGTTATCAACAGTGCATTTTTTAGAATAGACTTGTGTTTGACCACCACTTCGCCTGATGTTAAGCGATGATGTGGTCTACGATAGAGCACGTTTGTCAAGAAGAAACCGATTCACTCGCGATTTGGAGACACCCAGATTATAACTATCGGAGAATCAAAGCGCTTCGTACAGGTTTTCGGAATATCAACCATAAAAGGGTGTCGATTTTTTGTGCATAACAACCGCCAGTTACTGTTGTATGTGTAATTACTGTTGTGAACAATAAATAGTTTTTATATGTATCAATTATTTTCCATCCGCTGCTAGGCTTAGGTATCCTTTTCAGTGCGCCATCTTTTTCAATTCTAGGCCAGTCTCGTCCACTGCGAGCTGGACGTCTACCCAGTTTTGAATCAATGAAGATGAAAATTCAACTTTATCTTTAGAAGATTTTTAGAAAGAATTGCAATATAAAAGTTGCGGTGAACGTTTGCGACGGATTAAAATCAAAATTCCAAGTGCAAAATAAAATTATGCTAAATCCACTTCAAGCCGATAAGATAACTAAACCCCACGGTCCGCAAGACGGAGCAAACGAACGTGTCCAGAATCCACGGATACTTTATTAATTTAGTTTGTAAGCATTCTAACTTGGAACAGTGGCCTGAAACCTAGGATTTAATAAAGTCGCTTCTAAAATCTATTGCGGTTTTCATGAACAACTTTACGTCAAAACTTGCAAGTCTGTGTATGACTTTGATCATAATATAGTTTGGACTTACCTAAATCTCGAGCTAGTACCGAAAAAAATCAGCCTAAAACAGATAGGGGCGAGGTAAACACGGCCACATACTGATATAATATTACATACACCACATACTGATATTAGTCTTATAGCTAAAATGATCATGATGAATTCACCTTACAGTACATCTCTACATAGTATGAAATAAAGTCGCTTTCCGCGTCTGTCTGTCTGTACATCCGCTAACTCTTCCTAAAACACGCAACGGATTTTGATGCGGTTTTCACCATCACATAGATAATTTATCACGGAAGATTTGTATATATTTATATAATAAAAACTTACACCCGTGCGAAGCCGGGACGGGTCGCTAGTTTATTACAGCTCCGTAAGTACGTTTTGTTCAGTATTTACCTACTAACATACAGTGCCTAAGTACATACTGCAAATAACAGTTTTTTACAGATTACTGTTACTAAATTAGAAAATTACTTCTATGTGATCTTATAAATGCTATTACGGAAGCTTGTCTACTAAAGACTACGGTATATGTAAAGCAAACTCTGCTCTGTTTAAACTTGCTCCGATTCGACGTACAGGCATCTTTAGTAAGTAATCTCACAGATCCAACGCAAATAGTAGATTATTTACCAAGGGATGAAAGTAATATCTTATAAGATGAAAACACTCGAAACACTGATTTAAGTTTGTTCACTGTAGTTATAATTATGATCATTTCCGGGATATTTACCGTGATTATATTGGGGACTCCCTGATATTTCTCTTCATCATCATCATCATCATTTCAGCCGTAGGACGTCCACTGCTGGACATAGGCCTCCCCCATCGATCTCCAAAAGGGCCGGTTGGAAGCGGCCTGCATCCAGCGTTTCCCTGCGGTCTCTTTTAGGTCGTCTGTCCATTTTGTGTGTGGTCTCTTAAATGATTATAATACTACTATACTATAATATAACTGTAGAAAAAGCTTGAAATATAGGCGCACGAGCAAAGAAATGGTGCATAATATTTCGAGTGATTTCTACTCGTAGACATCTCGTCTGAAATATACGTCTCATGAGTTAAATTTTCGAATGTAAGTAAAATAATAATGCATTAAAAAACTTTTGTTAATAAAGGCACTTGCCTACCCAAAAAAAAAAACATTATTTTACTTGACTTTGAATAAATACACAAATCGTGTGAAGCCAAAGTTTAAAAAGCGTTGTTTGGTGGCGGTGACTAGAATTCTGGCACATGCTTTTGCTATATAGCGGTTATTTATTATCTTTGCCATAAACTAAGACTAAGAGTTGTCATATAGTAATGCTGTCAGCATTCTAGCCACTTTTAATCCTTCCACAAAGGGGCTTTTAGATTAGTTTGTTTTAGTAATTTTTAAACTTTCGCGATTTGAACACATTTTTTAAATGTTAATCGGGACTTATCACGTATTATTTAATTTAGGTAAAAAATATGTACCTTTCGCTCGACGTTTCGACCATGTAACAATGGCCGTGGTCACGAGCTCGTGTCAGCTCGTGACCACGGTCATCCACGGCCATTGTAACATGGTCGAAACGTCGAGCGAAAGGTACATATATTTTACCTAAATTAAATAATGCGTGATAAGTCCCGATTAACATTTAAAATATAGTTTGTTTTCTTTTTATATAAATTTTAAGCAGATTTAGGTTTTTATTTTAGTTCGTTATTATTCTTATTGCTATGAATTATCTTCTTATTGTTATTTCTTGTGTATTGTGTTGTTGTTTATCTTTGATTAAATTAAAACGCGCGATAATTTGTTATAGTGTATTATATCCAAAATCTCTTTAGGTCATTTCCTCGCTCCGATTCAATGGACAGGCGCTCTAAGTAAGTAATCTAACAGGACCTCTGGGTCCATCGCCAAAATAACTTTGCGACGATCGCTACATATCAAGATTTGGGTCCCAGATAGCACTGCCACTTACAATACATCAAACAGAATGGAACAAAGGGAAGAATCAATTTACCGTAATTGCATCACTTTTCACAGTCCCGCCCATTAACGTAGCCTTTTTTAATCCAGTTTTTTCCGGCTAAGACCGGATATTGGTGTGGAAGTAACGGTCTACTTACGGGAATCTATTGAATGCCCTCCGGACACTAACTACTACTTTCCAACTTCGTAACCCGTTTACCCGGTTTTAATAGATCGAAGATGCGTTTAAGGCCAATTTATTTAGTGTATCCGATGTTCCGTAATCGGAGATAGTGGTTCGTGAGTTTATCGGTGGGAAGTTATAACACTTAAGTGTACTGATAGCGTTATTTACGGCACATTTTGCACGGAGCGGAAAATTGTCATTGGTGTTCGTTGCGAGGACAATTTGCTACTTTATCTACCGAATAAAGAATGTTATTTTGTCTTGGATACTCTATGGGGTACGCATTATGAGAATGTTTTATTAGACCGCCACCTTGGCTGATGTTAAGTGATGATGCGGTCTAAGATGGAGCACGCTTGCCTAGAAGAACATTCTATTTGAAGACAACTGGGTGTAACTATCGGGAAACATCCATTTACGCAGCGTATTCCACAGACAGCAGTTCACATAACAAAAGTGGAATGAAAGCACTTCGTACGGGTTTTAGGAATCGCAACCATGAAGCGGTGTTGATTTTTCGTGCCTACTCTGGCAGTCCGATAGAAAAATGGGCAGGAGGGAGTTAGATCATGCATATCCAATGCACACTCCGAAATGTATCCGATAAAACACTGATAGACTAGCAACTTTGCACCGATGCTCAAGACTAAGAAGCTTAGTCTGAACTAGGGATTCGTTGCCGATGAGTCTCTCAATAGTCTCCAACACCACAAGCTGGTGCTTAGCTGAACCATCCCAAAGATGAGAACAGTACTCCATGCACGACCGAACCTGTGCTTGGTACACTGATAGCAACGTGAAGTACCGATATGACACCTTCGATATGATACCCAGCTTTTTGGCAGCCAATTGAGCCTTGTCTATACTAATATTATAAAGAGGAAAGATTTGATTGTTTGTTTGTTTGTTTGTTTGCATTGAATAGGCTCCGAAACTACTGAACCGATTTAAAAATTCTTTCACTGTTGGGAAGCTACACTATCTCCGGTTAACATAGGCTTTTTTATATTTTCAAAAAAAAATAGGGATCCTTACTAAAACTCCAATAATGTACACCCAAGGTGTAAAAAATAAGATTTACAATTTTGACTTTGCGTGTTTGACAGTTTTAAGACAGGACGACGTCTGTCAGGTCTGCTAGTTTTCAATATAGAAGCTAAAGTTGAGGGTAGATGTCAAAGCAATGCCTATTTAAATGATACTTCTGCAAACCATCCGTCCGTCAGTCCGTTCCTCAACCCTATTTCTAAATTCATGGTCCTCGTAACCATTTGATGCGCCTAATATTTGATACAGCTGCCGTCTGATACGGTGAGATGGGTTCAGAGCCATGTAGGATTGCTTAGTACTAAGAATAATCCTTTGGAAGTGTAATTAAAAAAATTAAATTAGGAAGGGATGAAGAAATTGGCACTGTTTTCTCTTACCTTCCTAACAATAATATGTCAAAAACAAAAAAAAAACTGACTTTAGGGTTAGTGGGTAAAATTCAATAAACAGAATACATGCCCTAATTTTCCACCCTTAGAGCTAGCTTTTTTAATGTGGCTTGCGACCACGCAAGCCACATTACATCCCCCTCTCACTCGTTTACTCTCACTCCCTCTACCGTTGGCGTAGGTTGAGTCAGCTAGCAATAATAGTGTATAGCATCGCTAAGTCGCTAAGCTTTTGTGTAAATCGTAGGTGTGCGCAACTGTCTGTGGCCAGCTTGATATTCACGTAGATAATGGTGTCAATTCTGTTGTACCATTATCTAAACTAAACTAAATTTGATAGCTCTAAAATTGTTGCCATCTTTCTCTCACAATATATTAAAATGAAAAGAGAGGCAGATAATTTTTGTCCTTATAGATTGATTTAGTTTAGTGAGTGGTATGACAGAATAGACGCCAGTATCTAATAATAATTATAGCACCACGGCAACCAGGGGGCCCAACAAGTAAAACTCAATATAATTATATAGTAAGTTAAAAACGGAAAGCTTTGTTGAAGTTTCATCTATGAAGAGTAGTTGGAAATCCACTAGAAATTATGATCAAAAATTAATTACAGCAACAGCCGGCACATTTGCTTGAGGGCTTCCTAATTAAGATTTACTAAGGGCTAAAATCAGTGGTCCGTGATCGTTTTCGTGGTTTAGGCCTTACAATCCGCTTTGGCAGTAAAAGGGATTTATTTTCTGACAAACTGCTAACTTCCGCACGGACCATTAGCGATGGTCTGGTAAAGGCACGTCTACTGAGACTAAACATTGACACTTGGTGTCAATTCTGTTGTACCATTCTCTAAACCAAACTAATTTGACAGAACTAAAATTATCGGCGACTCTTTTTAATTTAATACGTCAGAAAAAGATGGCAACAATTTTAGAGCTGTCAAATTTTGTTTAGTGCAAAGAATGATACAACAGAATCGACACTAATTCTATTGGGTTTTCTTCGTCTTAATAGTTAGCGTGCTTAATTAAAAATTTAATAAAACTAATGATACATAATTGCTGAAACTGTCTAGACTAGAACGTCCTTTTTGATGTACGCATTGAATTGTAATGGGGAGGTTTATGTCCAGCAGTGGCCGTCCTATGGCTGAAATGATGATTGACTTGTTATGTTTTCGTAAAGACCGGGCCAGTGGGACTTTTTCAATGGTACTCACTCAGCACAGCAGTGAGTAGTTTATTCCACGGTAGTTCGTATTGTTCTATGTACTAGTAGTAATTTGATGATCAAATTGTTGGGTTTTTTTTTCCTATTTGTTATACTGGCTAGTCGAATATTTTGGACGCGCAAATTTTATTCTAGACTAGCTGAGCCCCACGGTTTCACCCGCGTAGTGATGAAAAATGGTGATGGTGATGATGATGATGAAAAGTATCGTATGTTACTCTCCGACCCTTGAACTATACCCATGCAAAAAATCAGGTCGATCCGTTGCTCTGTTGCTGCGTGAAAGAGAAACAAACAAACCAACACACTTTCACATTTATAATATTAGTATGATAGAGCTACTGGTAGTAAAGTACAGTGAAAACTAAAATGTCAGCACATGGTATTTGTATATTGCTCACCAGTGTGAAGTCATTCGCACTTTGAATTCGTTGGTGAGCGGTTGTCGTCTGAATGTCGTCATCGTTTTCTACTTGAACGCGACGAATTCAGTAGTAATTTCGGCCGATAGTGCAATTTTCAATTACTAGACGTACTATGACGCAAATATTTGCATGAGCATATCCTTACTTTTAGATCTTTGAACCTACGCGTCCTTTTAACTTCTATCAAACTGCGCCACTACGTTGTTCCACATATATAATCTCTGAGTAATTACAAACAAAGCCGTTCAATGACACTGTTTGTATAAATCCAGGTTTACTTGCGGTGCTGTGTTTACCTGCAGAATAACCAACAACTTATTAATTCGTTGATTAAACATTACCGATAAAACCCTACAAAATTCTAGATTTTCAAATAAACAATTACCTATATTCATGAAAACCAACTTTTTAATATCGTTGGCACTGAAATCGATTCTTCAGTACCATTATCTAAACTAAACTAACATTGGATAGCTCTAAAATTATTGCCATCTTACTCTAACATATTGAAAAAAAAAAAACGGACTGAATTGAGAACCTGAAGTCGATTAAAAAAAGACCAAAACAGATAATGTATCTTTCTTCCCAAAAGAATTGATTAATTGATTTGATTGATTTTTGAGACCTAGATAGAACACTTTATTGTTTTAACTTTTATTTCTGGTGCGCACAAATATAGGATTAAAAACGTTTTGCTACAAGCAATCGCTTATAGGCTAGAATAGGTCTAGCTCTCTGGGAGATGTCCCGCAATGACGTCACTGTCCAGTTGCCACTTTATTGTAACTAACACAGATACTGGGAAACTTTTTTTTTTATAATCTATTAAATAAAATACAAAAAGTATTTCAATTGTTATTTGGTTTGTCCGCTCAAGCAAGTTAAGCACGAATTGAATGTATTAAACACAATTTTATCAAAACCACATTGATTTATTGCATTCCCACAGGTGGTATATGGATATTGGGGAGTTATAATTTCACGCTACTGTTAACACAGAAAATCATAGTGAGTCCGCCATTGTTTCGTGTGTCGTCATCTATCTCGAACTTATTGTAAATTACTTATTCTGCTCTTGCTTATGCACGTGTACGTGTATCCATAACATTGATAACATCATTGCGGGACGCCCACGTGACATTTTTTCTCGGAGCGCTATACCTGGAGGAGTATATTGTTATACCATGACCGTGACCTACTTTGGTTGACTCTGACTGACACTTGTTCGATGATATTAAATACTGTTTAAACTTGTTTAATATTATGACAGAAGTCTTTGTATCCATGGTCATGAACCAAATGAACAAAAAAAGCAGATTAGGGAAGAGAGGGATGTTCTGACTTGTGTTACAAGACACGAAACAAAAAGCAAACACAGTTTCTTATAAGTTGTGCATGGTCCTTTTCACATTTTCGCCTTGATATAGTGTTCTCAATCGAACTTATGGGATATGGGGTTCGGACTATGGGGACCATAACTTGGAGCAATTTATCGTTTGACCGAACGAGTCTGCAAGTGTTCAATCTCTAGAGATAACACCGTTCATAGTTATGTGGGGTTCTTACCCCGTAGGCTTCTTTCTTCTGAAATTAGTTTCTGAGTCAGAAAAGATCGTTGTAAGAGTACCTACTTTAAACAGTTTTGGGTTCGTTTTTGTTTAGTTAGTTAGTTAGTATTTAGGTTCGTAGTTAGTTAGGTGCTTATTATTAGCCAAAAAAAAATAGTCTTTATAAAAATATAAAAACGAGGAACGAACGATGACGAGGGGTTACTATAAAGTAGATGCATTCCTTAAGGAGAAATAGAAAAATATGTAATATAATCAAATATCGATTAACATGAAAATTGTTTGAAAACATCTGCAATGTTATTTTTAAGTTAATGTCCAATCGTTTTTTAATCCCTTTCCAGTAATTTTTTTAACCTTAAGAATTCCCCTATAAAATTTGTGTGCGAGATAACTATAGCGCGGAGCGGACTTTATATTGACCCAACAAAAAATGGGGCCGTAGCCAAGTTTAAAAAAAACTGACAAAAAAAAACATTTTTATTACAGAAACTAACGTGGTTTTCAGACATAATATTTATATTACACGGGAATTACTCACGTAAATCGGAGTCGGAGTGACCGGCTTAATCTTACATGAGTAATTCCCGTGTAATATAAAAAAATAAAAAAACATGTTTTTTAATGACTTACCAATCATAGAGAAAAATAATGGATATTGCTATACTAAGAGGGACCCTATTACTCATGGTATAATAATACACTCCGCCAGGTATAGCCCTCCGAGAAAAAATGTCACGTGGGCGTCCCGCAATGATGTCATCAATGTCATGGATACTCGTACACGTGCATAAGCAAGAGCAAAATAAGTAATTTACAACAAGTTCGAGAGAGATGACGATACACGAAACAATGGCGGACTCTCTATAATTTTCTGTGTCAGTAGCGTGAAATTATAACTCCCCAATATCCGTATATTACCTGTGGGAATCCAATAAATCAATGTAGTTTTGATAAAATTGTGTTTAATATATTCAACTCGTGCTTTACTTGCTTGAGCGGACAAAGCAGATGACAATTGAAATGCTTTCTGTAGTTTATTTAATAGATTATTAAAAATACTGTTTCCCAGTATCTGTGTTTGTTACAATAAAGAAGCAACTGGACAGTGACGTCATTGCGGTACAACTCGCAGAGGGCGGGTCTAAAGGGTCGGCAACGTATTTGTGATGCCTCTGGTGTTACAAGTATCCATAGGCGACGGTGGCTGCTTACCATCAGGCAGCTCGTCTGCTTGTTTGCCACCAATGGCATAAAAAAAAAAGGCTAGACCTTGTTTTCTTGGATCATGATTTAAATTACACGGGAATTACTCACGTAAGTCGGAGTCGGAGTGACCGGCTTAATCTTACATGAGTAATTCCCGTGTAATATAAATAAATAAAAAAACAAGTTTTTTAATGACTTACCAATCATAGAGATAAATAATGGATATTGCTATACCATGAGAGTATTCAGATTTTTGAAACAACAAATTTGGATATTGTGAAAAGGAATATGAAAAGAGTAATGATATTTATTTCCGTACCCAAAGAGTAAAAACGGGACCCTATTACTAAGCCTACGATGTCTCTCTGTCTGTCTGTCCGTCTGTCCTACTTATTAACGGCTATATCTTTCGAACCGTATAATAGATGATGGTACGGCACCCTCAGTGCGCGAGCTCGACTCGCGCTTGGCCGGTTTTATTGCCTATACAATATACAATATATTAATTATAATTTTTTGCTTATATTATTATATCTGTCAACAGTAATGAATGACTGTGAAGAAAGCTCCAGAAGTGAAATAAGGAAAGCAGATGGTGTTGATAGTTTATTTCAGACAATTTCAGTGTAAACCAGCCTTAATATTCCACCCCCAAAAATAACAGCCCCGGGTAACTTATTGAAAACCGATGTTCCAGGTAGCGCGTAAGCACTTCATGGCTTATCACCTCAATTTTAAAGTCAAATTCCAAATCCCTCGGGTATTCGCCGTCCGGTTCAAGGAGTTTATCCTCAATAACCAGATATTGTCTCTCTTTTGCTCCTGAAGATTTTTGGATCTAGACGAAAGAGATAGAGATACAGAAAATAAGTTTAGTTTATTATGCTAATGTTTCGCCTTAGGGTCTACGGGTCTCAGGGTTAAGGTTCCGAGTTGTTTACATCTACTTTCATGATATTTATCGCCAAAACAAGACAGGCATTTTATTGATAGATTACTGGACGTCGGACGTGACATTTGTAACAAAATTACAATTCTTATTAGACTCATTTTGTTTTAAGTACAGAAAAGTTTTTTTTGTTCATAGGTTTTTTTTTGTTTAAATTAGAACGGCTCCCTAGGCATTTTTGTAAGGTTGTAGCCAGTTGCCGATAACGATGACGATAAACGAAACGTCAATCATTCGAAATCAGTTAGCAAATGAGTTCGCCGCGTTGATCTAAATAAGAATGTTCAATCAAGGTTCACTCATAATGCCTGGTAACAGATTTTCCTTCTCATTTTCGTTCTATTTACTTCTGGTTTCCAGCTTGCCTAGATTAGTAATAGCAAATGTTGTATCAAAAACAAACAAAAACTTATTGTCTATTGTTTTTAAGTTTATTGAAATATTTTTTAATGAGGCTTAATATCGGCTAATTTAGAGAGTTATTGATAATAACGACCTCTCGGACTCCTTAGATTATAATTAAAAAAATATATTTTTAGAGTTTTTTAGGTATAAGCAGTGGCGGATTTACACATTTGCCGCCAGTAGGCTATTCAAATTTTGCCGCCCCTACCGACCTCTACAATTGGATACCCTAGTTCATAATCATATTAATTACAATTTTTTGTCACAGATATTGTATCTACCTATATGATTTGTGCGCTATCGTCCTAATGACAGCACCTTTTTCTCGTAATTAAGTAGTATGATTGTATACCGCATTGGGCCGATTGGCCCAATTTAATTTGATTGGGTCAATTGGGCCGACACACTTAGCGAACGTTCCCGCGCCGAAGAGAAATCCTTCATTGATTACGGACGTTGTAAAAATAATAATTATGTATATTACATGTTGAAATGTTTGTGACCTCATAAAATTTAGGTAGTTATATAAATCTTTTATTATCAGTAAGAAAAAAAAAGGTATAATTGGCCTCCAATTTGCTGCCTCTAAAATCTGCCGCCCTAGGTTCCAGCCTACTCAGCTTGCTGGTAAATCCGCCACTGGGTATAAGAGTACATACCTAAGGTACATACCTACGCTTCGCCCGGGTCCTTAGACTTCCTTTTTAATTAAAACGGTGCGTAAAATTATTTCTATTTAAAGATCTACAAAATGTTGTTATGGTATCTAAGAAAAAACAATTTCTTCAATATTCAACAATTTGTTTAAACTTCAAAATTTTCTTGTGACACTGGCGGCACTGAACTGTTATGGGCAATCATGACGCTTACCATCGTGCTAGTGCCTTGTTCTTCTTATCTCTTAGCTGGTTAAAACCATTCTTGAAGGCCTAAAGCTCAATTTTTCACCCAACTTTGACTCGTTACTTGTAAAAACAAAATAGATATATTATTCAAATTTTGGCGCGTCAAAGTTGTGTTCAAATATTAGGCACTGATTTGCCTGCTTTAGAGTTTTTGCAAGCTCTCTGTTTTACTGCTTATGGTACACTATTCCAAAAAACTCTCAGAAAAAAAACGTATATAACATTTAAGTACTTTTTAGTATGTTTTGTACAGAAAAGCTTTGCTCATAAAGTTCACTTTCACCTAAGAGTAGACGCCGTAGGCACGTGTATGGAGCTAAAAGCCAAATCCAGGCTTTATGCTTCTCTTCAAACATATTTGAGCCAACACGCCGGCATAATGGATAATTCACTTTTCCTTGTTTGCTGAGGTTTTTACTACCCGGCTCAGTAAAGCAAAAAAGAAAACTCTAAACGCAACACAATGGCGTCGAGATACGGAAACTGAGTCCATAACGACACGAGAAATTACTCTCAAATATTCTTCACAGATTTTTATGTTAACAAGTTTCATTTTCAACCTTATGGCATTCAAAATAAAGAGAGACAAACACACACGGTATAAGCAACCTTTATTTGATAGAATGAAACGCTCACGAGAAAAATAAATTGTTTTTATGATATCATTAACTTCCATTTATTGTCGCTTGCTTAAACACATTTTACGGTTTGTTGGGAAAAATAATGAGGTTTTTTTAAGTGATTTCATACCTGGGAATGTTGTCTTAGTATTTTTTGTGAAGTGATCAAAAGATTTGTGAAAATGAGACTAGCCCCCATTTTTATTGACGCCTTTTCTCATCCTCACCCTTAAGATTTCCTTAATGTCGTGTTTTGTTATTTTTACTCAAAAAAATAAGGTAACCTTACGGTTCCTACCTAATACCTCAATAAAGAATGTCTACAGATCTTATGACATCGTAATCTCTATTTGTCCTCATTTAAGGTGAACTGAAGGAATCTGAAGGACTCGGGTATATCCTTAAATACAACACCCCTCTCTAAGAGGGAGGCCTTTATTCAGCAGTGGAATTAACTGGCCGAAGATGAGGTTTTTTTTAATATGATGTGAAAGAACCTTGAAATACAACTATCAATGCCAAACATGTCCCTCATGGAACAATGGATTTGTTCATAAATATTTCAGGTAGCTGCGTTAATAAATAATTATTAATGATGAATTTGACATATTGAAATACTGACATAATATATTGTAGTACATTTTTGCTAATAATATTTTTAACTGAATAAGTTATTATTTAATTTGACTTGCACATAATAATATTATTAAAATATAACAGGTATTTATTTACACGAAAAATATTTAAAATATAATGTTTATATACATCGTTGTAGAAAGTGTACTGGAGAAGTTTGACTTGTAACTATGGAGTTATTAATAAAGAATTGTATTGTAATGCATGTCCTCCCGGATTGGAGGACCAACAAAGGAACCTTAGCAAAGTGATAACCCAAGGTGAGGATTCGAGGTACCTTTATTGCGTTTATAAATACGGCAGTAGACGATCGCCGAGAAATTTCTACGAAAACTGATTTGTTAGGATCAAGTGCGTAGGACTTTACTCTGACTTTTCATTGTCATGATGTTATTATTACAGTACAGAATGTAATTTTCTTGTTAAAATAGAATATAAGCTTTATACCTACGCCTCTATGCTTCGATGCAATATAGATGGAAAATCACAAAGAGTTCACACATCGAAACAAATACCTATGCCTTATTGCCTATGCTATTGTCATACGAAAGTGTTGTTTGCTGGTTTGTTTGTTTTTCCTCTTTCATGCAGCAACATGCAGCAATGAGTGAATCGGTTTCTTCTAGGCAAGCATGCTCCACCGTAGACAGCATCATCACTTTAAATCAGACGAGCTGGCGGTCAAACGCAAGCCTATTATAAAAATATAAAATGAATTAATCGACATAATTTTTTATAGAGGTTAGTGGGCTGGAGTAGTGACATCAATTAGAATACTTTCTTTTTATTACAAGCTTTTTTAACTTGCCTTGTTAGTATGTGTCAAATTTTGCAACATAATTTTTAAAAAGCTGTCTGCAACCGATTGACCTGCAATTCTGCATACATGCTTAATTTGGATTGAAATTCATGGTTAGGTAAGAGACGTCATTCTAAATTCAATATGGCGGACTCCAAAGATGGCGGACTATTTATTTTTTTATGCAACCCCATGATGTGGGTATCAAATGTAAGGGTTTGCTGAGAGAAATACGAAAAATAAAATGACGTCAAACTAAATTCAAGATGGCACACGCCAAAAAGTTTTATGCATAAATATATATGACTAGCTGACCTGACAGACGTTGTCCTGTCTTAGAACTGTCAAACTCGCAAAGTTAAAATTGTAAATCTAATTTTTTTACACCTTGTGGAGTTTTAGTAAGGATCCCTGTTTTTTTGAAAATATATTATAGCCTATGTTACCCGGGGATAGTGTAGCTTCCCAACAGTGAAAGAATTTTTAAATCGGTTCAGTAGTTTTGGAGCCTATTCAATGCAAACAAACAAACAATCAAATCTTTCCTCTTTATAATATTAGTATAGATAATGCGCGATGAGTCCCGATAGACATTAAAAACATGTGTTGAAATCGTGAAAGTCTAAGGGTTATTTTTTTAACAAACTTAATAGAAACAGCAGTGCAAGTACCGTTCTTTTATCGGTCCTCAAATTGACAGTTGAGATCGTCAAATTCGTTAAAATGCCATTAGATCAGTACTCGCTATGATCAATTCTGTGGCATTTTATCGAATTTGACGACCGATAAAGAACGGTACTTGCACTGCAGAAGTATATAAAAGGTCCTCGCGGATAGAAATTGTATAGTAACAAATCTTGTGTTAACACTGCGTAGGTCTATATCAATACTAAACTCAGAGACTAAACTATATCAATCAGGTCATCAGCGTTTGTATCGAGATTGAGTAATCCAAACATTTGCGTAAATTTATATCACGTACTAAAATACAAATATAACAACTATGTCCGAGAGACCACAGAGAAGGGCATCGCGAGCGGGAAATTGAATGCCATTGAATGCCATAACCGATTTGAGTGAACGTCATAAAATATAACCGAATGTCGGTGCTAAATATATTTCGGCGGGAAACGGATATACGGAATAGATTTGCTCGATTTATTTGTATTTACAGAGCTCTGTACTGTCCGGTTCAATTTAAGACAGAGGTTGTCAATGGTCGGATGTGAGTTGTTTCCCTGTATTGTGTGTACATAATCGATTATTTTGTAGTTATCGATTTTTAGGAACTAGAAATTGTACCTTGAAATAGTTATATACCAAAACTTTCTAGATACATCTACGTGAGATGTGACGTGAGTTAATTGTTTTCAATGAAAACATTAACTTTTTTAAATTGTCTTAGTAAACAGTGCTTGATATTTCCGAGCATGGGTAATTAGGAACCAGAATATTCTCAAAATACAGGATAACACAGAACGCACACTAACCTCAATGGGGTAATTGTAGTCATCATTACATACTTTTATTAAGACTCAAATATTTTGTTGAGTATAAACAACATATTTCTATACTATGGCTCAGCAGAGTACCTGAGGGTCGTACACATTGTTAAAGTTGTTTATAATGACACAATGACTTTCTTTCGGCTTAGAACCACCTTTCCGAGTACCTAGTATTGCGTACCCTTCATGAGTTACAGTTACAATAAAATTATGTTTTATATCAAGTGGAAAATATAATGGCCTGGCGGTATGACACTTGTTCCCTGGAGGTTGGGGTGGCCCCTTGTATGGGACGCAACTTGTGTCGATACTTTGGCGCCGTCACATCTTCCTGAGACACAAGGTAGGGCTGGTGTGGCTGCAAATTCGGCAGGGCAGCACAAGCGACGCAAATATGCTAACCTCGACAGTGGTTACATATTTGAGGCGTTAAGGGTCCAGACATTGAGGCCTTGGGAACGGAAACTCATCTCATTAAAAAAAATCTTTCAGAGCGCCTGGTTAATGCGACGCGTGACCAAAATTCCGGCGTGTTTATGGCTCAACGCAAAAGCATTCAGCGTGGTAATGCTACGGAACCCTAAAAATGTTTACTTTTCGTGTATTATTGCCGAGTCAAAAAGTGTGAAGATTAGGTACTAGTCCCCTTATTAATAAACGTGGAGTAGTCTTGGAATAGTTACGCCTTGTTTTGTCTTCTTCTCTCTTTCACATTTTGAACTCGATCGAAAAAGACAAAAGACGGAGTAACTAATCCAAGGCTACTCCACGTTTATTAATAGAGGGGTAGCCTTACTTAAAACCATTACTTAAGTCAATCAATGCTCAAAATTGCTTTGTAAAGCATTTTCTCGTGTGACAATATCCTTCAGCGAAAAGTAGACAGAAATGTTTAGCATCGTTTTACTTAAATATCGTTTTAAGTAAGCCCATAAGCTACCAACTTAAGATCTGTTTAACGTAGCTTAGGATTTTACAACATGAAGTATTTCAATCCTACTAAATAAATGATAATATTTATAAAAACTTTTTCAAACTTTATTACATTTTACAAACAAAAGCACTTTCAAATATAGTTTAGAAATGTTTAAAGCATTCTATTTGAAATTAGACGTATGTTTGAAACAACTCTCGAACTCAATACCGCAGGCATTATCGGCCTTTCTCTACTTTCTGTTAACGTTAAAATTTCCAAACTTTACAAACGATGCGCTCTACTTTCGTACAGTTCGTGTTGCGAACTCTATTTTAGGCTTTACAGTTTTTGTTTGAGTGGTTTCGAGCTCTCTACGAAACCGACATTGGATTTTCGTAGTTTATTTTGTGTAGAGTTAAGAGTGACATTTGAAAGTTGAGCCTGGTGTGGATTTATTGGGCTGTATAATTAAAAAAAACATTGATAATAGCAGGATCCAGAAGGAAAATATTTATAGTTATCTTGAAAGACTTTCACCGTGTTTTATAATATTCTACTATATGAACTAAACAAAATACAAGCTAACACTAACACTACAAATACAATTAGACTGCCCATAGACCGTTGAAGTTCTAAACACAATTCAAATGCTCAAGCCCACTATCAGTTGGCAGCGTACTCAGCGTACATAGCGGTGGCATTACCACGCTAAAAATAGCAATGCTTAAAATGATTGATAGCTGTATGAATGAATAAAAACAAGAAATATTCGATTTATAAAAGTTTTGAACCAAACTTATTTTCATCCTTAAAAATCTAATCGAATACTTTTTTAATTAATTTTTTTATTCTCAAATTCTTGTTTGAATCAAATTTAAATAGTTATTTGTAAATTTGTAATGTTATTTTTAGATTTCACATAAGTACATTCAATCATTTAATATATTCAAAAAATTTGAATTGCGCGAGTGAGATATAATACGCACTAAACATAACCATCTTATTAAATGCCATTACATTACATTCTTGATCGAAGACCATTACCATTATATTTTTACATTAAAAACCCCAAAATCTCAGAAGCGTCTGCAATTTTGACAGAACTTCGCGATTAGATAACGACGAATGGTGTTAAATCCGATTGAAAAGTTTCCACTCACAGCCGTGAAAGATTAGAGAGTGCCGCGACCAGGGAATATTAGAGAAATATGAATAGACCGTTCCCAAACATGCAGCAATATAAAATTGTCTTATTTGACAAATTGTTGTCTTTCGACATATTTTCACTAGTCAGAGAAGTTAAAAGAAGTTTTTGTTAAAAAAACATTGACGTTACCACATTTCAATCATGAATTTAAAGTGGTAAAGTAGACCTTATTTTTTTACAACTTAGATCAAACAGAACTTACACAACACATTTTTGTGGCCATGTTTTAAAACTATTGTTTAGTTTACTGTATTTCCTTGATTACGGAAAACTAATAGTATTTTAGTGTGTTCTAATCAACGCGTTCATCAACATCATTTCAGCCATAGGACGTCCACTGCTGGACATAGGCCTCCCCCATCGATCTCCAAAAGGGCCGGTTGGAAGCGGGCAGCATCCAGCGTTTCCCTGCGGTCTCTTTTAGGTCGTCTGTCTATCTTGTGGGTGGACATCCTACTCTGCGCTTACTGGTTCGTGGTCTCCGTTCAAGCACCTTTCGGCCCCATTGTTCTGCGTGCTATGTGGCCTGCCTACTGCCACTTCAACTTGATAACCCGTCAACAATACGTTGCGTAATTAACAAGTTACGAAATTTGCCGTGCTTTCAGCTCATACTTGTAGCGACACTTAGACTTTACGTATGGCTATTCCGACGTCTCCGTATATTCTGTGACCACGATCTTCGAGTTTTAAGTGAGTGAACAAAGAACAAACTCGGAGACGAAGTGTTCGTTGGGTAAGTACAGCAGTAGCGGCTATGTCTCGGTACAGCAGCTGTTGTTTGAGGGGCACGAGATTCAATTCGCCCCAACTGCGTACAAACAGTATAAAGTTCTTGTAGATATGTAAATTAAAGGTTAAAATTGCTTGAACAAATAAAATTTTATAATTATTATTCTGTGCTATTATGATTTCTGTGGCAGCACCGCACGGTTTTTGTTTTTGACGTGATAACGTCTTATAAATCGATGAACGCCGGCTACACGTACGAAAAATTATCACGTTCCGCCCGAGCCGCGCGTGCAAGCGAGAGCGCGGAATAAGCGATAGAGAGGCACGATCGGCCTAAGCGTTATCACGTAAAATTATCGTCTGTAAACCGACTTTACAGACAACCCCTTTTTTCAGGGATAAAAGCCTATGCTTTAATCAAGGAAATAAGGTACCTCCAAACCAAATTTCATTTGAATCCATTCTACCATTACGGAGTTGACTACGGACAAAATTATTATACAGTTTCAAACATTTGCATAAGTTAATTACATTAAAATGTAATAAATTTAAAAAAAAAATGATAGCATTCTCATTTTCGAGCAAGTGAACAAACAACATAACACGTATTTTTGAGATTTGCCGAACAAATACCATCGTTTTCTTTATAACTAAAGCATTTAATTCCATTAAAAGAAAATCGTTGTTTCTCAACCTCCTTCCATTGTGCACAGACTTATTTCGAGAAAATTCTGTTGAATAAGGTGGCTCTGAAGAGTCCTTTTACCTAAGTTTGGTACTTGTACCTTTCTAGTATTTAGTTTTTATCAGACAAAACGGCACTGTGTCTAGCCTTTGTGTGATCTTTGTGGTTTTAAGGATAAAGTATTCTTTATTTATGTTTAAGAAGATAGTAGAAAGTTTATTTCTAATATGAGTGTTTTATTTCCTCTTGATATAATATTTTTATGAAAAATAGTATCTACTATACATACGTTAGTTTCTATTGAACGTGTTGAAATATAGCAAGTTTTCAACATAAATATTCGTCAATTCACTAGCGTTGGACGCTTTTGTTAGAGCTTCACTGAAAAAGGCTTTGGTCTAGAATGAATGCTGTAGCGGGGGTATGTCACAATTTTTTTCAGGCATTTTTCGCATTTCTGAGTTTAGTGCTGTCTCACTATAGTTAAATTAAAATAAAGTAGGCACGCTTCTAATCCTGGGGGTCTAGACAAGATTTTTTTTTTATATTTTCCCCTATCGGGCAGGCTTTGCCTTTAAGGCCATACCGCCTGTTCATCTGTTTTTTATAGTCTTAATAGTGTCAAACAAGTCATAGTCACAGTCAGAGTCACACTATGTAAGTTACGGTCAAGTCAAACTCATGCCCCTGTAAAGAGGTGGGGACTTTACAAGAGGCTCCTATGGAGTTTTGGAAACAACACGAAAAGACACGTTTCACCTCGTTATATAACAAGCCACACTCGAGCACGTTTACGAGCCACGCTGTTAGCGTTCACGCCTGCGGAAAGTTGAAATTGTATGAAAATGACATTAGCTTCAGATAATTTATCTCATGCTAATGTCATTGTCAATGTAATTTTCATACAATTTCATCTTTCCGCAGGCGTGAACGCTAACAGTGTGTGGCTTTTGCACAGATCTACTCCTTATATCTGTGGGCTCTTGTCTAGACAAAGCAGATTTCTTTAATGAAACTCCTTTGACATGTTATAAAATGCCGTTCGAGTTATCGTGTTACATCTATCGTCATGCAAACCAATGTGAAACACATGGCAAAAATGACGAAACTGTGACGACAGACGAAGCTTCGTGGCGATAGATGAAGCTTTGTAGCGATAGACGAAGCTTCGTGGCGATAGACGAAGCTTTGTAGCGATAGACGAAGCTTTGTAGCGATAGACGAAGCTTCATGGCTATAGACGTAGGTGTGGGAAAGCAGTAAAATTTGATTCATTAGTAATTTTAGACTTTCACTAGACATCAATACAGACTAAATTTAATACACATTACCTACCAATACGGGTACACGGTATTATTTCACAGATATTCTTAAAACAACAATTCTCCTATAGTTTAATCCATGCCAAGGCTACGGCCCCCTCCCGCGACATTTCCCACAATACCGGCCCTGCTTCGGGAAATATTTTATCTTTCTTCATAAAGGAAACCAACAATGGTGGGGTGATGTATTTAGGAAATAAATGTCAACCCATCACTCAATGTTTGTAAAGTACGGACTTGGTTAATAGGCATGAGAGCTGCGGCTTGTTTGTTTGATGTTATCATGATGGCTTTGGGAATTTTAGATTGTTACATTGAACGATTACTTTGAAATTGATAGTTCAATTCGTAATAAATAACTTGGTATTATGATTTGTAATTTTGATGTTGTAATGTATTTTTTATGTTTAATAATAGCGTTTGAGTGCCAGCCAACTCGCCTGATGTGCGGTCTACGATGGAACACGCTGGTCTATGCACAAAATATTGTTTTCTTTATTTCTCTCGTTCTCTCTATCTTTCTATCTAACTATCTGTCTTTCTTTATTTTTCTTTCTTTCTTTTTTATTTTTACAATTGCGTGATTTGGTGCTAAAGGTACCTAACATTCGGTTTGTAGACATGGGTTTTCGATTGTTTGTATTGTGTATTAACGGTAGAAATTTTGCAGAAAGTAAATACCTACGTAAGTTTCTTTGTATGTTTGTCCACACTCATCTCTGAACCATTTTTATCCAGGAAAGATATACGGTTCCTGTAGGATAAGAGGCGAAATCACGAGACACTGCTAGTTCTTAATACTAATTAAAAATACGTCAGTTATAATTTGCCATCACTAAATTAGTATAAGGATTACAAAAACCATTTTTAAAAGAACAAGGAAGTAATTTCAGAAAGTAATTTAGTTTGAGTTTGTTTTTTTTAAACCTCATAATGATGTGTTTGTTTTCGTTAAATGACGACTTTTCTGGCTCAAAAATAAATACCAAGAACGAGGTTTTATAACAAAGAGCACAGTATGGCATTTTCCAACAAGCTTCAGGAAAATCGCTTCACGTTGATGGGCCATGTACTCTCTGTTTTTTTTTTTGTTTTTTGTTTTTTTTTTGTAAATAATATGCTTGCCGCCAACTCGCCTGATGTTAAGCGACGATGCGGTCTACGGTGGAGCACGCTTGCCTTTCTAGGAACCGGTGAATCGGTTTCTTCTGAAACCGATTCACTCGTGATTTGAAGACACCCAGATTGTAACTATCGGGGAACACCCATTCAGGCAGCGCATTCCACAGACTAACATTCTCTGTTGACCGGCGGAGTACGTTAGCAATCATCTCATATAGGTACCTTATGCCACATCACCGTCCATACTCTACAAGGAATATCTATCTACTTATCCGAAGGTTGTTTAAAAAAAAAACGGGACATTTTTGCACACACGGTCATCTGACCCTAAACTAAGCAAAGCTTGTGATATGGCTGCCAGAGACTGATATACATACATATATAGTTTTTAAATACATACTTAAATAGATATTAACACCCAGATATAGAACAAACACAAATGTTCATCACATAAATGTTTGTCCTACGTGGGAATAGAACGCACGCCCCCAAGCGCAGAAGGCAGGTTCACCAACGGGCTATCCAATGTTTGAAAGGGACCAGAAATTTGAACACGATAATTAACTGGCATAATATCTCCCTTGTTTATCTGATCTGAGATGTCACCTAACTATTAAACTTCCCACGAATCTATCGATTCTTAATTTATCTAAATCGATTGTGGCACTGTATGTGGGGACATACAAACAGGTCGTTCCCATTTGTTCTACTCTTTGTTTTACTAATAAAACAAGTAGGAAAAAAACATATATACCATACATGTTAACCACTGTATCGGCCTTTTTCTTTGCGTCGTCGGGTAAAAATAAATCTTCTTCTACTTGGTGTACTGCGTTGTCACTGTCAAAACCTACCTTCGCGGTATTAGACAAACAAACAATCTCGCAACCGCGCGGGCAACGTAAATAAAATCTCTTTGAGCTAACAAAAGACAAAATTGTGGTAGCTAGGTACTGGTTACTTACTACTTATTTGAAGAATCATGATTATTATGGTGGTTGTTTATACTGAACTCAGCTTTTTTGGTTGACGATTATGTCTGTGTAAAACTATTTATGGTGTTTTTCATTCGAAAAACATGATTGTGATGTCAAAACAGTTTTTTTTTTTGACGAATCCCTAGTGTATTTCTGCTTCGTACAATATGGAATTTAATACTAACGTAACGTAACGTAATAAAAACAAAATTATATAAAAACGGACATAAACGAGGATATTCGTCGTAAAACCACAATCACCGACATAGCTGCTCATATTTGCAAGTTGAAGTGGCAATAGGCAGGCCATATGAAAATATGAAGATGAAAAGAAAAAAAAATTTGGTGTCTACAAACGTTGTCGATCATAAAAATTCACAAAAGTATGTTCCTTAAATAAATACCTACTCCATGATGAGGAGCCTTGTTACCCAAGCTAGGAATTAACCTGTGTTATGGCGTAACAGTACCCTCCGCCAGACAATACACATATAGTCACGATTAAATATTATAAGACAAATCGCTCGAAGAAAAGATAACCGACGGGGAAGAAAGGTTCTTGACTGTAAACTACGAACCGGAAGACGCAGCGTGCGCCCACTAGATGGACCGATGACATCGTCTGAGTCACAGGCACCCAATGGATGCAGATGCAGGCTGACGTTCAGCGTGGAGTTCTAAGCTGGAGACCTATGTTCAGCAGTGGACGTCTTCGGACTAATTAAGATTATAAGTTAGTGGTTAATCCAAAAAAAGTGTAAGTAATTTGTGTAGGGATACAGCATTTTTCCCTAAAAATAGACTAAAAAGCGTTTTATGGCTATTGTGAACTAGCTGTACCTTAACTACCTTCATCTACGACTAATCGACTTCATCGTCCTAGCACGACCCGATAGCAACAAAATAATTTATCTCTATTTTATCAAAGTATCTCTGGTGATTATCAACGACGAAAACAAACAACAAAAGCCACGGGTTTCGGTATTTCGTATCTAAATTGGACAATTAAAGGCCCTTTGTCATTTAATTGTTTGTCTGTCTTAAACAATGCGCCTTCGTAATCATAAATAACTGGTGGCTTAATGAGCCAAATGAGGTTTTGGTGGAGCAAAAATTATAGCTCAGATTTGTCTTCGTTTCTTTAAAAGTGTGGGTTGGATGACCATCGAGGTTAAGTGGTGAGCTCTGTGTATGAAATTGTAATATTTTGTTGCGGGATGAAATATGAAAGCTTGGAGTGGCAACTACTTTATTTATTTGGCAATCGAAACGAACAGAGACATGGCTTTAACTCGACAAAATACAGGGTATGGCTGGTATTTTTTTCGCGATTTCATGGTTGGTTCCGTAGTGAAAGTTGTTCATTGTAGACTGCATCATCGCTTAACATCAGGCAAGATGGCGGCGAAGCGCAAGCCTAACTATTATATAAAAAAAAGTTGTTCATAGTGATGAGCATATCAGATCCTTTCGGCTTAGTACACCCTTCCCGCGTAACCCAGTATAGAAATAACACTTGTTTTGTTAATTCTGTACAAGGATCAACATTTATATGTTTAAAACAGTGATCTATAATGTTTGTATACCAATGACTAAGGTACTTAAATTAAATCGTTACTTCACAGTAAACTATATTGCATTTCTTTGTAACAATTCTTATTCTGTTTTTTAGAGTACCTTTATGTGTGCCTTTGTTAACTACTTAAGCAAAATATAAGCTAAAACTAACACCACAAAAGCAATTAGACTGCCCATAGACCGTTGAAGGTGTAAAGACAATCCAAATGCCCAAGCCCACTACCAGTTGGCAGCGTACTCAACATACTGGTGGCATTACGACACTGAATGCCAATGCTTATGTACTGAGCCAGAAACACACCAGCGTTTTGGTCACGCGTCGCATTAAACAGGCGGTCTGAAAGATTTTTGAAAATGAGGTGAACTCCCGGTTCCCATGTGCCCAATGTCTCGACCCCAAACGCCTCAAATATGTAACCACTACCAAGGTTAGTATACGTGCGTCGCTTGTGCTGCTCTGCCGATTTAGCAGCTGCACCAGTCCTACCTTGTGTCTCAGGAAGTTATGACGGCGCCAAAGTATCGACACAAGTTGCGTCCCACACAAGGGGCCGCACCAAACTCCTTCTGCTAGGTTTATCCATAAAATAAATACAAGTAAATCTAAATCTTTTTACCAAAAGACAAGATTAGACTCTCTAAAAAACGGATGCGACAAAAACTCTCGGGATCAAAGACATGATAACAATCACGCCGACCGCTTTTTGTCCCCGATAAGAAAGTCAAGAAAAATATTGACAAAACACCTATTTATTCCATAGCCGTAAAGAATATTTTGCTGATTATTCAACCCCAAGAAGACTCTGAAGATTTATTACTCCGCCTTTGACATCTAAATATAAAAGGAGGTAAAACGTTTTAGAAATAATAAAGTCGTCTGAAATGTAAACAGATTGACAGTAACTAAGCTGTTATGTAACATTCATTGATGATTGAAAACACAGATTGAAAAGGTACACTGAGTGTAAATAAATCTTTTTTTTCTTTACAATTTCTAAACTAACTTCACGGGGAACTATTGAAATTCAATTCAATTCAATTTCTCGGAGTAATGCTTTTTTTTTCAAATTTAAATATGACCACTTTCGAGAAATAAGTAGCCTATTATATATTCAGGCTATTTCTCGATGTTGGTCAATAAAAACCATTAAAATCAGTTCACAATCAGCGAAGATAATTGCGCACACAAAAATACAGTCGTATTAAGGACCTCTTTTGAAGTCCGTTGAAAAGCCTGTACAAGTTTTAATAATTACATGTAATTTTTCCCAAAACATTTTCCCGGCATTATGATGCCATTGGCATTGTCATCATTTTAAACTATGATTGTTTACGTTTGTGTCAACTGAAATACGTTGAGTTACGTTACAACGCTAAAATTTGCATTGCCGCGTGTCGCAGGTCTTTCCTCTGACGGTCGCAATGATTAGGATTAGGTAAACATTTAGGTGGATCTACGTTGGAGTGTTGTGAGTTGGCTCTTAAATTTGATAGCTTTAAAACCTTTATGTGATTGACTCATCTCTAACATCACTTTTCAGCATCAGATGCCAGCTAAAACACAAGATTAGGTTCGTGACAAATTTAGCCTATTATTCAAACCTTACAAAAACCTTACAACTCTGCTCTAGTAAAAGACCAGAGGAAAAACGATATGGCCAGAGTTACTTAGCGACTTCATGAAATGACCAGCCCCTTCATGATATACCAATTCTACGATCAGGCTTACAACATAATATACACGTTCGAGTGAAGCCACGTTACTGATAACTACAGCAGCGCTCGAGCCTTACAGTGAAAAGAGACATGACAGCCTTAAAATTATGATAACGAGAAAAGTAAGCAACACGAACGTGACCGAAGTTTCACCATAAATTATTAATATTCCATGAGTTGAGTCAGTTCCACACGGAATGTAATAGAGCCAAGTATTTGCCGAAAACTAACTAGCGTCTATGGAATTTCAGTCTATTTAGAACTATAATATTTGTAAGAGACTGTTTTAAACTATCACGGTTGTTCATTAAAGTTATATGATTATTTACGGGATATTTACCGTGGTAATGTTGTGGAATGAGCTCCCGATATTTCGGCGCAGTTACTTGCACCATGTTCACGGAAAGACTGAAGAATACGGGTGTTTGGTCGAACAGTTAAAAAGTTAGGTTTTTAAGTTAGTGCAAATAAAAATAATAATAAAGTTAGTTGTAAATAAATAAATGAAAATAAATGATCATACTACTTTATATTTGTAAGTTCTTTGCACGATAGTTTGGCCATTTTTTAAAGCAACAGAGTAACGAGACGAGCAACTCACTCGCCTGATGGTAAGCACCACGTTTGCTTATAACAGTACAACTCAAAACGCTGCAAAGCGCTTACCAACTTGTGAAAACAAAACTTTATCTCTTTTAATCTCAACCAATTTTTTATATATCATAATTGAGGTGTCAATGTTATGTCCCTTTATAAGGCAGAGCCAAAACGCGCGGCTATATCGCTCTATATAATTATATTTTAACTTTTTTGGTGATATATACCTGAATAATATAAACCGGGATAATATAAACAAGCCCGGGTATGTCCTAAAACTGCGACCAGAACCATCGGAAGGATGGGCAGCAGCATCCTATTAGTACACGGTGAACGTACTCCGATCCTCGAGCCAAGCGTGGGGATTATGGTAACACCTCTCTAAGAGTTCAGCAGTGGACGTTTAATGGCTGCTGATGTGATGATATAAAATAACTGAGTTCATATAGACATCACAAATAAATGGTCGACAAATGTTTTATGTTATAATTTATTTTGACGAAGGAATTACTATGTTTGTTTCAGAACTCTGTCGCAAAAACAAATGACATTAATATGTAACTTAAATTTTTTGTAATACACGAACAAAATAGCCGCGTGATCTCGGCTTTAAGTTCAGGGATGGTCACTGCAGATGACGTCATCATAAATAGAATATGTAAAAAAAAAAGGCTAGTCCGTCCATCTGTCCGTCTGTCCTACCTATTAATGGCTGTATCTTTCGAACCGTAGTAGAAAGCCAGTTAAAATGTTCACAAAATATTGTTGAATATGTTACGGCGAATTAATTAAGATATAATAAAAAAGTCAAAAGTAAAAACGAAAGGGGGTTTTGGTCCCATTGGTCCCCATTCAACAAACGTCTACATTGTTCATTTTTGGTCCTTGATATTAATATAGATTGGATCTGCCTTAAGCTCGACCTAGTACCGAAAAAGTCAGCCTAAAACTGAAGGGGGCGAGGAAACCACGTATTGCACACACTGACATATTCTTATAGTTCTACAAACGCACACTTCTATATTGAGTGGTACACAACTGCAAACGAGATGCTCAAAATGTAATATTTTGACGACCAAAGGTTATATTATTATGCTAAGGTATAAATACTAAAGGGGAAACTGTGGGTATAACGCTTCCATTTATATTTTTTTTCTGTTTTAGGTAGACATTTTCAAACAGATTTATTAAATATTGCGATATATTTTCTAACCATGCTTATATTTTTCTCGGCACGATATTTTCCAAACACAAAAGCAGGCCATATACTATAGGCGAGTTGTTATATCGTTTCTGCCCACTGTCTATGAAAAGTTATCCCTTCCGGTCCTGTGCGGTCCGTACCTTTGTTCCGCGTCCCTTTGCCGTCAGCGAATCAAATGAATGGGCATAGAGTTGATTATGACCACCGGCCGGCCTTGTCACTGGGATATTTATGACAGGTTTTGTATATAATAAACTGCTATAAATAGCGAGGTTCCAGATGGTATTGCTTGACTTCAAAATGAATCTTCAAATAAAATAGTTTTAAACCATAAGCGAGTCGCTTATAAATCAAGAAATGAATTTAGCAACCGATAATTCATTAGTAAACTGGAATTTAGATAAGCAAGAGATAAACATTGTTTGCTGTTAAAACAACAACAAATTGTACCTTAATTTTTCACCGATCAAAAGCTATTTTACATTGAAATAAACAAGTTGAGTATAGAAATCAAATCTTAAAACTAGCTAACACATAATTAGGCGTTATAATTAAACTTAAAATCGGTATTGCGCACATAGACACAGTCGGCTACAATCAGAACTAAATTGTAATGTTATTTTTAAGGTTTCGTACCTAAAGGGTGTAAACGGGATCGTATTACTATGCCTACGTAGTATCATCTTGTAAAGCCTCCACCATTTTACTGAGTTTGACTTGATCGTGGCTTGCTTTGTTTAATTTAATATAGTCAAACAAGCTATGGTCAGAGCTATGGCTTGTTTGACTATATTAAATTAAAGTTGGAAATATTCCAATACTTGACAATAACAAATTCACAAGGACGCAAGGACGACGCCAAAATCCTCTCAAGAAGAAAAAAAAACACGTCAGTTTGTGTGTTTTTTTATGCCATTGGTGGTAAGTATATAAATGCTAACGTGTCAGAGATCACCACCGTCTATGGATACGTAACACCAGGGGCGTCACAGATACGTTGCCAACCTTTAAAGTTTCTAAAGTTATATGATTATTCACGGGATATTTACTGTGGTAAGGTTGTGGAATGAGATATGGGTTGTGGTTGCGATTATCCCGCAAATAATCATACAACTTTAGTAAAAAACCGTGATAGTTTAAAACAGTGTTTTAAAGCTTCTATTAACATTCCTTTACATGAACCCCATGTTATAGTTACTCGAAAATGCCACAGCTCATTCGACATATTGTCGGTTTTAAATAAAACTTGAGTAATTAATGTGCAAAAGCTTTATTAATGTTAAATACGAGAGCTAATTTGAAATGAGCTTTTGCGATCCTAACTATTCCACCCACCGGCAACAAAGCCCTGGGCGGCTCGGATAAGCCGGACTAGAATTACAGACTAAAAATATCTAACGGACAATTCTTTGAAGGACAAATCGCTCGTGTCGCATACTTAGGGTGGGTGACCTATAGTAGTTTTCCAATTGAAGTGTGTTTTTGATGCACTCTTAAACCGTAAGGTCTGGTTATTTGTTCCAGAAATACTTATAAACTCAATGAGAAAACTATTGCTAAGCTATGGCCGAGTTCTATCGGTGGCCTCAAAATTGTCGCACTTTTCGACGAATTCACTTTTAGTATATTGGTCATACCTTGAACGTAATCTTTAGGTATATTATGTTCATGGGTCGTAGTCATTGGTTGCGACCTTCGATCTTGATGGTTCTGGCGGTGGCAACTTCGACAATCTGTCACCTTTATTTACAGATTGACATGTTCCTTGGGCGCTCGCGCAGAGTCCTTTTTATCTTTTTTTATAATTAATTGGCTTGTTGCATTTGACCACCATCTCGCCTGATGTTAAGTGATGATGCAGTCTATGTTGGAGCACGCTTAGAAGAAACCGATTCACACGTGATTTGAAGACACCCAGATTGTAACAAAAAAAATTTCATAGAAATATAGCTGTAATTATTCTGTCAAAATAGTGATTCGTGGTAGTGCAATAAAACTCAATTCAAGTAGGTCTACTGCCGTGCTTAAGGTTATTAAATAAGGTTTTTCAACAACTTCTTTTTCACATTGTTTTACGGTTCTGGGCCGCAGTGAATAACCAGTTTATCTCTACAGACTGCAAACATTTAACTCCACAATATAATTAGCCAAGCTTGGTATCAAAAGGATGGACAGATTCCGCAACTGCGCACTGCGCTCCAAAAAGCAGCCTGATTAAAATGGGATTGGGTGGGACATGTGGCGCGTATGCATCCCGACCGATGGCCCAGGTTCATCACACAGTCGGTGCTTAATGGACACCCACGGCACAGTTGTGTGCCGGCGTGACGATCTTGACTCATTCCGGAAAGGTTAGCAGCAGGTGGCGAAGGACCGGGATTTATGGAAGAAAATAACGGCCATTGCCCAGCAGTGAGAAATGGAAAAAAATATAACTAGCCAAGACTGTACAAAACTAAAAACGATTTTCAAAATTAAGCTTGTCTATAAACCGAGGTTCTTGCTCAAAGTTGCCGGCTTGTCTCTGCCGCCGCGTTTCGTTTGTCAGCCCGCGGTTTCTATTAAAAAAGCAAAAATTACATTGTTGGCTCCAGGCACTCGCAGCAGGGCTGTCAACTTCAACGGAAAAAAGAAAAAAAGGCTTTATTTGAAACTTTTGTGGCGGCACCCTCTTCCTTTGTGTTGACGAGGAAATTTTATACTCCATTCAAAACGTGCTTGTTGCCCCCATTTTCGCTTATTATATCGTGCTTGGAGCGTGAAACAATATAAGTTTCCTGTGTTGGCTGTAGCTAACTAGGTGACGCAGCATTCTTAAATGTGTCTTCGCTTCTCTATTATAACCTCGCCAGCAAAGTCACAAAGTATTTTTTTTTCTCTTTAGATTAAGCCAGTACTTCTTCCAAATAATATCATATTCTTCCTGCATCTCTAGCTTCTACTTATTTTCTGGCCGAGCAAATTTTCCATTGTGTCTTCATGCTTTGACAACCCTACTGCTGAATCCGCAGAAATAGCGTTGTTTTCAGAGTGAGTCTGGAACCAATACTTCTCAGGCCGGGCGATGGACTGGTGTTTGACAAAGGAAATAACTCGGACCAAGTTCAGCTTTGATCAATGAATAGACAATTATCCTTTGTTTAAAGTTAGCTTCCTAATGAAGTTGTATCGCATAAATAACTGATATTCTATTAAACGATATCGTTGAACATTGTTTCCCACTAAGAGAGTAACTTTAAAAAAGAGTGGGACAATGAGTGTTAGAATAATAACCATCGCGAGCTTATTTTTAGAAATTTGTGAAAACTTTAATCACCTATGCTTCGGACACATTATAGCTTCCAGTAAATAGTTCAATTAGGTTAAAAAAAATTATAAAAAATCCACAAACCTTGTTTTTTTTTTTGCTACGCAATAAATCTATGGAAAAGTTAAAAAGCCAGTTGACAAAAACGTAACTACGTTTCTAATAGTGACTTCATAATTGCTATAATCAGCCACCAGCCAGCAAATCGTCACTCACCATCAGTTGAGTTGAGGACAAACGCTAGGTACCAGGTACACTGGTGGTCAACCCAAGGTACACTGTAGCCTGATTTTCGGTTTTTCGGTTCTAGCTACTGCCAACTACTTTACGCATATCGTCACTATTGAGTCTCAGGGTGTACTTAGCTACACTTTTGCCGATTCGTAATTTCTACTCTGGAACACGTCTATTCTAATGGTTATTGGCTCTGCGGCAAACATGACATGATAAGCCCACTGCCACTTCAGCTTGCAAGCTGACCTATGTCCAAGACTTTGCTGATCTTGCGTATAACTACGTTGCGGCACGACGCTTCCTCGGGGAAACCCCGAGCATAATTCTTTTCATAGCTCGCTGAGCGAGTTGAACTTGCGGACTAATCAAACTGCAAGCGTTCACTAATATTATAGTGTGTGAATTTGACTGGTAAATTAACTAATTAACAGAAGAAAATTTAACATATTTATATGAAAACATAAACGATCTTACCTAAACTGAAATCAATATTTATAGAACTACACTTAACTAATAGACCACTGCCAGCAGGCATCGTCAAAATATGTTCAGACGTTTGAAAGTTATGAGAATAATTTTTTTTAAGGTTCCGTACCCAAAGGATAAAAACGGGACCCTATTACTAAGCATACGATGTCTGCCTGTCTGTCTGTCCGTCTGTCTGTCTGTCCTACCTATTAACGGCTGTATCTTTCGAACCGTAATAGATAGCCATTTTTTTTTTTTTTCCAGAATATGTAACTTTGTAGCTGACTAACTAACAAATTTAAAAAAAGTTTTAAAGTAAAAACGAAATTGATGTCCCCATACAAGAAACGTATTTTTTTAACGTATTTTTGTATTAGCTCTAATGCAAAAACTATAATACATACAAGCGTCAAACTTAACATTAGCCTTAACACAGTCTAAAGTATAACAACAAATAATAAATAATTGCCAAGTGCAAGTTGGTGATACATTACCAAGTTATAATTATATTATACTCATGTAGCAAAATAATTAGCTGTGGCTGCGTATTAATTGCTTCGACTATTTTGGAAGGCGTTATAATAACTGGTAATTCGGTTACTTGGATCTTTTTAATGTATTTTATGGTGGTACGGAACCCTCAGTGCGTGATTCAGGCTCGCACTTGGCCGGTTTGTTATACTTGTGGATAATTTACGTAACACTCATTTAGTAACACTCTAGAAATAGCAAACTTAATTGGCAGTTTTACGTTATATGAAACAAGGTTACGTATTCTAACGTAAAGAGAGAAATTGGCAGCCTCACAAACTGCCCGAGCATAAACTTGGAAAATCAACTTCATAGAGTTAAAATCAACTAGATGATAAACACACGTAAATGGTGACAATTCCGTTGTACTATTTTCTGAAATAAACTAAATTTGACTGCGCTAAAATTGTTGACATCTTTATCTAGGTACCGCATTAAATGAAAAGAGACGCAGATAATTTTAGCGCCGTATTGGGGTCTATTTTAAAGCTTAAGTTGACAGTTTTAAACTAAATAAAAGTATTGATAAAAAGACAGCAATATTTTTTATTAAGTTTAAAACTGTCAGCCCCCAATATCTAATTAAAATATTATGACAGTAGGACGCATTGAAGTGAATCACAAGTGAATACAAAACCGGCTCGTAGCTTGGGCCAGAAAAGAAAAAAAAAACTAGAAAATGTATATCAAAACAAATGTATTTAACTTCTTTGTTTTTTTACCGAATTTTTACCGAAGGGGTTACTCTCAATATTAAAAGAAAAATTAAATAAAATTAAACATGCTACGAACTCTACTGCTACGAGTGCTACGCTTGTAGCAAGCTACAGACTACGCCATCAGCAGTTCTACGTTATTTTGACTGATTCTACCAGCGGTGCATTATAATATGAATAAAGAAGAACCCATTTTGTTTTAAATGTCTATCGGGACTTATCACGCATTATTTTATTTGGGTAAAAAATAGATACCTTTTATTTCGCTCGTTTCGACAATGGCCGTGGTCACGAGCTAGCTGAAAACTGTGGGCGAGTCCAACGAGAAGAGCCGGTGTTTTGTTCTTCTACCCTCACTTGATCTTGAAAAATCGCAGGGTTGTCACTACGACACAACACTGACTGTATCGGTAAATGACTTAAGTATCCTACACCGCGGTTTGTACACTTGCTTACTACGGGATTCCATGACGCCGCTAACTTATTTATCCATCTTCCCGGTTGAAACTGCGATGTTTCTAATTTCAGCCGCTTCACGAACCATTCTAGAAAAATAATGTTGTACACTGGAGATGATCTTCGGATCATGGAGCTCAATCTAAATGTTAAGTTATTTTTCCTCTTTTTTGTAATTAATATTTTATTTTAGGTAGGTTAAAATTAGCACTACAAATATCTATAGAGAAAAATAATTTATTCCAAAATCCTTATCCTTAATCTCTAAGCGACGTAGAAGTAGAATTACTCTAGAGATTCGTCATATATAAATATATAATATCTATACTAATATTATAAAGACGAAAGATTTGATTGATTGTTTGTTTCTTTGTTTGTTTGTATGCATTGAATAGGCTCCGAAACTAATGAACTGATTTGAAAAATTCTTCCACTGTTGGGAAGCTACACTATCGCCAGGTAACATAGGCAATATTATATTTCCAAAAAATAGCGATCCTTACTAAAACTCCAATAATGTAACCCAAGGTGTAAAAAAATAAGATTTACAATTTTAACTTTGCTTGTCTGACTTAACTTTGACAGTTCTAAGACAGGACAACGTCTGTCAGGTCAGCTAGTATATATAAATAAATTTAAGTGTTTAAATCGCGAAAGTTTATAAATTACTGTTGCTGAACCCATTTTATCTAGTAAAAAAAAGAAGTTTAGAAAAAAAATATCTTAATTAAGTATCTAACCAACCAGTTGATTTTAAGAAGTAAAAAAAAAACATTGAATTCCATTCTGCTCAACTGGTTTGCCAGTTCTCTTGGTGGGAGTGGAGGTCTAGTATTTAATTTCTGACATATTAGGTGTTTTGTGTTTCATAAATAAACACGCACAATATACAGAGAGAGCGGAGGATACACAAAAAAACAAAAAAAAACACACCCACAAAAAATGATCAATGTTTAATCCTAGTTCTAAAAGCTATTCAAGTTCCAATAGACTACCCACTATTATGGGGCTATAAGGTATAGAAGGTATACAGGAGTGAAAATCTTTGACCTACAAAGGGTCTGCAATAGCTCCACGATAATAATAGCTGTCAAATGCCAGGATGGCCGGCACAACGGTATCGTGAATCCGGGATAGTGGACATGCGTACTGCTAATGGGTACAGGACATGAGAGGACTTGGTCATCGTACATCGGGTATTTTTTACACTTTCTTACAAATTTACGACCTTATTTATCAGAAACCACTCGTCTGATTTGGATTAAACTTTTTTAGTATATTTAAATTATTTCAGGCTTTCCCATATGATTCAATTTAATGATTTCTTAGGTTTTTGCGATATGTTAATCCTATGTTAATCCCTGACGCAGTGCTCTAAGTTAAGCAACGAAATTTATAAGGTTCTAAACTATGATTCGTAAAAATCCAATCAGTTGTTTGATGACAAACAACCGGGGGTAAGTTGAAGTGGGGGGGGGGAGGGGGGGTTTACCGGGGGTATTAAAAAAACAATGTATGCTTGTACTGTCGAAAGTATGCCCCAGTAAAGTAGTAGAGACATTACTAGGAGCTCCTGTTGTGTGGTAGTGGTCCTATGGTGGTGTTTTTGTATGGATTTGGGTGTGGAAATACACATACACGTTTACACAACTTTCGAATATAGACAACACTAGCAACGCACCCCGGCTTCGCACGGGTGTAAGTCTTATCTTTTTACACCTTGTGTTACATTATTGGAGTTTTAGAAAGGATCCCTATTTATTCCCAACAGTGAAAGAATTTTTCGAATTGGTTCAGTAGTTTCGTAGCCTATTCAATGCAAACAAACAATCAAATCCTTTTTATTTATATTACACGGGAATTACTCACGTAAGATTAAGCCGGTCACTCCGACTATAGTTTCAACCGCATTAGGCGGTCTTTCGTCACCACCACCACGTCAGTTTCTATAATAAAATAAAATCCTTCCTCTTAGTATAGATAAGAAAATAGTAATAATAATAGTATTAAAATAGTAATAATAATAGTATTAAAATAGTAATAATAATAGTATTAAAATAGTAATAATAATAGTATTAAAATAGTAATAATAATAGTATTAAAATAGTAATAATAATAGGAAATAATAATATTAGTATAGATAAGAAAAGTCTAGGTTGTCAGTTAACAAGCCACATCTAGTTTCATAGCCACATTTTGCGCTGTGTTAGATTTTTTGAGCCCGCAGCGTTTTATAATTGTACCCAATTAAGTTTATTTCTGCCCTTAGCTTTGGGGAGCCAATTACATTATGTAGGCACTAAACTCAGGAAAAATTGAAGAAAATATAAAAACAATTAAATTTATTTTTACACAGAGTTTTTAGGGGCCATTAGAAGGAGGATTGATGAAGATTGTCGGAAGTGTTTTTACTTCTATAAAATGTGTCACAATTTCTCTTTATTTAAGTGATAGGTAATTTTAGATATATTCAAGAAACGATCGCCTCTTTCGGCCGAATGTTTAATCAGTAGTTTTTTGTCCCAGTAGTTGAACTGTGTTTATACAAGCTTTTATTTAACTTGCCCTGTTTGTATGTTCGTTCGTATGTGTGGGACAAAACTTGCAACTGAATTTTAGACCAGCTATCCTCAACCGATTGAGCTGAAATTTGGCATACCTATGTAGTTTGGTGACGATGCACATTTTTAAAAGCAGAAAGTAATTTTATATTTAAAAAAAAACATCATATTATTATGTGTAAGTGAGGTAGCGGGGGCCATATTATCAATTACTTTTGACTCTAGCAGTGAAATGGTTTCAAAACCAATTTATTCTTGACCTAGATAAGGGTCAAAACAATTGCATAATCTAGAAACGTCTAGTCTACCTCCGGGGAGCTAGCTCCAGCCAGCTGTTAAATTGATTATACTTTAGCAACTTGTATTGAAAATAACGCTATACAAAACTAAAAAAAACCGGACAAGTACGAGTAGGACTCGTGCTCTGAGGGTTCCGTTAAAAAAAACTAACTGAAGTTGAAATATTGAAAGACAAACTTAAGTTTGTAGTTGACAATAAGGTTCTTCGATACATTCCAACTACAAAATGTAAGTTTGTAATAGCAAAATAATTATTTTTATATGATATAACTTCAAATTTATAACTTTCGGATTTATTCCTATATATGTGCTATAAGACCTTGCCTCTTGCCAAATTTTATGATTCTAGATCAACGGGAAGAACCCTATAAGTTTTGTTTCCCCTGTGAAATCGCAAAATATACGACATAAACGTTCATATCTTTTGATGGCGTTGACTTACAACTTTAATTTTTTTACTCCCGAAAGAAACGGTAGACACAAGTATTTAGTACAAATTTCAACTTGATACTTTCACGCGCTCTTGAGAAAAAGGGTCTTGACAGACGGACAGACAGACGGACAGACAGACAGACAGACGGATAACGAAGTGATCCTAAAAGGGTTCCGTTTTTTATTTTTGAGGTACGGAACCCTAAAAAAGTTTTAAGTTTCAAATAGCTATAGGTTGACTTGATTGACACCTCGAAGATTCATTTAGTGTTATTTTAGAACAATTTTTAAAATTTTATTTAAGTTTTTAAGGCTGTCCACTAGCTGTATCAAATTCAGATTAATATTATTTTTTGTGTGTAGTATATAACCAACCCATAAGGTTCTCGAATGGAGACCACGGACCGGTAAGAAGCACGAATAACTTTGTTCTGGACAAAGTTATTCGCCATAGAACCAAACTCATCTATATACCTCAGCGTATTAACAAGCTGAAGTGGCAGTGGGCTGGTTATATCTGTCGCAGAACCGATAACCGTCGGGGGTAGATGACTTCAAGAGTGGAGACCACGAATCGGCAAACACAGCGTAACACGCCTATAGTGACTGGAAGACAGAGGCAGAAGATCGGACTGAGTGGTTTTCTTTGGGAGAAGCCTTTGTCCAGCAGTTGACTAGTATAGACTGATTGTGATGATGATGATGAATTTTATTTTTTTAACATCTGTCGCTCGTAACGTTTTCGAGTGCCATTAAAAAAATGAGAATACAAACGACAAAAGCGGAAGTGTAAATTACACCCGGAACTTTTATTAAATCCATTTAGAGCCGGAAAAGCTTTTATAAGAAAAGTGTATCACTACAAGGAAAGCGGCAGAGTTATCTCGAAATTACATTCGCAGCCATGGCGGTTGCGCCAACTCGACTTAATATTATTACAAATTTTGCGCAGTTTACTGAGATTTTCAAAGATTGTGTCTATTATATTTCAGCTTATAATGTAGTTCAAAACCAGTCTTATGGTACATTTTTAAGATTGGTTACCATGTCACAAGTCTCGGTGTATATTGGGATAACAATCGTTAGAAAAAATATTTCATTGATTTAAAAGCAACAAACCCAATTGATGCAAAATAAAAAGGTAGTTACTTATCTAAATAATATAATATTATACATTTTTACAATTATGTTGGTTTGTTTGTTCCTGTTGACGCAGCAAAAGTTTGATTTGATGTTTGGGTGCTCCTTGATTCGCATAAATTTATGGATTCCTATTTTACATTGGCATACAATGTTTGGAATATTCATAATTTGCCATTTTTGTTTGTAAGCATACTGATTAGACAGCGCCGCGTAGGTAGGCCTCCCACTAGATGGACCGACGACATCGTGAGAGTCGCTGGCATCCAGTGGATGCAGACGGCAGGCTGTCGTTCATTGTGGAGTTCTAAGAGGGAAGCCTATTTTCAGCTGTGGACGTCTTCTGGCTGATGATGATGATGATCTATATTTTATTATCTAGTATTATATAAATTCTCGTGTCACTGTATAAAAAAAAATTAAAAAAATCGGGATATTTTTTCACACACGGTCATCTGACCCCAAACTAAGCAAAGCTTGTGATATGGCTACCAGAGACTGATATACATACATATATAGTTTTAAATACATACTTAAATAGATATTAACAACCAGATATAGAACAAACACAAATGTTCATCACACAAATGTTTGTCCTAGATGGGAATCGAACCACGCCCCCAAGCTCAGAAGGCAGGTACACTACCAACTGAACCAACGGGCTATCTATCTGTATTTGTAGTTGTACTCCTCCGAAAGCCGAGTTTTACGCATACAAAGTAGCGGATATCGCTTTAGATCAGCAGTCGGTTATGAGGATTTTTTTACGTCTAAACATTTATATTGCATTGATAAGGGTAAAAATGTGTAGAACAACTAAGGTATGCAACTGTAGTATGTCTTTTAATTGTATGCATCCCTATTATGGACACGATTTTTTTGCATATAGTTGCAGTTACGAAATGACGTGACATGTCTACGTGCAAGAAACCCCGGGGCGTAGCTACTAGCTACTAACTTGAATTTACATATAACTATCCTAATTGATACCTTCTTTTGTTTTGAAGATAGAATAGTCGTTAACTTCAACGCTGCAGGCGTGGGTTCAAATCCTAACAATGTGCTTGAGTTGCCGGTGAAAGAAAACATCGTCGGAACGAGTCAATTCTAAGGTAAAATATTTTTTTTTAAAACGAGAAATTTTATTACATTATGCGATTTTATATATACTATTTATTTATGTAAAAATTTAGTTATGGCGGCAGGGGAATTTTTGCATTAATTAAAAATGGATATCTGTTAATGAATTAGATTAATAGCATGCTATTTTAATTAAGTTTTTTTTTTTTTTTATTGTTGTTTGTTTCAATTTTTTTTAAATGTGTTACATTTAATATTTATGGTATTTTATGTCATCTTTCTAGTTTTGTACGCCTACTAACTATATAGGCAAAACATGATGCTAAGTGACTAATATTGTTTAAGCACTGTGCACGCATGCGTTTTTAAATCTGTGTAGGTATCATTTACTCATGTTTTGTGCGAATATACTACCTTTGTCAGGAAAAATATCAGAGTACTAGCTGTTGCCCGCGACTTCGTACGCGTAGACTTTCATACAAACTTTCAACCTCTATTTGTCATCCTTAATTCGACCCTTTCGTATAATCCTTTCTTAGCGGTCCTCTACACCCCGTACGGAATCTACCTGCCAAATTTCAGCTTCGTAGGTCAAGTTGTTTTCGAGATTTCGTGTTTAATAAGTGAGTGAGTGAGTAGATGAATTTCGCTTTTATATACATAATATATAGATTTACTAGTGCTCAGCTGGCTAGTTACAATCAAGTTAAGAGCCAGTTACAGGCTGGTGTTTGCTATCTTCGGCTAAACCGTCACTAAACATCGTTGGTAAGAGTGGTCAAACGCATCATCTGACAACCAAGGATCTTATATTTATACCTACCCTAAAGGTAAAACTTCCTTGCTGGCTACATATTATAAGAAAATGTTTTTTCGCCCTTGTTTTTTGCTTTTGTAATTTCCTTATATCTTTATGGGAATAGAAGAACCATTATAATTGAATATTTTGTAAAAACGTCGACTAGACTTGAGCACTTTGTTTGTTTCATTTGAATAAAAACATTGTAACAGTTTATTCTTTTCCGATATTATTATTTAATCGAATTATCATTGTAAATCTCTTTTAAGTCGTCTGTCCATTTTGTGGGTGGACGTCCTACGCGTTCCGTGGTCTCCATTCGATAACCTTTTGGCCCCATCGGCCATCTGTTCTGCGCAGTGCTTCTGTTGTGCTGTTGTGTGCATTTATTGTGTCTATTGAGACCGCAGGGAAACACTGGATATAGACCGCTTCCAACCGACCCTTTTAAGATCGATGGGAGAGGCTTATTTACAGCAGTGGACGTCCTATGGCTGAAATGATGATGATGATCATTGTAAATATATTGATTTTCCTGATTATTGTTATTGTACTGGCATTCTAATTTAACTAATGTAAATGGTTTATCCGTGTTAATTACACAATTACACGCCCAATAAAAGCAAAATCCCCTGAAAAAAAAACAAACAGCGGCTGCTTTGGCCCGCGGAGAAAAGTCAATTTCAAATAAAAATGATTCAAATCCGAAACAAAAAATTAGTTCTCACTTATACTAAATATGCTATTACGCGCGTATAATATAACTTTATAAGTTACATGTGGCAAAATGCGGGAACTAATTTTTTTACGGGAGGTTAACACTTTTGTTAAGTAAATATCACGGTGGCTCCCTCACTGAACTGAACCGATAAATTGATCGCCCTGTAACACCGTGTAATACGCAACAATGGTACGCATTAGGGTTGTGCGATGAACCGCAGAGGTCTTGGGAGCGCTTGATTTCCCCGAAGGCGGGATCTGTCCGAATCTTACCCTTCTCTGTTCCCTTATAGGTGAGCCATACTTTTGGGTAGATTAAGAATACTAATCTCGAATATGATCTGATTTTTATATCAGTTTCGACCACTATAATTATAATATAGCGCAGCATAGGACGTCCACCCACAATATGGACAGACGACCTAAAAGAGACCGCAGGGAAACGCTGGATGCAGGCCGATTCCAACCAGCCCTTTTGGCGATCAATGGGGGAGGCCTATTTCCAGCAGTGGACGTCCTACGGCTGAAATTATGATGATGAATGATAATGTAGTTAAGTAAGTCTCGGATTGTAACGATGTTTTTAATCTCAATTTCTTATATTTTAGATAATATGATTACAGACATACTCGTATTTATTGTTCACAGTTTTAACTGTAAATTATTTGATAATTTATCCCTGTTTCACCATATCTAAGATTTTTTATCTATTAAAATCATTCACAAAAAAAAACAATGTTAAGAAAAGCCAAAAACAATCAAATAATTTTTAAAACCATTTTTGCAAAAAAATATAGCTGACTCCACAGAAAGTGCAATAAATCAATTAAAAAATGTGGTGGATATTTTCTTCAAATTTAAAAAGGGACCACTCTTGATATATACAATATAAAAGGCGATATGTGTATGTATCTAATGGACTCCAAAACGGCTGGAACGATTTTGACTGGATTTTCACGTGCAGATATAGCTGCTGACATTATTATAAGCAATAATTCACGCAAATGAAACCGCGGGGCGCAGCTACTAGCCTATAAACACCCATTTAAATCGGTTCACAGTTGGCGAAGAAATCACGTAACATACATACAAAAAAAACAGTCGAATTAAGAACCTCTTTTTTGGAGTCGGCTGAAAAGCCATCATCACTTCATTCTATAACATTTCAACATCTCATGGTCAGTCAAATAGGATAATCAGAATACCCGTTCTGAGTAGTTATGTCTAACATGATAATATGCCTTTTTTCCTCAACCAGATCAGTCCGTTTGATGGACGAAAAGGATCGTTTTCCGTTTTCCGGCACATTTTTACTCGGCTCTCAGATTTTCGCCTTTGCTTTACTAACCCATGGGGTATTATTGTGTATTCAAACGGAGCGGAAGATTACAGAAGCCTTTCAGAAGAAGAATGTTTTGCAATAGTACTAACAGACGTATGAATTTGGTACGCCGGACCTCTGCCTGACCAACGCGAGACAATTTTATCTTTCTCTCTCGTTGATTGGACGGCGGTCTGTCAACCAAGTCCGTCACGTCTGTTAGCTATTTTAGACTATCAGCTTTCGAGCAGCCCTTAGCCAATACAAGAAGTAAGCAAACATCGTGAGGAAACTATGGCGTAGGTCTTCGACAAAAGTCTAGTCAAGGGTTAATAGGTTATTACTGGGCAAACGTGCTCCATCTTCGACCGCATCATCGCTTTCCATCAGGCGAGATCGCGGTCAAACGTTAGCCTAGTCCGATGTAAAAAAAAAAGGCAAGGAAATTTGTCGAAGGCGTAGGTGGTAAGATACTTTTTAGTACTCGGCCGGCTAGCTACCACCCTGAAGATGAAAACTGTCACCAAGCACATAACGGTGTGTTTCGGTAGCCTTATTAGAGTCAATTTCCATCCCAGGCTACCAGGTTTAAAACACACTTATGTTTACCATCCACGACTACTACATCATCAGAAACATCAGGGAGTTGTAGCAGGCCTGGCGCACTCCGCACTTTAGGTATGAAGCTACAAGTAGCTGACTTGTCGGACCTGCCGCGTGATAGACTTCTAGTTAATATAGCTGTAGGTAGTTAGTGCTCGCACGAATTGAAGTGTGAAGTGAATTGCACTTTATTATGTAGTAGCAAGAGTCGCTACATGTTTAAAAGATTTTGCGGAGTGAATCTTCTGTATTTAGTATACTAATATGTATTCTGTGGTATTCTGCTTTACTCTGTACACAATAAATCAAGTTTACCAATTTCCCTAAAAATCAGTAGATTATCCCCGAAAGTCTCGAAAATCAACGACGTTTGGTTATACCTCGAACAAATTGCTTTCAAAATTACGATTATGTTGAAGCTGATAATTCATTCGCTTTGATAGGCTAAGTTTAGAGATTTGTGTGATTCAATCAGATAATACAACCTCAGATGTGTCTGCGGGTATTGGGTTCACGGTTATTGCATAGTTTTGATTGCGGACTGCCGTGGATATTCATTTAGTTTGATAAATATAATATAGTCAATCACCAATCAATCAGTCAAACTGAGAATAAAAAGCAGGATTATTTAGATATTCTTGGATTTATTGCAAAAAATGTGCTACTTGGTTCGCAGCTAAATACCAAGTGCCAACTGGCACATATTTGTTGGTGATGAGCATCTGTCAGTGTCAATGTTACCTACCTGCGTTTGAAACGGTTGAAACGTCATTACTATTGTAGCTGGCAACGTCAACAGTCAACAGATGCTTGTCACTACGGAGCATAAGTACAGAGGCTTTTACATGAGGTATAAAAATTAATAATATGTATATATATTTTTATACTTGTAATTATGGTAATGGTCCTACAATACATGTTTGGAATCTTAACGAACTTACATAAATTAAAATAAATTTATACTACTATTGCAGTCAAACTAGTACTTATCAAAAGTAAATTAGATCTTATCAAAAGACATGTCTTTACAATGACTGAAAAGAATTTGGACCTAGTAGAAAAGGTAAGGTCCAAATTCTTTGCAATGGCTACATTGTTGTCCATGGTTAATGTCAAACAAAGAAACCAAGTGTCAAAGTCATTTTACTGTTTTTTTTTTGTTAAAATCTTCATGAGCGTGGACCAAGGTCCTTTACTCGTAATATTAAACAGTTTACTTTGTCTTAATAGCGTCAAACAAGTCATAGTCACAGTCAGAGTCAAGCTAAGTAAGTCACGGTCAAGTTAAACTCATGCCCCTGTAAAGTGGTGAACACTTTACAAGAGCCTCCTATGGAGTTTTGGAAACATCATGAAAAGACATGTTTCACCTCTTTACTTTCACTTGACCACACTCGAGCACGTTTACGAGCACAATTCACCATTTAATACACATTAACACTCGAAAATACACAAGTTTAGGAAAATAATCCAACGAGCCGACATGGTTTTTCCGCGTTGGCGCCAAAACTCTTATTTTACTGAATATATTCATTGTTGTCATCTAAAGCATTTTTTATTTTTTATTTTCTACTATTTCTTGTAACAAAATACGCTGATTTGGCTATATTAAGTTGTGTCATCCCGCGGTTTTACCAGACCGCTTCGGTTTTCTGTTATTTTCTTACCTTTATTTATTACGGAATGGGGAAAATGTTTTCTTGAATTAAGTTTAAGAAATGAGTGTGTGACACTCATTTGTGATTAAATTTCAATAAAACTGAGAGGTTTATTAGTATAAAAGTACTAAATAGAGGAACAGTTACTTTTGAATCTGTTACTTTTGGTTATACTTATTTGCTTCCTTGTCTAATCTACACAAAATTAGGCTAAGTTGTTTCGCTCACTTCTAAAATTAAGAGGTTAACTTTAAACAGGTGGGAACATAAAGTCAAATTGCCTTATTACCATCCTATCTATAAGATTTCACATCTTCAACTTCTTTAAGTTGAAGTTCAATGTTCCTTCATCTACATTTAAGTATCGTTCAACTATTACAAACTTTCTCTACACTCGAGAAGCCGCAAAGAGCTCTTCTTATTAAAAAAGTCATTAACATAGTTGAGGATGAAGTTGGCGAAAGAACCCATTCTACTAAACTTTATGTCGGTGATCTACTTTGACCCAGTTTTGGGAAAATTGAAAGTTGACTAATAGATTCTATTTATCCACGTAACATCGTGCATCAGCGCGAATGTTTTTCCTTGGGATTGTTGTTCGTTGTTTTTGTTAAATAACGTTTTGTCACGCATTTCGTAGTAAAAATAGTTTCCGGGGTATTAGTAAAGAATTGGTAGCAGAAATGTATTATTAAAGTTACTGTGTTTTTTCTTGTTTTCGTCTTGTAGGAGTTTAGTATCAAGCGTGACAATGAACGTTGGATGCAGGCCGCTTCCAACCGGCCTTTTTGGAGATCGATAGGGGAGGCCTATGTCCAGCAGTGGACATTGGACATCCTATGGTTGAAATGATGAGACAATGATGCCATTGATTGGTCACCTTTATTAATAGGGATTTTGTTGTCATTACTTCCTTTACGTGATTTGTTAGTTTGTTTGTTTTTAACTTACTTAGTTTCCATCTAGTTTTTGTCATATGTTAAGTGTCTGATAAATTTGCATTGTTTTAAAATAAATATCACCATTTATAGGCAAACCATCTGTAAGAATCTAAATTAGGTATATAAGCAAAACACCAATACTAATCACTCGCACTCACAAACTAATCACGAAATCTCGAAAATTATGAAGTTAAACTTTAGCAGGTGGGCTTCTTATGGGGTGTATACATCCACTAAAGATTTTACGACAGGGCTGAATTGAGGAGTTCAGAAGGGGTTGATAGTCTATATTAAGGACTACAGCTACTGGTATCGAGTAAACTTAAATCGCACACTTTACGTTTATATCTATATTCAACGTACGTACATTGTTCATTTCTAAAACTGATCCTATTGGTTTATCTGTTTAATTATTTAGACAGTAAGGGAAGTAGGGTTTCCATGAAATATACTGATAGAAACTTGCTGACATTTGAAACTCTATGCTATTCTGGAAATCACAAATAAAGACTACCCATTGATATAATTATTCAGCCACAGTATTCTCAACCCTATCCCCTCCAAATAACACAAGACAATTCGAAATTATCCAACGTGTAATGACAGTGTCCAATCTGACGTGGGTCGACTCGAGCCAATCTGAAAGGAATTCCAGTTAATATGCTCCTCATTCCTAATGCCCGAACCACATCTTGAAATTTCCTCTAACCATGTATGTTAAGACCCTTTCCTCCTATTAATCACCCATTGCTCGTTCGGCATTTAAACTACAAACCCTCATGGGTATAGAAAAGGTAATAGTTATCAAAATGTGGGTTATAGCGATAAAGTAGTATCGGGGAGTAGTTAAGCGCTTAAAGTTAGGGATTTCTATGTGATTTAGTAACGTGAACGGTTGAATGGTTAAGTACGGTCACATGTTACATTATGCTGGTAATGATCAGAGCTGTACCGACTCCGATTGTGTAGGAATGAATGCTATTAATATTATTGTCGGTAGTTATGGGAAATAAGACCGAAATAAAAAAATAATTTAGAGTTCAAGCCAATCCGGGGAATAATTTAATTTTTATAAAAACTTTATTTCTGTGTTAATTACGAATTTGTATAAAGTAAGTATACGAAGTATGAACTATTTGCTATTTTTAAGCGCGCGGTGAATGACAAACCAAGTAAAGTTGTTTGGTGCAGCATTGTGTTCTAAACTGTATTGTTATGGATTAAAAATATTAAAAATACAGAGTATCTAGTAATTTTTAAACTTTTACACCACCCACGCCACGTGTCCACGGCTATTGTAACATGGTCGAAAAGTAGAGCGAAACGTACTGAACATACCACCCACGCCATTGACCGCACGCACGTGACCACGGCCATTGTAACATGGTCGAAAAGTAGAGCGAAACGTACTGAACATACCACCCACGCCATTGACCGCACGCACGTGACCACGGCCATTGTAACATGGTCGAAAAGTAGAGCGAAACGTACTGAACATACCACCCACGCCATTGACCGCACGCACGTGACCACGGCCATTGTAACATGGTCAAAAAGTCGAGCGAAAGGTAGACATTTTTACCTAAATAAAATAATACGTGATAAGTCCCGATAAACATTTAAAACATACAGGGTACCTATCAGCTACCTCCATGTCAATATATGTAGCTGTTAAATAGTTAAATACGGACACTCCAAATAATTACGAGAATGTAGAGAAAAGAAACGCTGATTATTATTATTGCTAATTAAGAGACTAATTATACGATACGAACGTGATTTCACTGTTTCAAATTGCTAATTATTTATTTTTTCACTTGTTCACACAATCAATCAATTCAAATAGTTTCACAATTTTATAATGTAATAATTATCTGGGAAAACAAAATCCTTATAAAATTGTATATTATGCAATTAGTGATTAAGGGACGGATTTAAAGCAAGGGCTATAGATAAATAACGACCGTAGGGATCATGATGATTGAACCACAAGCGTAGCGAATGATTTAAGTTTTTGAATCCTGAGTGACGCGAGTTATTCATAGCCCTCGATATAAATCAGTTTTATTCAAGAGTTGCATACTATAGGTACTTTATATCATAACTACGAGAAAAATAAAGATTTAAGGAGTTAAAAACGCTCACGCTACTACTCAGCCACAAATGCTCTTCATTGAATAGTTTTTTTTAATTAAAGGAAGATTAAATACATTTTCTTTATTTAAGTGTGCCATTTGCTAAATATCATCCACCAAAAATACCGTAGACTTTTCAAAGTAATATTCTTATATCGGTCGCATCTCTGTCTCACTCCGGACACGTAAAAGCTTTTAATTATGAACTAGCATGTCATGTCGTCATGACCAGTTAATAAGCTCCTCAGTTAACAGACAAAGGTGGTCTAGACAAAGCAAGGGAATTCGCACAAAGAACGTGTCATAGGCACCGCGCCTCTCCAACCACTTTATTAAAACCAACGCCATAGCATTTAACACTTCATGATACGATTCATATTCCAGTAAATCATGTTTATCGTTGAAATTGTTTTTATAAACACTTGGGGAAATAATAAAGATCAGAGTGGCACAGTTTTTTCCTCATATATCCAATTTATTTATGCAGTTTACGACTATAGGCGTGAATTGAGGGACCTTAAATTCGATTCGTAAAAGCAATGTCCTTTATGTTATTACTTTTGGTTGTGAGATTTAGTATTATGATGGAATGATTACGTATATAAGTAGGTTCACGATTATCTATATTGTAAATTAACCCATTGTTACAAAATGCAATTACACATCTCTCTATTTAAACGGGAAAATTTAGAGGGAGCTTCACTTTGCTTCCGCTTTAGCCACCGGTAGTTATTCTTTAATAACTGCGCAAAATCCAAATACCCATCAATCAGGTCAGATCCGAATTCTATCAGTCAGGTTACAAGGCTAATCCTCATCTTGTGAATTATATGCTAAAACACCACTTGAGGGTGACGTGGGGATTCAGGGTACCTTTATTTTCGTCTATGAATATGGCAGTAAGGCAGAAGCGAAACAAACCAAACCTTCCCTTAGCTGTTGAGTTTTTTTTTTTTTATAACAACGCCATAATTTTCCCGTCCTACCCTCCTATCAGGGCAGATTCAAATTTTGTCAGTAATGTTACCTCTATTAGGATATAACGCAGCATTCATAACATAAACAATATGCAAAATGTTGAATATAGTGTGAGCCATTTTCTATACTTTATTCTTTATTCTTTATTACAAATTAAGCATATAACTAACAGATAATCCAAAACATAAACTTGTATTCACCTGCAATCTTTCGCCCACTTACTATTTCAGTAAGTCATATTTATTGTTTTTGACACCTCTAATTCGAATTTATATTTGCTAGTTTAAATTATACCCCTTGTAAATCAATATTTAACAGTTTAAAATCATGCGCGGTAAAGCACTGCGCTCGGCATCCTGGGATATTAGCCATTAAATCTCTTTATAAAACACTGCTATAAACTATCACGGTATTTACGGTTGTTCACTACAGTTATATGATTATTAACGGGATATTTACCGTGGTAATGTTGTGGAATGAGCTCCTGATATTTCGGCGCAGTTACATGCACTATGTTCACGGCAAGGCTGAAGAATGCGGTCGAACATTTCAAAGTTAGGTGCAGATAAAACGATCTACGCTCTTCCTACGGTTATCACTGGAACTCAACTTTAAATATCTGTTGAAGAAAACGTCCTCTCCCGATTGTAATGAGTGTAGCGTTTTTAAGGACACTTTACACATTTTGAGTGAGGAGCATGGAGTGTGTCTCGAACGAAAACAATGTTTAAATGTAAATGAAATTACAGATGTCGGATTTTGTAACTCTATTCTAACCTATCCCGAATCCGACAATGCAATATTTTCATATAATCTGGTAGATATAGACCTTGAACAATAATATTATAATTTGTTTTATACCCATTTGTTATTACTTATGTAGTTTGTTTGTTAAGTTGTGTTGAATAACTGGGCGATGTGGATGCTAAGCGACAAAGCCCATTAAATAAAGAAATAAAAAAACTCGAACCTAAGTCTCGACAAAACACACTCACTGTATATCTATATGTCCGGTAATTTCATTGGAAATATCAATCCGGAACACGGTTATGTTGTCACACTAGTGCTTCGCGGTTGATTTCCTGAAAAATTATACCCAGAACTCTATAAAACAGTCCAACCACAAAAATGTTTAGAGTATATCGTAGAGTTGAGTATGTTTTTCGTAGACATGTCTACGGGGTATTTGTAGTACTTTACAGTTCGTAGAGTCTGCTACGATTTCCCCCGACGCAAAAAGATAATAAGTTTAACGTGTGTATCTGTTTGTCTGTGTATCTGTGTATTTGTGTCTGTATATCTGTGAATCTGTGTGTCTGTATGTGGCATCGTTGCTCCCAAATGGCTAAACCAATTTTGATTTAGTTTTTATTTGTTTGAAAGGTTAAAAGAGATGCTACAGAGAGAGTTCTTAGCGTTATTCATGAAAATTTGTTAAGCCGTTTAAAGAGTTTAAAGTTTAAAAAGCCGTTACATTGGGTTTAAAAAAAAGGTTCAATGTATATTTGTCTAGTATAAGGTATACTTAGAGTCTATAACACATGCGAATACGCCCACTATATGTTGTTAAGATTTGTTGAAAAAGCATTTTTTTTAAATTCCCTTTAACTATTAAGGTTGACTTTCGTGCATCGCGGTCGATCGCAGCCTCGCGACAATAGTTCGCACTATGAAAATGTATGGCACCGCTTCCAAAGTCTCCATTAGACGCGTGCGACCGACGACTGACGTCGTACATACATTTATAAATCGCAACAGCTGCGAGCTTAGGCACGTGCGGTTGCAATTGGCCGCGATACACGGAAGTCTACCTCGAAATGTTTAAGATCGCGCGAACTATCAACTGTAACTAGCATATAACCATATTGAATGTACTTAGCCACGTGAACACTAAGTGATGGTAGTAACATTGTTATTTCACGTTCCACGTAGTTAATAGTTATACCGACTTGTAGACAAGATTATCTGCTTTGAGTCTGGAACGTATTCACGTATGTTTTGGATTATTTTGATAGGACGTGTTGAGCTAAAGCTAATACGAGAATATTTTGACTTAGTCGTACTAGAAATACCTTTTTTCTTATTAAAATTTTGATGTTTAATTAAACTTACCTAATCATCATCATTTTAGCTATAGGACGTCCACTGCTGGACATAGAGTCCTTTTCATGAAAGAAGTCCCACGGCAAACAGCGGAACTAAATTTCCATGTTGTAGTTGTAGGTGTTGTTACTGTGTTTGGACGCTAGTGAGATTTTTATTAATTTTCCATCGTTAAAGAGTCGTGTACGACGCCAAAAGCTGTTAAAGTTCTACTCGAGAAATGATACTGATAGTGATTGATACGCGATGACAGCGCCGCATCTGCGGGACTTCTTTCATGAAAAGCACTCTAGGCCTCCCGCGTCGATCTCCAAAAGGGCCGGTTGACGCTGCCTGCATCCAGCGTTTCCATGCGGTCTCTATTAGGTTATCTGTCCATCTTGTGGATGGAGATCTTAATTTCAACCGCTTCACGAACCATAAGCGTGATAAGTCTCGATAGGCAACTAAAAACAAGCATAAAACCTACACTTACATCAACAAAGCCAAGCTAAGAGATGTGAATATCGTCAAACACATGCCACAAATAAATACTGATAGCATTTATTTTAAACAAGAATACATCAAGTTTTCTCCAACCAATCTGAACTATCCGACAAAGGGGAATAAAATTAAAGTTCGAGTGACACCGCGGCGCGTTGTATACAAAAGCAATCTTGTCTTGTGCGGCTGTTTTAAAGGTGCTCCACTTCCTGTCTGTGTCGGATATGAGGATTAAGTTACAGGCAGATTGCGATAGCAACAATATTGATATCTGCACAAAGCAAGCCGAACCAAACCAAAGAGCATTGTCCATTATTGGTCCTGCAAACTGCAACTTCATATTGGTCTTCCCTGGAATGTTATTTTTAATGCCATCTAACAAACAGTTACAATTAGTAGGCAAACAAACTGACGGCCCGCTTGATGGTAAGCGATCACCGCCGCCTACGGATACCTGTAACACCAGGGGCATCACAGATATGTTGTCGATATTTGAAGACTCTATTTTGTTAAGACGCCTTTTTGATCAAACTAATAGCTTTTTTGAAAGACCCTATGTTATTGTTACTCGAAAATTCCGCAAGAGCCTATTTCACACATTGCAGGTGTGAGGCAAAAAGATCTAGTAAAACGCACAATATGCGATTTAAGGAGACTTACGGACAACTGCTATTACAGGCACCTAATCCGCTCAGTTGGAAAATCACGCGACCGCAAACCTTATCGCGCCCAGATACGGTTTGCGGTCGCGCGATTTTCCAACTGAGCGGATTAGGTGCCGCAATTAGCTGTTGTCCGTAAGGCCCCAGGACGGTTTTGTCACGACCATTATTGCTTCATTCTTTTATCACTCTTTGTTTCCCAAACGCGATCCATGCGCTATCCGTACATGGTGGACATTCTCTACGTTCGTACTCACAGAGTGCTAAAGATTTCACATACTTATAAGCACATGCACATCAAGTGCTGCCGGAGTCTGTATTCCCCGAAAAATATAACAGATGTGTCTTCAAATCGAGAGTAAGCGAGTTATTTCTAGGTGCTCCATCATAGTTAACATCAAGGAAACAACAACACACCTATCTTTGATAGAATTCAGAAGAAAACAATTGAAACATCTGACCTCGTTAAAACAAAACATACAAGTGGACTCTGTACGTAAGGTAGCGACAGCCACCTCCACCCACGATTATTTCAATTACAAAGCGACTTTAACTATATACGCCTACCTCAAGGTAGGTGATAATCTTTGGTATTACCCAGTTAATTGGATCCACTAACATTTTAACACACCGCGTCTCAGTGACTGCAACACATTTTGTTCGGCCAAAACAACAATTAAGTAGAATTTTTATCACGCATATTTGATACTGTTTTAATCGCATAATGATAAGGTAAGAAGATAGGTTAGGTATATAAATCTAGCCATGAAGCCTTGCGTCATATTGCCCATATTCAGTTCTACTTATGAACCTTACACACAGTGTAAGTAGCCTTCCCAACAAAGAATATGGTCGCGCAAGCAAAATCAGATGCACGTACATTCTTCTGGAGTTACCCAGGTTAAATACACCGTGTGCAAGGTTCATTAGCGCGCAAATGGTATGTGTGCCAATGTATTTATAACGTTTATTGAATCTGCTAATCTGTATCATACTGTGCCTAATCTAGTTTTGCAAGACTCTTCCTCTTCACTCACGCAGGCTTTAATAACCAATGGCAATAGCCAGTCGAGGTATGGTGTACCAACTCCGCTGGCGCAGTGACCCGAAGTACTTGGCCTCCAATACAAGAGAAAGCCGTGCCATCGGTCCCTGGCCAGTCGGCGACTTGGAGCTCGCGCAAGTCTGACTCTACGGCATTTTTCTAGCGATATCTACACCAGCCAACGGGCTGACGACAATTGGAAACTCTAAGGTACGCCTTCTTGACATTGCGAAATTTCAAGCTTCTTACCAACTCAACTTTAGTCTTCAGGCACCATATTGATATCTTTGAAACCACTGAACAATTTTACTAGCGCTTGGCAATCATAGATTAAGCTAGTGATAAGTTTTAATTTGGACGATTGTTTTTAAAGTAGGCATAATTTGAAAAGCACGAACAGTCTGGGTTTTGTAAAAAAATACCTTACACTGTATCGACGGGCATGGGCTGCCATAGACTTCTCCAACCATGACAATTACTTCACACAAGCCAAGGGTTAGCGCATAAGTCTTTGAACCCATTTCGCCTTTGAATAAACGCTTACAAAAGCTATAAATATTTTTAACCGCTTTATCAGGAAATAATCAAAAGTTTATGGAAATGCTTCCATTATTCCGTTAAATTTGACATGTGAGCGGAACACGAGCGGAAGTTGTTATTTGATTCAAATCGGCATTTGGAAAGAAATTACTGATGAAATTAACTACTCGAGTGTGTATGCTGTATAGGGTATAATTTCATTCAATAATATGAGAACTGCTAATGAAAACCCAACACGGTATAAAGAAAACTTATTTGTGCCGTGTTGTTTCTCATTAGCGTTGTTGGCGTCGTTGGCTCTATTAGCGTGATTCGGAAAGCGCCTTTGGCACGTGTATGGGCTGTTTTTCTAAGAACAATCATTGTTAAAACATGTTTGATACTTTCGAGTTGTCTGAAAACTTTTTCTCTAAGTTTACTGGGTATAGATTGTAACTAAAAGAAAAAACTTTTCGATTCGATTTTTGTATATCAATGTATGAATGCCGATTACTCCGATATTTGTGAATCAATTTACATGTTGCTTTTCTTAATATGTAGAGAAAACTCCAATATATGTAAAATTATTTTGTAGAAGAGCCTGTTGATTTGGCCATATAAATTATTTTGTTCGATCGCCTTAATTTGAAGTCGGGTTTTAAATAGATAATTATTGGAAACTAGCTATTGCCCGCAATTTCATATGCTTAGACTTTTATATAAGCTTTCAAACTCAATTTTACCCACCTAAATTAGGTCTGTTAGCAAAATCTCTTTAGCTCTATACTCCATACGGAATTTACCTGTCATATTTTAGATATAGAAACGAGGATGAGAGAGATTAGAGAATAGAAACCACGGGCCGGTAAGCGCAGCGTAGGACGTCCACCCACAAGTTGGGCAGACAACCTAAAAGAGACCGCAGGGAAACGCTGGATGCAGGCCGCTTCCAACTGGCCCTTTTGGAGATCGATGGAGAGGCTTATGTACAGCTGTGAACGTCCTATGGCTGAAATGATGATGATGATGATGACCCCCTGATATCCGTTGTCCTGTCCAAATGGGTTTGAGTTCATACATAATTCAAAGTCAAAGTCAAAGTTTTTATTCTCATAGAGATTTAATTTATATCTATATAGATAGACTAGCGGTCCGCCCCAGCTTCGCTCGGGTATATATTATAGCCTATGTCACCCGGGGATAGTGTAGCTACCCAAAAGTGAAAGAATTTTTAAAATCGGTCCAGTACTTTTTAAGCCAATTGTTACAAACACACTTACATACAAATCTTTCCTGTTTATAATATTATATTAATAATATTATAGTATAGATAGATAATGAAAGTTAGAAGATGATCTAGGGCCCTCTATCAATCCATCACGCCAAGTTCATGCCTTGCACCGCTAATAAAAGAAACATCACCAGCACAAGCGAACAAAAGCTCGCCTTGAGGGTCCTCCACTCGCTTTGTCCCCAACTAACATTGTTTAATTCACGGTAAGAGCACGGCCCTCTCGTGAGGTTATATACATAATTCTTGAGCTTGTTAGTTAATAACTTATATGGATAGTAGATAAGATGTACGTAGAATGGTCAGTATAAAGTAAGATGCTAGTTCTATACCGTGACAATATCATAGAATAGACAATAGACAAATTTTTATTTATGAAAGAAAAAAAACACATTTTGAGAACTAGTGAAAAACACACACATTACAATTTGTTTTCCTCCACAAACCGGTTCCAACTCAGCATAATGCTGGTTGTGAACAACCAGCGCTGATCTTCCGTTGGAACCGCCGGTGAGAATACCCATGGCCAACACCAAATGATTGTCTATACTTTGGTCCGTCGGTTGGATTACAAGGTACATTGCTTGTGGTGGATGGGCCTTGTTCTCCGCAGATCCAGTGATACTGCACGCCGTACCCTTACCCTCAGCAAACCTTTTCATTTGATACTCATATCATGAAAGTAGATAAGAAAATTTTGTCCGCCATCTTGGAGCGTCCGCCATATTGAATTTAGTGTGACGTCTTTTTATTTTTCGTATTTTACTCACCAAATGATATCTATATCATGAGGGTGCATAAAAAGTAACTGTTCCGCCATTTTTGGTAGTCCGCCATATTGGATTTAGAATGACGATTTAGATAACCATACATTCATATTAAACGTGTGTAGAAGATTTTAGCTCAATCTGTTGGGGATAACTATAGTCTAAAATTCAGTTTCAAGATTTGTCCCATATATAGGTTGGTACATACATACATACATACATATCTACTAACTATCAGGGCAAGTTAAATAAAAGCTTCTAAAAAGGTAAAAATACAATCATATAGGTACTTACTAGTGCTACAGAATACCTACCTAGCACGTACGGCGCAATAGCATTGTGACTAAACGAGACAAAGCTAATATGTTGATACGTCTGTCTCATTCTCGTAGGACAAAAACGGGGTAAAGAATTTCTCGGGTTCACGTGCTAAGCTAGCTATTATATCCTTTGTTAATTCTCTGCAAGCGCCTATAGCGTTTTGTGTTGTTTGCCGTTGTCATTCTGTAGATCGATTTTCCCAGTGTTGTTTTCCTACACACAATGTCATCTACATATTGTACAACAGAGGCTATGAGCCTACAATGTGTTATATTGTACAATTTACATCTACACAGCGAAAACAAAATCGAGTTGCCCTTTATTAGTGATCAGAAACTGCCAATATTTTGCGATTGCATGTCGAATATTGCGTGGACTATGGAGCTAAATATCAAGAGGGAGTTGAATAGAAGATTTTTAACAAATAATTTACCGACGAAATAGTAAGCTAGAACGAGAAAAATAAAATAACCTTTTTAGTCTTAGTAAAAAAGCTCAAACCGTACGTCACTAATTTTGAATCGACGGCAAGCAAACGACCAACGAAGGTAATTTTTTTTTTTTATGGAAAGAAATAAATTAATTTAAATAAAACAATGCAAAATGACTTAAAAAGCAACTTGAAAAGGCGATAAGGCTTAATTACTGCCAGTATTTGAATTAAGTTAGTTTTTTTTCTTGGTTTATAATTAACTGATATTGTATTGTATTGAAATCCACAGCGTTATATAATGATAGCCAAAATACGATTTTTGCTGCATTACGTAACATAATTCTTTTGACTACAAGCTTTTATTTAACTTGCAATGTATGTATGTACGTATGTTTGTTCGGGTGGAATCTTGCAACTAAATTTTGAAGCAGATATCTTCATCCGTGTAAGTTCGGCGACAATGCAATGTTATAATACCTTCGAGCTGGTCTGATGATGGATACAAGAGGTGGCCATAGGAACTCCTAAACGATACGATGTAACCCCGTCGAGTTTGGGTTCATTGGATTTGTCTTCCCAAGCGCTTTAGTCTTAGATGATAAATTCAATATGGTGGACGCCCCAAAATGGCGGATAAAATGTTCTCATCATGATATGGGCATTAAATGAAAGTGTTTGCTGAGAAGAATACGAAAAAGCTTGTGTTAAAAAGTTCTTTTAAATTAATAAAGCTTATTTCGAGCTATTCTTGACTGAAACTCTGAGATTAGAGCAATGACCGCACGTCAACCAAGTTTTCAAACTGGGGCGCAGTAGGTACATTTGTTAGCACCACTGATTTGGTATCATTGAAAAAGTACATTCGCCTCGTTCTTCTATATACGTCAATGGTGGAAACCAATACATATTCAGTTTTATCGATCAAGCTTTTATTGAAACCGACACAAAACTCGATTACCAGTTTGGATTGAGTGCGAATTGTAAAACAGCCATATAAACGTCGCATGTGGTTCGGCAGGCCGACTGCATCGTCACCAATTCAATTTTTGCAGTTCTACAGAGTTATGTGAAACGATGCGAAAGGAGGTAATTGGAGGTCCTAATGTTTCATTTATTACAAACAACAGCTTAGCGAAGCATAATTATAATTAAATACATATTGAAAAAAATATTTAAATTGGCTGATAAGTTTCTGAGATATAAGCGTTTAAAGTTGTTGGTCGGGATAGAGAGCGGAAGCGATGCTGCGTGTGTGCTTTTTTTTTTTAAATGGTGTATCTGGCAAGTATAAAATAAGTACGCTTGTAAACTAGGGAGTAAATTGGTAGCTTTTACTTCGAAATTCACGCTTTCGTAAACCACTAACAACAATGTTAGTCGATACTAAGTATCTGATTATCTATTTACTTTGCAAACAGAGGGTTGTTTTCGCAGCCAACACATTACTATGTTAATAAGGAGCGATATACATGGGAAAATAGTTCAGGTTACTCTAATTAAGGTGCTGAAATACTACCAATAGAGAGGACCCAATCTATATACATAAAACTACGAGCGCTTTTCTAAGAATCAACGCATATAGTGCTAACAGACGCTCGAACGCGGCTGACCTCTACCGCCGTCTGACCAATGGGAGAGAAAGAGATGGAAATATATTATTCTCACTCTTTCTCTCCCGTGGATTGGACGGCGGTCCGTCAGCTGCGTTCGAGCGTCTGTTAGCACTAATAGACCAAACTGCTGATGATAGAGACTAAAATTTGGACCTAATATTACCTATGATAGCCCGTTGGTCTAGTTGGTAGTGAACCTGCCTTCTGCGCTTGGGGGCGTGGGTTCGATTCTCACCTAGGACAAACATTCATGTGATGAACATGTGTGTTTGTTCTATATTTTGGTGTTAATATCTATTTAAGTATTTATTTAAAAATACATATGTATGTATTTTAGTCTCTGGCAGCCATATCACAAGCTTTGTTTAGTTTGGGCTCGTGACCGTGTGGGCAAAAATGTCCCGCATATTTATTTATTTTATTTATTCCTTAAAAAGTTAACAAACAATAAGGACAGATTTTGCGAAATTACATATCTGAGTAATGGAGTAAAGTTGTATGAATGTTGCGGTGATGAAAGTTTGTGACTTATATTAAGAAAATTAAAATAAGCAAGTGTATTATTTTTTTCTGAAAATCAAGAAAATAACTAGTATTGTAGTAAAGTAAAACTAAAAGTAAAAAAGCCTTTATTCTATTAATCACAAAACATACACAATCAACCAATACATTTATTACATTCATAATTATGTAAAATACTTTAGATAAAAGTATTCTCACTTAATAAACAAAACAAAATTTAAATAATGGTACTGTTGGGATCATTAAGATTAGGTAGGTACATCAATATTTTATAGTATGGATTTACAGTGTTCAATGAAAATAGTAAAGCTCATAAAGTTAAATTATTGTAGGGGGTAAAACCGCGGTGCATTCGTGTTTTAATATCGGCAGGATTTTAAAAAAGTAGGTAATTTAATCTACCTGTGATCTGACTTGGAAACACGTATATAGGTAAAGGGTTTCCGATTGTGTTTGTGACGGGTCGTTTTTAGGGTTCATTACCCAAGGGTAAAAACTGGACCCTGTTACTAAGCCTACGATGTCTGCCTGTCTGTCTAGCTCTGATGTAAAAACTGTAATACCTACAATCGTCAAATTTGGTATGATTATAGTACACACTCTAAATAATAACAACAAATAATAAATAATCCAATTGCGAGTCGGTGTCTAATTTTTGTTCCAGCTCTCATACGATCATTGAAGTGAAGCAATGTCGGGCGCGGGTGGTACCTGGATGGATGACCGCATTGGCGTTGATAGGACGTTGTCTTTTTCCAAAAAAAAATTGTACTTTAGTAGCTAACAAGCTATGTGGTGGTACGGAACCCTCAATGCGCTAGCCTGACTCGCACTTGGGTGATTTCATTTTTAATGACAATTGTCATCCGACTCTATCATCGGTTCGTTTCCAGTACATACATAAATACTTGCAAGTACTTAGAAGCGTGTTTTTGTGACCACACTACATGAAAACCAGAATCTCAAAATAAAACTGTTCCATAGCAAAATGTTACCTTCCTTAGGCAGTTGGTAAATCTTAGACTCCATGGTAGAGCCACTTTTACATATTGTACCATTGTCTACTAATTCTGTACGGAGTGTCGGTAATTAAATTAGAATAAACATAATTAAACAGCTGCCCCCATTCGACTTTCAAAATTACGTATTTCGGAGATTATCCGACTCGTAAATGTACGTAAATGTTCATAATACCGGATTTCGGCCCCAAAAGCGGTATGAATATACCGAAAAATGTACATATAGCGTTTCGTAGGCGAAGCTAATTCCGGTAATTGTAACATTAACATAGAATTAATTTGGGACATGCGTAGGGCACGTGAATAATATTATCAGATATTCTGATTAAATTCTTTGAAAATAATCAACCTAGGTATACCGGGTTACTTGTTAAGGTTCCGTACTCAAGGGGTAAAAACGGGAGCCTATTACTAAGCCTACGATGTCTGTCTATCTGTCTGTCCGTCTGTCCTACCTATTAACAGCTGTATCTTTCGAATTGTAATAGATTGAAATTTTCACAGAATATGTAATGTTACGGCGTAATCCGCCGTAATCTGCCGTACTAAGTAATAATAAAAAAGTCAAAAAGTAAAAACGAAAAGGGGAATCCCTCACACAACAAACGTGTTTTTAAACTTATTTTTGTATTAGCTCTAATGTAAAAACGGCAATACGTACAAGCGTCAAACTTGGTGTGATACACACGTTATAGTACATACTCTAAAGTATAACAAAAAATAATAAATAATGGCCAAGTGCGAGTCAGTGTCAAATTTCTGTTCACCACCGGTTCTCGCACGATCACCAAGTGAAGCAACCTCGGGCGCGGCCGGTCCTTGGATGGGTGACCGCCTGGGCGTTGATGGGGATGTTGTCTTTTTCACTATTTTTTTTATACTTTAGTAGTAGTATACTAACAAGTTATGTGGTGGTATGGAACCCTCAGTGCGCGGGCCCAACTCGCACTTGACCGGTTTATTTTGTTGGAATTGGGAAGCGAATGAAAGAATACATATTTGTTGATTTAAAATAATACTCATTAAAATTTATTTATCGTCATTAGCAGGAGAGGTGTGCGTGCTCTCTACTGAGGCGCGGAATCAATGAGACTGAAATCTCATCTAAGCCTTCTAAACCAAATACAAACAATATGTACCAAAGAGAAAGACTCAATTATCTACACGTTAGAGTGAAACAGATTGATTTTGGTAACACCATTCCAACATATTTAATAACGTGTGATAGGTATAATTGAGGAACAGAAGCTTACCCATCCATTGCAAAAATTTAATTTTTAAAATTATCTGAGTCCTTATATCACTTATTCTGTGAGACACTTTCAACTGAAACCATGCAAACTATTAAAAAAAATTGTTGGAAAACGATCTCTATTCCAATCCGACAATTTAGCAGAAAAATAAGTGTTAAAATTCACCAAAAATATGCCATGCTATTCTTAGTTATTAATCTCCCAGACTTACTAATCTAATCTTGCTAATCTCTAAAAGTCTAAAAATTAAGTCTGTAAAAATGCTTGCGTAAAATTACTTGCGAAAATATTCTAGAAGCCGTATAAAGCTAGATAAGAAGGATACTTGGTACAGTACCAAAAACCTTTCTCGTTACGAAAACTTTACTAAGTCCGTTTTTTAAGCCCATTTATATTCTTCCTCGCTCGACCGGATGGCCTTTTGACCTCTGCGCCATAAATATAGCGCGAACAAAAAGCCTTAGTATGACCTCTATTATTCCTATAAAAAACGAACAAAAGGCGTCGAAAGACTATAAACACCGCTGTCCCTAAATTTTACGTAATACGTATATCGCTAAACAAAGCGACAAATAATTTCCTTGGCATTAAAATTTCCTTTTACCATACTGCACAGTTTAACAACCATTGAAGGTTTTCCTTTGTAACGTTGTGTACGTTCCGACGCGAATACCCAGCTATGGTTAATAAGTCGAACGAAGAAAACACCAGAGGATTGCGCATGTATAGAACTTAGTGCAACAGATCATTTTCCGGAGGGTCCTAAATTCAGTAGACTCTAAGCCTTCGTGAGGTGTGGACGTGTTTCGGTGCGCTCCGACCAAGTTTACGTCTACAGTGTTACGTTTGAATTGAGAACTTCCAGTTATTTTATGGTGGCAGTTTTGTTTATGGACTTTTAAGTTATTTTTGGGTAAGTGGCTTTGTTAAAGAAAGTTTTAATAGATACCGTAAATGCTTTGGTTGGAGTTTACTTCACAGCCATTAATTTTAGTCAGAAAGTTTTTTATAATCCACTAAGTTGTTTAAGATTTTGGGTAAATTTTAGAATAAAAAATTTGAGACAAACACCTCAACCACGACCTCTTTTACTTTCTGTTAAGTTTATCTATACTAATATTATAAAGAGGAAAGATTTGATTGTTTTTTTTTCCTTGAATAAGGTCCGAAACTACTGAACCGATTTGAAAAATTATTTCACTGTTGGGGTTCTACACTATCCCCGAGTGACATAGGCTATATATCTATACCCGTGCGAAGCCGGGGCGAGCCGCTATGAGACATAATCGAGAACCAAATATAAATTTCATATTTAATATACCTATATAAGAACCCAGAAATATTATATTCGTATCTTTTACATATAAAGGATGTGATAAAGGATGTATCTACACCACAGAAAAGAAAATACTCGATGATGTATACTCGTTGTCGCCAAATTATCCCAAATTACATTGTAGTATTCAGTCTCGTGTTTTTCACTGATTTACACAAAAAGTAACTGAAAGAAATGGCTTTATAATATTGCTTCGTATTAGACTAATATGCAGTGCAAGTACCGTTCTTTTATCGATCGTTAAATTGACAGTTGAGGTCGTCAAATTCGATAATATGCCATTTTTAGGGTTCCGTACCTCAAAAGGAAAAAACGGAACCCTTATAGGATCACTTCGTTGTCCGTCTGTCTGTCTGTCTGTCTGTCCGTCTGTCAAGACCCCTTTTCTCAAGAACGCGTAAAGGTATCAAGTTGAAATTTATACTAAATACTTGGGTCTACGGTTTCTTTCGGCCAAAAATAACAGTTGTAAGTCAAAGCAATCAAAAGATATGAACGTTTATTAAATGTCGTATATTTTGCGATTTCACAGGGGAATTAAAACCTATAGGGTACTTCCCGTTGACCTAGAACCATGAAATTTGGCAAGAGGCAAGGTCTCATAGTACATATATAGGAATAAATCCGAAAGTTATAAATTTGAAGTTACTTCATTTAAAAATAATTATTTTGCTATTACAAACTTACATTTTGTAGTTGGAATGTATGGAAGAACCTTATTGTCAACTACAAACTTAAGTTAGTCTTTCAATATTTTAACTTCAGTTAGTTTTTTCTTTGGTCTCGTGCTCTGAGGTTTCCGTCTAACGGAACCCTCAGAACACGAGTCCTACTCGTACTTGTCCGGTTTTTTTTCAGTACTCGCTGTGATCGATTCTATGGCATTTTAGCGAATTTAACGTCCGATAAAGAACGGTACTTGCACCCCTGGTACGATTAAATGACATTCTGAATTATGTCAGGTATTGGAAAATTTTAAATAGTCACGGATGTCGAGAGCAGGATTATGGCGTTGGGCAGGGCACATGGTGGCTAGGCGTGGTGACGCCAAGGGAGTACAGTCCTGAGAGTTGCCGGAAAATGGCAAGCGTCCCGTACGTGGCCCTAATACTGATCAATAAGTTGGATTGTATTCATCGCGGGGAAATGGTCGATAAAATTAATCTGAGATATAAAACAATGGCACAGTGAAGAGGTATGTGGCTTATACCCAGCAGCGGGTCGACGATGGAGGTGTTGTTGGCGACGAGTTTTTTTTTATTGGCCTAGTGCTTTATTTACTAAACTAAATACAAGCTAACACTTACACCACAAAAACAGTTATACTGCCCATAGACCGTTGAAGGTCTAAAAATAATCCAAATGCTCAAGCCCACTATCCGTTGGTAGTGCACCCAGCATACTGGTGGCATTATCACGCTGAATGGCAATGCGTTGAGCCAGAAAAACACCGGTATTTTGGTCACGCGACGCATTAACCAGGCACTGGGAAAGATTTTTGAAAATGAGGTTATTTCTCGGGCCCCCTAGGGCCCAATGTCTCGACCCCAAACGTCTCAAATATGTAACCACTACCTTGGTTAGCATATTTGCGCCGCTTGTGCTGCTTTGCCGAATTGGCAACCACACCAGCCCTACCTTGTGTCTCAGGAAGATGTGACGGCGCCAAAGTATCGACTATCGACACAAGTAGCGTACCATACAAGGGGCCGCCCCAATTTCCAGGGAAGACATTTGGGATACCGTAAAAAAAAAAAAAATATCTTTTAGACGACGGACATTCGAGAATATCATTTTGCTCATTATAAAACAACTTTACTTTAAGACCAACAAAAAAATCGCAAAAAAAAAACAACTGTTTCATACACTTTGTTGAGTGTTGATGATATTATTCTATGGAACAACTGATAGTTCTCAGAAACATATTATCTCTGGCAGCCACCTGGCAGCCATATTACAAGCTTTGCTTAGTTCGGGGTTTGATGACCTTGTGTGCAAAAATGTCCCGAATATTTATATTATATTATTTATTTACTATGGGCAGTTGGGGCACTGAGGCCAAGAGCTTGATCTCAGAAGTTGGCCGCAGAATACGAGATAACGGTGGCGACTCCCGCTCTGGCTCGTTTCTGGTGCAAAGATTGGCCATTGCCATTCAGCGTGGGAATGCTGCCAGTGTAATGGGCACTTTTGCACCAGGAACGATCCGGGGCGGGCTGTTTGACTAGATTAGTTTATATTATAATTAGAATTAAGTAGTTTGTTAATTTGTGACGTATTTATTTATTAATTGTAATAATTAAATTATATGTACCTATAAATAAATATTGAATTTATTATATACTTTTTCACGATATCTGAGTTGGTCCCAAAGTAAAGGCTGTGTAGATTGATGAGTACAATAATTTCCTTTTTTTCTTCTTTTTTTTCTGGGCAAGTGCCTTTTTTAACTAAAGAAAATACAAGCTAATGTTAACACTACAAATACAGTCAGATATATAATATCCTTGAATATGTCCGTCGTCTAGAAATACAGCCCTAAATACTTTAGACTACAATTACCCGTAGTGCGCGATCAATAATTAACGCTGCTATAAAATGTGTCTTCCTAATCTGATGGAGGCCGTCGGGTCAATACTAGAACTATTTAAATACTATCTAAATCATAAATAGTTAGATTTTTACTTTTTTCAAACGGTAATCTGATAATCCATGCATGCACATGGATTAGGTATGCCATGCGCATGGCATAATCAAAGGGTGACCTAGCAATGTTATCAAAAGTTGATGATGATGATTATTAAGTTTTGTCTATACTATAATATAATATTATAAAGAGGAAAGATCTGATTATTTGTTTGTTTGTTTGCATTGAATAGGCTCCGAAACTACGTAACCGATTTAAAAAAATCTTTCACTGTTGGTAAGCTACACTATCCCCGGGTATTAAAAAAAAATAGGGATCCTTACTAAAACTCCAATAATGTAAAAAAAATAGATTTACAATTTTAACTTTGCGTGTTTGACAGTTCTAAGACAGGACAACGTATGTCAGGTCAGTTAGTAGATAATAAATGCCCGACAACAATTTTTTTCTGTAGATACCATTAACTGTCTGCCAAACCACATTACCGTACAGTAGCTCACTCCAAGTCACCTATTTATTCCCGTCAATCTTACCGCACTCATCGCTTTCTTGAAAGACAACTCTGAATGCGATGTCGTTGTGGACGGGTAGTTGGTCTTAATGTCAGTATGCTTGACGTATTGTGAAAAGTAGGTAATTTTGAAAAAGGCACGATCATCGTTTCTCTTTTATATTTTAATTTTAAAGCACATGATAAAATTGGTTCGCCTTTAATTCATATGACAACTTTTAATATAATTTTTCTTTGTATTATAATTTCTCTACTTCTCAGTCGTTTCGCTCTTGGCAGAGCGGTCGTGGTCATCATGTAGTAGTATTGGACGGGGAGGTAGTAGTTGGGACGGGGATTGGGGGGATTTGTATCATTTCAGTTCGTATAGTTACAAAAACCATAATTATTCACGTCACTTAATATTTATTGCATCATCATCATCATTAGCCTATTGAATATTCGTCCACTGCTGGACGTAGGCCTCTCCTAAAGAGCGCCACAAGGCACGATCTTCTGCTATTCGCATCCATTTGCCACCAGCCACCTTTCGCAAGTCGTCACTCCACCTGGCTCCACCTGACTCCTACTCTACGCGGTCTCCACTCTAGAACCCATCTACCCCAGCGGTTGTCAGTTCTTCTAATATGAGCCACTTCAGCTTGCTATCTTTATTTAAGACATAATATTTAATTTTTAAATACTGGGAGAAGCCACTGGCTTCCGAAACACAGTTTTTTACTAGTTCGGAGCCAGTGGATTCAATTGTTTTGTTTGTATTTTACCTAGTGCCAAATAAAGATTATGACTATGATTATAGTTAACTAGTCTAGTGACTAGACTATAGTTAACAAGTCTACTGACTAGACTATAGTTAACTAGTCTAGTGACTAGACTATAGTTAACTAGTCTAGTAACTAGACTATAGTTAACTAGTCTAGTAACTAGACTATAGTTAACTAGTCTAGTAACTAGACTATAGTTAACTAGTGTTGAACTAGTAATGAACATCTATCATGTTCTCACTGCTGGGATACAGGCTCTAAGCTAGGGGCTAAGGATGGCAAGTAAAAGACACAAACGTACTTCAAAAAATAATGTCTATTTTTACACATAAAACCTTTTCAGATATGTTTTAGATCTTCATTGTGAGTAGGAAAGAATGAAAACATCCTTCGGAGGCTGACGGTAAATTACATTAGGTCCTTGACAGGATCTCTTCGCCTGAGGACAAGACGTTTTTGTATTTGACAGTATTAGCAGAGTAGGCACCTTGATAAGTAATTTAATTTACGAATGTTCCACAAAGATTTTCCGCTGAGTGAATTAACAATGTTAAGTAAAACGGAATGTTATTAACTTACAAAAGGGAATCGATATTATCTAAAGAGAAAAGGTTTGGATCTACTATCATATGAGAACCATACATTTACCCGGGATGAACGTAGGCAATGCATTAAAGTAATTAAAAGCTATTTACATGCAAAATTCTAAATCAGTTATACGATTATTACTTCACTGACGAGAATTGTCACTTTTTTATGGAACATATTAGCTTAACGAGCGTTTGTGCATAAGTAAGCTAATGTCACAATTTTTTGGCTTTCTGATCCGCTCTTATATAACTATAAGAAAGTCTTTATCAACGCTGTCTACACATCATTAGTCAATAAACGTTCACTGCTGAACAAAGGCCTCCCTCTTAGAGGGGGGTGTTGGGTAATCCCCGCGATTGGCAGGTGGCTTGGGGATCGCAGTACGTTCACCGTGTACTAATATGACGCTGCTACCCATCCTCCGGTGGTTCTGGTCGCAGTTTTAGGACATACCCGGGTTAGTATCTGTCTACACAGTAACTAACAAAACAAGCGTATAATGAAAATTAAGTAAAATATTTTATTTATTTACTAAGATAACAGAATTAAACAATTAGCAAGCATTTTCATGTTACTGAAAATGAATCTAAATTATTTTATAACTAGCTGCCTCCGGTTCTCGTAACTTTGAGAAGGACTCTCGAATTTCAAATCAACATTTTCTATTTGGTATTAATTTTGTTTCCGCGGAGTGTGGCCACCACTTTACAAAGTCGTAGAGATTTGTAGCTCTCAAGTACACGGGGCTGTACTTAATCGCAGAGCCCTATTAATCTGTTACTATGTAAAATCTTTAGCCCTTCAGTGCTCAGTGTTATTTTAAGAAACGAGAGTAAGTATTCAATATGACACTTATTTTAAAAGAAATTTAACACAATAAACTTTTACATAATAATATTAGGAATCATTAATTTATTATCACGCATTTATTAAAAAAAGGTTTTAACCGATATTCAGAAAACAAAAGGCAATCTCTATCCAAAGCAAATATTTGTTCCTTTTTTTCTTGGAATTGGTTCAGTCACCTAATCGATATTTTACTGATATTATTAGACTGTAAGTTTTCCTACAAAATCTAAATAAAATAACAAAATTAACTTATGACCTACTTTTCTAACTCTTTATTTATAATAATTAAGATTGCAAGTGGGTACAAAAATATTTTAAGGCCCCAACTCAATCTCATCTGCTTGTGCTCTGACGATTAAATACCAAGTACTATGATAATGATGATATTGTGTGGATGATGATATATATTATGTAATATGTAACTATACTTACCAAGTTATTAAAAAAAAAAATCAAGTGAAATTATCTTCACCATCATTTCAGTCATAGGACGTCCACTGTTTGACATAGGCTTCCCCATCGATCTCCAAAAGGGCCCGGTTGGAAGCGGCCAGCGTTTTCCTGTGGTCTCTATTAGGTCGTTTGTCAATCTTGTGGGTGGACGTCCTACGCTGCGCTTACTGGTCCATGGTCTCCATTCGAGAACCTTTCGGCTCCATCGATCATCTGTTCTGCGTGCTATGTGCCCTGCCCACTTCCGCTACAACTTGGTAATCCGGTGGGCTATGTCGGTAACTTCGTAGCGTAACCGTAGACGAACGGTCTACGGATCTCTTCATTTCTGATTCGATCTCATAGAGAAACCCCGAGCATAGCCCTCTCCATAGATCGTTATGCGACTTTGAGCTCGCTAATGAGGCCCATAGATAATGAGAGACCACGTGGCGCATGCCATCTCTGTCAACACGCACTTATCAAAGACTTACATATTATAAAAAATATAGACGCGCGTAAAATTTATTTTTTATTGAGGTTGAGTTACGGTCGTTTTTGAAGAACAATGATCGTTAAACTACTTTAGAAGCCTTTAGGCGGCTTAAAAACTTTGAGCTTACCTGTTAACCTACAAAAGCAGCAAAGATTTGTCGACGCCAGCTAAAAAGAAACTGAACTTTAACGAACAAGCTTAATTGCACTGCATCGGTACAATCGTACCCAGAGGAGGGTAGTTACGGGTTAAATCTCTGCCGCGAAGATCCGAAGCATAAAATTTGTTGCGGGCCCATTAATCTTGGCAATTGTGTCTAATTCCTGGTTCTTACTGCGATGTAATAAATCAACTGAGAGTAAACATTCGAACCTTCCCCCAGCTTTGTTTGGATAGATATTATTTAATGTTGACGTTTAAAGGTGGGATTTGTTTCTGGGAAGATTTGATTATTTATATTACGCTTAATTTTGAATTGTATTTGTCTTGTAGAATAGGTATGACGTCAGCCAACTGTTTTAGACATCACAGATTTTTTATTAACTTTTATTACTTTGTTTTTTTTTTTGTTTTGTTATTGCTATTTTATTGGGTGCCTTCATTGAATGATTCTATACCATAACTAATAAATAAATAAATATTCGGGACATTTTTTCACACACGGTCATCTGACCCCAAACTAAGCAAAGCTTATGATATGGCTGCCAGAGACTGATATACATACATATATAGTTTTCAATACATACTTAAATAGATACTAACAACCAGATATAGAACAAACACAAATGTTCATCACACAAATGTTTGTCCTAGATGGGAATCGAACCCACGCCCCCAAGTTTAGAAGGCAGGTTCACTACCAACTGAACCAACGGGCTATCTAATAGAGGAGATGGGATTACGTCAAACGATTTTTTTTAAACAATGTTATTTAAGAAGTTTAAGTGGTGATTTGGACGTACACACATCTAATAGTTATGCGGAAAGGGTGTACTAAGGCGAAAGGGGTGCATAGTACCCAATATTATTATCACTTTCTACTTACTTTCTATACTGCCATTAAAATTTACAATCATTTGCCTACAGAATTGAAGTCATTAGAAATACCACAGTTTAAAATTAAATTAAAAGCCTGGCTTATAATAAAACTTATTATAGCCTTAAAGAATACTTAGATGATAATTAAATATTTAGTTTAATTGAATTATAACAAGTTAAGCCAAGCAAATGTAAATACTTACTCTTATGTATAATTATTATTTCGTTCTATGTGTAATGTAAACGCTTTATGTTTTTTTTTTTTTTTTTTTTATACCATAGGTGGCAAACAAGCAGACGGGCTGCCTGATGGTAAGCAGTCACCGTCGCCTATGGATACTTGTAACACCAGAGGCATCACAAATACGTGTAATATGTGTAATTATTATTCGTAAGTTTTATATAGTTTTCGTTGGTTTTATATAATTTTATACAAAAAAATTGCACGCCCGTAATGGGTAAACTGTTGATACCCTAGTTATTATGAACATCTTTTGTACACAGTTCTTGCAATAAATATATTCTGATTCTGATTCACCTTTTACTATACGGGCGCAATTTTTTTGCGTAATAAATACCAGCTGTTTCATATAAAACGATCATTTAACAAAATGTATGGAACAGTGGCTTAGTACACCCTGTCTGCGTAAGTCTGTATAGAAAGACTCATTGTAATAAAAAAGGTTTACAGATAATTCTGAAATACATATGACTTTTTGGAAGTCAGCAGATTTTTTATCGTAACTGATTGCAATAGATTTGTTGAGCTTTTGCCAAAAATGTGCCTTTAAAACGATAGCTGTCAAATCGCCAAATTTCGACGCGTCATGATTTCGATGGTTCATAAAAGTTGGTAAATGGGTTGCCAGTTGAACGGTTTTGCACAGTCAGCTGCTTTAGTCAGCCAGAAAAATCAGGTCGAAAACTATTTGCCTACAGCGAAAACATATTGAATCAAGATAACGATTTGACCGTTGCTGTTGGGACTTGAACTAGCGACCATACCATACAAGTATATGGTTACTCATAATTCATCATCATTTCAGCCATAGGACGTCCACTGCTGGACGTCAATCTTGTGGGTGGACGTCCTACGCTGCGCTTACTGGTCCGCGCTTTCCATGCGAGAACCTTTCGGCTCCATCGGCCATCTGTTCTGCGTGATATGTGCCCTGGTCATTGCCTCTTCAACTTGCTAATCCAGTGGGCTATGTCGGTAACTTTCATTCGTCTACGGATCTCCTCAATTCTGAACCGATCTCACAAAGAAACCCCGAGCATAGCCCTCTCCATTGCTCGGTGTGCAACTTTGAGCTTGCTTATGAGGCCCATAGTGAGAGACCACGTTTCACTGCCGTATGTCATCACTGGTTACTAGTTCAGTCTAATTTAATAGGTTCATATGTCTCCCTTTTAAGACTACACTGAATGACATAAGCTAAAGAAATATGTATTAACAAAAAAAAAAAACGAGTGGAGCCGTGAGCAAAAGCTGTTGTAAGGTATTCAAGTACCAAGGTAGGTGGGTTAGTTAAAGCATAAATTCTAACGTATTCTATTTCTATGCATATAACAATCAACATTCGGATATCGACAGCAATCTAAGGCTGACCTATATAGCACTATGTCAAAATAACACGAGGAAATTATTCTGAAAGTGGACCCGTTGCCTCTGGCAGCTTTGATAAAGAAAATATTCGCTCCGGGTCGAGCCTACGAGAAAATGGCCGAAGAAGCATTTCCAAAGTTATCTAACGAGAGAAGAGATGGATCGGATCGGAAGTTTGCGAAGTTTGAATATTCTTAGGTACCTAGCATAATTATTGACAAAATTCACTTACAAAGTTTTGAATTTTGTAAACGATGATGTATACAATTTTTCCAATTTATTTCTCATAAAATCTAATATCATATATGATTATTCGAACATATATTTTTTTTATTAGCCATTTCGGTCTAGCCTTGATGCTCTTACCCACTAACGAACAGCATTTAATTATTATATTACCTAATCTATACTAATATTATAAAGAGGAAAGATTTGATTGTTTGTTTGTTTGTTTGTTTGCATTGAATAGGCTCCGAAACTACTGAACCGATTTGAAAAATGCTTTCACTGTTGGGAAGCTACGCTATCCCCGGGTAACATAGGGCTATATTGTATTTTCAAAAAAAATTGGGATCATTATTAAAACTCCAATAATGTAACCCAAGGTGTAAAAAAATAAGATTTACAATTTTGACTTTGCGTATTTAACAGTTCTAAGACAGGACAACGTCTGTCAGGTCAGCTAGTTGATAAAAATAGATAATTTCACGATATTTATTTCTGTTTATCGCAGAGTGTTTCCACATAATCTTTACAATAAGGTTACAATAAGAAGGTGACTTCAGAATAATTATTGAGGATTATTTTTCTCGCTATTTTGTACATAGTATTGTCATAGTATGTCGAAGAATTCTGTTGTTTCCACACCATTTTATGTCACAAGGGTACATTACTTATTAACGTGATGGCAAACGGGATGTGAAAGGGCAAAGCGAAGGATCTCATACGTATAAACCACGTAGTAGGCTTCAAAGGAAATCAAATATTTATCAAACGTGTTACTTTACCCAACCCTAGCACCATACTTACTACATAGAATGATTGTACTTTCGTCAGAAAGATAGACTACGAAATATTGAAATGGTCAATAATGACTATTTTGCTTAACCACCCACAAAAATATTTTCTAATTCTCTTTTTTAAACTAGTTCTATTCAATTTTTTTTAGACGAAAATGCAGAGACTTATAACTCCGTGATATACTCGAAGTTTTTTATAAATTGAATATTAAGCCTTTTTTCAATAAACCTTAAAAGTCAGAGTAATTTATTAGGTAATTCCACAGAAGAGAAATTTTTTTCGTCTCTTTTCTGTGGGTAATTCAGTATATTACTTTACTTTTTTATAAAAAAACAACAAATTTAAAATATGTTGTTTAAAAAAAAAAAAAAAAAACTATCAAGATCTCCAAGATTTTTGTACTTTTGATTCTATCTAATACGAAATCAAATATTTTAAGTAAAATTTGACCCACTTCCCGTTGTTCGATTGATCTGAAATTTAGCATACTTATCAAGGTCCGATGACAATACAATATTATGGCGACAACAAGCTGATTTGATGATGATGACGGTTGACAACAGCACTACTCGAAGGATAATGGTAGACTGGCAGTGTTTGGGCTCATTTTGGGCACACCATTCCGATCACTAATTTCATAAAAGCATGGTTTCAAAAAGATATTTTACAATAAAAAACTTGTTTTCTATACTGGGTAAAATTTGCACCACCGTGTAAATTGAATAAACTATATAGTATGTTATTTTTCAAGTATATGTTTTTAAATGAGATAAAATTATAAATTACTATAACAATGGCTTACACTCCCGATAATGTTTAGCGGTCGAGATGATCGACCGGTTTCAGAGCCATTAGAACGTCTTCACCAGGGAATACATGCGATTCTGGAAACGGTATCATTGATTGTTTGGTCGGATACAATTTATTATCACTAAAGATATTATCATTTCCTTGGTATGAATCTGCTAATTTAATTCGATGAATAAACTTACAGATATCATACTGGTAGTAAATTTATACATTTCGGTTCTTTTGTTAAAGCCCGGGACAAACCTGAAGCCCGGCGGGCTTTGTCCCACTTCAGGACCATGACAAGTAAATTCCAAGTTTTCGCCACTTGACCCTTTCTTGTTGACCAATTATTATAAATGAACTGGCTCATACAGTTGCGGGAACAGTCAACAATCTGTTACTACGAGCCAACTTTACGAGCCGAGAACAAATGGTTTAACGGATTAATTCCAGTTTGCAAGTTAATTGAGCGCAAGTAGCCACTTGGAGTTTATGTTTCGAGCCGGAATGTTTGGCAAATGTCAAATATCGTAAACTAGTGAAATGTGTTTGAAATGTTCTGGGCTGATTGCGCCAAGTTGCCGTGAAAGTCGGCTAATTTGGGGAAAGTTTAAAAGGTTGGCAAGTTTAGATATTTCGTTAGCTTAGTGACCTCTCGGTTGTTGCACTGGACACGGTTTTGTGGGATCAGAGGTTTGGTTAGTTTGCTGGACCTCGCTAACTTTACGAAACGGCGACGGACTGACTTAGAAACCACGGATTTCAAACGGGCTAATTGTAATCGAACGGTATGGCTTTCAGTCTGGGGCCTAATTTTTGAATCGCTAGCATGATATTACGCACGAAAATATCATTCAAAATTACTGACTTTCCAAAGAAATCGCAAAAAAATAGTTTTTTTTTTAAACGCAGCATGTTTATTGTACGCCCTCTAAAGTAAAACAACAAACTGGTAGTGGGCTTGAGCATTTGGATTGTCTTTAGACCTTCAACGGTCTATGGGCAGTCTAACTGTTTTTGTAGTGTTAGTTTTAGCTTTTATTTTGTTTAGTTATTAAAGGCCCAGTTAAAAAACAACAAATAATAAATAATGCCAAGTGCGAGTCGGTGACACATTTCAGTACATCACTAAGTTATAACTGGTAATTGGGTTATTTGGATGTCCTCATAGCATTTACCTTAGTAATGTAGGTATATTTTTTTATACCATCAGAAAGTAGAGATTTCAACGAACAAAAAGCCCACCGACTTTTGTAAAAAAGCTAATATTATGACGTGAGGATTTTCGATTGAAAATTAAGGTATGGTTCGGAGATCGGCAGCAAGCAGCAGTGCTGCCGCGACAGTGCTGCCGCGGCACTACTGGTCCCCATACATTCTCTATAGGTTTATGTGAGAATACATTCCGAGCTAAGCAGGAATTCGTGAATTTTTTAATAATTTTTTTAAAAGAAAAATAAACTCCAAAAACATGGTTATTTGAGTTTTTTCACATAAATTTTCACATATTTTTCCTTTCATTTTTGTTATTTTTGTTCTTTCTTCTTTTTCCAAAGGGTTTCTACCAACTATAAAAAAAACGCGCTTAACGTAGGTAATATACTGCCTGGCAGAATGGAGCTATTTCATTGAGGTATCCAATTTAAATTGAGAAAAAAATATCCCGCCAATTTTAGTTAGTATATTTTTTGCTATCGTGCTCGTTTTATCATCATCATCATCAGCCGGAAGACGTCCACTGCTGAACATAGGCCTGGCCCTTTAACTTTCACACTGAACGACAGCCTGCCGTTTGCATCCACTGGATGCCAGCGACTCTCACAATGTCGTCGGTTCATCTAGTGGGAGACTTACCTACGCTGCGTCTTTCGGTTCGTGGTCTCCACGGATGGACACATGGACCCGGGTATGTCCTAAAACTGCGACCAGAACCACCAGAGGATGGGCAGCAGCATCCTCCTACTTGATTGGTGGAACTTTCTGCGATCCCCAAGCCGCCTGCCAAGCGTGGATATTAAGGGGATTATGGTATAAACTCGTGAAAAAAATATATTTTCACCCTTGTATCCCTCGCTCCGCTTAGGATTCTTCTGATCTCGATATCCATCTTAGTCCCTCGAATTATAATCCCTTTTCTGTTTAATTATTGTTCAACCTACTATACCTACTTGTTAAGTTTCAACTGGATACGACAAATAAAAGTAGGTTAAAATTTTATTGACTCCCACGATTTGTTGTCAGAGTTACAAGTAAAGCTAATAGAAGCGTGATAAAAATAAACGTGTACTTTCTGCGCTGGAAGATCCGAACTCGATTTTCAGCCGGTCTATTTCTATATTTCCTACTCAAAAGCTAGCTATTAGCTTTCTTCGTGTCTAGGGCGGCACAGATAAACCTGTGTGATTTTTGACAACCCCGTTGGCCCAGTTGGTAGTGAACCTGCCTTCTGCGCAAGCCTTCTGCTTCTGCCTTCTTCTTGAGGGCGTGGATTCGATTCCCACTGAAGACCAAACATTCTTCTAGGGCAAACATTCATGTGATGAACATTTAGTAGTTTATAATGAGTAAAAATTATAAAAGCAGCTGTACGCGAATTTGAATAAGATGTAGTTTTTTATTATGACTTATCAGAAACAGAATCATTTTTCTTTTTCCGAAACTAGTTTCGAAACTTGGTTTCGAATACGGCCGAAGCGCTTAAAAATGGCATGTTTTAAAAGGCTCCATCAAAATGCTTAAATTTTTTAATGAATTTAGCGGATCCAAATTCATAGAACGTGTTGTGGTTACTTTGTGTCATATCATATCAAAGAAACAGCGTTTTAGCTCATTTTTCGCTCGTACAAAATGCAAAGAAGATTCGGACTTTCTTGTAGAGGAAATAAAGTTCTCTGACCCGAACTTTAACTTAAGAACTAAAAACTTTTTTTCTATTTTCTTGGGTTTAAGTAAAGTATACATATTTAATGTAAGTTCTCATAAAATAGCTCAAGTTACTCGCTATATCTTGACAAAATCTCTAAAAAGACAAAACAAATGAAAATCTACGAAAGCTTATTTATCAGGGAACAGTAACTTCGGATCTTTCAGTTTCTCCAAAGAATCTCAATATAGTTCAAAATACCTGGACAGCTTTAAAAAATCATAAAAGGCAGTATTTTATTTCAACCTAATATTACATTTATAATATTACAGTAACCTATCAAAAATGCGAAGTAAAAATATTTTTCTGAAAATTGGTCTTCAATGCCTTGACATTAATGTTGTCTCTCTCCGTATATATATAGTAGTCTTTGGTTGTCTCCTCTGAAATCTTGTACGTGCGTACAATATTTCAATGTGCAAATAGGTTTGATTACGTTTTTCACAAAAAAGGCCAATGCACAGAGGTTGTGTATAGGTTATAATTGACATTTTCTTTTAAAGTGGAGTTTTGGCGCCGACGTAAAATAAACCGACCAAGTGCTAGTCGGGCTCGCGCACTGAGGGTTCCGTACCACCACAAAATACAATAAGTCCTGAATTGCACTTTATTGTGTAGTAGCTAGAGTCAGTACTTATTAAAATGATTTTGCGGAGTGAATCTTCTGTTCCTGTACTAATATGTATTCTGTGACGGTAGTTCATTACACAGCCGTGTTTAATGCCCCTAATAAATAAACCAAGTGGCACCGTACCAGATTTGCCTCACTAACTATTGCGTTTGTATTTAGTGGTTCCATTGAACTGTAGTGCAGTGTGTTATTATTTGCCATTGGAATATTTAATTTACGTTTTAGCAATAGTCGTATACTGCACCGAGTTATGCAATAAAAACATGGACCGAGGTGTAGCCGAGACCAGCATACGTGCTGCTTTAAGGCTCGCTCAGTGCGCGAGCCTGAATCGCACTTGGCATTTGTGTGTGACTGTGTGTGTGTGCGTGACTCTATGTGTGTGTGTGCGTGTGTGATTTTGTGCTGTGTTAGACCTATAATGTACCTAAACACTGCAATAAATTATTTGATATAGTTTTGTGAATTGCATTGCCAGAATGGGTGTTCCCCGATAGTTTAATCTGGGTGTCTTCAAATTATTAATGATTAGGTTTCTTCTAGGCAAGCGTGCTCCACCGTAGACCGCATCTTCGCTTAACATCAGACAAGGTGCCGTTCCAACGCAAGCCTATTAGGACCATAACTAAAAAAAAATTGCATTGGTTTTCTGTTCCGTCGCCTAATAGTAAGTACAATGCTTGCTCAAGAAGTGATTCTCCTCATGATTTAAATCCTTCAAAATCAGCCAAAATTTTAATTACAAATTCAATGACTCAGTTTCATAAAAAACGTTTTATGGATTCCATCCATCAGCCAATGGGTTGTAAAAATTTAATAAGGAACAAAAAGCCCCAAAATTAAAAAGCTACAAAAAGTTTGCAGCTTTGCGGTGAACTGCACTCAAAAAATTGAAATGAAAAAGTGATGCTTCATAGCCGACGGTTGAAACGTGTTAATTTTTTATTACTCAACTTGTTTGTGGCAGAATTTTTGGCGAGCGAATATCACAACTTGTCACTTTCAAATTAAAGTGACAAAAGAACATAAAACAACTATCAGATCATATACACTTGAATTTAGTCAGCATTAGCAGTGAGTTGTAATAATAGAGACGTTATAGGCGAATAACACGGCTTTAAAAACTGACTAAACGCAGCATATACCATAACATATCATAGCTTACCTACGCATGTATATGTGCATTTTGTGAAATAAGGGAAAGAATATATAATATACTCAAATATTGCACGTCCGCGAGGATAAACTGTTGAGACTACCTTATCTTACTCCACCATTGTACACAGCTTTATGCAATAAAATTTTACTTTACTTTATATGGAAGATTTTTTACGCTTCCTATGTCTGTTGTTAGAAAGACCCAAAAAAAGAATTTGTTGTGGACACTTGAAGTGCGTGACTGAGAGAAGGCTGTACGAAGTCAGGCAGACAGGCTTGCATTCGTCTAGTCAATATGGTGGCGGGCACAACCTATCAACAGGTAAAAATATCTTAGATCATTAGCTTATTTCTATTTACAAGATGACAAGATGAGAGTGACGTTGGCCAAACGGCTAGCCTGTCACAAATAAAACAGTTCTATATTGAAGTTGTGAAAAACTGGACGTTTTAAACACAGAATTCGAAACAACTATTCTGAGGTTTTAAAATTAGTTATATGATTCATCAACATCATCATTATCAGCATCTCACTGCTGGGACACAGGCCTTCTCTCAGAGAGAAAGGATGGGCCTTAATCCACCATGCTGGCCCAGCGCATGTTGGTGATACGTGTTTGAACTTTTTAAGTTCTTAGACACACCGGTTTCCTCAGAATGTTTTCCTTCACCGGTGTTGAGCGATGGCATCGAAACTGCACATAATTTAAGAAGTCATTGGTGCAGAACGAGAATTGAACCGGGTGCTGTCAGATTGTAAACTGCACATGCTACCACCATTGCTCTCTTAATGATTCTTAACGGGATATTCCACATCCTCAACCTTAATTCTCCGTCCACAACCTTACCACGGTAAATATAACTAAAACCAATATCTTTTTAAAGTAGCTTTTTAACGCTTTTTATTATTATTTTTTATTTTCTGGTTGAAATCCGTGATAGTTTAAGTCTTTTAAAGGTAGCTTTTTAACGCTTTTTTTGGTTGAAATCTTGAATATTTTATTTACTTATTAGGTATCCCAATAAACTTGAACAAAACGTCACCCCCCGGAACTAATTTGTATTCGCCCTTGATGTTGCGTCAAGCGACAACTAGCACGGCTATTAGTTCAAAACTTTATAATTTCACAAAATTAACGCCATAATTTTACGCCGGAATTCCTAAAAAGTATTAAACGGCAATTTGCTGCCGGCACCGGCATGTCGTCGCAGCTGTCAAGAATCGTATAACAAACATTGTTTAGCTAGAAGCTCCATCCCGTATTTTAATTAAGCGTCCAAGTAACGTTATACAGGGCTACACAGAACTGTAACACTAAGCCGATAGGAGGTCATCATCATCATAGGAAAACATACAGAGAACATAGGCTTCCCCTTTTAACCTGCCATCTGCATCCACTGGATGCCCGCGACTCTCACAATGTCGTCGGCCCATCTAGTGGGAGACCTACCTACGCTGCGTCTTCCGGTTCGTAGTATCCACATAAGAACCTTTCTTCCCGATCGGTTATTGGTTCTTCGAGCGATGTGGCCTGCCCATTGCCACTTCAACTTACAAATTTTAACAGCTATGTCGGTGACTGATTCTTTGGCGAAAATCCACGTTCCTGATTCTATCGTGCAAAGAAACTCCAAGCAAAGCTCTCTCCATAGATAAGAGGTCATTGTACCCTAAATGGTACAATGAATATGGTATGAAAAAGTTTGGTAAAGTTTGGTTTGATTTTGGTGTAGTTAATTTTTGGTGTGGATTTTCATTTCTTTCTTATTTTTAGATTCTCATCCATTAATGACAACTCTAGATAGAACAACTCAAGGACAAACCCTGAAATATCAAAAATCATTACCAACTATTCCATGCATTTCGGAAAGTGTGGTGAGACTAATAACATGGGGTTCTTCGAAAGGGTTGTTAATAGAGTTTTCAAAGGTCGGGAACGTATCTGTGAACGATACCTGTAACACCAGGGGTATCACGCCCCTGGTGTTATAGGTATCGATAGGCAACAGTGATCTTATCATCAGGCGGCCCGTTAGCTTGTGCCACCTATGGCATTATAAATGTTTTTAAAAATGATTAATCTTTTGATCTTGTTTTCGTGTTTTCAGTATTATTCCCAAGCTAAAAGCAGTTAATTATGATAATATTTTGATCATCATTGTAAGAGGTCATTGTGACCTTCTTTCGGCTTAATACTACTGTTCTGTGTAGCCCTTTATAATGAAACTCGTAAACAAACGTTATTCGCGAACACCGCACTTCTTGTACCTAGTTTGAATATGAATATCGCAAGGCCTACCTTCTGGAACTCTCTTGTCTTGAAGTTCTACTCGAGGCAGTAGTCAAATGAGAGAAAATTTGTTCCAACTTTTTTGTTTTCAAAGAAATATAAAATTTTATTGGACAGGGTTGCCTGAAGTCATTTGGGATTCAAAACCCACCGGACTTACATAATTATGACGTATGAATTACTTTAAGGTTAGATATGTATTTCTTTTCTGGAGCAGTTTTTCTCTATATAGAGACATTTCTTTTCGTTTTGTTAAAATAAGCTCACTTCGTTCCCTTGAAAAAAATAGAAAAAGTAGTGGAGTTGAATTTTCATATAACTTAGTACCACCACGGTCTATCTCCTCGATACAGCGCTAAAAAACAGCGCAATGCGGAAAATCACGCGAACGTGAACCTTAACGTGCCGAGGTACGGTATGTGGTTACGCAACTTTTCACATAACCTTAAAATAATCGCTTAAATCAGGCAGCCGTAAGGCCCCATAACTACAAAAGTATGACTTTTTTGTTACAAATATAACAAATCTTAGTAGTTTTACGTAATCAAGAACATACTAACATAAACTAAATAAAATAAAATAAAATAAAATAAAATACCTAAAATCTAAAACGAGTAATTCACATAAACGCTTTTTACGTCATTTTTGGCTAACGGCCAAAAATTACTTTTAGGCGGCCACCTGATGGTAAGCGATCACTGACGTCTATGAATATCTGTAACACCGGGGCAAGTCTTTCTGCTTTTAAAGTTTGCTGAATGAACATAAAGTTCAAGTAAACACGAAAGCAAACAACAAAATAAAACTACAATACTAATAATCACTTCAGAACAAAATCAAATAGAAACTTTCTGCTGCTCATTCCATGGCGCTTACATACAGCTGTGCGTTTCGCTACTTCTAGTTTTAAAGTTTTTCTTATATTTTTCGAAAAGTAAAGATCTTATGAAATAGAAGAACATGAAATCTGATATCGTAGACATCATTTAGAAAATAGGTATTTGAATGAATACAAAAAACCAGGGAGAAAAGCTCAAATCTGTGTAACTTTCATAAATTATTTATTTCTATCGAGCAAAATGTTCGTAGTCGTGTTTCCGTCTTTATGGTTCCTTAGATAAAGCATTCAATTTTGATTTGACATCATTTTTATAATTTTAAGTTAGCCGTAGAAGTAGACAAACTAAAACTAGAATGACCAAAATTACTAAAAGTAGGAAAAGAGGGCCTTAAAACCTATCAGACAGTTTTTTATAAGTTGTAGGCGCTTAGCGGGTTCTGACCATTCCGACTCTTATACAAAGACTTTTCTAACGATTTCTGTGAAGGAAAACATTGTAATTTGTTTCAGTGTTATTTCATAATTTTTATGCCTGAGTAGGCGGCAAGCCTCCTCGCTATCTCTTTTATTGTGTTTTAAAATGTTGGTTTTGTGAAAGAATTTTATTTTGGCTACCATTATAATGTTTTGTTAGAAGTGCTAAAATTATTGTAGAAATATTTATTTGGCGCAAAACATGTGAGACGGACTAACAGAAATTGAAATATTGAAGAAATACCTAGTTTTGATTAGATTTAGTCTAGATACCTTTACATTTTTACACAAGCGAGTGAAGAGACGTTCAAATCTCAAAAAAGTCATTCAATAAATAAAACATTTGCAATACCTTAATCTCAGAAGTCCTACATTATTTTATGTGAACTGCTTGACTAGAATTCGCTAGCTGAATGTATGTTCCCCGATAGTTACAATCGGAGTCTCTTCAAGTTACAAGTGTGTCAGCTCCTTCACGGCAAGCATGGATCGACCATCATCGCTTATAGCAATGTCGCAGGCGATATTATAGCAGCAAAAACCAAGCTATCAAAAACAATAAAAAATCTACGACTTAGTAGCGTTGTAACAAAGGTATTCTTTATTCAAACAATTCACATCTTTTCCTTTGCAATTTTCACAACAAATCACCAAATGTTATTTTCCCCAAATAAGTTCAATAGAAATGATTAAACTTTATTGTCTAGCCCAGGGGTGTCCAACATACGGCCCGCGGTCCACAATGCGGCCCGCCAAGATTCCTAATCCGACCCGCGAATGAGTCAAAATTTGGGTAACTTTTAACTTTTTTTAGACGTAATTTTGTAAAGAACGAAGGTTCATATCTATATCATCTATATCAGTGTACCTGTGCATGCAGTTACAAGTGAAACCTGCTGTGAATTTCGCCAAAAGGTTATAATTATACCCTTTCTACCATTTTACTTATATTAGTCTTGATTTGCTCAGTTACGAAACATCTTTTGGTCTGCCATAGTTACAAAGTTAATAAATCCGGCCCGCCACAAAATCTTGTTGGACACCCCTGGTCTAGCCCATTTCACCTCAAGCTTACACCACGTCGCACATCTGTAACTACAGAGTTACACATATCGTAGAGAGAAGGAACCACTAGGAACTATTCTCACACGCTGACGGACAGTAACGTGTTTAGTCGAACGTCTGCTTGAATAATGAAACCGCCTGCATGGGTAAGTGACGGACAGCGGGCGTAAGGTTTGAGAGAAAGCGAATTAAGCGAAGTGATATATTTCGAGAACCAAATTTTCTTAAATCTATACTAATATTATAACGAGGAAAGATTTGATTGTTTGTTTGTTTGGTTGTTTGCATTGAATAGGATCCGAAACTACTGAACCGATTTGAAAAGTTCTTTCACTGTTGGGAAGCTACACTATCCCCGGGTAACATAAAGGGTAGCTAAATTATATTTTCAAAAAAAATAGGGATCTTTACTAAAACTCCAATAATGTAACCCAAGGTGTAAAATCAATAAGATTAACAATTTTGACTTTGCGTGTTTGACAGTTCTAAGACAGGATAACGTCTGTCAGGTCAGCTAGTATTCGATAAAGCAATTGTATCGAAGAGGGTTAAACTTTATTATGTAGTACATTTTACGTATGGTACAAACCTTAAATCGTTCTTTAGTTACACTATTACACATAGTGGGGAGAAAAGTCGAGCTATCATCATCAGTCGAACGTCTGCTGTGAACAATGAAATTCTGCATGGCTAGAGAGTAAGTGATGTACAATGGAAGAATAATAATTATGAGAAAAGTCGAAGCTATATTTTATTTTGTAGTAAATATTTGGTGGGAAAAAAACTATCATTTTTGGAAAGAGTTAATTTACTTGTGCCGCTTCTTTAGAAATCGAGCTGGATAAAAAAACATACAGTCGAATTGATAGCCTCCTCCTTTTTGAAAACGGTTAAAAACATGACGCGAGCTGCTTCAGCTCATAATACGTCATACGACACAAAAAATAAAATAAAATGAAAATATATTTATTTACTTAAACATAGGCTTAAATAAGGTATGGACATCAAACAAACTGTAACAAGAATCATAGTAAGGCTTATGCTTATGAGCAAGTTGGGTAAGTGTAGATGATAACTGCGATTCCCGCACAAGGCTAGGCCTGTATCGCGGAAATCTGATCCGGGTTTTCTTAGATTCACACCTCTAATTTACTCATTACTTAAGTTTACTTAGTTCTAGTAACAATACTTTATTGACACCACAGACAAGAATACATTAAATAGACAAGATTAGACTTTCGTTAATACCATGATGTATCATCATCATCATCATCATCATCAGCCAGAAGACGTCCACTGCTGAACATAGGCCTCCCCCTTTAACCTCCACATCCATGATGTATACCTATGGTTAATACTCTATTTGTGATAATTCAAGCATACACATTACACTGTCATAATTCCTATTGTCAACATATTTACGACAGGAAGGATTTATTTTTCAAGCTGAAGAATCACATGCTCTAAATTTGTGTGATGTTTTGTGATGATATTGCTTTCAATTTCATTTAAAAAAATAATTAAATAAGATCGAGGTTCAGGTCTTAAGATCACCACACAGCCTGTTCACTATCTTTACAAAACTTTTAAGAATTGTAAACCATATTTTTTTCTTTTTCTACCTATTTATACCAACTTTTCTATTTATTCATACATTGTAGATTTGCGTTGGACACTTACGTACCAAACGTTTCGATTCTACGTTTCTAATCCGTACCGTCAAGGATTGGAACAACCTGCTAGCTTCCTTGTTTCCTGAGAGATATAATCTGGTCCTTTTCAAGGCCAGAGTGAATAGGTATCTTCTAAGTCTGCGTGCTTCATCTTCGACCACTTCGTCGCTTACCAACAGGCGAGTTGGTGGTCTAACGCGGACTTATTCGCGTAAATAAATATGGTGCTTAACCAAAACTCGTTGTGTCGCTTATCACATAGTCCACACGGCCGGTTTTCTGCAGCCCAAAGTCAGACAGGCTTCTAACCAACTGCCTCTGGAGATAACTCGCTAAATAAGCCTCCTCTTAAGACTAACGTGCTACTGAAATGCTATTTCTAAAGCACTCATAAAGCTTGGTTGGGTTTTTCATTTATTTTATATTAACAATTCTATTTTTCATTAAAGTGCCTCTAATGTAGACCATTGAATTGCAGACAGAGATAAAACATTTTATTGGTGCTACCGTGACCTGTTTTTTTATGGACTGGGAATAACGTAAAATACAAGAACGTATTTTTTTTTTACTACTTTCAATTACTTTGCGGGACATCTACCTAGAGCCTACAAAAGATGAATTGCCACTCAACCATTATTTTCAACCATGCCAGACGTCTTCGGGTGGTCTAAAATCCCTGACATTAGGGCCGGTTATTCAGCCTATTCAAAATTACTTACTCTTATTATTTTACTCGAAAAGCTTCTTTCTATAGGGAAAGATACATTTGGCAATCAACCCACCTGATGATAAGCTATCTTCAGAAACGTCCTATAAAAATACAAATAAATAAACATACATACATACGCTCGAAAATCATAAACTTTCTAAGGTATTTGAGTAAAAAAATCTTCTGATTAAATGGTAAAGATATAAGAGTCAGGTTAAGGTGTAACATAGCAGATTTAAGTAAAAATATTACTATATATTTTTTCTTGCGCAGCGAGATCCGTCGCGCATCTTATTTAAAAAAGGAATCCAACTATTTTTCACCGCCTTCTCTTAGTTTTTCCTTCCTGTGTTTATTTTGCCGCGTAGATATTGCTCTGTAGCGCTTCGGACTAAATTAAAAAAATAAATGAGCCGAGAGAGTAACCCTGGCTATAACCTTAGCCGTGTCGGTTAAACCAGTGTTGCTTTCAGTTTTAACTTCGCTTTGTCGAGCATTATTTTCTTGGCGGAAAGATGAAAGTGAAGTTTATAGTTGTTTAGAATGCACCTGTTTTGCGCTTAAAAAGCTTCCTTTGAGCCATATTTCATTTTTGAAAATAGAAATTTACTACCTCAAACACAATATGAATTTAGTCTGAATTTATGCAGTTGAAATGCTATAGACTGAAGTGATGATGGCTTTTCAACCGACTTCCAAAAAGGAGGTTCTCAATTCGACTTTATTTTGAACCAACTTCAAAAAAGGAGGGTTATTTTTTTATGTTTGTTACCTCAGAACTCCGACATTTCTAAATCGATTTTGAAAATTATTTGTTTATTTGATATGGTATACTTACTTTCAGAGTAATTCCATTCAAATTTCACCAAAATCTGATAAGCAATTTGGTTTTTAAATCAAAATAATTTGAAAAATATGTCATGCAAGTGAAACGATGAAATATGAAAAATATGAGATCCTTACTAAAACTCCAATAATGTAACCCAAGGTGAAAAAAAAAAAGATTTACACCTGTGCAAAGCCGGGCGCGTTGCTAGTATACAATAAAACGCACGCGTAGTGTAAATATATATTCTTTGCTTTCCATTGTTCCTAAGCTTTTATTCATGTTTAACAATTAACTTTTAAAAGCTTTCTAAATACCAAAATAAACTATGAGTCCGTCAAATGTAGGTATACCTCATGATCCATTACTCCTACGTATAAAGTTACAGTGATGGATGTGTTTCCTTTATTAAAACTAAATAACTTTTACCCACATCAGAAAATACGCAAATATTACACACGTACTACATTCGAGATGAAATTCAAAATAATTACACGCTGACGAAAGTAACTCCTAGGAAATAACTAATTTAAAACTGGAAACGCATGAACTCGATTTTGATGAAAACCAAGATTTAATTGGCGGAGATAATATTATTATCTACCATCATGATATGAGTAACAAATGAAAGGGTTTGCTGCGGTTTAATCTTACGTGAGTAATTCCTGTGTAATATAAATAAAATGAGTTTGCTGAGAGTTTACGATAAAGCTTGTTATGGTTTTTTTTTGCTTAGATAATAGGTATGATGACAATTTTTTTTATTGCCTCATAAAATACCTAATCAGATTATAAACGAAATTAACGAAAACAAAATTAAAATTAAAGTTATATGATTATTTACGGGATATTTACCGTGGTAAGATTGTGGAATGAGCTCATATAACTTTTTTTTCATATAACTTTACTGAACAACTGTGATAGTTTAAAACAAAATTAAAATTGTTAAAAAAATAAATAAGTTATATTTATTTTAATTTCATGCTAGACAGAGAGCGAACTATCATGAGCTATGACGTCACGCCCCAGGTGCACCATACAAATGCTATACTAACACACGCTTTGCGATAAAGGGACAGACTATTCCCTCTCTATCCCTACCTAAAACTTTAAACGCTCATATCTCAGAGATTTATCAGCCAATTTATTTTGTTTTATCAGTATGTGCAATGTATTTAGTTATATTAATCGCTAAGCCTGTTATTTGTAATAAATTAAACATTGGGAAACATGCCTGTTTACGGTATTTTTTTATCCCAAAAAATCCCTGATGCGTAACACGGCTGATATAAAATCACACATTTACTCATTTCTCATTTTTCCATACTAGCTCAGTAGAGGTAGCTCCCCAATATCCGATAACAAGTGGGTTCCTACCTAATATGACACATGAAACAAAGTTTGGCCCTCTGACGTCACACGGTCGCTTCACTAACTAGATTTCGTCCTGAAGTAAAGACAAGCTTGCCGTACTCTTGTGGAGAGAATAATAGTGCCAGTAAAATAACTTAAGAATTTTTGAGAAAGCGTGGAAGCGTGAAGTGCAGCATTCAATTGTGAGAAATTGTTTACAATATGTAAGACAGGTCAAAAATTTATTAAGTAATAATAATTAGAAATTGATAAAAAATATTAATAAATAACCATTCACTTAATTCATTATAATTTGAAACTGTAAAATTAAAAAGGGTGAAAATATTGGAAATACTCTTGACGTAAAACGACGGGAAAACACACTAGTAAAAAGACAAAGTACGAAATTTTTATATTACTCGAAAAAATTAAATTTACACCTAAAAGACTCGCTAAAAGCACAAACATCTAAAGAGTAAAAACGCAAGGTACCTGATAGACGCAACTCGTGACCAAAATGCCGGCCTCTACTTTGCTCAAAGGGTGAGCATCGCCATACAACGTGGTAATGGGGCCAGCATTTTGGGAACAGTTCCCACTGGTAGCGGTTTAATAGAATGATAGTTAGTTTTAATTTGTCGTTTTTTTTTTGTTTTTTTTTTTATAATAGAGTAAAGTTAAAACTGTATATTGACTTGTAAAATGCCATTTTATTAATAAATTTGAGTATTATTTAGGTACCTGAGTATTTACAATAATATCTCGAGTGGCTGTTTTATTTTTCTCTCTATAGATAGATAGAAACTCTTTATTATGCACACGAGAAATAAAGGTTATTGCATAAAATAGAAATATTGCCTTAACCCTAAAAAGTACCCACCTCGGCTTATTGGAAATTACGCCTTTTTTATTGCCGCGGAGGAAATCTTCCAAAGATATTTACCTGCATTGGGGTGCAGCCAGAGCATGTGGGATTACACACACTAATCTTTCCGGTGACAAGCTTTCGTCCTGGATCTTCAGAGGTAGACACCAGAGCCCTCAACACTGCGCTATGGCTCCTCCCGAGACAATTTCGCGTTGTCTTGGCTCCTTCGCCTACGACAACGTTGTCGTCCTTTCCCGGGGCTCACTTGCAAAGCCTCAGAGGAGCCTAGAGGTTCCCTTTTAGTTGCCTTTTTTACAGGCTTACTGGTGCCATATTCTATTGCCTCGGCACCAGGGCTATGGAAATAATGCCAAGTTTCAGGTTCACAACGTCCAGTTCTAGTTCTGACATTTCTCTGAACCTCCAATTCTCCGATTGACCACTACCTTAAACGTCCAATACTATAAGAGTAATTTCCTCTTTAACTACAACGTATACCTTTATTTTGATTAAGTTACTCAGACACTATAATGAATTGAAAAGATTTTCGGCCGGAAATGCTTTCCAACCACAATAATTTTTATTAATGTAAGTATTTCACACTGGTTTTCAAATCAATTTCGAAATTGCGACAAAGTTGGATTTAAAAATAAACGAACCTGAAACCTCCGTACTGTTTGTCGCGCCTCAGGCGGAGCAAATTACCCATAACTTCGCCTTTAGCCGTAATGCTGGCGAAACATCGATACATAATCGATGAATCGAGTTCCCAACTCGAAATTAATTTCTTAATATTTGGAAACCTAATATTCTTAATATTCTTAATATTTGGTTAAATTAGCTTTTGTAAGGTAACGGAACTAAGCAACTGCTCACAAAGGAAACACTTCGATGTTCAAATACATCGTCTATTTTGAATAATTATAATTTTACTCGAAGTTAAGAATAATGAGGAAGCCATAGTAGCCCATTTGGGAGACCACTAGACTTGAAAGCGTGAGGACGCGGGTTCAAACCCCGGGCCCGTATCAATGAGCTCTTTGGAGTTTATGTACGGATTTTCATACCACTGGCTTGTCGGTGAAGGAAAACATCGTGAGAAACCTGCATACGTACGGAGAAGGAATTCAATGGCGTTTGTGAATCCACCAACCCGCACTGGGCCAGCGTGGTGGATTTGGCCCAATCACCCTTTCGGGGGTAGGCTAAAAGTCTAGCAGTGGGCTGATAAAAGGCTGATTATGATGATGATGATGAAGAATAATAATTGTGAATTGTTTTCTTGCCAACTGGTGAAATTAGTCGGACTTATGCAGGTTTTGAAATTTCTGTCGGGAATTAAATATGAATTGGGATAAAATCGTGTTTTCAATTAACTGTGCAAAAAAATTCGCCACAAATTCAAGAAAGACTTATTTAGGAGACCTAAATGAAATGCCTAATACAATAATTCGCATGTGAGATTCTGGAACAATATTTTACTATTAACAAACAGAATGAGTAGGTAAGTTTATAGAATAGACTTGAATATGAACTCTATTGATGACTAATTCTATTGATTTCCAAACACATGAGGGTGAACTAAGAAACAGAATTCAAGAAAATGTTCTGAGTTAACCTATATAACATAGATTTAAGATTCTCGTTTAAAATACCGACAAATAACTAACTAATTTAAATCCTATATAGTTTTAACAATGTTTTATGTGGCTTGCAACAAAATGTAACTAAATGCACAGATAACCTAATAGTTTGTTTAATTTTAGTCCAGTTAATTTTGGTACGGAAATTTTTGAGTGTTAATCCAATATTATGGATATTATATGGTACTAAATGTGTTTGCTTCACTAAATTAATGTTTACTGAGATGTTAGAATCGATAGCATAAAAGCAAATAGCAATAACATCACCGAATAGCCCAGTTCACAATATTGTCACAGTAATATAATAAAAACACAAATATTTCCTAGTTCCTACTAAAATTTAATATTTATCGAGCACTACCGTATTCACATCAGCCGTATCGATATCGAAACACACAAACTATCGATAAACAAGCTTATCACTATTCACAACTGAGTTGATGTGTCGGTCACGTTTACAATATGGCCGCTTTAATGCATGACAAGTAATGAAGTATTGGACCAATTTGTAGGATAATTTGGGAAGTTACAACGTTGTAGTTTCGCGGTTGTATTGGTTATCGGTTTGGAATTTATACATGCCTATTAAACTCGTAGTACCAGGAGTTCATACATAAAAGAAATGTAGATATAATACACGGTCTCTGAGTCTCTGGTATTTTTAATCGAGGGGTTAAAAGAGGGGCGTTTTAAGTTTTGTATTGAGTATTTGTGTATCTGTGTGTCTGTCTGTGGCATTGTAGCTCCCAAAGAGCTGAACCGATAAATATGTTAATAAATAATAATAAATAATTTATTTATAATAAATAAATATAATTTATTTTAATAATATATTTAATTATTATTTAATTCATCATCATCAGCCAGAAGAAGTCCACTGCTAAACATAGGCCTGCCCCTTTAACCTCCACACTGAACGACAACCGGCTATTTGATTATTTAATTAAATAAATAAAATTGATTGTATAATTCTAACTTATATGATTTAATTTATATTATTTGCATGGTGGTAGGCGACTTTCTGGGTTTGCTAGCTACTCTTACATTGAAAATTCAGAAAAATTCAAAAAATTCTCTTACATTCCAGGCTAGATGTGTTTACTATCTTCGACAGCACTGTCCCTTAACATCGGGTGAGCTTTGGTCAAACGCCTAGCCTGTCAAAAATATAAAATATTTTCTGTTAGGGTAGGTTTTTGACCAAAGTTTATTTGACCTTATTGCTATTGCTAGTCAAAATTCTCATAAATCACCGAACTTTCTTTAGGAAATCCATTTTCATACGATCCAAATAAAGATCTTAAATCTATTCAACTGTTTACAGGACAATTACAAGCTATTTACAGTCCACTGTAGTAGTTAATAACGCTCAATTTGCCTTGCAAACGATATTGCATATTGTGCAACTGACCCAGGGGGACATTTGCGCGGCTCCTTATTTAAACTGAACAGATTGCTTGCCCGTGCTGAGACTAGCTAAACTGAGACTGAATTAGATTGTTGTCTTGTTTACTGAGAGAAATAGAAAATATAAATCAAATTAAGATATTACATTTTTATGCATTTTTCTTTTTAATAATGTTCAGTAAGTTCTGTAGAAAACTTACCTACCTACCCTTGTACCTAATGAAGAAATTTTCATCTTTTACCCCAAGGGAGATGTTGGCCACGCAGCGTTAAAGTCAGTCCTACACCAGCCTCCTCGGTAGAGTGCAACCTTCATGGGCGAGCAGGAGGCTAGCGAAAGACGACTGACACGGCGCGTCACTAATTTTAAAATAATGGGCTACAACTTGGGGTTCTTCAAAAGGCGAGTTAATCGAGTCCTAAAGGGTCGGCAAAGTATTTGTGATGCCTCTGGTGTTACAAGTATCCATAGGCGACGGTCACTGCTTACCATCAGGCAGCTCGTCTGCTTGTTTGCAATCTACGGCAAAAAAAAAAAAAGTTTTCCAAAGATTTATGGGTCGCGAGTTCGGGGCGAGCTTCTAGTACATAGATGTTGTAACATCCAATTAATTGCAGCGCATCTGAAGCAGGACCAACAATGATTAGAGTGGACGTGTTTTAGAGGATTAAACTAGTGAACTGGGTTACGCAGAAAGGGTGTACTAAAGCGAAATGTTGGAACATTAATGTATTTATACAAATGTATTTTTCGTGAATAAATTATAAACTGAGTAAAGGTAATTATACGTTTTATTAGCTTCGTATATTTGTGACATTTCGAAAGTTTCAGTTCCGGTGACAATGGCGTCGATTCCGGCATACCACTAAACTAAACCAATCTGACAGGACTAAAATTATCTTCCTCTCTTTTCATTTTAATATGTGAGAGGAGGATGGCAACAATTTTAGAGCTGTCAAATTCAGTGCGTCAGAATCGATGCCATTGTATTTTATCGTAAGCTGACCTGGTGTAAGTACCGTTCTCGATCGGCAAATGTGTAAGTTGTGATCGTCAAATTCGATAAAATGCCATTAGATCAGTATTCGCTATGATGGATTCTATGGCAATTTATTGAATTTGACGATCGATAAAGATCGGTACTTCCACTGCTAGGCACTGATTCCATTACTGCACTGCTGAATCGGCATCCAGGATTAGCTCCAGATAAAAGAACTCTTCAACGGTTAACAGCACCGACACAAAATTATGTGTGCGTGTTTTTTATTACAATAGCCAGTTTTAATTTTTACCGTGACATGGTTTCTGCACTCAGGGTTGGGTTCTGACTAGGGAACTCTTCAACGGTTAGTAGCACATACATGATATGTTGTATACGCATTCCATTATGATAACCCATTCTAAGTGTCACCATGATAATTATAGCAGATTACTTTGCTATATCATGGTATATCACGGTTAGATTCCACTTTTATTGTGCGAACTGCTAGTCTGTGGAATGCGCTGCATGAATGTGTGTTCCCCGATGGTTACAATCTGGGTGTCTTCAAATCACGAGTGAATCGTTCTTCTAAGCAAGCGTGCTCCAACGTAGACCAGGCGCTTAACATCAGGCGTGATGGTGATCAAACGCAAGCCTATTAATTATAAAAATAAATAAAAAATCATTTTCTTTGCTAGTTCTAAAAGCTTGTGTTGAAAGTTTTATTTTTTATATTTACTTATTTCTTTTGTATTGAGTAAGGTGCACAAAGACACACTAGACATAGTAACAAAAGCCGGATGATTAAATACAACAGCGTTGGTGCAACGGAGCAGAAACATCGCAGATTGTGCAGTTATCAATACGGCAGCAGCTGTTGCATTCGCTTCGATGGACGCTGAACGAGTGGCGAAATTGACTGAAAAGCCTTTGATATTATTTTTGGTTAGAATTTAAATTATTTAAGGTGGTAGGTTTCACCTATATGCCGGGAAATTCAAAATTCAAACAGTATTCTTGTCCTTGTGGCTAGGCCGGGTAATTATTGTAAACGATCATAATGTTTGCGCAAATTGATTATTATTCTTTGCAAAACCATGTAAAGCTATTTATCTCTAATGCACATTATTACTTACATTTGTCAATAAACAGATTTTTGCTGTTTCAAATGGTTTATTGACAAATGTAAATAATTATGGTGCGTTACTGTTAAATAGCTGCACATGATAATGTAAAGAACATCAAACGATTTGCGCAAACACTGTGTCATTTTAAAATAATTACTCAGCCTAGCAACAAGGACAAAAAAACTGTTTGAAATTTGAATTTCCTGCCACAGGTAAAACGTACCACCTTAAACCATCCAGTTCAATTTCAATTTCTAAATAATCTATCTTCGATATTAATTTTTAACCCCCGACGCTAAAAGGTGTGTTACAAGTTTACCGTGCGTAATTGTGTGTAATGATTTTGTAATCATGTCGTGAATTTTATTGTATTTTATACACATTTCTAATTAATTCGTATGGAAGTTAATAAATCACATTGCAGTAAATATCATTACCTACTTAATAGTAGTATTTTAAGTGTTTTTATATAAGCTTGTTTGTTTAAACCTAGTTTTTAAAAGTAGTTTATAAGTCTATTGACTAGATTGTACTTTGCTTTTCTCTGATTGGTCGACCTTGACTGGGTGTTTACCGATTGGCAAGTTTACGTGCGGAGGGTAAACAGTCAGTTGAGGCAGTCTCGAACGAGCTTTCAAAGGAGCAACAGCTCTCTGTATTACAAGTGAAAAGTATAAAGGTGTAAAATAAGTGTTGAGAATGATTGTGTCAATATCTAAATTGTGAAAGGTTGTAAAATAAATAATGTGATTGTACCCAAGGTGTCTGATTTATCACATATCAGAAGTGGCACAAAATCCACGAAAGCTCACAAAACAAAAATAGAGCACCTAAATGTGCCTCTCAGTCAACATTGGCGATAGAAGAGATCGAGGCAAGCCGTGAGCCGGAGCCTACAACTGCCGTGTCCATGCGAGCAAAGTATGGGGCACGTGTCTGTGTGGCGTGTAGCAGCTGCGCGAGGTTCTGTCGAGAGCCTGAAGCTGCGGACGCCAACAAGGAGCCAAAAATCGGCCTCAGCCAATAGCCAGGTGTGTTTGTTTCTGCTTTTCATTATGCTAGATGAGATATTTATCGTTGACCTTATTGCCACTAGTTCAAGATTGGAATAGAAAGTGTAGAAGTAAAAACACATCTCATAAACCTGGTAAAAATCATGCGCTGCGTTCTATACAAAAAAAAAAGAAGTCGAAAGCTAGTCGGCTATATCGAATGGTAATAAATGGCATTATACGTCGTTAAAACGTGTAAACAAAAAAACTTTATTAATTTCATACTTGTTTGCGGGTAGACTGGAAAATAATAAACGAACCGAAAGTAAATGTGCAAATCAAACATTTTAATAATTACGCTTCATATAAAGCAGAATCTAAGTCAGTGCTCTGATGTTGGTTCTTCAAAATAATCATGATTATACAAATGGCTATAGCAAGTCGCAGATAGATGAGAATTTAGTAAACTCTTGTGTGTCTCTTGTGTTCTATCACACTTACAGTATTGCATAATTTGTATAATTTACCTATGAAGCTACCTACAGCTACTTTATCTAAGTGCTTACGGTAGAATTATGTTTCAACGTTTTATGGTTTAAATTTTTTATTTTTTCAAAGAATAACATTAATTCTCTTAGGTGAGAAAATACATGTTTTATTTAACTAATGTACTCAAAGACTGCAAACATTGCAAACATTTTTAGGTATAGTATTTTATCGTAATAGTATTTTTTTTCTTTAGTGGGTAGTTGACGTCGTAAATATTGGGCTCGATAATCTATTGCGTATCGTGTATCATCCAAAGCTTGATAGCAATATTGGTAATTAGTCAATAATTAGAATTACCTATTACATTTTGTGTTATTTGTACTTATAGTTTTATTAGCAACAATCGTTTTGACAGCATACCATTAGTTTTTATAGCTCATCAAGTTTCGATAGCACCAACAATTTTGATAGCTCGGAAAGTTTTTATGGAACCGATGTTCTTAGGAGTCTTTATGGAACCGATAGTATCTATGAACCCGATAACACCGATAGTTGCAATAGCATCAATAGCCCTCATTATTGACAGTGGTCCGTAGCTCATTCGGTCACAGACTGAAAACATTTTTGCTATATTGGAAGTAATAATAAGCCAACCAGCTAGTCAACCATGTCGCTGTTTATATCGGTTGCTAGATAAATGAGATAGTTGCCACTATAAGCAATTCATATTTCACCCCGTAAGAGATCATACGAGAAATTAAATATATTAATGGGTGTATAATGTGACACAAGTACCGAACGATTCATTGTGTCATGCTTAATGCTCATGGCTATGTATGCCGCACCAAGTAAAGTGTGTTTAAGAAGTAAGCAGTGTTATAAGACTGCTTTGACCGACTGAAACATGACTGAACTGTGTTTGACAAATTAGTAGTCAAATTCATGATAAAATTTATTATATTTGCGAATTGAGTAAGATATAATTTTAGACTGTTAATTTTTTAAAGTAATCTGCCGGAGACAATTTATGCTTTTCAGTGTTATGTGACAGTGGAGCTTGTCGAAGACACTCCGCCAGATGTGTCACCTAAGTGTCGCCAGCGAGTGACGTGGCTAGTGTGTCGCCAGCGAGCAACGTGGCCAGCATGTCGGCAGCAAGCGACGTGGCCAGCGAGTGACGTGACCAGCGTGTCGTCAGCGAGCGACATGGTCAGCGTGCCGACAGTGAGTGACGAAGCCAGAGTGCCACGTGGTTAGACTATGATTATGATGCCTAACTAAGTCTAGATGTTCAGTAGGTTAGACTATGATTATGATGCATAACTAAGTCTAGATGTTCAGTAGGTTAGACTATGATTATGATGTATAACTAAGTCTAGATGTTCAGTAGGTTAGACTATGATTATGATGCCTAACTAAGCTCAGATGTTTAGTAGGTAAGACTATGACTATGATGCCTAACTAAGCCCAGATGCTTAGTAGGTTAGACGATGAGTATGATGCCTAACTAAGCCCAGATGTTTAGTAGGTTAGAATGATTATGATGCCTAACTAAACCCAGATGTTTAGTAGGTTAGACCATGATTATGATGCCTAACTAAGCCCAGATGTTTAGTAGGTTAGAATGACTATGATGCCTAACTAAACCCAGATGTTTAGTAGGTTAGACCATGATTATGATGCCTAACTAAGCCCAGATGTTTAGTAGGTTAGTATGACTATGATGCCTAACTAAACCCAGATGTTTAGTAGGTTAGATTATGACTATGATGCCTAACTAAGCCCAGATGTTTAGTAGGTTAGAATGACTATGATGCCTAACTAAACCCAGATGTTTAGTAGGTTAGACCATGATTATGATGCCTAACTAAGCCCAGATGTTTAGTAGGTTAGAATGACTATGATGCCTAACTAAGCCCAGATGTTTAGTAGGTTAGAATGACTGATGCCTAACTAAGCCCAGATGTTTAGTAGGTTAGACTATGATGCCTAACTAGGCCCAGATGCTTAGTAGGTTAGACTATGACTATGATGCCTAACTAAGCCCAGATGCTTAGTAGGTTAGACGATGACAATGATGCCTAACTATGCTCAGATGCTTAGTAGGTTAGACAATGACAAAGAATGGCTCGCTAGGCCCAGAGTGTTTAGTAGGTTAAAAGATAACTATCTCATCAATTGGGCTAAGTGCGCTTAAGATAAATGATGGCTATGTGTTCCTTCTTATAGGTCAAGTGTCCTTAACCAAATTAAATGATGATTAGTGCCATGTAACTATATTTGGAAAGCCAAGTGAGCCCTTAAGATAAGTTTCTTGTTGCTATATCTTATAGAATAAACAGTAATGAAGCACGGATGACGTAGCCGTAGACTATTTGTCAGTGGTAGGCAACCGGTGACAACATTAAGATTATTTGATTATAATAAGACTTTTAACTCGGTGTGGCAACCAGTAATCTTTATTTGAAGTTTTATTGTCTAGCTGCACCTTCAGTTTTTCTCGCAGTCTTTATTTATTACCTATACTTATCTATTGAATTTTAGTGCAGTTTGTAATTTTATATTATTTGTTGTAAATAGTTAAGTAAGTGAATATTTCTATGATAATTCGAGTATTGTTATTGTACTGGCAGTAATTATATTATTTGATGTAAATAGTTAAGTGAATATTTCTATGATAATTCGAGTATTGTTATTGTATTGGCAGTAATTACATTAATTGATGTAAATAGTTAAGTAAGTGAATATTTATAATAATTCTAGTATTGTTATTGTACTGGCAGTTATTATATTATTTGATGTAAATAGTTAAGTGAGTGAATATTTCTATGATAATTCGAATATTGTTATTGTACTGGCAGTAATTATATTAATTGATGTAAATAGTTAAGTAAGTGAATATTTATAATAATTCTAGTATTGTTATTGTACTGGCAGTTATTATATTATTTGATGAATATAGTTAAGTAAGTGAATATTTCTATGATAATTCTAGTATTGTTATTGTACAGGCAGTAATTATATTAATTGATGTAAATAGTTAAGGTAAGTGAATATTTATAATAATTCTAGTATTGTTATTGTACTGGCAGTTATTATATTATTTGATGTAAATAGTTAAGTAAGTGAATATTTCTATGATAATTCGAGTATTGCTATTGTACTGGCAGTAATTATATTAATTGATGTAAATAATTAAGTAAGTGAATATTTATAATAATTCTAGTATTGTTATTGTACTGGCAGTTATTATATTATTTGATGTAAATAGTTAAGTAAGTGAATATTTCTATGATAATTCGAGTATTGTTATTGTACTGGCAGTAATTATATTATTTGATGTAAATAGTTATGTAAGTGAATATTTCTATGATGGTTCGCGTATTGTTTTTGTACTGGCAGTAATTTTATTATTTGATTTAAATAGTTAATTAAGTTTAAGTTAGTGAATTTTTCTATGATAATTATGTTTATTCTGTATTGTATTATATTTCTAATATGTATTTTTGTGGGTTTCCGACAAGTTGCCATCTGTAACTACTGTAGAGACAACAGTAAGTTTATGATGTAGTATAATAACAATGAAAATCAAGAAAATTTCTTGTATCTTCCTGCAGTTCCTAAGTCAAGGAATAATGGAACCCACTAGTGATGACCATTATGTTGATGTTAGGTATTTAGGTATTTCGAAAACTCACGTTGTGGCGTTGAAAGTAAATCTGAGATCAAATTATAACCGAATGTAATGATAATTATAGCAAATAATTGATTTATTCGTGCGTCGGGAGATCGCACGACGTCGGATGGCCGAATGTAATGATTTTGTAATCATGTCGTGAATTTTATTGTATTTTATACACATTTCTAATTAATTCGTATGGAAGTTAATAAATCACATTGCAGTAAATATCATTACCTACTTAATAGTAGTATTTTAAGTGTTTTTATATAAGCTTGTTTGTTTAAACCTAGTTTTTAAAAGTAGTTTATAAGTCTATTGACTAGATTGTACTTTGCTTTTCTCTGATTGGTCGACCTTGACTGGGTGTTTACCGATTGGCAAGTTTACGTGCGGAGGGTAAACAGTCAGTTGAGGCAGTCTCGAACGAGCTTTCAAAGGAGCAACAGCTCTCTGTATTACAAGTGAAAAGTATAAAGGTGTAAAATAAGTGTTGAGAATGATTGTGTCAATATCTAAATTGTGAAAGGTTGTAAAATAAATAATGTGATTGTACCCAAGGTGTCTGATTTATCACATTGATTTATTTATTTGTCTGTTATCGTAGCTCCCAAACGGCGGAAACGATTTAGATTCAGTTTTAAAATCAGTAGTTTAAACGGTCAATAAGTTATCTAACAAAACAAGTAAGTACCCAGTAATCAAAGCGATATCAGTCGCTATCCGACCCGGATTCCAAACATATCAAATCAAGTGGTAATGTATAATGGCTGTACGTCATGAATGGTAGTAATTTTCATCCCCGCTAACAATGAAATTCTCTAGCGTCGAGGTAATTGCATAATAGCAGCGCAGTAAATGAATGCAATTTACACATTGCTTTTACCTAAATAGCTGTCTCAGAAATGCCGACATTGACGTCAAATACAACTTAAATGAAGTTTCTCGATTCCAAGAAGGAAAATCTCCATTCGACTGTGTTTAGCCCACAACGGAACGAAGAAAGTAATCATCAATTCAACCATAGGACGTCCACTGCTGGACATAGGCCTCCCCCATCGATCTCCAAAAGGGCCGGTTGGAAGCATCGACTCCAAAAATAACTGATTATAAATTGTAAATATGTATATAAGTAGGTAATATATGTATTAATAATTTCGTTGATTGTCCTGTAATGCTCATTGTTTTGAAGTTATTTAAATATTATTTTCTACTTTTTAGTTTTAGTTTGTAAATGAAGGTATAATCATGAAGTCGGTTCTTTTTTTTCTAAAAATTCTCTTTATTTGTATTGGTATATTACGCGACATCTTTGCTGACTGTGAGTTGATTCAGATTACTTTTTTTTAGTTATTAAGTATGACTGTTATCTCCAGGGTGGATTTTGAAGAAAATATTTACCTTTAGGGTGGAAAATTAAAGGATAAATCCTTAGAATAACTACTCAGAGAAGGTAGGTTTCCAAACAACGCCTTTTCAAAACGTAAGCTATAAATTCGCTTTGTAGCTTACGTTTCGATTGGTATTTTAAACGATTTAAGCAAGAAAATTAATGGATTATAATGGAATGTCACACCATAACTCTTATGCTACTTTTCTGATTTGTTGTGGTACGATTTCACCGCGCAAATTGTCAAAGTAAAATAAATTTTTTGGGGCCATATATGACACCATTTGAATGGCTTAAATTTTGCGAATTTACTTGGTTTCTTTGTGCAGTTATTCTAAGGATAAATCATTTGGAGTACTCGAAACTGGGATGGCGCATATTCGAATGCAGAAATTTTTGTTTAAATTGTCTATAACATTTAAATAGTTAATACTAAAGCGTGATGAAACGCTACAAATTTAAAAAAATAATTGAGAATTTAATATTAGAGTAATTATTTTCTTGCAATGTTTTTTATTGTTTATTCTATATTTATTTTTGCTGCATAAATTACGATTAACGAAACATGAAAAAATGAAACGAATAGGCAAATAAAATTAAACAAAAAAGGTGTACTTTTCAGTTTGGCCGGGTCATAGTTGTGTGAAAATTATTCACTGAGCTAAGCCCTTAATTAATAAAAATTAAGCCCAAGCTTGAAGCATCTCTCAAGTAATTAGCCACCTTGAAGTTTTATAATCTCCAAAAATACGATTAAACAAGTCGCAAGTGCCATCCAATATAACGAGTTCCAACGTTCAAATATAAACAAAACGCTGAGTTGGCGCAAAGTTTTGCTGTAAATCAACTAGCAGGTTCGGTTCGGTTCAGCGGTGCGCCATTTACAAAATTAGGTCGTAGGTAGTTGAATGTCGCAAAAGTGAAGCTGCACGATGGCTTGGCTTGGCATCTCAGATCAGACACGCCAGGGAGATATGCTAAGCGTGGGGGGTGCGAGCGCATCTGGCAGGCAGGCATTTATGATACGTACTGCCCAAAAATGGAAATCCCTGCCGTCCTCCTTGTTTCCTGAAAACTAGGTACAATCTAGGCATCTTAAAGGAAAGAGTGAATAGATTTCTTCTAGACCTACATGATCCATCCTCGACCTTACCGTCGCGCGTCGCTTACCATCAGGCGAGTTGTTGGCCAAACTTTGATCTATTATATATACAAGAAAATAAAAATAATAAATCGGCCAAGTGAGAGTCGGGCTCGCGCATTGATGGTTCCGTACCACCACAAAATACAATAAGGTTGTCCATATAACCGAATTACCAGTTATTATAACGCCTCCTAAAATTGTCGGAGTAATTTGCTACGCAGTTTGCTACAGGCGCTCCAGTATAATAACTTGGTAATGAACAGAAATTTGTCACCGACTTGCACTTGGCCATTATTTGTTGTTATACTTTAGAATGTGTACTATAATCATGCCAAGTTTGACGCTTGTACGTATTATCGTTTTTACATTAGAGCTAATACAAAAAACACGTTTGTTGTATGACCCCCTTTTGTTTTGACTTTTTGACTTTTTTATTATATGTTAGTTACTCCGCCGTAACATTACATATTCTGTGAAAATTTGAACTGGTTATCTATTTCATCATCAAACGGTTACTTGGTCGACCTTATCATTTCTTTCACCGAATCGCATTGCCATATTTTACTGATTTTGAAATCGGTCGTTATTAATTATTGTATTTTGTGGTGGTACGGAATCCTCAGTGGGCGAACCCGACTCGCACTCGGCCGGATTTTGTTACATTGGTGTCAAAGTTTTTGTTATTTTAACATTACACGCAAAATCATGTTGACAACACCTATATCTAGTAGGTATATAATCTTTGACAACACTAATACAAAATGGTAAGTTACGAGATAATTATTACACACGTCTTCTCTGATTTATCGACTATCTGTATCAACGTAAGTGCATTAAAGGTTTAAGAAAGTGGTTTATAGTAAGCGACAGAAGGAATCATTATCGAATGAATCACCATTCGGGCATGAAAGTGAATTATTTTGCGATCTGTACCGGCTGCTCGCTGCTCGCAGATTTTTTCCTTCGCGACTAAAACTTTTGTTGAAATTATTGTTTGAATAAGACGATGAGATAAATGGCTGGATTTATAACCGACGAAAGGAGACAGTTATCAATTCGACTGTATGTTTTTTTTTAAATGTTTGTTACGCACTTCGGGGGTCGGATGGACAATAGCTTACTGATTAGTCAATTTATGTCTGGGTGCGGTAACCTGATACGATTAGCAAAAGTGCACTTTTTGGTACGTACATAAAATGTTAGACCTTCTAACTTAGATCTATGCACAATATAGATAAATATAATACATACATACCTACATGTTACTAAATAAATAAATATTCGGGACATTTTTGCACACATACGGTCATCTGACCCCAAACTAAGCAAAGCTTGTAATAAATCTGCCAGAGACTGAGATACATACATATATATTTTTAAATACATACTTAAATAGATATTAACAACCAGATATAGAACAAACACAAATGTTCATCACTTGAATGTTTGTCCTAGGTGGGAATCGAACACACGCCCCCAAGCGCAGAAGGCAAGTTCATTACCAACTGGACCAACGGGGCCATAATACTCTTTATTGTTCATACCAAAAATTACAGATACATAGTAGTACAATATATATTACAACAAAACGCCAAAGCTTTGAGAACAACACAGAATTCTCCAAAATAAGTACAAAATATTTTCCCGGTTTTTGCGAACTAACAATGGATTTACTTACAAAGTGCATGCTTGGAATGTGCACCTGGGTCCTGAATAAACAGGACACTGTCTCAAATTAGAACTTACTTGAGAGCGGAGTATTCGGAAGGAAGAAAAAAAAAGCAACGATAGCCAAAATTTTAACCGACTGCGAGAGAAAAGGTTCTCAATATGGTCCGTTTTTTTTTACTTCACTACATAGTATAAAACAAAGTCGCTTCCCGCTGTCTGTCCGTCCCTATGTATGCTTAGATCTATAAAACTACGCAACGGATTTTAATGCGGATTTCACCATCAGTTAGATAATTTTTCACGAAAGGTTTATATATGTAACAAGCGAACCGCCCGTATCATTTAGTTTTTATTTGCATTTTTTTTTTTTTTTTTTTCAATTAATTCAATGTATCATTAATTCAGTTATTCAGTAAATATATATATATAATTAATTAATTATTTATTTTTAACCTTTAACCACTTTAAAAACAAATTGATGAAAACTTAAAACATTTTATTTTATTTGCATGTTGTATGTATGTTTGCATACAAATAATTTTGTTCAAGTGCTATTTATTTAAAAATACAAAAATACAAAATTATTATTACATAAGAACATTATTATTACATAAGAAGCACAAAATACAGCGTACAAGTGCTTAACATATTTGAAGTTGTTTATATATTGTTTTTTTTTTTAAATCTGTATAATAGTATAATATTATTTTTACCTCAGAACATAAAGTTATTTTTAAATTTTCGTTTGTATTATTTCGTTTTGATTGATTGCTTTTGCCTTTTGCCATTGACGGCGATTTTTTTATCCGGCGTCGCTTTTTATTTGCGACTAGCTATGCTCATAAGTATGGCAGTAAAGTAACGTGTGAGCGTTAGTTTTGCTTATTTCATGAGGGTTTTATGGCTTTTCAGTTTGGAGAGAAGTTTTATTACGGGGAATTTTTTATACGGGATCCTTTCTTTTAATTTGGGAAGTGTTTTCCTGTTATTAAGCTTTTATTAGACTTTACTTTTATCTGTTATGGTTTTAATGTTTTTACTGTTATACGGCGTTATGGTAATAATAAGTAATGTAGAAAGTAAGTTTGTACAAATTGTAGGGTCCTTATTTTCATGTTATAACGTCACAAGTTTTTGACAAGGAATCTCATGTAAGATCTCTATCTTACGACGATCTTGTGACGTTATAACATGAAAATGTAATTGAAGAATTGACTCTCTATGACCACATAAACTCGTAACGCGACCACGTTACGTTAACTGCGTGAAACTGTCATGTTTGCTAACAAGAGCATATGTGTAACGCGCTCGTTTCGAACTATGGATGTAAGCTAGGCATCGCGGCCGTAGCCTTGGCGCCGGGGCAATAGAATACGGCACCGGTAACCTTTGCCTGTATTAAGAGGCTACTAAAAGGGGACCTCCGGGCTCGGGATGCTCCAAGTTGGGGCTCTGACCATCCACACGTGCCTAGGGAGAGAACGACAACGTTGTGTGACCAACATTGTCATGGGTGGTGGGGCTGAGACAACACGGTTGTCTCGGGAGGAGCCGTAGCGCAGTGCCGAGGGCTACGGTGCGTTCCTCTGGAGATCCCGGACCCCTCTTGTCAAGCACTAAGACTGGTCACCGGGGGGATTTAGTGGGTATAATCCCACCTAACCTGGCTGCACCCCAATGCAGGGTATCTTTGGAAGATTTCACCCTAGATAAAAGAAAAAAAAATAAGAAAATGCATCGCCGCCTATCGCAGCCGCGCGTGCTTGAAGCACGCGTTTATGCATGTAACTGCTTAGCAAATACGTCACCATACATTTTCAAATCGTATCAGACGCGCGCTGCTCGGCCGTGATGCACGGAAGTCTATTCTTATACGTGCGCGTTTGTCAATAGAATGTAGTATGCAACGGGAAGACTCGTTTGATTTGTTTAAATTTCTAACTATATTTACTTACCGTGTTATTTGTAATCATGGTCGCCATGTTATGATACGCTATCGATATATACGAATAAGGGCCCAAACTCAGAGTGTCAGGGTCAGCTGAAAAGTTTTTGGACTGCCTCCTGCTTTGGTCACCTTTAAGGCTTAATTATTTTAGGGGGCAAACAACTGAGACCTACAATTTGATGGTGCCAAAGGAACACGGTAGCGCTCAGTTAAAAATACATGATGCACTTTTTATCATATAATGTCTACAGGGTGCAATAGAAAGGTGTAGCTGATCAAAGTTAACAACTTGAAGAACACATCATCATCATCATCATCAGCCAGAAGACATCCACTGCTGAACATAGACCTCCCCCTTTAACCCCCACACTGAACGACAGCCTGCCTTTTGCATCCACTGGATGCCAGCGACTCTCACTATGTCGTCGGTCCATCTAGTGGGAGGCCTACCTACGCTGCGTCTTCCGGTTCGTGGTCTCCACTCCAGAACTTTTATTCCCCATCAGTTATCGGTTCTTCTAGCGATGTGGCCTGCCCATTGCCACTTCAAGTTGCAAATTTTAACAGCTATGTCGGTGACTCTGGTTCTTTGGCGAATATCCACATTTCGGATTCTATCGCGCAAAGAAACTCCGAGCATAGCTCTCTCCATTGCCCGCTGTGTGACTCTGAGTTTTTCCAAAAGGCCAACAGTTAAGAACCACGTCTCAGTACCATATGTCATCACTGGTCAAAGACCCTTGTCTTTAGGCACTGTGGACCTTGTGTTAGGCACTGAAAGTGTTAGGCACTGTGTTGAAGAACACAAGTTAGCGAAATTCGGGGTAAAAAAGTGTGTCATCATTGACACAACTTTGATCGTTTACGTTGCATATCGATTGAAAACGATGAAAATAATACAATGAGCAGATACTTTTGTTTTATCTCTTTACTTCATAAAGGTTAACATTTAAATTTGAACGTGATTAGAAAGATAATCCAAATTTTACTGCTCCAAAACAAATGGGAAAAGAATGTAATAAAAAGGGAGCGTATAAATATTTGTCATATATTCTGATTTATATAAACGAAATCCAAAAAATCTTTTAGCAAAAAACAAGCGATGCTTAATGTTAATTTATTTAATTAAACACATGGCCCCCAAAGAGACATACAAATTAATGTAAACAGTGTACGGGAATGGAATATTCGAACTGAAACAAACAAGGCTTAGAACTTTTGAATCCATTAATGTAATTAGAATTAGGTCGTTGTTTTAGTTACAGCATACTAATTTAGTTAAAGTTTTTATTGTTTTGTTATAGTGATAATGTATATAGAATAAAAAACGTTAATTTGTAGTTCAATGTGTAGAGTTGAATGTCCTTTTTAACAGGGGTGGATCTAGGATTTCGTTTGAAAATGAAAATGTCAAATTAGAATGCTCCCCATTCTAACAAGGTTCGTAGCTAGTCTCTTATGGAACTTTTGATAATTTGAAACTTGGATTGATATGGATTATATGTTATATTCAGTTCCGCGACCTTCCGCTTGAAAGAAAGTCGCCCTTGTAGCCCAGCGTAAACTTAAGGAAAGTTGACTTTTTCGTCTATTTCTTTGGGATGGATTTTTGTCACCGGGCTCCGTATACTCGTATATTCAAACTTGCCGCCCTCAAAATTTTGTAATACCATTTTTTTTGTTAAATAACATACACTGGGCGAGCATTGTGGCATAGGGCCCATTTTATCTCTCTCTCTCTCTCTCTTTCCCTATAAGATAGAAGGCCTGAGTGTCGGCAGTGGGTACTTGATAGGCTGATAATGGTGATAAATGCTAAAACAAACTATATAATATGCGTTCGAATTGTTATTGGAACACATTCGATTTCGAGGGTAGTTAACAAAGTTAGGACCATTGGCTGAAATATCGACCAATACGGAGCGGGACAAGTTTTAATTTGATTCGCAAAGTATTTGTGTTTACAGTCAGCATTGCGCGAAACTTTACGGTGAAGAGCAAGTTATTATTTATTAATGAAGGCTAATTGGTTTGTGATTGTTTCCTTGGCGATTCTTGTTTGAAAATTACTGACTACCTCTTGGGAAAAAGATAAGGAATAAATTAATTAATATTTTCCTTCATTTAGGCGCTGCGCAAAGGTAGACACTTTTTGTTGCCGACACGGCACACCAAGTCAAGCGGAAGCAACTGGACACTGAGTCTGCACAGGGAGTGGCTGATTCCATACTGATTATATAGAAATCAAATATTCATTTATAGCTTGTGTCCGACACAAGACACAAAATTGTCTCCGTTTGCGCCCTGCCTAAATGGAACGGTACACCTGAGTAATGGTACACGTAGAGTGTCTTATTTTCGTGTAACTGTATCTATTCCTATGATTTACAACCTAATCTGACAGATGTCATGTAATAACTGTTTTTGACTTGACATCATCATCATAATCGTTTCAGCTCATAGACAGAGGACGGGGTCTAATCCACCATTCTGGCTCAGTGCAGTGTTGTAATGTTACGATAGACACCAAAACATGATTTTGTTACTTTTTGGAAATTCACACTCATTGATGTTATATCTTCAATAATGTGAAAATGTGCGAGCGAGAGAGCTGCAGGACGCAGAGCTGCTGCTGCTGAGAGGCTGCAGAGACGGGAACAGTCCCCTTAAGTACTAAATAAGTCAGTGGTGCACGGCGAGAATCCAACCAGGTGTCGTCAGATTCTAAAGTGCACATGCTATCGCCCGGCCACCCTATATGCCAACATGCCATGCCCTAACTTGAAGCAACACTTCAGTCTCCAAGTAGTTTAATTTAGATATCCAATCAAATAAGTAAAGAAATCTGATAGTGCTAGTGCGGCAAATAATATCCACCAACAAATTCTCTCCAAGGCCGTACTATAAACACCTGTGCAACAGACTGTACCTACTCTGTAATGACTTTCCCAAAAAGCCATTCAGAACACTTCAGTCGTGTACACAGATTCGGTTGACATGGGTATGGACCGTAACATACAGGTCGAGACCGGGGCCCTGGCCGCTCCCAGGGGCCCTATAATTGCTGGAAAATATTTATTGAGTAGGGTTGTTTTATAATCATGTGTGTATTGCTTTATTGAAGGAGAACCCTCTGATAGATTTCAGAAAAATATACAGGGCTACTGGTAATCAGTTAGTACCCTCTTAAGAGCGGCCTCAGTCATCACCATCATTTCAGCCATAGGACGTCCACTGCTGGATAGAGGCCTCCCCTATCGATCTTCGAAAGGGTTGGTTGGAAGCGGCCTGCATCCAGCATTTCCCTGCCGTCTCTTTTAAGTCGTCTGTCCATCTTGTGGGTAGACGTCCTACGCTTCGCTTACCGGTCCGTGGTCTCCATTCCAGTACCTTTCGGCCCCATCGGCCATCTGTTTGCGTGATATGTGCCCTGCCCACTGCCACTTCAACTTGCTAATCCGGTGGGCTATGTCGGTAAATTTCGTTCGTCTACATCAGCCTCAACAAACCAAAAAAAAAAAAACTACAACTTTTTGAGAGACGCGAAAAAAAATTCTGCCATTCCATTCAAAAAAACCATTCACTCCCAACAAACGTATGAAACAGCTGATTGTATTTCACGAATTTTGATACTTTCAGCTAGTCCTAGATAATGTCGATTCTCCAACCTAGTTAAATGATGTTGATGTTTTTCAAGATCAAGTGAGGGTAGGAGAACAAAACACCCGCTCTTCTCGCCGGACTCACCCGCAGTTTTCAGTCAGCTCGTGACCACGGCCATTGTAACATGGTCGAAACGTCGAGCGAAAGGTACATATTTTTTACCTAAATTAAATAATACGTGATAAGTCCCGATAAACATTTAAAACATATGTTCAAATCGCGAAAGTTTAAAAATTACTAGTTGAATGATTTCACGCTCATCAAAAACTGCGTAAATTTTTAAGCCAAAGGCTGTAAGCATGGGTTTAATTATTTATATTTTACATAAAATATTTTAAGTTCCAGTGACGGGCCGTCCTCTGTGGCATTTGTGGGGTGACCTGACACAAAGAGGCTTGTATAATGAATAATTTGGGAGGGCGAGGAGGGTCGGCAAGATTGGAGATAACTTGGGATATTGGGATGTTGGCATTCGTGTTATTTAGCGGTTTTATCCGGCATTTTATTTAGTAGACTTAAGATATAATTGGATGTTGGTAGTGTTTAGCATGGAAGTAATGGGAAACGCTATTTGTTTGTTTTGTTATTGTTTTGTTATTTTCTAAAAATATAGACTTTTTTAAAATACTCATTTGAATAAATTTGTAGTCTTTACGGTGGTTATTTTGTTGTTTTTTTTTTAAATGTGATTACATTACCATCGGCTTTGTTCGTGTAGTATCGTAGTATCGTAGACGCGACTATACAAAAAAAACTTACTTCTGTCATATTTTCATCTGCTACAGTCGTTAGTTGCACAGTGGTTTGGCTTTTTTTGTTTGTGTTAACGGCTAAGGTAAATTACAACATAACGCCAACGCTGACGTCATTCAAGGGTAAATGAAGATCAATCGTATTTAATCAAAAATATTCATCATCAGCGTTTATTTTTTAATAAAAAATTATGTATAATGATCAGTATTCAGTATGGATTTATTACTCGGAATGACTTTGTAATTAAAAAAAACAATTGAACATAAAAACATGAACATGAAACATTAAATTTAAGATTTTATGTAATTTTTAGAATGCTGATAAAATGTCGATCCTTTGGTTTTTTTTTTTTTCTTTTATGATCTCATGATATCTTTTCCTGTTAGACGCGCTTTTTTCAGTGCCAGAGTTACCTTTTTTTGCTTTCGAAGAAAATAAAATAGTGCCGGTATGGCTCAGTGGTAGTACATTTGACTTTTAAACACGATGTCCCGGGTGCGATTTCGGTACCGGCAGATGGTTAAACCATGAATTTTAATTATTTGTTCTGAATCTGGGTGCTAGTTATCCGCCTCTTTGTGCGTGTTCCGTGGTCTCCATGATGTTCTACTGAAAAGTGAAAATAATTGTGAAGCGCTATTATTTTATTATTTTAGCCTTGGAAAATTATATTAGCTATTTACTAAGTACTAGTTTAATCGCAAAGCACGCGTTTTGTTTCAGATAAAACTTTTGTCGGTCTTAAATAATTCAGCTTTAACTGTGAAAATACAGGCTCTAGTTTTAATCCGCTTGCAAAATTCGAAAAGTTCCTTTGTAGTTTTTAAATCCCAAAAGCCGCCAGCAGCAGTAAAAAGCATTAAATAACGGAATAAATAAATCAGCTTTCTAATTAGGTTAAAACTTTTTAATTAAACAATATTTTTACACATGTCGTGACACAGGATGGTGTGAAAACCTTGTTAAGGGATATTTACGAGAGCTATACATCAACTGCCTGGCGGTCCTCGGAGGGGTAAAGGTGTCCTTCAATTACATAATTTAAAGTAACATGGGTTTAGTTTCAAAGCTTCTATACATTCTACAAAGAACTCGCTTAGATTTTATGCCTCTCACAGTTTCTGATTCTTTTCCGTGATAGTTCACAAAGAAGCATTTCAACTCTTACAATCTTTTAAAGAGTAATAAAAGCTCAAAATATGACGACTTTCAAAATAACAGTCCTCCCCTAGAGGCTGCCATTATCTTCTATCTTCGATAGTTTATGTCTTTCTTAGCTTAATGCTGCAAAACGATTTTCTTTTTAAATCGTTTTTCGAGAGTTAAGCTCAGAGATAAAGTGTGTATAATGTAAAAATAATGTTTTTCTCGTTTGTTTCAGGGAGATAGAGTACCAACGATGAATCACATCGCCAAACACTTGATCATCATTGCCTCTTTGATGTCTGTCAAGCTCACCGTCACTGAGAGCAAATACGAAGCTGTACCAACCAAACATGTACGCTACGACTACGTCCCAATGTTCATCAACGTTTGCGACATTGAAGATCGGAGATCCAAAGTGCATTGCTACTGTGACAGCAACCTACCCAAGATAGCCACAAGAGCTGACTGCTGGGTTTTTGGTGGCGGGATAACGGAAGACGACCCTATCTGGCCCAATTTCTCATCACAATCTGAAATAGAGCATCTCACTTTCAACGTCAGATCCGATGACGCTCTTACATTTGTACCAGCCAAAGCCATAGTCAGATTAGACAAGCTGAAACACCTAACTATTCAATTTGGAACAATAAAACGGATTCTTCCATATGCTTTTACAAATTCTACTTCTTTAAGGCAGTTAGTCCTGAAATCCAATAAAATTACCAACTTAGAAAAGCATTCGTTCGCTCAAATGATGATGCTCTCAAATTTAAGCGTGGACGATAACCAAATTTCGGAGTTGAAGAGGGACGTATTTTTCAATTTACCAAATTTGCATGATTTGCATTTGTCGAACAACAACTTGAGCTTGATACATGAGGGGTGTTTCAAGCACTTAAACAATTTAATAGAATTGCGATTGGACTATAATTACATATCAGTAGTGACGAGGGAGATGCTGGAGGGACTGGAGAACCTTTCAAGATTGAATTTGAGGAATAACAAGCTGACGATGATCGGAAATTTGGCTTTTACGGATTTATGGGAGTTAAAAGAGTTGATGCTTGACAACAACGCAATAGAATTTATATCGGAGAGAGCATTCGGTGGTCTCGCTCAACTCAGAAAGTTGACTTTATCCGGTAATAAGCTGGTGACGTTTTATGAAGATATTTTAGAGCACATAACGGGTTTAGTAGTTTTGGATTTAAGAGACAATCTGCTGTCGACGATATCCTACGAAACGATCCGGCCGTTCGTCGAGAATGATAAATCTACTTCCACTGCAGTTTATTTGGAAGGTAAGTCGGAACTTTTCTCATATCGCTTTAATATTATGTCTATGTGGTGAATAATTTAGGAAACATTTTTAAAGATGTATTTTATTGAACAAAATTCTTACGTTTGACTTCCACCTTGCTTGATGTTAAGCAATGATGCTGTCTACGATGGAGCACGCTTGTCTAAAAAAAGCCGATTTACTCGAGACTTGAAGACATCCAGATTGTCGCGGATCGAAGAACATATTCAGGCAGCGCAGTTGCCACAATAAAAGTGGAATCAAAGCACCTCGTATGCGTTTTCAGATTCGATACACACTCTCCGAAATATATCCGATAAAAACCGAACTAGCAAATTTGCGCCAATGTTTCAGGCTAACAAGCTTAGTCTGAACTGGGGATTTATCGCTGATGAACTTCTTGGCACGTTTGTCAATGGACTCCAATACCACAAGCTGGTACATGGCGTAAAATAAGTAACTACTTACATAGTATTTAAAGTTATCATTACAAAATCGATAGTTACTAAAGTTGCTTAAAAAGTACTTCAAAAACATAAGATCGAAACTTGATTTTACTTTTACATAAATGTGAAAAAACAATGGATCTGTTCGCTGCAAAATCTTAAAACCAATTTTCGAAACGCGTGCGTACAAATTACCATACGAAATTGGTCGATTACATCCACACACGAGTAAACAACTCGAGTTCGATGGAACAAACAACGAAATTCAGCTTGGTTCACACGTAGTCACGCAGCTTTTTACCTGATTCGATTTGCAAGGGCGGTTACATGACCAAGGAAAATGATCGGAGCCGTGCGAACACGTCGATAACCTGGTTAGATCTAAATTGGGTGAACGATGGAACCGGATAATGGTTTGTCAATGGTACACCTATATCAGAGGAGCCATTCACTGTAATTTAATCATTGTTTGAAATGCCTTTTAGATGGCCGAATTCAGACACAAAGGCTGTTGTAAATTGACTAGGTAGCTTGTTTCAATTGTTGAGTCGAATAATAATGTGTTAGTCATTTTTGAATTGATTACTGATTGAAAATCATTATAAATTGCCATGTTCTATATATATGGGCAGTATTACAGTCCCTCCAGCGTTGTCATATCGACTATAGGTATATCGAAGTGTTGAAGTGTTTGTATAGAAACGCCACCATGTCGATCCGATTACAGGACGAGAGCACGGAACCAATCCAATTGCAGAAAGGCGTGAGACAGGGAGATGTTATCTCTCCGAAACTGTTCACGAACGCATTGGAGGACGTTTTCAAGCTCTTGGACTGGAACGGATTAGGCATCAACATCAATGGCGAATACATCACTCACCTTCGTTTTGCCGATGATATAGTCATCATGGCAGAGTCGCTGGAGGACCTAAATACGATGCTCAGCGACCTCAGTAGCCTTTCCCAACAGGTGGGTCTTAAAATGAACATGGACAAGACAAAAATCATGTCCAATGTCCATGTTGAACCCGTGCCGGTAGTCGTTGGGAACGATACTCTCGAAGTTGTTGACCATTACACCTATCTTGGGCAGATTGTTCAGTTAGGTAAGTCCAACTTAGGCAAAGAGGTCGCCCGAAGAATCCAACTCGGATGGGCAGCGTTCGGGAAATTGCGTGACATCTTCTCGTCCAAGATACCACAGTGCCTAAAGACAAGGGTCTTTGACCAGTGTGTGTTGCCAGTGATGACATATGGTACTGAGACGTGGTCCTTAACTGTTGGCCTTTTGGAAAAACTCAGAGTCACACAGCGGGCAATGGAGAGAGCTATGCTCGGAGTTTCTTTGCGCGATAGAATCCGAAACGTGGATATTCGCCAAAGAACCAAAGTCACCGACATAGCTGTTAAAATTTGCAAGTTGAAGTGGCAATGGGCAGGCCACATCGCTCGGAGAACCGATAACCGATGGGGAAGAAAGGTTCTTGAGTGGAGACCACGAACCGGAAGACGCAGCGTAGGTAGGCCTCCCACTAGATGGACCGACGACATAGTAAGAGTCGCTGGCATCCAGTGGATGCAAAAGGCAGGCTGTCGTTCAGTGTGGAGGTTAAAGGGGGAGGCCTATGTTCAGCAGTGGACGTCTTCTGGCTGATGATGATGTTCTATATAGATCGTCAACGAAGTCCGTTAATTACTTTCAGCTTAGAGTTGGAGCTGTTTCCCGTTGTTGACAAGTTCTCTTTGTGTACCTACAAAGCGCTATAAGCGATTCATTATCAAACCAAACGAAGTCTTTTATGACTGAAAGGTCCTTATCGAGAAAGAAAATAAAAAGAATTTTCGGCCTCGCTGTCGGTAAATGAGGGAACATACAATTTCCCCTCATTTACATTCAAAACATATAGTTAAAAGCAACGAGCCCATTGCTGGATATTGCTAAAGGACACCTTAACTGCTTAGAACTCTTTACCTTTATCGTTATTTTAGGTCTTTTAGGAATCTTGCTCTGAGGTAAATTGGGCGCTCATTCTACAATGAATTTTGGTAATTTTATCCACATTTTACCTTGAATAATACAGTTTCAAGAATATATATATATATCGATTTAAAGAATCAATTTAAATTATTGACATTGAATAACTTAAAACTAGTTCTATTATTAACCAAATAATAAGGTATCTTTTTTAAAATCGTAGTTTGTGAAACATTAAATATTCGTGTCTTCATGAATACTGTATAAACACGAACTTGCCACGAGTAAAACAAAATATTTAAAGAATGTTATTTTTATTTACTAGCACGACCGTGTAGATTTTATACTAACATTGTAAACAAAATAAAACAAGAGAAAATCGCAATGGATCGTACAGTTATACGGCAAAAGGGACGAATGTCATATATTTCGCAAGTAGAAATGGAACCACGGCGGAACGTATAAATTTCAATGTCGTATAGAGAATGCAATAAATAAATACAACGTACTGATATAACTCTGTAAATTTGGTAATGGTTTGGTGAGAGGTTTATTCGATGCTTGAAACTCTGTTGCTGTAAATACTTCCTGCCGAGTTTTAGCCAAACAAAATTTATTTCTAATGTAATTTATAGTAAATAGTATTAGTCAATATTAATTAAAGTTTATACAAACTCTTTTGTTTCAACAATATTTTATAGATCCTTCTACGGATGCAAATCGAATCAAATTCATTTATGTATTTCATCCAAATATTTTTCTTAGTTGTGAATATAATATACTAGCGGTCCGCCCCGGCTTCACACGGGTATAGCTAATTATATATTATATGTCACCGGGGGATAGTGAAGCTTTCCAACAGTGAAAGAATTTTTCAAATTGGTTCAGTAGTTTCGGAGCCTATTCAATTCAAACAAACAAACAAACAAACAATCAAATCTTCCCTCTTTATAATATTAATAATAGCAACGCATCCCGGCTTCGCACGGGTGTAAGTCATATTTTACTACACCTTGGGTTACATTAATGGAGTTTTATCTAAAAAAAAATTGAAAATATAATGTAGCCTATATCATAATCATAATCATCATATAATCAAATCTTTCCTCTTTATAATATTAGTATAGATAATATAATATATAAATATATATATTGTATTATGTTCGTATACCTAACCTAGTCCAGTGCGCAAAACGTTTTTATACAAGGATGCTGACTAGCATTGCTAAGGCTTAAAATTTTCGCGTCATCTGCCTCGTTGCGCCAAATTTCATTCCAGAATTTGCAAGTCTAGCGCAAAAGCAAAAATCAGAATTTGTTACGAGTTTATGGCTCAGGAGTGAGGATTGCGAAGCGTGCCTAGACTTCATCTAGATGTGAAATGTGCACTCCCATGATCCCATGATAAATGCCAAAGCTAAACGTTAACCGACAGAATTATGAAGTTTATCGTTATATAGTTTATCTTGGAAGTACCTGGCTCATATAACTCTCCGGTAAGATCTCCGCAGCTTAGCGCCGTAAACCCGTATTTTATCCGTTCTATGTGAGGTGGAAGTATCAATTTAATTTGCTGCGGGCCAGGATCGCTTCGTAGGCAGATTGTTACAGGAAAATATGGGAAGTTTAGGATATGGCTACATCCGTAGTGGAAGTAATTATAGGGGGCTCTGACGCAGTCAGATTAAATTCCAATCTATTAGCAAACTCAAAGCGTAGTCTGTAAACAAAGCTTTGGTATGACTATCTCAAGATCGTCTGATTAATGATCAACAAGAAGTTTAAAAAATATACTTCAGGCTATTGTTATTCGTTACATCTAAAATATGGAGGATTTGGTCCTTCTAAGCTTAGTAGAAGCAATTTAGAAAATCGAGAATGAAATTTAGTCAAGCTAATTATCACCATACTACCTACTGGTTATCCCGAAAAAAATTACGAGTCTTTACGTTACTCGTGAAGACTACATTATTCGTTAATCTTCATCATCATCCACCCTTTCACACCTACTGCTGTGTAGGTCTCCTCTTCAACGCGCCATCCTTTCCAGCTTTTTGCCAGTCTCATCTATTGCTTTCCTGCAGCCTTCACGATTTTGTCCAACCAATCTAACATTCAAATTTGAGATTCCATCGAATCTGCTTCCTTCGTTTTTCGTCATAATTATAGTCGCTGTACCTACATTTAACCAAAACATAATAAGTCCCTTTAACTATAACTAAGTCATCATCATCATTTCAGCCGTAGGACGTCCACTGCTGGACATAGGCCTGCATCCAGCGTTTCCCTGCGTTTCTTTTAGGTCGTCTGTCTCGTAGGTGGACGTCTTACGCTGCGCTTACCGGTCCGTGGACTCAATTCGAGAACCTTTCGCTCCCATCGGCCATCTGTTCTGCGTGCTATGTGCCCTGCCCGCTGCCGCTTCAACTTGCTAATCCGGTGGACTATGTCGGTAACCTTGATTCGTCTACGGATTTCCTGATTTCTGTAGAAAAACCCCGAGCATAGCCCACAGTAACTTATAATTAAGTAACAAACAAACATTAAATATTCAAACATCCCTTTTGTAATATTAGAAACATACGCGTGAGATTTCCTATATTAGGGACATATTAAAGTTTCACGGCACCGCAAAGGGTCCGTGCGACCTCCAAGATTCAGATATGTGACTTTCATGGTTATGGTTATAGGCTAACTTAATCAATGGAGGCTGGCTTTTGTATGTTTAATTAGTTGGATAACGTTTATTAGCAATCAATAACCTTGTATGGTTTTGAACATTTTTAATCGAGTACTTAGTCGTTTATCCGTTATCAACACTTAAGTAAATATCAGTCACGATAAAAGAAAATTTGTCCTTAATATCGTCAGTAAAGTCAAATTAAAACCCCGTGGTAAAGTAATGGAGTTTCGTATATACAATTAATAACCTCGCTATGTATTTTTAATTTAATATCTCTATTCAGGCATACCGGGTGACTTATTTTAACGAAACGGAAAAAATTTACTCTAACAGGTACGGTAAAAAACATAAGCACAGTGTTATATTTTTTTTAAAGATTTCGAGAACATTTGTTGCTTAGAAAATCACATTAATCTATCGTCTATCCTCCACACAACAGAGGATTTCGCCTCGTATATGTGACAGTTGCCCAAAGAGCTGGCGTTTATTTCGTTCATAAAATATGTTTGGTCATTCAATGTGGTAATGTCGCTAGTTTTCTGGGCATCTTACCCGCAGACAGCGGTTTTGATGCAGATTTTATTTAAAGTTTTAGAAACTCGATTTACATATTTGGATTGATTTTTCATTGTTTTTTTTTTATTATAACTTGATTTTATACAGGGTGTAAGGGGAACACTCTCGAAGCCAAAAGAAGGTAATTGTACTCATCATTATGAACAACTTTTACTATGGGACCAACCCTGAAACAGCGATAAAACAATCAGCTGTTTCATAGACACAACCTATTTTTAACCGACTTCAGGAAGAGGTTATCAATTCGACAGTATGTTTTTTTTTTACAAACTTTTATTTAACTTGCAATGTTTGTATGCTTGTTTGTTTAGGTCGAATCTTGCAAGCTGAATTAGAACCACTTCCTCTTATTCTTGATTTTTTACATTTTGATTCAATTCCAATGACAATGCCTTATTATGGTTAGCTTGACCTGAATTGACATCCAAAATTAGCTCCTGATAAAGGTCAACAGCACAGACACGCATTCAACTATGATAACTCATTCTGTCACCATGAAATGACAGATGACAGATTTTCTTTGCTAAAGCTAAATTCTGTTTGATTTATATTAACTTATTTCTGCTTCTTCCCTGTAAAAGTAGACCACTCAACTATTAAATCCGTTCACAAAAGCTATAAAAGCTTACGTTAATGGCAAGCCCTAAATATACTCGCTAAAAGCCAAAAAGGACAAAGTAGGTAGTCTCCTCGATATTGTTTAGGCCCAGAGAACTGTCACTAACAATGTGTGCTCAGCCCTTATGATATTTTTGTCCCCCACAAATCACCCCGCCATATACCTACCGTATTAGATGTAACAATATTTCTCGAAGGCGAAGTGTATTATAATCCTTTTATTCCTTACGTTACATAGACATTCAGGTACTAAATCACTCTCACCGTGTGCCAGAATTGCAGCTATATATTTCGGAAGATCCCGATAAATTTTCCCGCACCCATCGAGAAAACAGCTTTTTATTCGTACCTGTTTGTTTATTACCTTTATTCCAATAAACAGCTCTGATTATTCCCCTCGGAGGTTAATATTTATGCTACAAATGGGTTTTACTTTTGTTTTTCTTTACAATTTCGTTGCAACTTTCCGGAAGCATACATCATCCTTTCCGGAAAAGACGGAGTTTGAATAAAAGTTACGAGTCTAATGTTTTATATACAAAAGGTATTGTGTTGCATTGTTGTAAAGCTGGGTTACTTTTTAGTGGGAATTAGTTCCCACTAAAAAGCCGCATTATACGTAGCCAGGTGTAAGGGAAACGCTCCCTAAGTTAAAACGCTATCATAAAACTATTTATAAACACAATCAAATACCAATAACCATTTTCCTTATACTTGATGCCTTATATTTGCTTTATACATACATACGTATATACACATCGCCTTTTTGACCGAGCGAAGTGAGGTCTAAGAGTCTACTGTGGGACAAATCAGCGTTTAAACAAAGTTCGAATGAATGTTTGTTCGACGATAACTTGAGTACAGGGGGTCTAGACAAGAGCCACACACTGTTAGCGTTCACGCCTGCGGAAAGATGAAAATGACATTGACATTAGCATGAGATAAATAATTATCTGAAGCTAATGTAATTTTCATACAATTTCATTTTTCCGCAGGCGTGAACGCTAACAGTGTGTGGCTCTTGTCTAGACCCCCTGTTCATTCGATCTTCATGAAATTTTGTAGGCATGTAGTTCAAGTAGTAATTTGAATTTTTGAATTCGTATTTGACTTAATCCGATACAGGGGTTGTAAAGATATTAAAATAACAAAGTTGTGAAATACCGTTGGTTAAGGGAGTTCCTAATGAATCTAAAAATTTACTTATTTTGTACAATAATAATGTCAGTATGACTGAATTATCAGATTCATCAGTTGATTATCGTAGCTGATATGTTCGTACCCACCTACCCACTAAGGTACCCACCTTAGTGTAGTTGAAGTAACAGCTTGAACATCGTGAGGTCTCAGTTCAGGGTGAACTACTAGTATTTAAGTAGATGATAAATATAACTAACATACCTACCCTGGAAATCTAAGGCCCTATCTACAAAGTACAAGTCTCCACAAAAGCGTGCGGAAAGTGGCAGGTTTCGCAGAAGGAAACCTTTAGAAGGGAACCTTTTTCTGGGCAGGTTTTACGTCATGTTTATGGGTTTCAAGTCTAGCGATCAATATTAGCTTTCTAATTAATTTTATCATCAAATAACTACAAGAGAGTAAATAACGAGTAAGAAAACTGTATTAATACAAAAACGTTTGCTCTTGTTTAATTACAAATTAGTTTGAGTTGACAAGTTAAAGGTTCGGAAATCGCGTTGTTTACGAAGACGGTCTACGTAATAACATTTCAAATTACGTCTATACCTTCTAATAACTTTGTCGATACTTTTAATTGCAGCCGAAAGCGTCGATCCCGAACTCGATTCTGAAATAGAATAAGTTAGAATGAAGTTACGAATAATATTCCGGAATTAAATTTAGTAAATTAGAGAGTTACCGGATAAAGAGCATTTCTTAACTTTATATCTTCCTAGGAAGGCAATATGGCGGTCAAACGTAAGCCTATTATTTAAAAGGCACCTTAGTCTTAAGAGCCCTCTCACATTTTTTTACGAGAAAAGCGACGAAAACTGGATTTTTGGCGTTCTGATTCTATCAAATAGAAAGGTCTAGAGAAAGTTGAATTTCTGTAGGAAGTAGGTAGATGTGTATTTTTATCGAAAATAACGCCTTTTAATTTTGGAATAGGAATATCACCAAGGCCACGAAAACCAAGCTCGTGCGAACTCTTACCTTCCCCATACTTCTATACGCTGCTGAAACGTGGACGTTGAAAGAAGTGGAAAGGAAGAAGACAGACGCTTTTGAGATGTGGTGCTGGAGTAGAATGCTCAGGTATCGTGGACTGAGTTTTGCACGAACGTCTCAATACTCCAAGAACCTTTTTTTACCTAACAAAAAAGGTAACTAACTGCGAAAATGTTCCCTGCTCACGCCATCTGTCGGCTAGATTTCAGTAAACACTTATTACGGATTCTAGACATTCTGTTGCGAGTAGCAAACGTAGGATTTATCGTCTATTTCTATGCGGAATTCGATAATAGAACGGCAATATTAAATTACAGCTTTTCAGTAAAATGTTGCATCGATAAAACAGTTTTGTTTTTGGCAATGGTATCAGATTTAATAGTAAATTTATACACTATTCATTTATGGAAACGATTCTAACAACGTTCATAAGTTTTATTTGTTTAATTTTAACATTTGGGGTTTTTAAATAAGATCACTGTAGTTGTAAAACATCATTGATAGCCCGTTGGTCCAGTTCGTAGTGAACCTACCTTCTGAGCCTGAGGGCGTGGGTTCGATTCCCATGTAGGACAAACATTTGTGTGATGAACATTTGTGTTTGTTCTATATCTGGTTGTTAATATCTATTTAAGTATGTATTTAAAAAATATATATGTATGTATATCAGTCTCTGGCAGCCATATCACAAGCTTTGCTTAGTTTGGGGTCAGATGACCGTGTGTGCAAAAATGTCCCAAAAATATTGTCCCAAATATAAATATATATATATATATATCACCTCTCCACTAACGCATTAGCAAAAAATTGGGACAAATTTAATAAAATCAATGTACCTATTCAAAGTAACACGGAAAAAGCCGCGAGTAGTGTTCGCTGAAAGTCAAGCGCATTTTTGACAGCCTTAGTAACCGAAGCCAAACGTCGTCGCGTGCTTCAAAAATGTTATGTAGGTAAACCACACCATTGACCAGTCTTTAAATCGATTGAAAGTTCGCCACAATTTATAGCCCAGAATTTAAAATCCATAAACTTTGTGCACACTTTTGTTTAATCACTCGCTACGCTCATGATTCAAGTGTTAGAATCCTGAGCGACGCGAGTGATTCATGGCCCTCGAGATAAATCAATTTTATTCAGGAGTTCCATACTATAGTTTTTATACCGTGACTACGAGAAAAAGAGAGATTTAAGGAGTTTGTATCGAGTATTTTTTGCGCAAGGAGGTTGTATAGCATTGAGATGGAAGTCGAATATATAGGTGTGTTCTAAATTCAAACACCAAAGTAGTAATTAAAAGTGATTAAATGTTTTTTATTCACTGTTTTCAGTGAATAAAATAAGCTTTTTAGAGGAGGAATGGTATAAAATAATAATACCAAACTTTACTTTAAATTTTGACCTATTTACTTCTCTACTTATAATTTCAAATAAGTCACAAAACTGTGTACTTCTGTATTATTACGTCTGGAAGTGTGTCTGTATACTTGTTCAAGTGTATATACAGTACGACGTACTTAGTAATAGAATAGAACCAATAAGTAATTATAATTACGTCGAGGTAATTGCCCTACTTGTGTAAATGAGCTTTGTTCCACCGTTATATCAGGGACCAATTAAGTCTAATTACCATTTATTAGAGCACGCTGTAGTTTCATTGGAACTAATAAGTAATTTGACAGAAACAAACCTTGGGTTAGTAACCCTGTTGTCCCAAAATACTCTAAAATAATAATTAAAGGAATTCTTCCCGTCTGCTGTTCTCTCGCTTGCGCAGCAGCTCCCCGCGGTTTCGCTCGCAATAGCACGATGACAATTTTTTATTTAATAAAAACTTTTTAAAATAAAAAATGTTGCAACCAACCTGCAACAATAGGTAATCAAAGTGTATTTAGTATTTGTGAATATGAAACGATTAAAGATACAGGACCTATACTTACCTAGGAACTTATTCGTCTTGCGACGTAGGTAAAGGTTTAAACATTACCAAAATGCGTTTATAAAAGTTCTCCATCCTTCTTTTATTTGCATTTGGCACGGATTGTCAGAAGTCGCTGAGAAGGCGACCTGCCCCCGACAGATACTTGGAACCTTCTCGAAAGAAGAGAAATTGCGTTGCCACTAGCCACGTGTCGCGTACTACGGTATTCTATAAAAGATTTAAAACCATCGATTAGGGCGGGTTAGTGGAAATGGTCGGGAAAATTAATGAATCACATGACATTGAAAAATAGTTTAAGTGGTTCCTAGAATAAATCTTTTGTATTTTCACTCGCCAATGATAAATCCTTATGATGGGCTTGCTAAGCTTGGTTATATTTGTATGGCGTGCCTGAAGCGTGACGTCAGAACTCAGTATAGTGCGTTCTCTGTCTAGCATGAAATTAAAATAGGTACTTATAACATAATTATTTTTGAACTAATTTTAATTAAGTTTTCTTTGATGGGCTCTATTTATGATCAGCTTTTTTATGAGGTAATTAAAAAAATTGACATCATGCCTATTGTCGCTGGTCTCCTAACGGTCTATGGGCAATCCAACTTTTTATTTACATAATGCATTACAAGTAGTTTAAGTATTTAGTGTTAGGTAGCTTGTATTTTGTTTAGATAGTAAAGGCACTCGCTCGATTTAAACTTGCTACTTGAACATTTTTATCTAAAATAAAAAATAAAAATATTAAAATCTAATTGTAAAAATTGCGATAAATCTATTGAATTGTAGCTGCTTTAAATTAAGCTACTAAAATTATTTCTCTCTCATTTATCATTTAGAAAATATTGATTGAGATGAAGTAGCAGTGGGGCCAGCCCACATTGCCTGAAGAAGCAATAACCAGTGGGGCAAACGAGTTCTGGAGTGGAGACCCCGTTTAGGCAAACATAGTGTAGGACACCCTGCGGCCAGGTGAAGTGATGACTTGCGTAAAACGCGGGAAAAACTGGACGCAGAGAACTTCTGACCGAGCTTAGTGGCGTGCATTAGGAGAGGCATATGTCCAGCAGTGGACAGTTAAAGGCTGATGATGATGATATATTGATTAAAAAAAAATATAACTTTCCTGCCTGCTTATCGCGTAATGCTCTTAAGTCTTAATTTACTTAAACAATATCTAGCAGCTACTTGCGTGATAACGTTTTCAAGTGGTAACGTGAGATAACGATTCGTTTCGCTCCTAAAATTTTATCTTACCTAAAATCAACTTAGTTAGCTAGCTCTCGCGCTAGTTGAGAAGTAATATTGCCTTTAATGGCCGAGAAATTGTATTGTTTACAGTATCTTAGAGATTGTTAAGGTACAATCGCACGCAGCGTTCCTTCTCTACAAAATAACAGTTGGATGATATTGGTGGGGAAAAGTGCAATAAACACTGTTTTGTTAACCGACTTCTGGAGGTTACCTTTCGGCATTTTGGTTGACTTGTTCGGGTTGTATATCATATATATTCACACTTCTCTACGAGGGAGGCCGTTGTTCAGCAGTGGACGTTTTATGGCTGATGATATGTGATGTAATGATATACTAATTACTCCGACATTTGTGCGTTCAATCCGACAATTCACGTGTTTTTTTATTATATAGAAAAAGCTCTCAATGTGGTCTCACAAAAAAAGTCGCAGTAGTTTTTGAACCAGAGCGATGGTGGCCGAGCAGTATAGCATAGCGTTTTACAATCTGACGGCACCCGGTTCCAAGCTCGGCCCTGTACCAATGACTTATTTAGTATGTACCTAAATAAATTATGTGCAGTTTCGATGCCATTACCCAAAAACTATGACGAAAAACGTCGTGAGGAAACTGGTATGTCCAAGAATCTCTAAAGTTTTATGACATACGTTATTCACCAACATGCACTGGGCCAGCATGGTGGATTAGGGCTCATCCTCTCTCTCTGAGTCTGTGTCCCAGCAGTGGGAACATGATAAGCTGAAACGATGATGATGATGAGTTTTTGAACCAGCTCTTATGATACGAATAATATTGTTCAAGTGTCTGTTGATTTGGCAATAGCAATAATTTTGTTAGAGAGCTTACAGCCGTACTCAGAGACGTATACTTAAAATTGCTCTGTCTCGTTTTCATATGAGACAATTTCCGTCAACGAGAAGTTGACAGAGCAATTTTAAGTATTGCTTAGCTTAAGTAACGTCTCTGAGTGTGGCTGTTACTAATTTTAAAGTTGGTTTTAACTAGAAATATTCTTTCTCTGTAATTATTTTAAAATTGGCATGTGTATTGGTTTCTCTTCTCTGCTTCCCGCGTCTGTCTGTATATATGTCTGTCTGTATAACCGCTAATTCCTCCTAAACCACGCAACGGATTTTGATGCGGTTTTCACCATCAGTTAGATCATTTTTCATGGAAGGTTTATATATAAATAACTAGTGACCCGCCCCAGCTCCACACGTTAATTACACCCGTGCGAAGCCGTGCGGGTCGCTAGTTGTAAATAAAATTATGTAGCTCACTAGTTTGATATGAATAATTTTAATTCCTGTCATTGTGCGGTTATACCACAAGACGTTGTTTTCGAGTTCGGGGTTTATTGTATTTGTTTGGGTTAAAGAGGTGTTAAATTTTAATGTCTTCATTAAAAACTCTGTCCAAATGGAACATTCGAACAATTCGTGGATTTTACGATGCTTACTCTTTGTTTGTATTCCAAAGTAGAGCCAATTTTATGAAACAGGGCGTGAGCAAAATCCTAATAAGTAGGCAGTAACACAATATATTTTGTTCCTAAATATAAATAATTCCATAAAACTTGATACCAAAGAAAAAAGTTGGCGGTAAATGTAAAAAAAAACAGGGTGCCTTCTGAAATGACTTACTAAAGTAAATTTATATTTTTACAAGCCTCAATTCTACTGTATATTTTATCTAGAAAAGTCTTTGTAGACCTTTAACAATATTTAACAACGAAACCGTTAGAGCTCTTCCTAATATAAAAATGCAAAGGACATCTATAGTTAAGCTATCAGCTAAAAAATGGTTGCTCACTTTATCATACGATGACACTGAAAATTTTATAACTCGGATTCGCACTGCGCAGTGAGCTAGTCATATAAAAATATAAATCAACAGCCAAAACGCACGTGCGAAAACGCATCTCCCGCACACACACACACACACACACACACACACACACACACACACACACACGCACTCTCACACTTGACACTACACTTTAGATATTAAATACCTACTTGAGCCATTCTTTTTAATCTAATATTATACCTATTTATTAATATAATTTGAGTTATACACTTAATAACTAGTGAAATGTAATATAATAAAGTAACCAATATAAATGTACATAATATTAATATAAGTTATAACCTAGGAAAAGTTGAAGTGAAAAATTGGATGCCTCCAAATTAAAAAACTTAACTTGGATACATCGTCCCTTGGCCACCACAATACGGGCCATGAGCCTAGTGTGGGGCCCTTGTTAAAGTCGACATCTTAAATTTTTTCTATGCTGAAACTTCTCACTTCTTAATGTTAAGTCTTATTACATTGGTCTAGTTTGTTTAAGAATTACAACTTAAGTTTGTTTTTTGTTTAAGATTCTACAGCTTTTTAGAAATAAAGATTATTTGTATTTGTATTATTTATCCAGATTCGTTTAGTTGGAACTTTCACATTTCATAATAAGATTAGTATCTACTATGTGATGTAGATCAAAGAATCCTAAAAAAACCGGACAAGTACGAGTAGGACTCGTGCTCTGAGGGTTCCGTCCAACGGAAAACTCAAAACGCGAGTCCAAAAAAGAACTAACTGAAGTTGAAATATTGAAAGACAAACTTAACTTTGTAGTTGACTATAGGGTTCTTCCGTACATTACAACTACAAAATGTAAGTTTGTAATAGCAAAATATTTTTTTTAAAATGATATAACTTCAAATTAGTAACTTTCGGATTTATTCCTATATATGTGCTATAAGACCTTGCCTTTTGCCAAATTTCATGATTCTAGGTCAACGGGAAATACCCTATAGGTTTTGGTTCCCCTGTGAAATCGCAAAATATGCGATATAAACGTTCATATCTTTTGATTGCGTTGACTTACAATTTTATTTTTTTTACAGCCGAAAGAAACCGTAGACCCAAGTATTTAGTATAAATTTTAACTTGGTACCTTTACGCGTTCTTGAGAAAAAGGGTCTTGACAGACAGACGGACAGACAGACGGGCAACGAAGTGATCCTATAAGGGTTCCGTTTTTTCCTTTTGAGGTACGGAACCCTAAAAATTAAGAATAAAGAAAAAATCGGACGCGTCCGTAAGCTGCGGCTGACGGACGCTTCAATACTAAATTTATAACTGAATAATACGGAACTCACAAAGCTTTTTGCTATTTATACGTCAGAAGTAGCGGACTTGACCTTAAATTGGCCTGCGACTGGAGTGATCGGAAGTCCGAAAGCGTTCTAGCGCTGTATATTTTTGTCAACCGAAGGCGCGTCTGAACCGTGCATCAGTTGCGATGCGACTGTCAGCCACTGCTTACAGACGCGCCCGAAAATTTGTTCCTGGCTTTAATGAATTTATTGTTCGCAGGTAACCCTTTCGAGTGTGACTGTCGCCTCTCCTGGATATACGCCCTACGCAACGAGACAAGAGACGTGGCTTTGAAGCAGGCCCTCGAAAAAGTATCATGTGCTGTTGACACAACCCTTGAAAGGCGTATGGACCCCGATGACACCCACATCGAAACACCGGACGAAAATGTACTAGCCGATGATAACTACGAATACTACGACAAAGATGAATACAACGATCGACTCAAACACAAATCTCACAAAGATAAAAAACTCACAGACATTCCTCTAGAAATGCTCCCTTGTCCGAAAGAACTGATGGAAACGATAGAAGAGTCGTACGGCCATCCAGTACAGAACGAGATAAGGTTAAAAGCTTACTCTAAAGTCTCTAAAATTACTCCTAGTTTATTTCTGCTCTTATCGTCGCTGTTGTTTTGAAACTTGAAAGGATAAACAAAAATCTTTGTGATATTAGTCGTTAATTAGTTTTATCTGTGTACAGATTATGACGTTTATGGTGTAGATTTTATTATTACTATAGATTAATGATTATTTGATCTATGTTTATGTCAGCGTTAGGATTATATCTGAAGTAATTAAAAATTTGGTAATACGAGGAAAATGTGCCGTGTTTTGTGCTTATATTGCCGTAATATTTATGCAATTAATGAAATAACCAATAATTTGTCGTGACGTGCAAATACTTATAATTGTAATAACAACAAGTGGTTGAGACATATATTTAGAAATACCCCAGTTGGATTGAATACTAAATTCACGAACAAAATTGTTGTGTGTTTACTTATTATACATTTAGGTACATTTTGGAAACACCGATAAACTAATTTCAATTCTTAATTAGTTACTTCTGAATGGTAACTGTGTGAATGGTCGATCGTCATATTTTACTACTAGAGTTAAACGTTACAAATGTAAGTATAAATTGAATTTTTAAACCTCCGGTAAGAGAGCTGATACGTAATCTTCAAACGGGTAAACTGATTTCCATGAATCATAATTATCTAAGAACACAAGAACACATGGTCAAATCTTCTTTCAAACAAAGTAAAGTAAATCAAAATCGGTTCTGCCATTTGCGAGCTACGATGCCACATAAATACGCACTGACACACAGATACACTCATCAAACTTATAACAAACCTCTTTTTGCGTCGTGGTTTAACAATAAAATGCCCCAGGAACGATACAATTGCGAAAGAATTGTCGCAAAAGTCAACACGCTTAAAAATGTCTAGAAGACTTTTGGGAGTTTGCAAGGAGCACTACTTGTGCCCCTGTTTTATAGGTCACTGCCCAAACACAAGGTGGTCTTGCTTAACTTGCTTGAGGCTTTTGTTCACATCCATTCCACCTATCTGATCCTGAAATGCGTCGTCTGGACTCATAGATACCTACACTGAACTCGCTGATCACAACATTTTCGACGTACCTATCTAAACACTGACGTTAAACGTACTAGACTAAAATCAAACAAAAATTGTTGTTATAAAATTTCATTAAATTGACATTGCAAATGTTTTTGCAACGTTTTTACTAACTCGCTTTCTTGTCGCTTTCTGTCTGTTCGCTACAAATTAAAAGACCTAAATAATTAAAATCGATTTAATACTTCTCAGTGAGATAGAGACTTGAAACCCGTATATGAGTTCTATTTATCTAAGTCATTAAGTGGTAATTTAACTTTATATAGTGAACGGAATTTTTAGGTAAGTATAATATTACTTAGTCAATATTTCTCCATCATCATCATCATCAGCCAGAAGACGTCCACTGCTGAACATAGGCCTCCCCCTTTAACCTCCACACTGAACGACAGCCTGCCTTTTGCATCCACTGGATGCCAGCGACTCTTACTATGTCGTCGGTCCATCTAGTGGGAGGCCTACCTACGCTGCGTCTTCCGGTTCGTGGTCTCCACTCAAGAACCTTTCTTCCCCATCGGTTATCGGTAATATTTCTCCATAGATGTTTTTTTTTATTATTATTTTGGTTTATCGGCAGTTAGTCCAATTATCTATGGCTATAGGCAAAGCGTCTCAGTCTAATAATTTGTAAAGATTGATCGATTCCTTTGGCGAAAAGTTTTGAGAAAATTTTAATGCCATCTCATTACGTAATCACCATTCCATACGCAAGGTAACCTGATAAAAGTACATGATAAAATAAACACGGTTATTACCACGCTATAAACTTTGCGAGAGTGATATTAAGGTACGGCAATATAAAGTGGCATTATATGGAAAATACGTAACGTAACAAAAGAACGGCATCGAATTACGTTGTTAAGGTAGATACGAATTTGTTACGGGAAAACACTCTGAAACAAAAACACAAATAGGTCCTGGAATTGTTATTTCTTTCCCTCGTTTATTCCTTGTAACTTGGTGGTGTATAAGTAATAAATGAGTGTCTAAAGTTTGGGGGCTTTAGAAAAGTCAATCAAAATAAGTTTTTCGCAGACGGCCGTGTCACTGCTTTTGTAACGGTTTCGGGGACATGATTTATGACACCTAGATAATTTGTAAAATTATATGTTGACGAAAAATTTTACCGACTTCAAAAGAGGAAGGGGTTCTCATTTCGTTTTTTTTTTTTTTTCAGATCTCCTTTTAGGGGTCCTCTGCTGTATCGCGACTCTCTTTGATTGTATCGTATTAAAAAGACATCAAGGTTGAAATTTGAATGAGAGTGCTCAGGCTCACGTCCGCACCTGGTCTTGTGAGTGTGCCTAGCGATAGATCTATACATACCCGCTAAATATGTAGGTATATGAGCAGTAGTGGGCACACAACGGCTAAACACAAGAAGTAAACAAACAATCAAAGCAGAGGTTAACAGAGTTAAAAAAGTGCTCTACATAATTATCATTATAGTAGCCCAAGCGGGGATTTCGGGATTTACTAAAGCGCGGCAGAATAATATACAGGGGGATACCTTGTACCCGGTTAAGTACCTCCACCAAATATGAACCTCATAAATAAGGCCGTGCGTCCAGGATAAAGGATCAGATTAGTAAAAAAAAATTGATCATCAGAAATTCTCGAGCGCGTCAGATTAAGGTAGGGTGAGTTAATTATATGGTAAAAAGTGTATATTCCACTAATCTGACAATTTGAGAGTGACGTAAAGAAAGGGGAAGCCTACAAAGTTGTAAAAAAAAGCGTCATCTGGACATTCTCGAGCGTCGCAAATTTTTATTTTATTTTGAAGGAAATAATTCAAGGAAAAATATATAATCTGACGATTTCCACAAGCCGAAATAACAAAAATTCGTCGATAAAGTTTAATGCGTGCAGCTGCGTAATGCCTATATTCCCCTCTCCGTGTTTCTATTCCTCTCTCATGTTTTATTTTAGGTTCACTTATAACACCCCCTAAAAAAATCTGACGCGCTCGATTATATTTTTTTTTATTTTCATCCCTTATTGCGACCACCCCCATCATGCAAACGATCAGATTAACATACATACATTATTAAAAATACGTAGGACATTTATGCTATCAATATCTGACGCGCTCGAGTATGTCCATGCAACAGTTTTTTTTTTTACAAATTTGAAATTCTATAGCCGCTTCCCCCACCGATGAAAAGGTATACATTATATTTAAAAAAATCTTCTTATCATCTAAGCTTTACAACCCAATAGGTCTCTATGACGCTCGAGTAAATCCCTATTTAGCATCGTGGGCCTACTATTATGAACACTACTTGTAAATTACAATTGCAGTGGCAAATCTGTTGACAAACTGTTATCCAGAGGCCGCATGGTTTAGGCCGGCCACAGACAGCTGCGCACGACCACGTGAGACAGCTAGCGTGGGGCGTACAGAGCGACCGACTTTTCTAGACAGTTGGCCAAATGTCGGAACTAACATTATTCATTCTCGGATCTTGGGTTTTATTCAGAAAATACGTCGGTGGCTCCCTCTTTCAACTGCACAGATAAGTTGGTATATCTATAGCTTTGTTCAGTATAGTGAGGCACGTCCACGCTATGAACAGCTGCTTGGTGACGTCAGAGGCACACGCGTGGCTTCCCGTCGTGGCGGATTGCGCGACTAACACGGAGCCACGTTTCTTTCCCACCCACCCAACCTGTCGCTCTCTTTCCCATTGGCGTGGCGTAGGTCAGCCGTATCAGAACGTCGAGCCACGTAGCTTTTTTGTCAATCGTGTCGTATGTATCCTGCCTGTGGCTGTCTTTAAGTTTATTAATTATGAGTTTGGCACACACTATTGTTAGTTACGTAATTAAAAATACATTAATGGATAAATTTGTTGTTCAAAAATGACTTTTAATTATATTAACTTATAAGTTTTTTTTTTGGTGAATATCACGTAATATTAGTCAACACAATATTAAAATGTGTCATACAATAAAGTCAGAAAAATTACTGATCAATGTATGTGACTTTATTTTATGACAAAAAGGTTTTTTATACCTTTAAATTAAAAAAGATTAAAAGATTTTTTATTTCTTAAAAAAGTAACACCTTAAAAACACACAACACACACATTCACAATGAGATCTCAATAAAATCTCATAAACACGGAAATATTCAGTTTAGGTAGAATCAAGGTAATTGTTGATTATTTTTATCACTAAAATAATATCTATTGTTAAAGCCTCCTAAAGTAGATATAATAATTTTATTTCATAAAATAATTGTTCTGAGTAATTCGTAAATATTTGTAGTTAGCAGCATTGTAATGTACAAAGTTGTATCCTTGTTAAAAGATTTCATGTATTATAAAATATAATAATAAATTATAATAATAATTATTAGGTTGTGTATAGTCTTCGATTCTGTTGTAATAAATATTTCTACACGTGGCTATTGTGTTTTATTTATCAATATTTAGACAATGTAAGAAATACATATTAAATTTACCTCCTTTTTTTGCTCTAAATATTCACAGTAATGTCCAATAACCTCGAAAGTTCAAAGATATAATTATGACATGCACTGGACCAACATTGTGGATTACGGCCCTTTCTCCAATCTCTCTGAAAGAAATCCTGTATCCCAACAGTGGGAAAATGATAGGCGAAAATATTGAATAATGAATAATGAACGCGGAAAATGTGTAACTACTAAGCTAGAAGGGATTCATGCCCATTATTGTAAACAACTTTTCTATACTAATATTATAAAGAGGAAAGATTTGATTGTTTGTTTGCATTGAATAGGCTCCGAAACCACTGAACCGATTTAAAAATTATTTCACTGTTGGGAAGCTACGCTATCCCCGGTTGACATAGGCTATATATCCTAATCCTAATTTGTAAATGAGACAGTTCAAAATTCGCACCAAACCAGTTCTTGGTGACTGTAGCTTGAAATTAAAAATAAATAAATAAATATTATTCGAGACATTTTTGTACACACGGTCATCTGACCTCAAACTAAGCAAAGCTTGTACCTAATATAGCTGTCAGAGACTGATATACATACATACATAATCGTATAGTTTTAAATACATAAATAGATATTAACAACCAGATATAGAACAAACATAAATGTTCATCACATTTATGTGGTGAACAGTTTTGATGATTTATGTAATGTGTGATGTGATATGTGCGAACGTGCTCGAGTGTAAGCAAAATTAAGTGATAAATGAGGTGAAAGTGGTGAAACTTGTATTTTCGCGTTGTTTCTAAAACTCCATTCCACCTCTTTACTATAGGGATTATACGGCATGACTTGACTGTGAATTACAATGACTTGTACTTATACTTGACTATGACTTGTTTGACAATCTATTCTAATATTATAAAGAGGAAAGATTTGATTGTTTGTTTGCATTGAATAGGCTCCGAAACTACTGAACCTATTTGAATAATTCTTTCACTGTTGGGAAGCTACACTATCCCCGGATGACATAGGCTATAACCTATACCCGTGCGAAGCTGGGGCGGACCGCTAGTATTTAATAGAACTTGAACATATTCCTTTACTTGACACAGGCAATGCACAAGACGTGCGAAACCAAAAGAAAAAAAAACATCATCGCCATCTAATGAGGCTTACTAGAAGAAGGTCCCTGAAAACCTTTCATTATAAACTGCATCTTGACACAGTGCGACCAAAGTAGCCAATATGACAATTTAAACAATTCTGCAGTGCAAGTACCGTTCTTTATCGATCGTCAAATTTGATAAAATGCCATAGAATCGATCATAGCGAGTTCTGATCAAATGGCACTTTATTGAATTTGACGATTTCAACTGCCAAATTTGACGATCTATAAAGAACGGTACTTGCACTACTGTTTGGTATCAGTTGTGTTCAGAAAATACAACAGTGGCGCCCATTCAATCTGAAGGTAAGTTGGTCACCTTGTGCAACATTCTTGAAAGTGTTATGCAAACTCTGAATCTGAAAGTCTGAAAAACTTCAAAGCAGAATTTTGAGAAAATTAATTTATAATTCTCGAAGTGCGACAGCAAGGCCCCTGGGGCCTCGCGGCTAACTCTTAAGGCGGACTTGAAACAGCACCGTGCGGAAAATCACGCGAACTTGAACCTTAACGCACCGAGATACGGTTTACGGTCGCGCAACTTTTCGCAATCACCTAACCGTAAGGCCCCAAGGACCTGAGATAAAGGTCGCGATCCACGGTCGGGTTGTTACCTCGTCTACCAAACTTATTGGTTGGTAATTCCCATGTAATATAAATAAAACTTATTGGTATTGTTTTTAACCGACTTAAAAGAGGGGGTTCTCAATTCGGTTATAATGTACATTGTTTTTAACCGACTTAAAAGAGGGGGTTCTCAATTCGGTTATAATGTACATTGTAACATTGTACATTGTACAGATGGCCGATGGGGCCGAAAGGTTCTGGAATGGAGACCACGGACCGGTAAGCGCAGCGTAGGACGTCCACCCACAAGATGGACAGACGACCTAAAAGAGATCGCAGGGAAACGCTGGATGCAGGCCGCTTCCAACCGGCCCTTTTGGAGATCGATGGGGGAGGCCTATGTCCAGCAGTGGACGTCCTACGGCTGAAATGATGATGATGATGTACCTACATTGTAAACTCTAAATAGCGACAAACTAAAACGTCGAAATTACTTGACTCTGGTTGGTTTATCTTGTTGTGCATACAATGATACACTCGTAGGATCACACCCACTCTAAATAACGACAACAATACATCATTATAAAGCAATAAATAAACAAACCTTACGGACAAATGCTATTTAAAAATATAATTACGACTGCTATTGCGGTACCAAACTAACGTTAAATCCGCTTGGTTCGAAAATCACGCGACCGCAAACCGTGTCTGGGCGCGTTAAGGTTAACGTTCGCGTGATTTTCCAACTGAGCGGATTTAACGTTAGTTTGGTACCGCAATAGCAGTTGTCCGTAAGGCCCCAGTACTTTCTAATACATCCTTGTTTCCTTGTAATGCTAATTTTTTTATCGCTCTCTTCTAAATATTTCGCATAAAAATATGATGCGAATGCGAAATGACTGACTTTAGAACGAAATCCCAAAGAACAGGCGCATTTTTCTAATAATAATTGATAAAATTTCTAACAATAACTGGCTAACGCAACGTTTAGTTGTTTGTACAATTATTCGATATATTATTGCTTTCTAACTTTCTATCAAATAAAAATCTTTCACTTCGCATATTTTTGGTGCCAATCAAAAATTAAAAAAAGAAAAACGAGGCTCGCCCTCCTCTGGATTCCAACATATTTCAATTTTCCTTTCATTCACTAATAATACAAAATACATACACAATAAATAAGACGCTCTAAATCAATTACATGGCCCCTTTAATCAGGCAGGTGAAGCCACGGGATAATGCTAGCTTTGATGGCGTGTGTTACTTCGTGAACAACACAAATTAACACACGCTCACACTAGCAACAAGTTTTCTTTTATGTTATAAGCTCTCTCGTACGGTGGTACGAGAGCAGCTATTCAAAAAGCCTGATGGTAAGCGGTTTTAAACCACACCGAAGAAACGAAGCCCGAGCGGTCCGCTATTTCACGCGAACGAAACGTTTGCGCGATCTAACTCGACTCTACCGCCATCTAGTATTTTAGTCGGTAACTAAACTCGGCAAGTATGGCAAAATAATGTTATCTGCTTGTTTATACATTTTTGTAGTATGTACTTATTGTACTTGCTAAATTAAATTATACATATTTGTGTACTGATTTTAATTTGAGACTGACTATTCACTAATTAAGTTAGTATGTACATCTGGAGTGTAATTTTATTGTCAGTTTCAGTCAGTCATGATATCAGTCATCACAGACTTTAGCGTGCTATCACGATAATTCTAGGCGCAATTTTTTGTTTGTGCTTTGTTCTAGATTTTATAATATATTATTATTATGTAACTGAAATGAGCAGGTTGCTTGCCTGATGGTAAGTATCACGCTTGCCCGTAGTAGTTCCATGCCATCTAGAATTTAGATCTTTTACAGTTCAAAACACTGCGCTCACAATGTACTGCACTCTTTATCGTTCGCTGCGTTTTTCTTTAGGGTTACGCGGAAAGGGTGTACAAAGCTGAAAGGGGTCCATAGTACCTATCATTATAAACAACTTTTAACTATGGGACCTACCCTGAAATCACGAACAATACTTTGCTTTTACTTTACTTTTCCATACTTTGTCAAGTTAAATGACCGTTTTTAGCCAACTTCAAAAAAGGTTGTCAACTTGTCAATTAGTTTTATATATATATATATTATATTATATATTAAAATTCTAATTTCCTTTTGGAAGAATATTCTTTCACCGAATCGTAATGCCATATGTTACTAATTTTAAAGTCGTTTTTTTTATTGATAATTATTGTATTTTGTGGTGGTACGGAGCCATCAGTGCGCGAGCCCGACTCGCACTCGGCCGGAGGTTTTACCGGTAGTCCAGAAGTTTAATTAGAGCCCAGAAGGCGGACGTTCGTGACACACCGTGATATTGGCTAAATTGCTCCAAGGAATGGAGCGTATTTCCTAGCATCCGCTAAAACCGTTCTATTGTACGGAGCGTTTAGTAATTTGTAGTTTACGTGATGTTCTATATAAATCGTGGTTATTACTGTCGCCTTTTTAGACTGGTAATTTAGAGATGCGTGTTTTTAGGTTAAGAAAGTTTTATGTTTTTTCATTTTGGTGCACGGTAGCCATTGCCAAATTGCCATCCAACGTGGTAATGTAGCGAGTATTTGGGCACTTTGTGCCGGAATAATTAGCGGTGTATTAATTTTGACTAACAGCCGCACTCAGAGACGTTACTTAAGCTAAGGAATACTTAAAATTGCTCTGTCAACTTCTCGTTGACGGAAATTGTCACACACGAAAACGAGACAGAGCAATTTTAAGTAAGTATACGTCTCTGAGTACCTACGGCTGTAAGTTAGGTTGGCATAGCAAGAGAAAGGCCAGCAGTGTGAAAAGGAAGGCTGTGGATGTCTCACATTTATTTTTAAATACATACTTAAATAGATATTAACACCCAGATATAGAACAAACACAAATGTTCATCACATAAATGTTTGTCCTAGGTGACAATCAAACCCACGCCCCCAAGCGCAGAAGGCAGGATCAGTAGTAATCAGCACCAACTAGACCAACGGGCTATCTAACTGGTGGATAGACGGGTCTGGACAGGTTCCCCCTCATCCCACTGGTGGGTTGAGCTGGTCGGTGCACGGGTCGTGCCTCGTAACTCTAAGGATGGTGTGAACCGTTGAAATGTATTTTGCTGCTATTTTTCTCCCAGGCTCAGACAAACAATGTCCTTGTTCAAATGTTTTACCTGACTTTTTCATTACACCGCTGAACCGCAAAACTGTAAGTACCTACGACACAGGAAAGTGTGCACCAGATCTGCATGATTTAATTCCCTCCTGCCCATTTTTCTATCGGACTGCCAAAGCGGACACGAAAAATCGACACCGTTTTATGGTTGATATTCCGAAAACCCGTACGAAGCGCTTTGATTCCACATTTATTGTACGATCTGCTAGTCTGTGGAATGCGCTGCCTGAATGGATGTTCCCCATTAGTTACAATCTAGGTGTCTTCAAGTCGCGAGTGAATTGGTTTCTGCTAATCACGCCAAGAGCAAGCCTTCACGCTGACTAAGAAACTTGCAGCGTCTCCATTGCACTATTACAGTCAACATGCAAAAAAGACGGCAAGGTCTTCTGCAGGGGTTATTAAGGCATCGAGCCTGATTTAGACATGATGCGTTTGCACCCGCCACTTTACTATATCTCCCATGTTTGTCTGATCAGAAGTCCCAGGTATGGGGCAATGATCCCTGATGACATACGTGGGTTGGTATAGACTAGATTGCTACACATCATTCTCGTAGTAGTTACAAAGAGAGAAAAGTTCAAAGAAGTTTAATATGGAGCATTAATAGCCTTTCCAATTTCCCTTCACGTGGTGTGTTTGATTCAAAGGATATATTTTTCAATTTTCCTCGCGAAGGCCGAATGCGTGGGTTTTATTCATATCATTTTGGGTTTATTTATTTCAATTTCCTTTAGTGGCGTGTGAAATGTCCTTTGGAGTGTTTCCTTTTTGAATTATTCTTGTATTCTTTTTAGAGAAAATGAATTGTGAACAATAAGTACTACAGGTACATGTTTTTTTAAATTATTATTATTTGCTCATAAGAGAATTTTGGCGTCTTATGACATGTGCATATGCCAGTGTCAATTATTGAAATATTTTCAAGTTTTATTAGATAGCGTCAAACAAGTCTAGTCAAAGTGAAAGTCAAGCAAAGTAGGTCACGATCGAGTCAAAGTCCTGCTTTAGTAAAGTAATGGAAAGATTCCGCCACTTTACTAGAACAGGGGCCTTACGGCTACCTGTTTTAAGGGATTCTGTTTAGGTGATGAGAAAAGTTGCGCGACCGCAAGCCGTATCACGGCGCGTTAAGGTTCACATTCGCGTTATTTTTCGAACTGCTCTGTTTCAGCGCTAATGCGAGCCCGCGTTAAGAGTGAGCCGTAAGGCCCCAAGACTGACTGAAAAGTTAGAGCCAAAACTAAAAAAAGTATGTTTCAAATAATTATGTCGGTATCAATGAAGTTATATGATTATATACGGGATATTTACCGTGGTAAGGTTGTGGAATAAGCTCTCGATATTTCGGCGATAATACTATACGCAGTGATACAGTGAGTGTGTTTTGTCGAGACTTAGGTTCGAGTCGTCGTCGATTATGAAGCGTACATTACTACCGCTCGGCCACCATCGCTCTCATTCTTGATTATAATAATAATGTAGGTATTACCTAAATTATTATATTATTACCTAATATTAACTTGACCTAAGATTTAAGTTTTAGCTTTTAGTTATTAATTTAAGTTTTCGTTAATTTTCTGTTATATAAGTTATTTTATAAGTTGATTAAATATCTCATTTTTGTACTTGACCTAAATACTTTAACTTACATATTATTTTAAGAATAAAATGCTATGTGAATATCTCCAGGTCTTCTCATAGAAACTTACAGGAAACCAAAATAAATAAACTTTCGACCGGTATGAATAAACCCGCGCGCGGACCCGGGAGAGAAATATTGAAAAATATATCTATTGAAACTCACACTGAGCGTGCAAGGAAATTGAAACAGTGTAAATAGGGCTACCGCTTTGTGAAGTTGGGAAATAAGTCTTGATACTTTGGTTCACTTTCGTATAACAAGTAGTAAACACTAAAACAATAAACAATTGCTTTATTTACGTATCTTGGTCATTTATAATTTCAACTAAATCAACATAACATTACATTATTTGTAACTATTATAATTGTTTTTACCCGACGAAGCAAAATAAAATGGAGGTATAAGGGTTAACTTGTATGTATGCCCTATAACCTTGACTTCTCAACCGATTTTGATAAATGAGATAGTATAAAACCGCAGGGGAGTGGCGACACCACGTGCCCCGATTTGATGGGGCTAAATTACACCCCAACCCCTGGCTTGCCTTAACCGGCTGATTGGGGGTGGACGCCCCAAGAGCAAAGAGCCTAACTCCAGTGTGAAGTGTTAGTCATAAATCCGTTAGTAGCGTTTAGTGGAAGTGCAGCACACCTCTGGACCCCCACGCCATTGTTGCCCCTCCGGCGCCAATATTAGTTTTGATTTTTTTTATGCCATATATGTGGCAAACAATCAGACGGGTTGCCTGATGGTAAGCAGTCACCGTCGCCTATGGATATTTGTAACACCAGAGGCATCACAACAGAACTACGTTGTCGACCCTTTAAGAATCTAATAAGTCGCCTTCTGAAGAACCCCATGTTGTAGCTTCTCGGAACCTACACTTGTTACACCTACACATCCGTTAAAGTATTACAAAAAAACCCTATTTAAAAGATGTAACAAATTAGTAACACCCCTAACTACCGCCATAATAGTAATATTTCTTCGACCTTTAATTTACTTTGGCTGATAGAGCGCAGCTGGAAGCCTATTGGAGAGTACTACTATCGGGCGAAATTAAGGCTTCTCAGTCATAACCCCAAATCCTGATTATTCCTGATTAGAAACCCGGACTCGAGGGATCGGCCTTCGCATTCAAATATGGGGTTCCTTATCTGATGCCCTTGCAGACTAAGATATAATACAATAATAAAGATTTATTTTCTATAAAAGACGATGTGTATGTTCCCTATGGACTTCAAAACGGCTATACCGATTATGACGGGATCTTCACTGGCAGATAGCTATTTATATAATTATAAAGATTAATCCATGCGGGTGAAACCACGGGGTGCAGCTAGTATGTATCATATAATATGTCAGGGTGACAAGCGCAGTGCATTTCCGCGCAGCTCAAAATTTTGGGTGGACAACTGTTCTGGTTAAGTTTGACACTTACCATCAGGCAAGCAACATGCACATCTGCTCACTCAGTTGCATTAAATATTCGTTAAATCATTTTAAAGTACTTTAAACAAACAAAATTACAAAAAAAATGCTGCTCTCTTAGAATAACTACTCAGAGAAGGAAGGTTTCCAAACAACGCCTTCTCAAAACGTAAGCTACAAATTCGTTTGTAGCTTACGTTTCGATTGGTATTTTAAACGATTTAAGCAAGAAAATTAATGGATTACCTGTGGAATGTCACACCATAACTCTTATACTGCTTTCCTGATTTGTTGTGGTACGATTTCACCGCGCAAATGGTCATTGTAAATTTTTTTTTATTTTTTTGGAGCCATATATGACTCCATTTGAATGGCTTAAATTTTGCGAATGTACTTAGTTTCTATGCGTAGTTATTCTAAGGCTGCTCTATATTTTTTGTCGAGCGTCATCGTCCTTTTCATACAGAACAGGTTTTTTTGCAATTTTGGAATTGATCCTATAGTAACAGTTGTTCATACTCCATCGTAGACCGCACCATCGCTTTACATCAAGTGAGGTGGCGGTCAAATGCAAGCCTAACATTGAATAAATAAGTTCCTTGTATAATACAAATTCAAATTATTTATTGAAATAAAAACGGACAAATTCCACTAACATTTATCTCACAACTTTGTATATTATAGGGTAATCTGAAAAAGCCTTGATCGTATTTGTGTATCATTTCGGTTAACCTTATTCATTCTGGACGGTTACGTCAGCTAATTTTGTTATTTCTTTGTCAAGTTTGGACAAGGAAAATGTAGCGCTGCCGGGTATGAACCCTTTACAGTTTCTTTTGCAATGTTGTTGTAAAACGAGAAATGTTGCTTAACTTACCTGTAGGTAATTTTTCGACTCAACATTAATAAGAAAAGTAGTTGATCCATTTGCTTTTAGGGATAAAAAGTTAAAGGAGGTGAGTTTGCGGAAAAGCGCAAGCCTTATTTTATAAAAAATATAAAAACAATAAACTGGTATTTTTTTCATATGAAACTAAGTAGGTATATGTATAAGTACGCAAAACAGTTTTTTTTTTAATCTAAACAGTACTTTGCAAAATAACTAGTATTTTTTTTTTTTACGTCTGGAGACCTATACACAGGACAGCAGTCCAAGGACCGTTCTTTATCGATCGTCAAATTCGATAAAGTGCAATAGAATCGATCATTGCGAGTACTGATCAAATCGCATTTATCGAATTTGACGATCGATAAAGAACGGTACTTGCACTGCAGGTTCGTCTTAAGCCCTGACTCGTAATACTCGCGCGTTGAAATTTTTGATTAAAAATTCTTACCTAATTCCTCTAAAGATAGAGGACACGAGAATAGCGATTCTCGTCCTCAATATCCGCTAAAGGATATTGCAGTCAAGTATATCTCTTCCTTCTTCTTACATACATAGTTCGATACTCGGCTTCGGATGAAATAAGTGCATTTTTCAAAACTGTATTTTATAAACGAAACTAGCTCTAGCTATTGCAAAAATCCTCCAACAGTGGCAATGCATAAAACTGGATCTAGGGTTCAATCTCAGTGATGTTTTGATAAAAAAGAACGCTTCGAACGGGTATCCAAATTGCCGACTATGCTGCCAAGCTGGATAGGTTCCAAAATGAAGCCGCCGCTTCACATTAATCCGGGCTTGTAAATTGGCGAGCTTATTGTTTTATGCATGTTTTTGTACGCAGGTGGGAAAGGAGTAAACTCCATAAGCGCGCAATTTAGTCAACGATTTATGTCACACATTTCTATTAATAAAGGTAAATCGTGTACGAATAGTCATCGATCGGTGTTCTAGGTCCCAATGGCTGTCAAGTGCGAGGCTGCCGAAACACACATTGGCGACGTCCGTTACTATTCCAAAAATGCATAATTTCTTGCGTTCATAAATACCCCATTTTAATAAAAATAAATGACCCAAAGTATCTTTAGCGACAGATTTTTTTTATTCAAAAGTGTTTTCCAACTGTCGCTCATTTAGATACCTGCTCTTTTTAGGGTTACGTACCTTAAAAGGAAAAAACGGAACCCTTATAGGATCACTTCGTTGTCCGTCTGTCTGTCCGTCTGTCTGTCTGTCCGTCTGTCCGTCTGTCCGTCTGTCAAGACACTTTTTCTCAAGAACGCGTGAAGGTATCAAGTTGAAATTTATACTAAATACTTGGGTTTACGGTTTTTTTCGGCTGAAAAAAAAAATAAAAGTTGTAAGTCAACGCAATCAAAAGTATGAACGTTTATGTCGCATATTTTGCGATTTCACAGGGGAATCAAAACCTATAGGGTACTTCCCGTTGACCTAGAATCATGAAATTTGGCAAAAGGTAAGGTCTTATAGCACATGTATAGGAATAAATCCGAAAATTACAAATTTTAAGTTATATCATTTAAAAATAATTATTTTGCTGTTACAAACTTACATTTTGTAGTTGGAATGTATGGAAGAACCTTATTGTCAACTACAAAGTTAAGTTTGTCTTTCAATATTTCAACTTCAGTTAGGTTTTTTTTTTTGGACTCGCGCTCTGAGGTTTCCTTCAAACGGAACCCTCAGAGCACGAGTCCTACTCGTACTTATCCGGCTTTTTTTTTATCCTTCCATACTTCCTAATACAAGTCGGAAATGAGACCAAACTTTGCTTACACATCAGAATCAGCAGCCAGTAAACGTCCACTGCTGAACAAAAGCCTCTTAGAGAGGGGTGTTGCCATAATCCCCACACTTGGCAGGCGGCTTGGGTATCGCAGTATGCTCACCGTGTACTAATAGGACGCTGCTGCTTATCCTCCGGTGGTTCTGGTCGCAGTTTTAGGATATACCCGGGTCTAACTTTGCTTACGCAGCTATTTATTATGTATAAATATTGCCAAATTTGTATATTACTGGCTCTTCAAATTACTTTAGATTAAATGAAATATAATCATCATTGAGTATACCAAACACAAAACTTAAAAAACGAAACTAACTAATTTATACTATCTATAATAACGAAGGTCTATACCTAGATAGTTCAAACGATCTCTAATTTCAAGCAAATTACCTAAAATGCTGGCCTATGCTATGCTGCTGCTAGCCTTGCTGGATTTCGAGGCTATAATTCTAACCAAAATAAAAGCCAGCATTTTAGATTGGATTTATATATGAAATACTGGGATAAGTCTGGTTCCAAAACAGAAGTAATTTGTTAGTTCTGAACAAACAGACTTGTACTACCAACCTCAAGAATGGCTTCATATCAATATCATATCGTAAATAAATGCTAACAACTTCTTGAGTAACGCATCGGACAAACTGTGCATGGCTACTTATACATTTACAGATAGAAGCGAGTAGCGAAATACAGAAAATAATGTGTCTACGCCCAAAATAAATACGACCGAATAGGAAATTTATCGAGCAATACATTCGCCGGCGAAATAGCTGATTTAGATTATGCATGAATTTATGCGGCGTTGTACACTGAATCTAAATAGGGATATTTAGAAAATATTTAACGAGCTGACTAGTTATGGCTTGGTTGGTTGGTTAGTACATAGGTAGGTACGTGACCGTTGAAAATGGGTTGTGGAAGTTCACGTGGAATTCGCAGAGTCCTTGAGGTCGAAATATGTCATTAGCAATCAAAGTATTTCTGTTAAATAACGGACGGTCCGATCAGTCATTGGATGAGTTACTCTGAGTGGCATTTACAATTGAGCATAATATACCATTAGTACCTACGCATGTTATCGTTAAACAAATACAGTGCCAATGGCCGTTTTCTATGGAACAGCAGATTTGTTTGCGATTTCAGGTTTGGTCCGTAGTAAAAGTTATTTATACTGATAAGTACACACCTCCTTTCGGCTTAGTACAGTCTATATGTGTAACCCTGTGATTATTCCCACCTTGTAGCTTCTATAGGAAACACCGCAGTTCTAGGAATATTATTCGTTATAACTTAGTTTCGAAAAATATTAATTCCATTCCATGAAGAAACCCAGGAAAAGATACAAACATTTTTAGCTCCCGCTTTTTTCGAGTCTTAGGTAAAAAGCGACAGTAGGAAGTAAAAGAACAAAAGCCTCGGACTGAACTACCTTATAATTAACCCTTTTTCGTCCCGGTATGAATTTCAACACTCACTAAAAAGAGTTTACGTCTCACTTTTGATGCGCTGAAACTTCCTCAATTTAACGAGGTTAAGGTATTTTGCCCACTCAAATCCGTCTGGCATGTCGCCAGGCTCATCCAAGATTTCCACGATAAACCTGGCAAGTGGAATTACGTATTTACATAAAAAAACTTATTACTTCGTTACCGGGTAAGCTCGTGATGTAAAAAGTTGAAGCGTTTTGGTTGTTACGTCAAAAGTAAAATGAAATGTAGATGTTTGCAGCGATAGATATGTACAGAGTTTGTTCAGCGCGGTGAGCCTTTCAGAGCCCAAAAACGTTGTCGACACTTCCCCGGGAATAATAAAAACCGTATTCCGAGACCGTATGGTTTATTTTCACCCAACAAAATTTTCTCAATCTGCAAACACATACCAATCAAGCCTACTAGTTACCGGAGAATCTCATCTGCGCGATTCAGGAATTGAGGCTCCGGCGCAGCAGACATCTATAATTTCTCAGTTGAACTTAGTAGGCTCGATTGATAAGGTTCGTATTTTTGTATATGCGTGAAGCGCGCAAACAGAGTTTTTGTTTACTATGCCTACAAGGTTGAGAAAATAAAACGAATGTCGTCAGTTTATTTGGAAAAGATACCTCCATGAAAATCATGTATAGTTGTATACCGCTCTACTTGCTATGATTTATATAAACACACTGATACTGGGTCTTGTATAAAGTTCACGAAAATACTGACCTGAGGTTTACCTTTGTAAAAAAACATTTTAGAAAAACCGATAAGCGTATTAATTATAAGAAGAAAAGTATATGCTTTGCGAGCCCAAGGATTTTTCTAAGGAACAGCATTTTTTCGTGATTTCCAGATTGTTCAAATAAAGTATATAATTCATAATGATGAGTACAAAGACTTCCTTTCGGCTTAATATCACCGTTCCGTGTAAACCTCTATACAATGTATACTTTCATCCTTTAAGTTATTTTATACTTACTTAATGTTTTTGTACAAGAATTCACATCAATAAAATACTCCCCAACCCTCCTTTCCTCATTCAAGAAAGTAATGAACATTCCAGAAATCTAAAGCGAAATCTGAGTGTACGGAACATGATTGCAACCTTAATAAATGTAACGGGGCACATGATTGAAAACGGTTCTTAGAAGTTTACATTTGTGGAGAATTAAGTACTTAGAGATATTTCATTTTGATCAAGTACATTATGCAGGGATCGAAATTTTTGTGAGTACTCTATTGTGGGTTCTTATTTTTGTGGGGAGCTTCCTCTACATAATAAAAAAAAGAATCACGTAAATTGGTTTACAAATGTCGGTGTACATACATAAATAAACCAGCCAAATGCGAGTCTGGCTCGCGCACTGAGGGTTCTATACCACCACCAAATACAATAATTATCAATTTTAAAAACCGACTTCAAAATTAGTAAAATATGGCTATTTGATTTGGTGCAATTATAAGGTCGACGTTCGAATGATAAAGGTCATTCAAGTAAGGACCAGTTATAACTTGGTAATGAACAAAAATTTGTCATTATCTCGCACTTGGCCATTGTTCATTGTTTGTTTTTATACTTTAGAGTGTTTACTATAATCATGCCAAGTTTGACGCATGTACGTATTACCAATTTTAAATTAGAGCTAAAACAAAAATACATTTGTTGTATGGGGTACCCTTTCGTGTTTACTTTTTTACGTTTTTATTATTTGTTTTATTGTTTAATCCCCCGTAACATTACATATTCTGTGAAAATTTCAACTGGCTATCTATAACGGATCTGGCTATTTATTATCTATTGCGGTTTGAACGATACAGCCGTCATAAGGTAAGACGGACAGACAAACAATGTAGGCTTAGTAATAGGGCCCCGTTAATAACATTTAAGTACGTAACCCTAAAAACAAACTGAATTAAGAACCTTCCTCCTAAATATTTTAAATGTTAATCGGGACTTATCACGTATTATTTAATTTAGGTAAAAAATATGTACCTTTCGCTCGACGTTCACCACCTTCCTCCTAAAGTCAGTTAAAAATGAATTCAAATGTAAAAGTGCCATTAAAACGGTTCTTACCCGTCAATGCCCAAGTTAATTGACGTACTACACATAGTCGTTCGTACATGAGGTGAATTATGACACAAGTAGTCATGGCGATCCGAGTAGCGTCAGGTCTGACCCTCTGAGATTCCCTATGACATAGAGCTCGCTCTATGAGTCGCTTTTACATCTAATCTAACGAATGCTAATGTTACAAAGCGATTCTGTGATAATCAGAGCAAAAGAAGCTCTTGCGGACATAAATACAAAACTGGATAAATACGAATTTGGAACGCTCAGTTGCTTGTGCGTGCTAAAATTAATTTTATGAAGACGAGCGAGAGTCTCTATTTATTTATACGTCACGCTGAAAAATCTGAATCTTCTGTACTTGAACTACTATTTCTTCTATGACCCTCACTTGCTTGGATGCTCTTGTATGGCACACGTATCGCCATAATTCTGCCGTTTAGTGTACGAAACTTCATTCAAGCGAAGTGTGTGAGTCATGCACGCTTCCTTTCTTGACTTCTCGAGTATCCCTTAACTTGTATCGCCTCGTGTACAAGCGGCCACCAGGTACGTTCTGACCGGAATTAATGCTCAACACGTGTTTTACATGCGCACAATAAATGCAGAACGTATTGCATATTCATAAGTCTGATAGTGAATGATTGTTCTCAATTCAGTGTTGACTTGTTTCCCTCCGGCTTATAACGTAACTAAAAATAGCAACCACATGCAAAATGTGGTAATTATATGAAATGATATGATGAATTATAAAAAACGTCAGGTTTCTTACCCATCGGTTATCGGTTCTTCGAGTGATGTGGCCTGCCCATTGCTACTTCAATATGCATTATTTTGTAATAAGGTGCCTAACTGGAATGTGGAATGAGCTACCTTCCACGGTGTTTCCGAGAAGCTACAACATAGGATTCTTCAAAAGGCGAGTTAATCGAGTCCTAAAGGGTCGGCAACGTATTTGTGATGCCTCTGGTGTTACAAGTATCCATAGGCGACGGTGAATGCTTACCATCAGGTAGCCCGTCTGCTTGTTTGCCACTTATGGCATAAAAAAAACTGATAAATTGCTTTACTTGATAATGAAAATATTGATAATAATCGATTAACGCAAACACCGTACTTTACGGCAAGACGGAAGTAGCTACAAGAACATAAACGGTTGATCTCGCCAAAATTAAAACGTACTACCGCAGCCATAATTGTTAAAGAAATATGTACCTATTAGTAATATATTAACATTAGAATTGGGAAGAATGTTAGAATTTAGCAACAAAATAAAATACACATCGTTTTACATCTGAGTTCACATCAAAATAAACCAATATTACCTGACTTTAGACAGTTGGTAACTTATCAAAAGTTTGCCTGGATTATAATTACTTACGTAGAAAGCTTGTACATTTGAGTGTTCGATCAAACCATTTTGATAGAAATGTACTTAACGTATTAGTAATAATTTTAAACCTCATGGGAGTTCAATAGTGTTTAGGTACAACTGTGAGTAGTAATTTAAAAGTGATTGCCACTAGTTTATTTCGTTTATTCACCGTTTGAGTAGATTATTTTATAGATTGAAATAATATATATTTATTAAATTTTTGTATTTTTTATTTATTTACTTTACGCAAATAATATAGTTTATAGCATATTGTTGCACCAAAAAACCACAGTTGGTTTGACATGGTGCTCACATTCACCGCGCACTTAAATGCGCCGCGCACAATAAAAATAGGAAGGTACATAATCAAACTTTCATACATAATATTTACTAAAATATTTATAGATCGAGGAAGCAGCTGTTTGTCATCACTAAGCCACTATAATTCATTGTCTTACCACTGTACACTTTAACTACGTTTCTTTTTTTTGCCAGCAAGTGACAAAATGTAAACTAATACTAAATATCTAAACTATTAAGTCTAATAAACAAAAAAACAGTTGGATTGCTTAGGTTGTAGTAGGTCTAACGACAACCCAAATGTTCAAGCTGACCACCAGTTAAAAGTATCTTGAATGTAATAATTAAACAATCAAACCTAAATTATTGAAATATTGTATGCACGTACAAGGTATTATAATTATATAAGTAACCAAAATTGGCCGCCAGTTTATCACAAGTAATTTTTTTACAAATTGACTTCTTCAATAAATGAATGTTAACCAGATTCAAGAAAATCATTTAAGTGGCTCTATGCATTCATCGTTCACTCGTTCATCCACTCGTTCCAGACAGTATTTTTGATGTCGTCAGTCCACCTCATCCGCGGTCAGCCTGGGTTCCGCTAACCTGGTCTCGGCCACCACGCAGTTACTGCTGTACACCACCTCCCATCATTACGTCTGGCCATGTGTCCTGTCCAGTTCCACCACCCTTTTTACGACGTCTGCAGCTTTGGTGCGACGTCGTATCTCGTATAGACGTTTGTAACTTGACTAACTAAAACTACCTTAAGTAAGCAGTAAGTAAGCAATAAGCAATATAGTAATATATCAGTCTTAGGCAGCCATTATACAAGCTTTGCTTAGTTTGGGGTCAGGTGACCGTGCGTGCAAAAATGTCCCAAATATTTATTTATTATTTAATTTAGGGTACTGACAGACATTGAAATGCAGACACCCCTTTCCACCCGCGCCTCAAGAAGCATGCTTGAAAATCTAGCGGCAGCAGGTTTTTGAGCTTGTTAGTAATGAGCAAATTTCTAGCAAGCTCAAAAAGTCTTACACATATGCTACTAAGTAGCATGCTTTTGGGCTAGAAATGAGCATGTCTGTCAGTACCTTAACACTACCTTACATAATAAGATTAATTCCACTAACTGTATCGAAACATAATCAGACATTCCAATTCAATTCCATCTGGAATCCTTACTTCAATATCGAGAGAGAACCATTCAGACCACGCTTGCATACAAAGAGCGTCGCCGTCGTTAACCACAGAATAACCGTAACATTTAATAGTGGAATTATTCTCGCAGGCCTTGTTAGAGTAAGAAGGTAATTTAACTAGTCTTATTTGAGGCTTTCTGTATACAAGTCGTCTCCATTCGCAGCCAGCGGCGCAGTAACTTGGCGCGCGTGGGGTCGCCAGGGCTCACAACTATTTGAGATACATTTAAGACTTCAAGGTGCCGAGACATGGACGCTCCCACATGAGGCTGTACACAAAATTTGAGTTGCACAGTTAGCCAAAGAGAAGTGTACCGTGCGCGGTAACTCCAAGATCGAATTCCTAACAGTGATATTCGGCGAAGTACAAAGCTCGAGACGCCGAAGCTGGGCAAGACACGTGGTTAGACGAAGTAATGAGACTTAGAGTAAGGCAGTGACAGAGTAGTGGCTGAGGTAAGACAAGTAGAGCGTTGGACATCCGGCATCGAGATGGGTGACGATATTGAGACTGGACCAGATCAGCGCAGTACCGAAGATGATGGCACAGTACGAGAAAGAGAAGCCTACACACATTTTTAAATATAATTCCTTTCCGTGCACGGTTGCCTGGAAGAGATCGCTTTAAGCGATAAGGCCGCCTGTTAAAAGCCAAGATAATATTTTTATTGTAATGTTTATGTTATCCTTGTTTTGTGGTATTTTAATAAAGAGTTTTTGTATTGTATTGTATTATAAGCCTATACCCAGCAGTGGAATAAAACAGGCTGTAGATGATGATGATGATAATGAAAAACTGTAAAACAATCTAGTTTAGTCTAAATATTTAATATTGGACTAATAAACCATGATATAACCGTGGACATTGGTATCGATTCTGATGTACTCTAAACTAAACTAAATTTGACAGCTCTAAAATTGTTACCATCCTTCTCTCACATATTAAAATTAAAAGATAGGCAGATCATTTTAGTCCTGTCAGATTAGTTTAGTTTAGTGACTGGTATGACAGAATCGACGCCTAGCTCTCTAAATATAGACTAATTTTCTAAAGGTAGATTTCTCTCTTTGAATCGCTTACATAATAATTCCATAATAACATAATTCCATACCGATGAAAAAATATTCCTATAAAAATCCTTCAGCTCTCAGTTACAGTGGTGAGCCTAGTGAGTGCATATAAACTAATTTAACTCCTCTAAGTAGGCGTAACGTCTCATACAAGTTTAGTGAGCTGTGCCATTACTGCTGCGGTGAGCATAACCTCTACTTATCATTGTAAAGAACTTGTTCGAGTTTGCTAGGTATCCGAAAAGTTTGCGGGTTGTGGGTAGAAGCACTTTAATTATATCCTTTTATTTACTTTTCTACATGTTTTAGTATTTTATAGCAATCCAGCTGACATTAATGCTTCTGTAGCAGTGGTTTTTGATGAACTGAGTAAAAATACGTTTGTGTTGTGCTCTAACTTGTGTTAAAGTTTTAGATCATTCGAAGGCCTTTGACGTTTTAAATAAGTTCAAGAGCTTCAACCACTAGCTTTTATTTTACGGTATTGTGGCGTTCATATTTTGCAAACGGTACAACTAAACAATAAAATATATAATTTCAAACTTTTCTTTAATTTTAAAATTGACATTACATGTGAGGTTTGCAATCAAATTAATTTCTCCATAACTATTCAATTTCACGGGGGGGGAGGGAGTTACGGTAAAAAAATCATACTCTCTTTCTATGTTGCCATCTTGTGTTTACAATTACATCATCTCTAGCCATCCCTGAAAACTTAGAGTAGAAGTTGTGGCGTTTAGGCAGTAGATTGGAACATGCAAACAATGTACACTTTGGAACAACCTGCCAGCTTCCTTGTTTCCGGAGAGATATAATCTGGGCCTTTTTAAGGCCAGAGTGAATAGGTATCTTCTAAGTCTGCGTGCTTCATCTTCGACCATATCATCGCTTACCAACAGGCGAGTTGGTGGTAAATGTGGAGTAATTTACGATAAAAAAAATTACTTTAAGCACAATTATCTTTATTTCTTTGCATCATCGGGTAATCAGCGTAAATAGCAGCACTCGGTATTAAGGGGCCTGTATAATCTCTGCAGCTCATTCGCTCGCACATTTTCACATTATTGAAGATATAAAATCAATGAGTGTGAATTTCCAAAAAGTAAAAAAACATATAGAGATAGCCCGTTGGTCCAGTTGGTAGTGAACCTACCTTCTGAGCTTGGGGGCATGGGTTCGATTCCCATCTAGAACAAACATTTGTGTTTGTTCTATATCTGGTTGTTAATATCTATTTAAGTATGTATTTAAAACTATATATGTATGTATATCAGTCTTTGGCAGCCATATCACAAGCTTTGCTTAGTTGTCAGTTGTTGTTAGTTGGGGTCAGATGACCGTGTGTGAAAAAATGTCCTGAATATTTATTTATTCCTGAATATTTCTTTGTGTCTATCGTAACATTACAAAGAAATTGTCAATTAGATATATTTTAATTTGACACAGTAAAATGGCAACAAGTGATTTTTATTTCTCGTGTGATGTTATTCCGTCAAATTACAAGATATCGAAACAAACATTTCTATGTTTGTAATGTTACGATAGACACCATGACATGATCGTGTTACTTTTGGAAATTCACACTCATTGATTTTATATCTTCAATAATGTGAAAATGTGCTAGCGAGTGAGCCGCAGGGGGTATACAGGCCCCTTAAAAGCCACACTTATTCACCTAGCTTGAAATTAATAAGTTTACCGACTTGAATTAAAATCTCTGAACTCAAATAAAGAGGCATTCTTATTGTTACCAAGCCAGCCAAAATGGGCATGGAAATGTAATTTTCTTCAAGTCAAAATTAGGCTGACATTTATGTCTTCTAAAGGTAGTATCATGCCGACATTCAGAGCCCAAGTTCTCATACTTGTGGACGACTTAACATGTACTTAAGTAAGCATAATTGTTTGAAAATCGTCGAGACGTGCAACTGACGTTCAAGATTGATAGGTATGGCCAAGGATAGAGAGCAGTTGGAAGAGGTATATCTTTAAAATACAAGTTTAAAAAGTATTTGTTTATATAGTTGTTTAAAAAGCAAGTTGCGAAATTAAATCAAACAACTTACACAAGGCTATTATTTAAACGTGTAAAACGGTAAGAGCAGTTGGAACAAACAATTGATTTCACTTTTATTGTGCGTTATTGTGTATCTAGTCTGTTGAATGCGCTGCCTGAATGAGTGTTCCCCGATGGTTACAATCTGGGTGTCTTCAAATCACGAGTGAATCGGTTTTTTTTAGGCAATAAATTGTGCTCCATCGAAGACTGCAATCGCTTAACGTCGCAGGCTAGTTGGCGATCAAACGCATGCCTATTACTAAATTGAAAACAAAAAAAGATCGATGAAGCCTTATATCCGGCGAAGTCTATCTGTAAATAAATGTTACGTTAGTCTAACTGGTAGGACTACTTGGAACTGTTTTAGTGAGACAAATTGATGATTTCAGTTGTACTGGTTATATAGGTTACATTTAATTAACCAGCCACCTCTGTGGGCAGCTTCATTACATCAGAACCGACAACTTTTGTTTCTACAACTTTTGAACATTCGCAATACATTGTATCTACTAAAAGGGGAAAATAAACCATCACTTCACCTTAAAAAAAAAGAATGCAGTTGAAATTATAGTCGGAGTTATTCGGAGTTGGTTAACTCTAGCAACGTCAGTAATTTCCAAATTATAAAAGCAACTTGTGGGAAAAATCAAGTTCAACGTAAGACTTTCGGTAAACGTCTAAGTACGTCTATCGGCATTTCCAAGTAACTTCAAAATGGCGTTTAAAAGGGCTGTTAATGGAGTCTTTAAAGTCGGCAGCATATCTGTGATGCCCCTGATGTTACTGGAATCGATAAAGGATGGTGGTCGCTTACCATTAAGCAGTTAGCTTGTTAGCGAATAACCCGTAAAACTATCTGTCTTACTACAACTAAAGGGTACTATAGTACGTTCCATTCTAGCATCAGAACTCTTTGAATAGAAAATGCTAACTTTTACAATCTGCATTTTTCTACAAATTAACTGCAATTTATTACATACATTAACTCGTTCTCGAGCGTCATTAGGCACACTTTATAGCAAGTTATTGGTTCTAACATTGTTTATTTACATTTACCGCATGGTTAGAGCCTATTTTAAACTGATGTAGGTCACTATAATTATTTCCACCCTAATAATGCGTGCGTTGACCGTGTAATGGGGTGTTTAGAAAAACAATCACAGGAAACGCCTAATGAACCGTTTTGAAGCCAGCTACTAAAGGCTGACACTGTTGGAAATAGTTATACTGTACATTTCAAACTAAAAGACGCTCGCTCATGAAGCTGTAAGCAAAATCAGGTATGCACTAAGAGCCACGGAAAGAACAATGTCAGCATCAAACTTCAGTATTGAGTTCCGAAATCCGCACGTAGAATAAAAGTTCTGGACCTAAGAACGGCAGTGATGATCAAAAGTAGAGCTTGGCAAAAAAATGGCCTGATGAAATATGGAGTAAGGACAGAGTGGTGGCCGAGGCCTGTGGTCATCGAGCACAGAGGTGGGTATTTTTTTTGTTAAATTTTCTAATCGAAACTTCACTCGATTGGCGCCTGTGCGTGACTAAGGTAAACGAGAGAGCAAAAGATAGGCCTATATCCAGCAGTGGGTAAACAGGGCAGAAGACAATAATGTTAAAATAGTTTCATAATTCATCATCATCATTATTATCATCCTATCATGTTCTCACTGCTGGAATACAGGCCTAATCTGAAAGGGAGAGGATGGACCCTAATTCACCATGCTGGCCCAGTACATATTGGTGAATATCATATGTCTTTGAACTCTTAAATTACTTGGACATAACAGCTTCCTCACGATATTTTCCTTCACCATTATTGGGCGATGGCATCGAAACTGCACATAATTTACTTAAGTACTAAATGACTATTATGACACCAATGACTATTGGTGCAGAGCTGAGGATCGAACCGGGTGCGGTTAGATTGTAAAATGTACACGCTCGGCCACCATCGCTCTATAACATAGTTTGATGCTAATTAAAGCAGCCAAAATACGTTGACCTTGAAATTCTGTGCACCTTGTGAGTTAGGGAGGAAATAATGATGATGAGGTATCTGACAATGGTACAGTCATAATAGTGAATTGTGTGTTTGTGTGGATGAAAACCCAGGACAGAAGACATCTTTGCATCCTAAAAGAGCCAACCCACCTTCTTGGTATAAAGAAAAAGATAGTGTAGCGTATAAAATAATTAAACTCAAAATTGAATCCGAGAAAAAAAACATAAGGGTAGTAAAAATATTATACACAATCACAATGTTACGTTGGATTTGATATTAATGTACATTATTATGTCTCCTAAAATGACAAGAAATGGAAGCCACCTCCATCAAGATTCTACATCATTGAGCCCGAATTTACTGAGCTTCCCAAATTAATCTTCGTACAGATCGAGACAATGGAAGTCTTAGCAACATAATACAAAATTCTTGGCAGCAAAATTTCGCGCTCGCATAAGATTTGTTCTGTTTTAAACGAGCTTGTGGCTTCATACCTTTCTGTTAAGTAATATAACCGGTATTTGTCACACGTCTTTTTATTTTATTCCTAATGAAACAGTATTTATATAATTATTGCGAATTATTCTTCATAAATAAAGGTAAGCTACAGGAGAACAATAGACTCTCAATAGGGCTCCATCATAGACCGCATCATCGCTTAACATCAGGCTAGTTGGCGGCCATGCGCAAGCCTACATATATGTAATATAAAAAAAGAGAAAGTTGTTTTTGCAATTTTCTTTTATATCTACTTATTGCACTAGTCTTTGAGTGAAAATCACAGGAAACACAGGAAACGATAGTACAAATCTGAAAGGAGATAATCGGAGTCATTAAAAACAACTTTGACGATGGCACCAACCCTAAAATCGTGAGAAGAAAATCAGCTGGTCTATACGTTTAATTGAGGTTGAATGTCATATTTCTATGGAACAGCTGCCTTTTCTTCAGTAGATTCAGGGTGGACACATAGTAAATAATGATGAGTAGGTACAATGACCTCCTTTCGACTTCGTACCACTGAATTAATCTAAAACACTGCTTGGGCCAAATCAATGTTTGCAAAATTGATATTTTTCATCAAAACCCGCGTGAGGAAACATTATAAGCTATTACAAACGGCTTACACTCACGATTATGTTTATCGGTCGAAATAATCGATCGATTTCGGAATAATTAGTGCTCCTTCATCAGAATACGCGCACGTTCCCGGAGACGGACACCCACGCACGTCCGTGTCCAGGAGCTCTCGTGTATTCCTCAATGAAGGAGCTTTAACGGCTCCAAAACTGGTGGATCGTCTCGACCGATAAACATAATCGTGAGTGTAAGCCGACTATAATAACTTATAAACGAATATTGTTGTTAAATCACTGTCGCATCTCACTGACGTGGACGGTGGACGTGAGTGAGCATTGTTATTGTCCAAGAATCAATCTAACGGCTTGCTCGTCTTGTCACTTATTTCTATAGGAGTATATATATTTTTTTTATGTAAAGTTATAGAAGGTCATTGTTCTAATACTTTTTAGCCATTTTAGAGTTGATTTCAATGTAAAAGTTGTTCATAATAATACATACAAGGACCTCATTAATACCACCATTTCGTGTAACCTTGTAGCTCCGTTAGTTCATATATTATACCTTTTCTACACTTTCCCATAGTGAAATCTCTAGAAGTATTTATATAGTTTATTATATTTCTACATGCCCCAGTTTTATATAGTAAAAGGAGACTAGTAAACTTTCAACATCTTCGTGAAATATATCAAAACTGAAGCTTAGATTAAAAATCCAGAACTTTATACTTACTCTGGAAACTAAATTGAATAAACGTTGCTACGGAAAATTTAGAGCATGAAAATAGTGCATCCTCAAACATAACTTCAGTGAGGCTTTGCGGTTATTTCGTAGAAGTTTAAGTTAATTTAGTTCAAACTTTCACAGTAATAAATATATTTCAACTAGCAATATTTCAAAGCAAAACGAAATGGATGGGTACAATGCTAAGGGTCAACCTTCTCCTTGAATTTTATTCCTCTTGTTTGGGGATTGTTACCACTACTTCGCATTCGTCTCTGTCTGATTGTCCACTTCACATTGGTCTCTGTCATGGCCTTCTATACTAAGCGGCATGGAGTGCGTCGTAGAATAATAAGTGTAATCTCACAGATCATGTAGTAAAGACTTTACAAATAATATTTCACGTATTTGTACATAAACCCGCAGTGCAAATACGATCACGTTCAAAAGTCGTATTTCTGATTTATTCACACAGGAATACCTCTAAATTGAAACTGCGTCTCAAGATTGCCGCGTTACCCTGTTTATCCCTCACAACATCAAATTTGAATAATTCGCGATTTAACCAATCACGCCCGCTCGCTGGATTCCCTTCACGTATCGCGACAAAGCCCTTTGATACAGCCCTGTGATTATTTATCCAGATGAAGTGTCAAATCGGAGGATCAGCATAAAATCCCAGAGGTTTCCTTTCATCACGACTAAAAAACGGAGGTTGCAAGCAGGTCATAAAATTCGACGATTTTACGCATTTCCGAATTTTGATGTTCGATTAACCGTGAACAGATGATGGCCGGAGGGCGAGAATTTACAACAATAGGCACTTTCTTGAGCATAAATCCGTTTTTTACGGACCTTATCCGATGTTGGGGCTCGAGATTTCTAGCATCCAATTTTGGAAATTGCTCCAAAGTTTGTAGCGCCCCGTAATCATGTGTGCGGAGTGCGGAAGATCGCCTCACGATGGGTGATGTAAATCATTTAACTTTCCGCCTGTAGCTGCGGGGAACTTTAAAAAGTATTTTGTAGGGCAACATTTTTTGATCGAATTCTCGGGCTCTTCATGTTATTACTGTTTTTAATTAAAGTTTAAAATTCAGTTGCTAAAGTTTCACGTTTGCATTTGCAGTTTATTTGAGTAATTCTTTTATTTTTACTTGTTATAAAATAGTACAGCTATTTTGTTTCTAAATACTTATCAATACAAGGAATATCAATAAACGTTTACAATTTTATTCCGTAAGCATTCTCAATTAAAACACATTTTTATTTCTCTCTCTTCGCATAACTTCCAGGTAAAAAAGCCTCCATTGATTTTCATTAACGAAGTTAATTATTCCAATTTAGGACTTAATTCTTCTATCTATTATATTTTATCCTTAATTTTGCAATAATAATAATTGACTCTAACAAAAACGTTTCGGGAATATCTCCTGCGGATTTTTTTTCCGCTCCCTTGATTCCTATTTATGACACAGATTCTTTCATCTTTTTCAATGACTGTCCTTTGTTCTCGCTCCCCAATTATCTTTTGTACATCCTTATAAGTATTTACTGTCTTTAGAACGTACCCAAGTGTCCGCAAACTAGACCTACGTTCATATAGCAAGTAAAAAAAAAGTATCTGATGTTATTCTGGACAGACAGTACCTACATAGTGTTCGAGATGAAAGAAAAGAAAGTTGTCACAGTTGAGGTTTAATCGATTTGATCACAAAAAGAAGAAAACGATGTAAAGCTAACAAAAAGTAATTAAATAGGGTTGTCAAAAGGATTTCTGACATTTGAAGACATTGCTGTTGGGCATCAGAAACTGATATTACAAGATAACAAACGATGTAGTTCTTTCAATCCACAAAAATGCGCCAAACATTTTCTTTTTGATTACTTACAGTATAAGAGTTCAATGTTCTGCTCTACTCAGCTAAATTGTATTAGTGTGCGTGACCACATACAAAATTAAATAGCTAAATTGCCCCGTGGTTTCACCCGCTATCCTACAGGATCTGTTTATATTTAAGTGTTATTCCTTTTACTATCGAAGAAGCTTATAAATACTCCAGTAGTATATTTATAAGTTTCTTCGATACCAATTATTTTTTTGGCTGTTACAAAGTTGTGTGAGGACAAACATATACATTAACACAAACTTTCACATTTAATAGTAATGTGACATTTTTTTTTTTAAATAAGTTGAATATGGAGAAATAATTTACATAGTAGTAAAACACTGGACTTTTGAATTGTTAGTGATAAAGTTATATGATTATTTAAGGTATATTTACCGTGGTAAGGTTGTGGAATGAGCTCCCTTATAACTTCAGTGAACGACGGTGATAGTTTAAAACAGTGTTAGTGATAAATTACTAACTCCAAGTTTTTTTGCTTTGACAGTGGTTTTGACAGCCGCAAATTCTGATCAATGTTGCTAATAATATGATAATTTATTTTAATTTAATCAATACGGTTATACCAATTACAATAATTAATTATTTTTTGTATAAAAAATTGAAGTAAAATTGAAGTAAATATTTTAATTTTACCTGGATTTGGTATAATTTCCCAAGAGAGAAGGAAAAAAATAAACTTTTGGATGCTGTTTTCTCATTTATTTTATTTAATATTTTTTTATGTTTATTTCCTTATATTTTTACAAGTACTAGTCATTTAACACTATCTTTATCTATCTCATTTTATTGCAGCTGTCAAAGCTATAAAATCTTTGACCGAGTATAGCAACAGATTGTTGCACATTTTCTTGGATTAAACTACAGCCACTCAAGATAATTATCTTAAATAAAATAAAATAAATGAAAATAACGCATCCAAAAGCTTATTTTTATTTTCTTAGGCGAAATGCTCATCTTGTCAGTCCAAAAATGCGCACGCATTTCTGAAAGCCATAAAAGGCTTCGCGTCAGCTTTTTACCTTGTTCCCCTGTCCCCAAAGTGCCATACCATCTCATTTCGTCTATCAACATAACAAGGAGTGCAAAGGAGGCTGACAGTGTAAACATTAGTTATTTTCCATACACTTTGCCTCGTAACTGCAGGGACGTATGTCGTGGCGTTAAAGTTTGTTTTGCAACCAGATGTATTTTGTAAATAAACCCAGCTTATATTATGTTAACTCATGAGTGAACTAGTCTCACATTCGTTGCTCTATTTGATAAATCACTTTTAATACTAGCTTAAGTGAGCGACTTCTCGTCTCATTGGTAAATTCTATAAAAATACTTGTGACACTGTTACCAACTTTAATAGCTTGTTGTTGACTTATAACTTCTGACATTTAGCTTTGACGTTTCTTTGATTCTGACGTTTTGTGCGTAATCTAAGTTTGTGTACAGTCATATATGGCTTCAAAAAATATATAAAATTTTTACTATGACAATTTGCGGGGTGAAGTCGTACCATAACAAATCAGAAAAGCAGCATAAGAGTTATGGTGTGAAATTCCACAGGTAATCCATTAATTTTCTTGCTTAAATCGCTTAATACCAATCGACACGTAAGCTACAAAGTGAATTTGTAGCTTACGTTTTGAGAAGGCGTTGTTTGGAAACTTATCATCTCTGTGTAGTTAATCTAAGTTAAACATAATTAAATAAATAAATATTCGGGACATTTTTTAACACACGGTCATCTGACCCCTAACTAAGCAAAGCTTGTGATTATGGCTGCCAGAGACTGATATACATACATATATAGTTTTAAAATACATACTTTTTGTAATACATACGTTGTTAATTAACAACCAGATATAGAACAAACACAAATGTTCATCACACAAATGTTTGTCCTAGATGGGAATCGAACCCACGCCCCCAAGCTCAGAAGGCAGGTTCACTACCAACTGGAGCAACGGGCTATCAAATTGATCAATAGTTTCCACAGTATGTTAAAATTTGCAAGTTAAAGTGGTAATGGGCAGGCCACATCGCTCGAAGAACCTATAACCGATGGGGAAGAAAGGTTCTTGAGTGGAGACCACGAACATGAAGACGTAGCGTAGGTAGGCCTCCCACTAGATGGACCGACGACATTGTGAGAATCGCTGGCATCCAGTGGATGCAAAAGGCAGGCTGTCGTTCAGTGTGGAGGTTAAAAGAGGAGGCCTATGTTCAGCAGTGGACGTCTTCCAGCTGATGATGATGACAGTTTGTAAGTGGCAAATTTGCATGCCGAAAGGCAGAATAATGGCGAACCATTATTTTCTACATTCCACCTGTTTGTAAACCAATATACCTACGCAAATAAATAATACAATACAACTTCAAAAATTTGATATAGTTTTTGTTTATAAAGTGACTTGATTGAGAGTGTTCTTAGCTATGATTCAATAAAATTTGTTAAGCCTTTATCAGGGATAAAAAAATGTGGTTTAATAATTTAGGTAAGTAAAGCTTAGTGGAGAAAGTAGTCAAGGCGTATACCCGATGATAGCGCAGGAGCGTCAATTGGTCCCACGGTCCCACCCCATACTGATCCCGCGGGATGAGTTGACAAATTCATTTTCATTTTCAAACCTAATTCATTTTCTTTTGTAGAATGGACAAGCATTTAAATTAGAAAAAGAAAACAATTATTATATTTTCTAATCTATGTACAGACGTGTTGAAAGTTATTAGGATAAATAAAAAAACAATTCTAAAGTGGCGGAGTAATCGCGTAACAAACATACAAAAAAAAAAAAAAAACATACAGTCGAATTGAAAACCTCCTTCTTTTTGAAGTCGGTTAAAAATAATACGCCGTGACTTGATGATATTTAATCTTTTCTAATCCTGCCTGTCATCCATTTTTTTTTGTGGTCTGTAACATTTAAAAAGTAAATAAACTCAAAAACGGTAGCTAACTCAACATTCGGAGCACCGGGAAATCTTGATAAGGGCTCCTATTCTCACAGCAATTTATAATCGAAAAGGTTCCCTTTCATACGTGTGGAAATAGTTTAACATCACTCAATATTCCTAAGGGAACTGTTCAGCTTATTTTGGGAAATTGGAAAATACGATGCCCGTGATAGTCTTCGCGGAGTCTGTGGGCATACGTGGGGGAAATAGTAATAGGGATGAAATAAGCCTGGATTGTGGCCTAGTTAGTCGGAGATTTCCTTGGAATTAAACTTTGGATCAGGACCTATAAAGGAACTTTTGTTGCCTAGAGACGAGATTTACTGAAGTGGGGCATCTTTCAGCAGATGATTTTTTTATGATGAAATGTGCTAACGATGGATCACAACTCACTTGATGGTAAGTGACGATGCGCTCTGAGATGAGGCACGTTTTCCCATGAGGTGGTACCGATTTTTATACATTAAAAGCTTGTTTAAAAATTATTTTTTTAATCTATACTAATATTACAAAGAGGAAAAATTTGATTGTTTGTTTGTTTGCGTTGAATAGGCTCCGAAACTAGTGAACCAATTTGAAAAATTCTTTCACTGTTGGGAAGCTACACAACAACAGCCCTGGGAACAACATAGACTATATTATTATTATTTTTTATATCCTTACTAAAGCTCCAATAATGTAACCCAAGGTGTAAAAAAATAAGATTTATAATTTTAATTTTGCGTGTTTGACATTTCTGAGACAGGACAACGTCTGTCAGGTCAGCTAGTTAATAATATTTATGTAAATTTTTCTATACGTAGTCAAGTTCTTCGGGCACATCTCCTAGAACGAAGAGTCAATTTAAAAACTAGTAATCCAAGGTCAAGTAGAAGGAAAGAGAGGTCGAGATAAATCTCCTACACGCTGGAAGCAACTAAGTTTACCATAACAGAGTGTTCACGCAATGCGACGAACCGAGTAAAATGGAGAAGCATTGCAAAATCAGTGATCGCCGCCGAGAAGATCGACGACGTTGAAGACCCACCGTGTACCACCGTCTTACCAACCACGACCACTCTGCCAACAGTGTCTGACTAAGAATAAGATACGTAGTCCTTATACATTCGAAATTAACTCTCAGAGTTGTTCTCCCAGATATATAAAGCAAAGTTTGTAAGCCATTATAATCATATGATAGATGTACAAGGAAATTCCATTCCATTTACATTATCTAATTTACGGCGTGCTACTCCGAAAGAAGTTACTACGTTCATCACACTTGTACTATAAACGCAAAAGTTTGTTATATTGAAAGTTGCGTCTAAACTATAATGATTTATTTATTTATTCAGCGGTCCGCCCCAGCTCCGCACGGGTATGTGCGGAGATTAGAAATTGTTTTTAAATTGTAATTGTTGCGATTTTAATTGTTAAATAACTGCCTCAAATAAACAGTTTTAAATAAAAAAAATATACCAGAAAAATACTACCACCTAATATTATAACTTAGTATTTTTTTTTTTTATTAAAACTGTCCATTTTGAGGCAATTACTTAAAAATTAAAATCGCAATAATTACAATTTAAAGAGAATTTGTTTCGTAGAATCGGGGGGCAGGCCTAACGTTTGAATGTGAATAATTTTCGTAGTAGGGCCCATGAAACTTGATGCCACAATAATAATGTTGTGATAGATGGCCGGGCCGCATTAAACGCGTATAATTATTGGCGATTACTGATGATATACAACGCTTAATTATACTCCATTTACGTCCTGGTTAATGTACGTTTATGGTCATTATTTAATCATTCTTCAAAACTGGACCGTTTCGACGAAGAGGGTTGTTTTATTTGTGTTTTTGTAAAAAAGAGTACAAGTTGTGGTGGACATGGCGGAAAAAAAAACGTTTTACTAACTCGAAAAAAAAATGGATCCAAACTCGAGGGGTCATTACACTTGGTGACACGGATCTGACGATGTAGCCAGGAAGTGGATAGTGGAGCTCTTGGTATGTGAATCGTTAAAACAAACCTAATATCCCAAACTACATAAGAACAAAAAGTCTTGTTTGTAGATCTTAGGACACAAAGCAGGTAAATGACAATGACGTGAAAGTATTTAAGCATATACAGAATGAATTATTCAAGTGGACTTGGATGGCCAAATCCAAAAGTATAAGTTACTCAAAGGAGTCTCGCGCCCGATTTTTATGAAAACGGAAACTGCATCATTGGAGCCTAGCCAGGAATATTTCTTTCCTTAAGTTTGCCGTATGTCATTACTTCCCAGAATTCGATCCTTATTTAGCGACACTATTGAATGGTGTAATAAATAATTATGTATGTGTGTTTTGTTTTTTTTTGCAAAATATATGGTTCCATACCTTGCTAGGAATATTGTTTTTCAAAAATCTAATGACGCAGTCTCGGGCCCGGGACTCCTTCGGGTAACTTTTACTATTCCTCATAGTTTTGGATTAGGCCATCCACGCCCACTTGAAAAATTCACTCTGTATACGTAGATAATAATGAGGCTAAGGATGGAGTACGTTAAGCGGAGATTAAGTCACTTAAGGCGAGGTACCCCATAGTCTATAATAACACTTTATATATTCAGGAAGTCACCACGCAACATGCAAAACAAACATCTTAATTTACGCGTTACCGCTGACGCGTCTGTCATAGCTGTCTTGAAACGTCACATTTGTCTTGACAATATACAACTACCCTCACTAAATCACCTGCCAAGGTATTATAGCCCTTAACCCTCGACAATACGAGTTGTATCACCGACTAATTAGCAACGACGAATGATTTATGTATCTTGGGAAAGGGGTTTGTTATTAGGCTAACCAAAAATTTGACCCAATTTAATTATGATTCCATAGCGTGGATAAATGTGTTTCATAAAGACAATTTATGTTACCCAAAATTCTAATAAATGGTGAAATATATTCCTTTGGTAAAAGTTTTTGGCTCTACGTGAATTATTGGACTACGCGAGGTCATCAAGTTGAGTGTTGTGGGATTGTGGTCAAAGTTATTTCATCTAAAATATAATTTGATTCAAAGGTATTTAAAACTGTGGACATGGTCAGTGCTCAATAATGACCAAAAGACTAAAACCGTACTAATTATTTAGATTTAGATAATCTGTATTTTTCGTCTACATTTGTTGCAAGCTTAAACATTGTTGTACATGATACTATTACAACATAGGATTAGGTATTTCTAAAATCTAAAAAGCCGTGGTAGGTGGTAGCCTATTTGGGAGACCGCTAGACTTGAAAACGTGAGGTCGTGGTTTCAACCCCCGGGCCCGTACCAATGAGCTCTTTGGAGTTTATGTACGGATTTTCATACCACTGTCTTTTCGGTGAAGGAAAACATCGTGAGGAAACCTGCATACGTACGAAGAAGAAATTCAATGGCGTATGTGAATCCACCAACCCGCAACTGGGCCAGCGTGGTGGATATGGCGCAAGCACCCTTTCGGGGGTAGGCTAAAAGTCCAACAGTGGACTGTTATAAGGCTGATTATGAATTATGAATGAATTACCACATTGATGGCCAAACTTATTCTTTGGTCAAGATATGCGCCAGGTCACCAATCTAAATGTATATGGATGGTAAACTCATGCATGACACATACATCGTGAATTTCGTTTTAGATCCAACATCCATGTCTTTAGAAATCAATGTTTTGAATAGTTTTTATTACATCTGTAGATTCTGGCAAATGGCTTTTGAAATAATATAAATATACATTAAGGTCCTCGTGCTTGTAAAGAACGATTTCGTCGTCTTTTAGCAAAACTCGACGTCTGTCCAGAAACGCTAAGTGAAGTGGTTTGCCCAAAAGAGACATATAGAGATCTTCTTTAGCAAATATATCAGTTACTCAACACAAATAAATAAATCTGGGGCTTAGAAAGTATCAAATATTTTTAAAGAAAATATGAAGAAAAAAACAACATCACTGTCTAAAGAAAGTTTGCCACATTTTGATGTGGAAATATGCCGTTAGAATAAATATCGTGAAACCTGAGTTTCAGTTTTCGATCCAATAAAAAGTGAGATTTTATTTGTAAAAGTAATTTCCTTAAGATGAGATAGATCTCAACTTAAAAAAACGCGGTAAATTCGCTATTTCAATAAATCTTAGCAGATTTGTTGAAATAGCGAATTTATCACCGCAAGATAAAAGTCCTTTTATTTTTATTTATGGGCTACATTTATTTTTTTAATATAAATTGGACTAATCTTTTCACGTAAGATATTTTTATCTGTCTGTTAGAAAACAATCTCTTAAAGTATCGACTTTTAGGGATTCTTAAGTTCTAGTCCTATCCATTATAGTTATTACATTTTACTTTCACAAATATCTTACAAGTACTTTGAAACTCTTACTCATCATCATCATTATCAGCCTATCATGTTCCCACTGCTGGGACACAGGGTGTCTCTCAGAGAGAGAGAGAGAGGGAGAGATAGATGATGTTCCCTAATCTCAACTCATAAAAATTTATAAGAGTTGAGATTAGATATGATTTAATGGCACTGAAATCGATGTTCGGTAAAGTTTTTTTTATGTTCTGAATAATAGGTAATCATAGTCATCATTTTTAGGGTTCCGTACCGAAAGGGTAAAAACGGGACCCTATTACTAAGCCTACGATGTCTGTCTGTCTGTCTGTCCGTCCGTCTGTCTGTCCTACTTGTTAACGGCTAAATCTTTCGAACCGTATTAGATAGTTGAAATTTTCACAGAATATGTAACGTAACGGCGGATTAACTAACAAATAAAATAAAAGTCAAAAATTAAAAACGAAAGGGGGGTCGCCATGCAACAAACGATTTTTTTTAAACGTATTTTTGTATTAGCTCTAATGTAAAAATGATAATACGTACAAGCGTCAAACTTAGCACGATTGTAGTACACACTTTAAAGTATAACAACAAATAATAAATAATGGACAAGTGTGAGTCGGTGACAAATTTCTGTTCATTACAAAGTTATTATACTCAAGCGCCTGTAGCAAACTGAGTAGCAAATTACTCCGACAAATTTTGGAAGGGGTTATATTAACTGGTAATTCGGTTACTTGGACAACATAATTGTATTTTGTGGTGGTACGGAACCCTCAGTGCGGAAGCCCGACTCGCACTTGGCCAGTTTAAAGTGTTTCCCGTGGCTTTACAAAAATCTGCTATTTCATACATTTTAATGAAGTATGACGATATAATATGTAAAGACTAGTTATTTACCTTAAAACATGATTATTTGAAGCAACTACATAGACATTCTTCTCAGAATATTGTATGTCGAAGCATTGCGATCAATTTCACAACAAACACTCCTATAAAACAAAATAGTTCGCTGTGTACCTACAACCATCAACCGAAGCAAACTATAAAACTTTTATGTCTTTACATTTGAGGGCCAATGTTACACGAAGGTTCGTGCATTTTGCACGGTGTCCCAAGGGCTAGTGGTAAGTGGCCACCCTACTTAACCGGGTACTGCTTATGTGGGTGTCAGGTATTTATGTGACAAGCAGGACGGGACGTTGCGAATTAATTACCGCTTTCGGGGCTGTGGTTAATTAAACACGTAATCTAGCTCTTGTTGGACGTAACCTTTGGACATGATCTTGGATGTCTAATCTTAGAACACTATGATGGGAATCATGAATTTTATATGAAGATTTACTTATCGCGACAAAATAATGTCCATTATAAAACAGCTCGTTTTATTTCGTGCTCAAATCATGGAGAGAATCTGGCAACGTGATAATTGATACGAGTGTAACCAACTGTTTTATGAATACGTATGCGGTGGTGGCATTCAAATAGGTTTTCTTTCTAGGAACGCGAATAATTCTGGCAATAAGTTGAATTTTGTGGAACACTTCAATGCGTTGCAAATAAAGTAAAGTTTATCAATGCTCTCTACCACTGGCTTACACGTCACATACCCTGCTCTATCCAGGTCTATATAATTATATTTTGCCTACAGGCGTTTTATGATGTCTTACGTACGTATTTTGAGGTAAAACTTGTAAGTTTTACAAGGGTGTATGCACATGCACATAACGTATAAAGATAAAGTAACACAACTACTAGAATATCCTTGGGGCACATTTGTCATATTTGCATAACTACCGTGCGGTTTATTAGCTGTTAAAACCAATAAACATCCCAATATAGTGGAACACGTCATTTTGGCAATCAATGTACTGCACACACGGACCTTATTTCCTATCCACTACCATTGACAATTCTTGGTTTTACACGAAGGAACTGGGAACACGAGGGAACATTCTAAATCAGAAAGATACATTTTTGATAAATTTATTTCGTCATTTAAGCGAAAATCGGAAAAAAATCGACATTTGCTTTTCAGTCTTCGTACTTATTCTAATCCAATATCTGGTAACAGTTACCATACGAGTATTTCTGCACAAACTAAATTCACATGAACAAAATATAACGTCCCTTTGAAGCAGTGAAAGAGGAAAAATAATTTTGTTGCTTGAAGAAATTTCGCCAGTTCCTTTAACGTGTTCTGGCATAGAGACATAACAGTTTATGTGAAGTGTGAATATTTACTTGAGTTTATAAGGGATATAACTTTCCAAGAGTACGCTTTGTTATATTATATTTGCATGATTATATTGTCGAGGATATTATGTTTATCTGGGAGTTTCAGGCTTGGTTATAATATATTCTAAGCTTGGAAATATTGAATAAATCAGTATACTTATACAGTCTAGTTTTCTGTGTAATTTATAGTTTGAAAATAATGTCCATAACTAAAGCTTGCTTCTGGGAATGGACGTGGTTTTCACAAATTGTGTTTATTAGTAACTCCCGTATAATATAAACAAACAACTAAAAAAATACATACAAACTACTTAAAAATACATACAAACTAGTACTAAAATATATAACTATTATTATATTTTGAGAGAATAAGGGATTAATCAATTTGTTAATAAATCTAATTTATTATATAAACAAAATAAACATAATATTTAAACATTAAAATGTTAAAATTAAGTTACAGGTGTAGATAACTTTTTTATTGCGTCTTGTTGCTCATCGTTGCGTTTATTGAGTTTACCTAATTAATTTTCTATATCATTATATTCTTCATACTCTTATTTATGCCATTAGGTGGCTAACAAGCAAACGGGCCGCCCGATGGTAAGCGGCCACCACCGTCGCCTATGCACACCTGTAGCACCAGGGGTATCACAGATACGTTGAAGACCTTTAAATATTCTATTAACAGCCCTTTTGAAGAATCCTTTGTATAGTTACTCTGAAATGCCGCAGGAAGAAGTTCATTCTACTTATTACTCGCTAGCAGTACACGTAGTGTATATACAAATAACAAGGCTATAGAGTATAATATAATGCTGGTATGTGAAAACCACGGCATTCTAACACTTAAGTACCCCACACTCTTAAGAATTTTGCCCTGTCTTCTCTACCAGCCGTCATTCTGTCTTCCGTCTTCTGAAACCTCGTCTTTAACACTACATTTCCCCAAAACAGACCTACATTATAACTGCAGTACTTTGAGCACTCATCTGCCTAATGCCATGCAAGGACCCTTAACTCTGCATTAGGGCAAATGGACTCGTAACCTCAGTACTATGGTATTATCGAGAGCAAAAGTTTTAAAACTAGTTACCACTATTAATTATATTTAACATTCAATTTGCTGGGACGTGCTTCTCTCAAAGAGAGATGATGGGCTCTAAACCTAGCATGCTGGCCTAATGCATGTAGCCGGATGTCAAAACAAACTTGACTGGTATCAAAATACTAACAATTTAGCGAATATTAATTCTGTTAGTTGATTGAGAGGCCCTACCGTTACTTATTAGTAACAACATTAGCAAATAAATTAAGCTTGCATTTCTACTTAGCCAGTGTAGATATTATTGATTAAACAATGAAAAAAAGAATCATCAGAAACAATTCTATATTGGCGGAGTAATCGCGTAACATAAATACAAAAAAAAAAACATATAGTCGAATTGATAACCTCCTCCTGAAGTCGGTTAAAAATTACATCAGATTACGCAAAAGAAGTTAGAATGCAAGCAAAGAATAGCGGTGTTTGTTTGAGAACCTACTTTAAATCGCGTTAAGAGGTAGCTAAACTATAATTTGGTTATTTTGAACGCCTATTTTTCATCTATAACATATTTTCATAGTATCGTCAATAGTATTGGATTATTACAGACTGATAGGGGGACAGACCGGGTATGTCCTAAAACTGCGGCCATAACCACCGGAGGGTGGGCAGCAGCATCCTATTAGTACACGATAATAGCCGCCTGCCAAGTGTGGGGGTTATGGCAACACCCCTCTCTAAGAGGGTGGCCTTTGTTCAGCAGTGGATATTTAATAGCTGGTAATGTTATGATGTGATAGTTATAAAAATAAAAGAATTTCATCGACTTTTTTTTTTGACTGTACCAAACACCTTGACACTACACAAACTGTGGTTACATTGTCACGTTGAAAGCAACTGACAAATGACATGAAATGTCATGTTCGAGGTAAAGTGACGTGAAGAGGGTAGTATGTAGGCCATCCGGAAGTACGAGTAAAGCCGCAAACCACCAAGCCTGAGAGCCAGGAGGGTCGCGTAAAATTACTACCCAAAATTACCCGTATTTTTAACTAACTCTTTTTCACTATTTAATTATCTTGTCTTGTTAGTTTGGGTCAAAACTTGCAACAGCATTCTTAAACAGTTATCCCCAAACGAATTAGCTGAAACATTGCATACACTTTTGGTTTTGATGACAATGGCGTCGATTCTGTCATACCACTCACTAAACTAAACCAATCAGACAGGACTAAAATTATCTGCCTCTCTTTTCATTTTAATATGTGAGAGAAGCATGGCAACAATTTTAGAGCTGTCAAATTTAGTTTAGTTTAGTTTAGAGAACATCAGAATCGATGCCACTACTTACATGGTTAGCTAAGTGACGTCACTTATATGGCAGACTCCCAAAGATGGCGGACCAACTATTTTTTTGTACTTCCGTGATATGGACCGTATCAAATGAAAGGATTTGCTAAGATAATACGAAAAATTTAAAGACGTCACACTGCAAAAGAAGTGTAAGCTCGAGCTGAACTTGGCTCTTCGCTTTTTTTAGGAATAGGCTTGAATAGCTTTGCTTGCTTTTATGTTTCTGTTGGGATTCCTATTTACTAATGCCTATATACAACAATCAACACAAGTGGATAAAGCGCCACATTACATGCACAGTGTAGTCAAAATACAATCTGCCTGCAAGGTACGATTCAATCACACGTCTGATCACTAATGCATTAGGCCTTACTCAATCTGGGAGCGTCTGTAGGCACGTACAAGTAAGGAAACAGAACGACTATAGCTTTATTACAACCATGCATTCATTCTGTTTTAAAACTAAACCACCTACAGCGGTGACAATTGATTGCCGTAATTATGGTAATTCGCCTTGTTTAGAAATTGTAGACGGAGTCAAATAAAGTGCAATATCATAAAAGAAACATTAAATCCACAACTACTTTGGAAAAGAGCTCAATACTTTTAAATCACTCACAGATTATGAACAAACATTGCTAAAACCTACCGTAGTGAAACGTATTCAGATCTGTCGCTGTCTGTCTGTGTGTGTGATGTGTATTGAGTTTGTTGTTGAGCTGCTTTGGAGAACAATGGTAACACAAGTAACACACAACCTCTTACCCTAAACGTGTACAGGGGCATAATATTATTTCATGACCATAGAATAACAAGAGTTTTAGTTATTGTCAAAAGTGGCTTGAAAAGTTTCGTGAAATAAAGGTACAACAACGGGTGCGTTAACCTGTCACTGTGCGGCCGCTTGGCCTGACACACAGTCCGTACAAAAGATTTAAGAACGCTTTAGACATGTGTTTAGCAGTTGTTTCACTGTGAAAAATATGTTAAACACATGTCTAAAGCATTCTTAAATCTTTTGTAGTAAGACGGCTAGTGTCTAGATAACCAAGGTAGGTATAACTATTAGTAAAGCAAGTATTATGGCTCTCCTTTTGAAGAAAATTTAGTAGCATCTATCGTAAGATCGTAACACCCTTTGTAGAGCTTTGTAGAATCGTATGAAGTCGCGTATTTTTATGCCATCTCTCTAGATCAGTACGCCTAACTAACTAGGCAAAACATGATACAAAGTGACTAATATTGTTTGAACACCTACTGAAAGTAAAAAGAAAGTTTATTTTTTACTTATGACAGAAACTAAAGACACGTAGACAGTACGAGTTAAAAACAATAAAAAAATGTTTCTGTCACAAGCCGGTGCCGACACAACGTAATGCTGGTTGCGCATTGTGCATGTGATTTTAAATGTGTGTACGATTTACTTGTGTTTTATGTATATAGATGAGAAAATGCCTCGAAACCGCTCTCTACTTGTTCAGAGTTTTAAATAACCAGTATGGCCACGTTGTACGCGTACAGAATACCCTCGAGACCACTCTAAACTCTCAAAATCAGAAGGTCTAAGACTTTCCGGAACCGTACACTGAAATAATCCCAAGAACTTTACCTAGCAACCGAATTTAATCAAAATCCCGAGTAACATAAAGCAGGAAGGCATTGACCTTTCTGCTTATTAGTCTGAAATCTGAGGGGCTGAACTTTACAATGAATGAGGTGTGTTACAAAATTAACTTATTCCTATAGTTTGTCGATATAGTATTATAATAGTGTCATAATCCAATAGTACAACAATCAAAATATACAACATCATACAATCATAGTATCATAATCCAGTTCTCACTTTATATAACTTTATTCATAGTCTTATAGACTTTCTTTATTCTTTATTACTACTTATTACAGTTTTCAGACCAATATGCTTTCGCTATGAACGCTCAAGCCAGACTAAAGTCCCTCTTGCCAACATCCACCACATTATCTTTTTCCCCTACCCCCCACTATTCGCACTATTGCCGAGACTCCCGAGTCAACACGTTTCCGACCGCCATTTTAAATAAAAATACTGTTAGTCAAATTAGATACCAAAAGGTTTAAAACCAAGAAACAATTAAAATAAGTTAGAAATCATGACAATAGTAAGCCACTTTAATATTTCATTTCCTCAAAGTTAGATTAGAACCTATCACTTACCTTCTAGTATTCATTTGTAAATAAATATACATACAATTAATTTTTACTCAAAAAAATATTTTATATTAGGTAAGTATTTATATACTCTCATTATATAATAACTCTTTTCATGTTCAGAATCTTTAAAATTTAATTTCACTTGGATAGGTTCCTATCCAATGACCCTCTTCGATGACCCACTAGAAGGACCAACGACATTGTGAGAGTCACTGGCATCCAGTGGATGCAAAAGGCAGGCTGTCGTCAGAGGGGGCGGCTTACGTTTAGCGGTGGACGTCTTCTGGCTGATGATGATGATTAAAAATACAGAATAATAACACAGGAACGATTTTTTTGTGACAATAACATTTAAAACGAGACAAAAATATATTTAAAATAAAATAAGTTTGTCACAAAAACCGGCCCCAACTCAGGATGTTGCTGACACAACCGGCGCTGGTATTCTGTTGGGCCCGGCAAGTGACGTCACGCTCGATACTTCAAGCTTGATGCTCGATCCAGTGAGATGAAGTATCTTGTGAGGACGCAGGTCTCCAATTATTAATGACTACAGACGCAAGATCTTACGTGTGCTTTCTCTCTTCTCAGTCCTTTCGCTCTTGGCAGAGCGGTCGTGGTCGTCATGTACTCGTAGTATTGGACGGGGCAGATAGAATGCGCTTCACGATGTCTTGCCATCTCTGTCTGCTGGAGGTGATCCAGCTGCACTCGTTTAAGGGACCGCCCACTGCAGACTTGATCTGCGGCCTTATTATCGAAGTTTGATTGTGATCGAGATTGCATGCCGTCCCGTTCGCATCTACTTACTCGCACCACGCGCGTGAGTGAGATGGCACGCGAACGCGATCACAATCCGAATCACGATAAGACATCTATAATAAGGCATCTGGTCGGTCCATCGCATGGGTGTCTAGTGCCTTCCACCTTTCCCTGGACGACGAGGCGTTTTATTGACTGATAATCACGTCTCGAAACGTGTCCGATGAAGGCTAGTATTCAAGACTGTAAAACAGACAAAGGACAATATTTTTTATCCACACAAAATCCACACACATACTTTGAGCTACACACATATTTAAAGTTAAAAAAACGTTGGATTTTTGCCACAAACCGGCCCCAGCTCAAAGCAGGGGCCAACAGGCCCCGCTCCTTGATGCCAAGAACTTGGAGTATCGAGACGTTCGTGCCAAATGTACGAAATTTGCGAAAATTGTGCTCAAAGAAATTTGAACACACATCTACACACACACGCGTAAGTGTGCATATTTGACTTTTGCATCCACTTTTATAACCTTCTTTTACAATTTAATGGAAATCTCCGTGCGACATAAATCACTCTTGATCTGACCCTCGCTTATTACTTCCAAATTGGAACACCACGGTACGGTCCCATCGCATAAATATTTTAGACTATTATTTCAAGTTATTGGACACTCTTTCCCTTTTCGAGGCTTTAATAAGGCCTTTTATGGCGAACGTTTCCGTCCAACTTTATACTGTGCAAATAAAATAGATGCCATTTTTTTTTTTTCAAATAACATGTATTTTTTCCATAAAACATATATTATTGGTTGTTTGAGCATTTGGTAACAATACAATAATATTCATCGCAAAAGTTTACCAAAAATAGTTGAGTAAAAACAGATCAAAGCAAAGAAACATTTGAAATACCTAATTATCTTTATTTATATGACACGGGAATTATTCACGTATATGATTAAGCCGGTTACTCTGACAATAGTTTCAAACGCATTCGGCGCTCTTTTTAAAGGTGAACTCGCGCGCGCAGCTGCGTCTCGCTATGCACCCAATAATAATAAAAATGTGTGTAGTAATTCCCGTGTCATATAAATAAAATGTGTGAAAACCACGTCAGCTTCCATAATAATACCTAACTCTTCTTTTTTGGCAGTAACATAAGTAGGTAAGCATTCTTCGTTTGTTGTGCACAGTCCATAAAATCAAAGCTCGCTTCGGTCATTTTCATGGAATCGCCGACTTACGAGTAGGTCACGATTGTATTTACCCAAGCCATGTTTCACGACATAATGACAAGTAACGAATTGTGATTTTGATGATTGTTGAAATCACACCTTACTATATACGCACTTGCACGATACTCCCTCAGTTTCCAGTTGTCATATAAATAATTACTAGCTAATACATAGCAACAATTTTATTTGTATAATTTTATTACCGTCATTACAATAGACTACAGGCGAATAGATTGACACAACCAAAGACTAATATATATATACGGGACACAACACAGATATACACAACGGACACAACTATATGATGCGTAAGGGGCAAGGTTTCTCTATTGAATTTTTTTAAGAAAGAAAAAACTTTTATTCGACCCAACTACAAATACTTACAAATTTAAAGAACACAATCAGTGTCGAATGGTTGTGGTGTGAGAATGGATCCATTGTAGAGGATGGGAAATAAGGTCATGTGATGAGCGGCACTTTGAATTTATAAGTGTCTTGAAATCTAATTAACGTACTTGCCAAGCAAGTACACGACGTGCTGCAAGGAGGTCTCAGGCAAGGACGTTTTACCTGTTGGCAAGGGTATACAACGTCCTTGGTCTCAGGTTATATTAGTTTGTAGGAACGTCTTATCCATAGAACGTACTTACTAGGCACCCAAACTGGTCCTTCTTTATTTTATTCTAAGGCGTTTCTTGTTAACAGGATATTAGCTGTGTGAAGTAAGTGCATATTTAAGAGAGAAAAGGATTGAAGTGATTTTTTTTTACAAAATACTGACATTACTTTGTCTTGTAAACCTTGTGAAACATGCCCCTGGGTAGCACAATCGTGACCTACGGCCCGGCTAAATCGAACGCCTGCCCTTTGAACTGAAAGGACCCGTAAAAATATCAACCGCCATTCAATAACACGTTCGCAATGGTTATTGGCGCCTATTTGCGGTTTTTATGCTACGAGTCTGGAGGGGAATAGTGTTTCCGCAAATCAAATTCGGTTCTGACTTTGAAGTGTTATTAAGAGTTTATTTTTGTAGGAATAGGTTTGATTGATTTCGCGTTTTTTCATGACACGTTTTTCTGTGATGTTATTTATGTACATATTATATAATTTATATGTGTTTTTAGTAGTAAATTACGAATTTGGCGATTGTTTTGGTTTCATTTTGTATCGTGACTTAGTATAGAACTCATGGTGTACTACGATAAATAAAACATGACATTATCGTAGCTTTCACTCATGGCAATTTTCGATAAATAGCAAATCAAAAAAGTTTTTTGGCGCCAACGCGGAAAAAACATGTCGGCTCGTTGGATTATTTTCCTAAACTTGTGTATTTTCGAGTGTTAATGTGTACTAAATGGTGAATTATTATTCATTGAGTGCTCGTGAACGTGCTCGAGTGAGGGCAAGTGTTATGACGAGGTGAATCGTTGTCTTTTCGTGTTGTTTCCATAACTCCATAGGAGCCTCTTGTAAAGTCTTCACCACTTTACAGGGGCATGAGTTCGACTTGACCGTGACTTACTTAGCTTGACTCTGACTGTGACTATGACTTGTTTGACGCTATTAAGACAAAGTGAACTGTTTAATATTACGAGTAAAGTACATTGAATCCACGCTCATGAAGATTTTAACAAAAAATAAATTTAAAAAAAGCAAATCAAAAGCAAAGCATAGCAAATCATCATAGCAAATCTGTCAAAATTCGTAATCGATGTAAAACACGTCGTTTAAAAAAAGTTAATACCCCAGTCTCGTGACATCTTTTTTTGAAAAAACAAAAATTAAACAATTTCTTTAAAATTAATCGTTAACACGGCTAATAAAAACATGCAAAGTTCACCGACACTCGACAAGGCGATTAAAATACATAACCGACTGTTTTTTACTATTCTTTCTTATGTAAAATGTCAGTTCAATAAATAATCATGATAAGTTTTGGTGAACATGATCCTAAGTACATAACAAACTTATACGGAAATGTGGCACAAAGCCTCCTTTCGGATCATTGCATGCACTCAATATTAAAAAAAAACGTTTACAAGAGACAAACCCTGAAATCGCGAGAGAAAAAAAACAGCCGTTTCGACATTTGAGTTGAGTTTGAATAACATTTGTCTATGACACTATTCCATGTAACCCTGTTTAAATAGGTATTGTAAGTGATGAAGTCAAATAGTTTTTCATCACCAAATGTGAGGAAATTAGTAGATCTGTGGAGGAAATGTCACTAGTTATAACAATGCAGCTAATATCGACTATAATTATTGATGTGTAAACAAAGTCCATGTATTAGTTACATATTCTACCTACAAGCTATGCTATGGCGAGATACTCAGTCAATATTAGCAGCAAACTGGTCCAGTCGGGAACTAAGGAGACATTTTATTTGCAAATAGTACTGAAACGTTACTTGGCAGATGGTTTGGAAACAAACCTGGTTTTCATTTTGAATTACTCACTAAATCATCTCTACATAGTATAAATCACAGAAGAGAGAATTTTTGTATAAATTGAAGTCGCTTTCCGCGTCTGTCTATCTGTCTGTATGTCTATATGGCCGCGTACTCCTCCTAAACCACGCAACGGATTTTGATGAGGTTTTTACCATCAGTTAGATACATTTTCAAGGAAGGTTTATATATATAACTAACGACCCGCCCCGGCTTCGCACGTAAATTGCACCCGTGCGAATCCAGTCGGGCGGGTCCCTAGTTTGAAATACTTTGGTATTATCGGACTGATCCAGTGTTGGAGCCAGGATAGATAGATAGATAGATAGATAGATAAACTCTTTATTGTTCACACCACAAATTTCATACACACGATAAAACAGCTTAAAAACTAGTGCAACAATCGGCGGCCTTATCGCTAAGAGCGATCTCTTCCAGGCAACCTTAGGATGGAGAGGATTCATACAGGAGGTAGAAGGCGGGGCGAGCAATATTGAATAATGTGATACTTAGTTATAATATAAACCGTACATTCTAATAACAATACATACTAATACATATACTTACTACTTAAAATTACGATACTAATACTTATATTACTTAAGATTACGATAATATACTAATACATAAAATATAAAATTAATTAATATGATTAGTTACACAAACAACAACAGCTTCAACAAGGTGGCAACTGAGACAAATAAAACTGCTTTACACGATAATGCTTTGCAGGATATGGATAGTGGAACTCTTCAATGGTTATAGAGTATAGACATAGAAAAATCAAATCAGATCTATGGTAGCCGAGCGGTCAAAATATATGCGCTTTATCTGCGTGCGCTCAATCTGACTTATTTAGTAGCTAAATAAATGATGTGCAGTTTCGATATCATCGCTCAAAAACGGTAAAGGAAAACATCGTGAGGAAACTGGTATGTCCAAGGACCTCAAAAGTTCAAAGACATGACATGCACTGGGCCAGCATGGTTAATTAGGGCCCATCTTGTATCTCTGAGAGAAGGTCTATTTCCCAGCAGTAAGGACATGAAAGGCATATGGCAGATGGCATAGCAAGAGAGAGGCCTATACCCAGCAGTGGGATAAGGAAGGCTGTGGATGATTTATTTATTTATTTTATTTTGCATTTTTAGGGAAACTTACAGCCTAATAGTATATTAGTAAACAAAAGTAATTAGGTGACTAGGCCAATTACAAGTCCCGCCTATGATGATGATGAAGGACATGAAAGGGTGAGAATGATGATTATGATAGAAAAAAATAACACTTTTCTGAATATTCACGCGGGTGAAACCGCGGGGCATAGCTAATAAGGTATTTCAACGCAAACCATTTATATTCGCAGGTTAATACTTACACATAAAACCTTACCAAATTTCCTTTTACGACTATAGGTTATGTAACACTTAATAACTGAGTAAACAAACAAACCCATCGTAAAACTGCGCTAATTTTACCGTCCCATATAAGGCAAGTTAATATTGTTCTATCGTTAATTTCCTAAGCCCCCTGACACCAGCGACCCCCAGGGCTTCCTGTGCTTATGTGTTAATCCGCCACTGTACAGCGGGTATTAATTATAATGTTTTAGCGGGAACTGGGTCACTGGTCGCTAATTAGTTCGCTAATCGATTCTTGTTTTTAAGCTATCAACATTATTACTAATTATGTGTTGAATGTTTTTGAGACGCGATTATTTATGGAAATATGGTGGCGGAGCGATAGCTTATGCGCTTTACAACCTGATGGCACCTGGTTCAGTCCTTGGCCCTGCAATAATGACTTATTTAATATCTTAGCAAATAATAGGCATGTTTTAAATGTAACTTATCACGAATTATTTTATTTAGAAAGAAAGAAAGAAAGAAAGAAAGACAGAAAGAAAAAGTTTATTTGTGACCAAATTACTTTTTTTTTTAAACAGTTTAAAGACACAAGGAATATAAGGTCACAAATCGGCCCCAACTCAGCATAATGCCGGCTGTTAACCAGCGCTGGTCTTCCGTTGGAGCCGTTTGGTGTTGTCTCAGTACAGGCACACATACAGTACACCACTACAAGATATAAATATAAATAAAATAATAAATAAACCAATCTAAACACAAATACTAATAATGATGACAATGAGGTAATTATAGTTAACTTTTATTGCAATACATTTGATTTTGAATACATATTTTCTTATATTGCACTCGTGTCATGCTTTTGAGTTTCCTCTTGTTGCTGATGTGCAGTAATAAATGTTTTAAGATTATAACTAAAACTTTTAACATTCTGCAGGTTCCTCAACGGCGGAGGAATATTATTCCAGCATTTAGTAGCAGCATACCGGAAACTACCTCTGAAAGCGGCTGAACTATGGCGCTGCGTGGAGAGAACTGGTGCACACAAACGGGACTGCCGGGACCTATGACTGGACATCCAAGTCAATTTTTCGTAGAGATAGGAAGGCTGTTTAAATTTTAAAACACCAAATAACAAACATGCTAAGTGCAGTTTGCGTCGGTGCTTCATTTTGAAAATGGAATGTGGTCACATGAGCTCTTGACGGAATATCAAAACAGAAGCGGGCACAGGCATTTTGAACTCTTTGTATAAGTGTTTGTGTGCGCGCTAGAAGTCTGGGTGAATTTAGGTAATAATAGGTGCATTTCACTCGACGTTTCGACTATGTTACAATGGCCGTGGTCACGAGCTGTCAGCTCGTGTCAGATGTGTACAAATCGCAAAAGTTTAAAAAATACTAAATTATATGCAGTTTCGATGCTATTGCTCACACGCTGTGAAGGAAAACATCGTGAGGAAACCGGTATATCCAATAACCTCAAAAGTTCAAAGACATGTGATTCACCAACATGCACTGGGTCAGCACGGTGGATCAGATAACAAAAGATTATCAGTTTAATTAAGAGTTACAATTTCAACGTATGCTAAGCAAACTATAGCTAAGTGTATCTGGTATCTAGTTGCAGTACCGACAGCTGAGGTGATAGAAAGTTTTAATTACTCGACTGGGTGTTTCGAGCTTCAAACTCTTCAAGTTTGATGGAAAAGTTAGTCAACTACATGCATTAGCTAGAAGCAAGTGTGAAAGCGCGAGTTTTGGAACCAATCATGTGAGAGCTAGGAGTGTACCTGAAACTTCAGCGCCAAAGTCCATTGTTAACACGAATAAGAGATTAGATCTGACAGGTTTTATAATAGTAATTATTAAACTTTCGCGATTTGAACACATGTTTTAAATGTTTATCGGGACTTATCACGTATTATTTAATTTAGGTAAAAAATATGTACATTTCGCTCGACGTTTCGATCATGTTACAATGGCCGTGGTCACGAGCTGACTGAAAACTGCGGGTGAGTCCGGCGAGAAGAGCGGGTGAAGTCCCGATACGTATACGTACGTACGTATACGTGACAAGTCCCGATAAACATTTAAACCAGGTTTTATAATCTTTGAGAATATAGGTACAGCGGAGCCGTAGAACTAAGCCGAAAGGAAAAATATGAAAAGGAAAGACGAAGTTTTTTTTTCTCTGGACAAGTGCTTTTATTAACTAAACAAAATACAAGCTAAAACTAACACTACAAATACAGTTAGACTGCCCATATACCGTTGAAGGTCTAAAGACAATCCATATGCTCAAGCTCACTATAAATGTCCCGTTAATAATCATATAACTAAAGCCGAAAGATCATCGCTCTCATCCATTACTAACAACTTAGGCTATATAAGTATAAGACTATGGAACCTTGAAAAATGACTGCACTATAGTCTATTCTAAATCCATATCTGAAGAGATATGACGTCGCACCAAGGCTGCAGACGTCGTAAAAAGGGTGCAGGAACTTAAGTGGATTTTCCTTGGATACGTACCAAACGTTTCGATACTACGTTTCTAATCCGTACGGCTATGGATTGAAACAACCTGCTCGCTTCCTTGTTTCCTAAGAGATAATATAATCTGGGCCTTTTCAAGGCCAGATTGAAAGGGATCTTCTGAGTCTAACTCTGCGTGCTTCATCTTCGACCACATCGCTGCTTACCAACAGGCGAGTTGGTGTAGAAACGAGGAAATATCCGCGTAAAAAAAGTGGAACTGATGGGCAGGACACAAATGACAAGACGTAATGATGGGAGGTGGTGTACAGCAGTAACCGCGTGGTGGCCGAGACTAGGTTGGCGGAACCCAGGCTGATCAAGGATGAGGGGGACCGACGACATCAAAAGAACTGTCTGAAACGAGTAGATGCGAGAGAGAGACGGGGGAGAGTGGCATATACAAAGGGAGGCCTGTACCCAGCAGTAAGTCACTCAGGGCTGATGATAATGATGATAGTCTATTTAAGCAGGCAGCCCGAACGCTAGTATGCCACCATTTTTTTTAACTTTCCTTAAACAGATTTTACTATTGATCAAGTTGCCTTTCAAACAAAGTTCAGCCGTTTGGGAGCTACGATGCCACAGACAGGCACATAGATAAACACGTTAAACTTATAACACCCCACTGTTTGCGTCGGGGGTCAAAAATGCTATCTAAATAACCCATTTACCAGTATTTAAACCTGTGTATTTACCAACAACCGACTAGGCTAACTAGCTTCTATTAATTAGCTGTTAGTCCGACGGCTGACAACCGCCAGCGATGGTGATTAATGCTTCCACGATGCTGACGCACTAACGACTTGTCGATCGCTCGCGCGTTTGTCGATCGACAACTCGTCTCTTTGTAGTCAACCTGTTTGTGGAATGACTGATGTGAATGATGCACTGAAAGTTGTAGTTAAAAGGGTAAAACGCAAACCACCGTGAAATGGAACGCAATTATATGGATAGCCCGTTGGTCCAGTTGGTAGTGAACCTACCTTCTGAGCTTGGGGGCGTGGGTTCGATTCCCATCTATATAGGACAAACATTTGTGTGATGAACATTTGTATTTGTTCTATATCTGGTTGTTAATATCTATTTAAGTATGTATTTAAAACTATATATGTATGTATATCAGTCTCTGGCAGCCATATCACAAGCTTTGCTTAGTTTGGGGTCAGATGACGGTGTGTGAAAAAATGTACCGAATATTTATTTTATTTATTTATTTTTTAATTGTTATAAATGATGCTTTTTCAAATACTTGCTATTATAATGGCTAAGGCCAAAACAATTTTCGTCAAAACTATTCTTGACAACCTTAAGTACAGAAAAGCTGTTACAAAAATCTAAATAGGGTCTTAGGTATGTGTTCATAATTTTAAGAACACACTGCGATGAAAATTGGGATTTTAGATCTAGACCCGGCCAATTTAAATCAAAATTGCTGGAAAAATATGTCATCTAAGTAAACGAAATTGCGCATTTACTAATTATGAAGTCTGTTTTTTGAAATTGATAACTATGTAGTTGATTGTAAAAACGCATCGGACGAGTTATGTTGAGAAAAAGGCGGGACACAGCATAAAACGAGTTAAATAAATTGACTAGATTAAAATATTGACTATTGAATGTGACCTATAAGGGATAGAAACGAAATAGCTAATGTGCTGTGCTAATGTGACGCAAAGGCGGTCAAACCTATCGGCAAAGAGGTTTGAATACGTTTAATTATTTTTCATTCGAAAGAGAATGAAACAAACAGACTTACAGACAAGAAATAATAGACCTGGCTAGTGGTGGGTGTCCTAAGCACTACAGATCTATGGCCTTAAGCCATCTGGACATGTCTTAAATTACCTACCATCGACTAACTGTTTTATATTATGAATTCTGCTGGTTTGTATCTCCTCTATAAACATATTTGCTAAAGAAAGTTTCATAGACTATTCCATTTTCATTACCGTTACATAAACAGTATGGATTCCTTCACAAAGGTACGTACGCTACACTATAGTGATTGCCACGCTTGTTTCTTCTTTTACGTTGACATTTTATTTGAAGAGACAATAACGAATCTGTTACACTGGACTTTATCTATACTAATATTATAAAGAGGAAAGATTTGATTGATTGTTTGCATTAAATAGGCTCCGAAACTACTGAACCGATTTGAAAAATTCTTCCACCGTTGGGAAGCTACACTGTCCCCGTGTGACATAGGCCATATTTTTTTTACAGGGATCTTTACTGCTACTCCAATATTACCCGTGTGAAGCCGGGGCGGGCCGCTAGTATACCCTAAAGGGTAAAAAGTCTTTGTTTAAACTAAACCAAATTTGACAACTCTAAAATTGTTGCCATTCTGTTCTGAGTGAAATGAAGAGATGTTGATAATTTTAATTCTGTTAGTTTAGTTTAATAATACAACAGAATTGACGCCAATAATGAAAATTCGTGGGCAAATTTTCTTTCATGGGTTTAGATGACGATGTTTTTTCCCCCAGTTATTGTTAAGTGTTTTTAACAACCCTTACTGTGTTGATGACTGTACTGCAAAGGACTCGCAAACTTGTTTACTCAGTATAATGCAAGGGTTGGAGCGATGTCGAGCGTCAATAGAGGCGGGTAAACCGCAAGCAGAATACCACCCTACATAAGGAATGGTTTATTTAAACTCTGTTACAAAAATAGTTGATGCGGTAGATGGAATTTGAAAGGTCACCTTTCAAAATCCACATCTTTATTTGAACAAATTTAATTGAAGTGTAGAAAATTCTAATTCACAAAGAAAATTCTAGTTCAATGTTGTGTTCAATAGTATAATTATGAAATCTTTGGTTGTGTTAAATACTGGTATTAGTCAATTCAGTGAAATATAAACTAAATTCAACGTCCTCATCTTGCCGTGTTCAAGGTTCTACTCATGATTGTTGGCTCATCTATCTGTTGGTGTCCACTAATTCGTCTACTTTGCCTGTACTACTCTCACTAGTACAGAGGTACCCTTACCTCGAGTGCAAAGAGTTTGCTAAGGCTACCTTTGCTGAGGTCTTACGCCCAACTCCTTACGCAGTCTCAAGCTAATGTTAAACCTGCGCAGTTGAAAAATCACGCGAACGTCAATTTTAACGTGCTCAGATACGGTTTGCGGTCACGCAACATTTTTTCATCACCTAAGCTGGATTGGTTTAAACAGCTAGCCGTAAGGCCCCTGGTCCTCGTAGCCTCTCTCATGATGTGCATCGTCAGCCGTCTCTCAAGGTTCCTTCAGTCTACCATCAAATAAAGACAAAGTGAGTTGTTACAACATGTATAACGCAAAGTCACTGTCATCACCTCACCTGGCTGCATCACTAGGTTTTTTTAGACAAACAAGCAACGGGCCATCTAATGGTACCTAATAAATAACCGCCGCCTATGGACACATACAATATCCAGAGCATTGACGGTGCGTCGCCTACCTTCGAGGACTCTATCACTCATTTTGAAGCTATTGAGGTCATTTTTGGGATGAAAACCAAAAGTGGTAAGCCATTCCACAACTTACAGGTGCGTGCAATCGAAGTCATAGTGACAACTGATTTATTTGATGAATAAATTATTTATCTGATTGTATGGGACAAAAACTCGAGCTGCAGGTATAATTTTGTGGTAAACTTTCAAATTGCACCACCCAAAATAAACGTCTGCGCTCATGTCTTATGATAAAAAGTCCCACACAACCGCGATTCACGGCTTTTTTCGTAAGTTCGTAAGTTCATAATCTTCAAAAATATATATTATAACTCATCATCATCATCATCAGCCAGAAGACGTCCACTGCTGAACATAGGCATCCCCCTTTAAACTCCACAATGAACGACAGCCTGGCCTGGGTGACCTACCTTTGCATCCACTGGATGCCAGCGACTCACAATGTCGTCGGTCCATCTAGTGGGAGGCCTACCTACGCTGCGTCTTCCGGTTCGTGGTCTCCACTCAAGAACCTTTCTTCCCCATAACTCTACTAATGTTTATTTTAACAAGAAGAGAATCTTCTATTTTCTTCTGTGTAACTCATCCTACACGTTGAAGCTCCGGAATTTTAATGCCAAGTTTAAGAATTCTTAAGTCACCAAGTTTCGAGTTAAGTTATAATGGTCTAAAGTTAAGTTTTTGTTATTCCACGTACTAAGTTAAAACAAAGCGGGTCGCTTTCGCGGAAGTAGATTGTACTTAACCAAATTGAGACTCAGTAGTTACTTTTAATTGTTTATCTTGCTGCTTGTTTTGCAACAAGTAAATTTGCTCCGTCGTTAGAATTGTGATTTGTCTTAGGAATGGTCATGATGGGTATTTTGTCCTAAATAAGTTGCTTACGACAGGTGGGACAGAAGTTGAATTTTTACTAGTTACATCATTTGTATTTACTCGTCTGCTTTTGTTGAAACTTGGTAACTATTTCTATTGTAAAAATTAATTAATTCAATATTTATTTTATATAATAAGTGGCAAACAAGCTATAGGCCACCTGATGGTAAGAGGTCACCGCTGCCTATAGACACCTACAATACCCGGGGCATTGTCTAATTGACATTGAGGACTCTATTCGCCCTTCGTTTGAAGCAGTCCAAATTATACTTCGGAGGAAAAACCGGAGGTGGTAAGCCATTCCACAACTTACAGGTACGTGGCAGAATATCCTTCTATAATTACCTTTATTTTTGGGGTTCCGTACCTTAAAAGGAAAAAACGGAACCCTTATAGGATCACTTCCCTGTCCGTCTGTCTGTCTGTCCGTCTGTCAAGACCCTTTTTCTCAAGAACGCGTAAAGGTATCAAGTTGAAATTTATATATTAAATACTTGAGTCTACGGTTTCTTTCGGCTGTAAAAAAATAAAAGTTGTAAGTCAACGCAATCAAAAGATATGAACGTTTATGTCGCATATTTTGCGATTTCACAGGGAAATCAAAACCTATAGGGTACTTCCCGTTGACCTAGAATCATGAAATTTGGCAATAGGCAAGGTCTCATAATACATATATAGGAATAAATCTAAAAGTCATAAATTTTAAATTATATCATTCAAAAATAATTATTTTGCTATTACAAACTTACATTTTGTAGTTGTAATGTATGGAAGAACCTCATTGTCAACTACAAAGTTAAGTTTGTCTTTCAATATTTCAACTTCAGTTATTTTTTTATTTATTTTTGACTCGCGTTCTGGGAGTTCCATCCAACGGAACCCTCAGAGCACGAGTCCTACTCGTACTTGTCCGGTTTTTTATTAGGGTTCTCAACAAAGTAAATCTACTAGTCTGTGGAATGCGCTGTCTGAATGGGTGTTCCCCGATAGCTACAATCTGGGTGTCTTCAAATCACGAGCGAATCGGTTTCTTCTAGGTAAGCGAGCTCCATCGTAGACGGCATACGAGTTGGTAGCCAAACGCAAGCATACTATCTAATATAAAAAAAAAAAGACAATATATATACAGGGTTGCGAGCACTAAGACGAAAGGAGGTAATGAGCTACTAAGCTTGTAAAAGGGACTATAGGGACTATAGGGACTAACCACGAAATCGCAAAAAAATATATCTGCTGTTTCAGACATTTCGTTGTGGGAAAAACATTTGTGGAACAGCTGATATTTTCTCCACGATTTTAAGGCTGCTCTAGGAGTAAATGTTTTATATAATGATAACTACAAATGACTGCTTAGAACACCCTTAGTTTATAACCCAGTATACAAACGAAAATTCTTTAAAATCGGACAGATCGTTTCTGAAAAATATAGGTAACTAGTATACGTTTGTTTGTATGAAAAGTTGTGAAAATGGTGAGCGCCGTTTAGTCCACTCTGGACAGATCTGTCATATCTTAACTAAGCCAATCCTTCTTTTCTAGATCCCTAAATGGTCGCATGGCGTTTTAAATTACGTTTTCTGATTCGTATCGTAGTTATATTGTATAGAGAAGATTTCTTCTAGATCAACGTATTCCATCTTCGGTAACACCATCGGTTACCACCAGGCAAGTTGGTGGCCAAACGTAGATCTATTATATCTATAAAAAAGATTAAAACGTGAGCGTGAACGTGGTGACCGCGCGGTAGCATGTGCGCTTTACAATCTGATGCCACCAGGTTCGATCCTCGGCCTGCACCAATAACTTATCTATACTTATAATAAAACTGTAACAGGTCCAATTCTGTACATTGAAGATATTTTGAATATCTTTTTTGGACGGCACTCTATTTTCGATACTGGGCCCTGATTCCGTAACTTTAACACGCACGTAACGCGCCGCGTTAAGATAACCTTTTAAAATTTGGACTCTATTCCCTAGGAATAAATACCAACTTTTAGAGGTAAACTTAACACGGCGCGTTACGTACGTGTTTATAGTTACAGAATCAGGGCCCTGAAGTCAAAACTGTATTTTTTTTCGTTTTTGTCTGTTTGTATCTGGGCCGCGCATCACGCCGAAACTACTCAATGGATTCAAATGAAACTTAGCATAATTTGAGTTCATACTACGAGGTTGGTTATAGGATACTTTTTACACTGAAAATTTGCATGGTTTCCTTGGGAGAGGGGATGAAAGTCAAAATGTGTACTTAGTTGTAAATCATTACCGCGTAGTCCGATTTCATTAATTCTTAGAAAGGAACTACATTAAAAAATGTCCAGTAAAAATTTCAAGGTCATCGATTTCGTAGTTCAGAAATTACAGACATCACAACCGTCAATATTAAGTCCAAATAACTTGACCTCCGGAATGTACAGGAACTTTTGAACGTGCGGCTCATCTTAGGCTGGAGGTGGGTTTGTAGCGCTTTGTAGTGTACGTTGAGTAGGTTAAGTACCTAAATCAATAAATTAATAAATCTTATTAAACAAATAAATGCCAAAAAGGGTCCGCAAATCACGTGATGCAAATTAATGGGGGTTACTATATTTTGTAGAAGGTTCTTATGGCAAGAAAAATTAAGAAAATTGGATAATTCGAGAAAATTTAACAATGATTTTAACTACGCGCGTTTTTCATTTCTAAGACAGGACAATGTCTGTCGGGTCAGCTAGTTTACTATAATATGTGCAATTTCGATGCCATCGCTCAAAAACGGGGAAGAAAAACATCGTGAGTAAACCGGTATGTCCAAGAATGAAATGGACTGGGCCAGCATGGTGTATTGCCCGCATCCTCTCTCTCTCTCTCTCTCTGAGAGTAGGCCTGTGTCTCAGCAGTGGGAACACACCGATAGGCCGATAATGATAATAATGATGATGGCCGTAGTTCAGACAGTGTAAACGTACCTGATTACCACATCACAAATGAATTACGTGTATAAAATTGTTATGCGATTACGTATAACCGTCCCTTGATGGGCGGCGAGACCGCAGCGACCCGTGTCCGTCCGCGTTCGTTTTACATGCCACAGAGGGTTTTTAACCCGTCCCGGTCGTGCGACAAAGCAAATACTACGAAAGTACAATCTTGAACAAAAGTAGTACGGAAATACGGACGTACAAACGTCACGATTCAATCTCCTCACTGTAAGCCCATCCTCTCGCTCTCTCTCTTTTATCTCTCTCTCTCTCTTCCCCCCCTCCCTCTCTCTCTCTTCCCCCCCTCCCTCTCTCTCTTCCCCCCCCCTCTCTCTCTCTTTGTCTCTCTCCCTCTCTAAGAGCAGGCCATTCCTATATTTTTTTTTACATCGAACTAGGTTAACGTTTGACCGCGATCTCGCCTGATAGAAAGCGATGATGCCGTCGAAGATGGATCACGTATGGGGTATGAGGAAAATAAGATCTTGTGAATCGCACAGTGTGCGATTTCCACTGTTATAATTATGATGTTTGGATGATCTTTCAGGCGGTGGCGGCTACTATAGTAGTATAGTATTTAAAGCTGTTCGTACGTATCTTTGTGTGCCTGCACCTATTTACGCTCATTCTATGCAGCCGTCTCTCTGTACCTATTCTGTGGCGGAAGGCAAGGCGATGAGCATGATGAGCGGTAGGACGAATAACGCAGCTACACTACGTCTCTGCCTACTTCCCTCGCCACTCGTTGAGTGTGTGGCCGCATCATTACATTGTTTTTTTTTTTCTTTAAACCTAGTGATAGTTGAAAAACTAAACAGAGAGCTGATGTTCCTAGATTTTCCTCAAGCGGCGCTCGGCAAGCTGGGGCATTCGATCGGTGGCATTTGACTCCCACAGCCGTGGAGTAAGAAACAAATGTTAAAGTCCTTTTCATGAAATAAGTCCCATGGCAAACAGCGGAACTAAATGTCCATGTTATAGTTGCAGGTGTTGTTACTGTGTTTGGACGCTAGTGAGATTTTTATTAATTTTCCATCGTTAAAGAGTCGTGTACGATGCCAAAAGTTGTTAAAGTTCTACTCGAGAAATGATACTGATAGTGATTGATACGCGATGACAGCGCCGCGTCTGGGGGACTTCAAACATGAAAAGCACTCTACCAAGTGTTTTTGTTAAGTGTGATAATGTACATGAATACAATTCAGTGTGAAAAAAAGACGTTTAACGACGTTTTTTTACGACACTTTCATTAAAAGCTGTAAAATTAGTTTTTATACCATTTTCATATGTACTTAGTGTAAGACTAAGAAAGAGGGTAGATCATTTTGTCTGCACCGAACTTTTTAACTGTACAAATAACTGTTCATTGTTGTCTTCCCATGAACATGGTGTAGGTAACCGCGCCGAAATATCAGGGGCTCATTCCACAACCTTATCACGGTAAATATCCCGTAAATAATCATGTAACTTCATTTTCATTATGCTTTCACATAGTGATGAAAATTGCAGGACCATATAATGCAGTAAGGTTAATGCAGAAATAACTTTTATTACGATTTTTCTGACGACAGTACCTCTAAATTCAATGTGTGACACTGAGCGCAGGCATCTGAGCGTATTTTTTTTACTAGCTGGTATTTTTTGTCCCTTTTCAGTATAAAGTGCGTACGTGGGAACTGAGGCAGTGACTCGATTACGAAAAACTCGAAATACACAACGGGTACCGCGGGTATGGATCGGACGCTATTTGTTCGTATTTCGTATGTGCATGTATTTACACGGGTGCCGCTGAATGTATGAAATGAATATTTTTACATAGTTTTCGCTTTGTGAATAGATTTGGAGGCAAATACTAAAGGTTCAGGTAACAAAACCTTTGAAAATTTACGATTTATTATTCTCGCTCAACTTTTTGAGTTGCTAGATTTCAAAAAAATAAACACTACCTTAAATAAAACCATACCTTGTTTTACCTTTCTCTGGTAAATACGTAAAAAAAATAGTTGGTAGTATTGTGTAACTTCTTCTCGTTTTCCTAATGCCCTAGGTATGGGCAGTAGGGAACAGTGACACTGCTACGGGCGTTGCTAAAAGTGTAACTGTATATCTGCTATGTAAATATAATAGACCAATAATAAATTATCTTTTAAAAAACCTACTTCAAAAAACCACAAAACACTAACATTCTAAGTTAATATTCCACTATACAAAGAACAAATACCTGTATTTATATGGATTTTGAAGTCACCAATAAAATTGGTTATTTACCACAAATGTATATAAATAACACATTCTATTACATTACTATTGTACGCATGTGTTACTAATACAATGACATATTTCATCTAGTTATATTAACCAAGTATATATACCTTTTTTAACAACAATCTTTATAAACTCAAAAGGCCTTACCCCCGCGAGCTCTGCCTCAAAATTCACCTTTAACCCGACCTAGGTTTTTGTTTGATAATGTTCTTATTCGTAGACTTTCCTGAAATAAATGGCGCTTATTTGTTCCTGTCTTCACAAAAAAGTGTTTCATTAACTCCAAGAGACATGTTTATACCCACTGGTGTCACCCACTCGCGGTGTGATAAAATATCTTTGTACGTAAAACGCCTTGGTAAAATTAGCTTATAATAAATTAAGTAGGTACCTACATATAGGTATATGTCAACTTTGTCATCATCATCATCATCAGCCAGAAGATGTCCACTGCTGAACATAGGCCTCCCCCTTTAACCTCCACACTGAACGACAGCCTGCCTTTTGCATCCACTGGATGCCAGCGACTCTTGCTATGTCGTCGGTCCATCTAGTGGGAGGCCTACCTACGATGCGTCTTCCGGTTCGTGGTCTCCACTCAAGAACCTTTCTTCCCCATCGGTTATCGGTTATTGGTCGGTTATTGGTTATCGGTAACCATCTAAAATTCGTTAAATGAATAATATAAAAAACCTACTTACAAAAAGTTTAATATAAGATATTCAGTTTTTCGTTGTAGGTAAATGAGATTATAACTTTTTGAGTTGTCGCGCTAAAGCTGTAATCCAACAAGACGTTCTAGCTCAAAGGTCAATTGACTTTTTCGTAAAATTGTTTCCCTAGTAGTTTAATTTTTTACTAAAGCTGGAAATTAAGTGTAGAAAAGACTATGATTTATTTCCAAATAAGGTCTAAAAGACATTCCGCACATCAATCAAATACCTACGACGCGCTGCTCTGGGGACTGTTATAAAGTGATATGAGGTCAAAATCTCGGAAATACTAGCTTGCATAATACGTCCATCGTCAAAATAGACCTTGCACAGATTCAAAATTACAAAATATGTGCAGTCATTCCTCTCCGACCAACTGAACGGACCAACTAGTGGTGTACTGGCCACATGTCATCAAAAGTTTTTAGCTTGAATGCTAGAAGAAAACTACTTGTTCATCTTTTGTTTTTTATGCGTTTGTCAGTTTTTGGTAGGCTATGAACACAGCTATGAATCAGTCTTCTAAGCTACGAATTATACAAGTTATGACATAAGTTTTGGTGCCAACGTAAAAAAACATGTCGCTTCATTATATTGTTTTTCTAAATAGTTTGTATTTTCGTGAGTTTCATGCTAATAATTGTGTATTATTATTTATTCAGTGTGAGTAAACGTGCTCTACTCTCTCATCTCTCTAAAAAGTATGAGTATGAGTATGCTCGAGTATGGAAAGTGATTTGACGAGGTAAAATATGTGTATTCGTGTTGCTTCTAAAGCTCCATAAAAACTAAAGCTATATGATTATTTACGGGATATTTACCGTGGTAAGGTACCGAAATATCGGGAGCTCATTCCACAGAATGAGCTCCCGATATTTCGGCGCAGTTACATGCACCATGTTCACGGGAAGACTGCTGAAGAATGCGGGTGGATGGTCGAACAGTTAAAAAGTGAACAACCGTGATAGTAGTTTAAAACAGTGTACCATAAAAACTTTTAGTAAATTGCTTTTAGTCATGGGCATGACTTCGACTTGTCTGTGGTTAAATTTCTTGGCTCTATAACTACGACTTGTTTGACGAAACCTGCTGTGACTATGACTTGTTTGATGCTATCTCTTGTCTTAAAAATATTACTATACTTAACACTGGCAAAAACACAAAGTGTTCGACGCCAAAATGAAGAAAAAAATATTTTATTATCAAAATGCGTATTATTGAGCCAATAAAAACGCATCAACGTATGGGGCTCTCGTTACCTTATCCGCAACCATTCAATTTCCTGCAAAAAAAGGTAATAATGTAACAAGCTATTCTAATATAACATTTCTTCAAAAATTCTCAAAAGAAACAGTCACCCAGTGACTTGCTATTCGCAACACAAAACTCCCATTCACGTCGCGACACTGGAGCCGCGGCCATCAATAAGCCGATACCTAATAACTGCCGCAAAATAAACCATACATTAACGTCGGAACAGACACACCATTTGTAACCGGCTATTACGCAACTTTACGAGCTATAAACCGGACAAATGAAATAGTTTGTCGTCAGGCGTGATACAGGGTCACACTTAGATTAGGGGCAACTTTTACGAGTCTTAAGAAGCTGCGCAGACAAGCTTTGGGGCGAAAGCCACAGAATACATAATAAATACTGTTACAGAATATCCGCAAAATCATTTAAATAAGTAGCGACTGCGCCAGGCCTGCCAAATAACTAGAGATGCAACGGCGCAAAACACAAGCCAGTCGTGAAAAATAAATGTTCTGTTTAAATATACGCCACGCATGACGCTGCCTCGAATCCTCGGAATTAAATCTTAGATTGTGATCTTAAAAAAATTGCGTGAGTCAGATAGTAAAAGATAGAAAGGAAAAACGTTCAACGTGTCGAACGAGAGATCAAAATTCAGTAGACTAAAGTTGTCTGTGTAGAACACTGTTTTAAACTATCACAGTTAATCACTACAATTATTAGCGTGATCTGGGGGGTTAGACAAGATTCACTTTCTGTTAGCGTTAGCGCCTGCAGAAAGATGTAATTGTATGAAAATTACATTAGCTTAAGATAAAATATCTCAAGCTAGGTTTATAGACATTTATTCTCATATAAGATGTTACATCACTTCCATGAGAACACTGCTAACAATAAATTATAATAATAAGCAATTAGTAATTATAATTATAAGCTAATGTCATTGTCAGTGTCATTTTCATACAATTTCATCTTTCCGCAGGCGTGAACGGTAACAGAAAGTGGCTCTTGTCTAGACTGTCTAGGTTGTTGATAGATCTCCCGATATTTCAGCGCAGTTAAATTCACCATGTTCATGGAAAGACTCAAATCGGGAACTCCAAGTCACGGTAAATATCCCGTTAATAATCATATAACTGTTGTCTGCGCAGGTCTATACAACACAATACAAAAACTCTTTATTAACATACCACAAGACAAGGATAACATAAACATTACAATAAAAATATTATCTAGGCTTTTAAAAGGCGGCCTTATCGCTTAAAGCGATCTCTTCCAGGCAACCGTGCCTTAACAAAAAAAAAAAATAGAAAGTAAATACCTATGCAAATAACAACAAACAATCAATAGACTACAAATAAATATTACATACTTATATATACATATACAATTATACATAGACTATATAATATAAACAACATACTACTAAAATATGCTGTAAATTTCACATAACGAGTATAATGATCACACTTCACAGCACAATAGTTATTATTATCAACTGAGAATCTAACGCAATTTTTCTGTCCTTGTCTGTATTTTATTAACCGACTTCAAAAAGGAGGAGGTCATCAATTCGATTGTGTTTTGTTTTTTTTTTCACTACTAAACAGTTGATCTAATCTTGATGAAATTTGATGAAGACATTAATCAACATCACATCATTAGGATGGACATAAAATACTTTTTGTGTTGGAAATTATTTGGGTAAACTAGAAATGTGTGGTTATAACCTTGTAAGGCTATTTGTTTATGAGTACCTGCAATGTCATTAATTATGCACAATATATTGAAATTAATATCAATTCATTCATTTTCATTTCATTTTAGCTTTGAGCTTACAGATTTATCGAGAAAAATTTATCAAAATGCCTCTGTTGCAACTCGGACGCAAGGGTCCTAATGCCCTCCTCAATTTGGCCCTGTTTGTCGTGCGGCAGCCGCGGCGTCGCCCGTCGATTTGTCAAGTCGTTTGCCTTTGACTCGCGGAATGGCTTTTGTATGCTCCGTGTGGCTCGGTTGTTAAGGTACACTGGCCCGGAAAATAAGGTTGTTTCTCCCAACGGAGACATTGGAAAAGTTAATAATTAGATCTTTTTTGTTCAATGTACGAATGCAACTTTACCGAGCTCTATACAGATTGCGACAATCAGAATGTTATGTCATACCTACTCGTTGTGTCGTTCTCAAAGTGTAAAGTAAATTCTTGTAATTTTATTATGCATCGCAAAATTGTTTTGAGCTTGATTCATTTTTTATATAAAATGTTCTTGTTAAAAAATATGTGAATTAAAACAAAGAGTTCAATTTTAAGCGTTGTAGACCATTATTTGTTATCATTTTCCAAAATAATTATTAATAAAAAAACCGACTTCATTATCAGTAAGCACTCGATCAATTATTATTGTAATAGCCAAATTAACTAGCGCTTTTGCGATACATAATAAACAAAAGTTCCGAACCCATTCATAATATTGGAGCTGATTAATTAAAAAACTACTGAGCCAAAGTAAATAACATTTTAGGACCACTACGAGAGTTATCTCTATACAATAAAAAAGAAACACCAAAATTACAGTTATATGATTATTAATGGGATAATTACCGTGATAAGGCAGTGGTTGGATCTCCTGATATTTCAGCGCAGTTACATGCATCATGCTCACGGGAAGATTCCACCATAAACTAGTTAGTAAATTTAATGTCTGAGAATCGGTGTACTTATATACATAAAAAATGCATATCTATAGTATATTAATAATAATGGAACGCTGATCGTTGGTAAGCACATCACATGTGCTGGACCGTTTTTTTTTTTTTTTTTTTTTTTAATCTTTAGAAAATTATGTAAACCTTTCCCGGAAAATCAAATTTGAGTGAACTGAACGTCCTTTCTTTTCTATGGCTTTTTGTATGAACTCAAACCATTCAAATTTGGACACGACAAAGTCAGATCAGCTAGTTAGTTACAAAAAAATATACGGACCGAATTGAAGAGTTCTCTCCTGACGTCGACTAAATATTTCAAAATGGAACTAAACATACCCTTTCTGGGTCTCTTTTTTATGATTGACTGACTAGGCGTTTGGCCGTAGCCCACCTGATATTAAGTGACCGTGTGGTCGAAGATGGTAAACACACCTAGGAATGGAACTTAAAAAAAAGGCTCGCATTTGATCGCTATCTCGCCTGATGTTAAGCGATGATGCGGTCTACGATGGAGCACGCTTGCCTGAAGAAACCAATACACTCTCAATTTGAAGACGCCCATATTGTAACTATGGGGAAGGTACCATTCAAGCAGCGAACTGACGAAATATGGCGCCAAGTTACGTTTCACGAACCATAAGCCATTCTTGTTACTCTGTAAAACTCGTATTCAACTGTACTTTCAACAGGAAATAGCTGCACTCTCCACTATAACACGGCAATAAAGATGTCGTTCCGAAGTTGTAAACTTTAGTGGTCAAATGTACGAGTACTTTGAGATAAAAGCGTAAATAATAGCCAGCAAAGTGAGACAGGGCAGTAAATGAGCGTGTGCTGTTTTATTACGTGACTTTACGATATCACTAATTTGAATATAGTAGTGCTTAAGCACATAATAATAAATTTTATTTTATTTTGTACGTTAACATCTTCGACCAAAATAAAATTTATGGATGGGCCTAAAAGAAGCGCCTTTTTGAAGATTATAAAATGAGCGCCGACGCTCACTTCGTTTCAGTCGGTATCTAGCCGTAGGAAGTACGACACAAGACTATTGTTATAATATGATAACGGAACATCTGACAAAATTATGCCTTCGTGTACATTCCCAAAGTGTAAATACACAACAAAAAAACCGCTATCATGTTTTGTAACAAATGTACTGTACATGGTTATAATTAGGTGTTGAAGTATACGATATGTTCGACGGTTTTGACTCATTTTTACTGAGCAAGTTCAATGGTTATGGACCATCCATTCAATTTATTTTGGTCGAAGATTAACATGATACAAATAAGGAGTTTAACGTGATTACAAATACAACAAAAATAATAATGTTTTTGTTGCACTGGCGTTGATAAAATTATTAGCAAAACAAGTATTTGCTTAGGTGAATAGTGAACAAAGAATCTTTTTTTGCTGGGCAAAGGTCCCCCCCAATTCCTTCCACTGAATAATATCTTAGTTAGAAAAAATACTTATACGGTTTACTAATAGCCATTTAAGGGTTACCTTATACGCCTTCCAGCTTTATCATCAGAACAGCTCAATTGTACCCTATTATTCTAATGATTCGTATAATTCTAAAGCGCTTTCTCCCGTGTGGCATGCCCTTAGGAACCGTACATTCGAGTACATCTACACAAAATGCCACAAACACATTGTCAAGTAAACCTCATAACATAATTATAGTATGTAAAAGCAACATAATAAGTATCTTAAAAGAAAAAATAGACCAGACCAGTAATTAGAATTTACTGGTACTACGAGCTACGCTTTTACGGTGCTACGCTGTAGTGCTACGAAATAAATACGGTACAACTATAAGGACTGTTTAGCATTAAAAAACTTGCCAAACAATTGTTTTCATAATAATACCATTTAGGTTACAAGTACTTACAACTCCTTGCAGTTAATACAGCAAATGAACAAAAGAAAACTCCTTGCTGCTTTGGGTTTTTATAACTAATCTTTGTCCGGGAAACAAACATAAGGCCATTCAAAACGCCATCAATTTCTTCGTAACACACGTTTGCATGTTTATGAATACCCCCCTCTTTTACGTCGGCACATGTCCCGGACATATAACAAAGTCTTCGTCAATTCACAAGTGTAGAGGCGATATATCGCGTATCATACGGAAAACAAACAGTCGGCAGCAATGCGAAGGCCATCACAATAAATAACAGGGTAACAATGAAAGGCACGTCTTTGGCGCAGAGTATTTGACAGTACCTAAGGTAACCACATCTTTACCACATTCCGATTTAAAAAATCGGAAAAATCTTGCTTTTAGACTATGTGTGACTTCAGACGTGTAAGCTTCCCCCCCCCTCGCCTTCCTCCCCCGCTCCCCTGCTCCCATTAGCTTTGTATCCCGTTAGCGTGGCATGACATGTGTCAGCCAGTAATGTGGGGCCGCATCTAGCAACATCTAGCCACGCAGCTTTTGTGTGGGCGTGCATTGTCGTGTGCACTGCCCAGTAATCGGTTTCCGGCTTTACAAAAACCAATCGAGCAAGCTCAGTCACTGACCTACAAACGTTGTTCCAATACGGTTTATCCCGATACATTTATTTTCATAATAAATCAATACGACCATTAATTATATATACGGGATATTGGTTGTGTGAAGACTGTGTATGAATCGCGCAGACGTTGATTAATGATTACTTTTATACGGTTCGTACGTCTCTTGTTAGTAACATGGTTTGACACCCGTATTGTATCGACTCCTTCACCCGCGTTGAACCAAAAGTCAGCTCTTTACCCCAACCAGGCCTGGCACACTCCGCACTTTAGGTATGAAGCTACAAGTAGCCGACTTGTCGAACCTACCGCACCCGCTGCCGAGCGATAGACAGAGATAACGCGACAAGAATTACGTGATAGACAGAGCAGCAACTTCTAGGCTAATATAGCTCTGTATATAGGTAGTTAGCGCTCGCACGTCCTGAAGTGCACTTTATTGTGTAGTAGCTAGAGTCGCTACTCATTTAAATGATTTTGAATGAATATTCTTTACATAAATGTTTTCTGTGCCCAACTAAAGCCAGCCACCCAGCCTGTGCTCTCCATCCTAAGGTTGCCTGGAAGAGATCGCTCTTAGCGATAAGGCCGCCGATTGTTGCACTAGTTTTTAAGCTGTTTTATCGTGTGTATGAAATGTGTGAACAATAAAGAGTTTATCTATCTATCTATTAAATTATTTTTTATTTTTTTCAACCTTTAACAGTAATTATACGAAGTGTATCTACGATGAACATATTTGAAGAACATTATTGTACTAATCATTATAAACAACTTTTACTATATGATCAACCCGAAATCGCGAAATAAAATCGGCTGACCCATATACTTCGTTGGGCGTTCATCAAATTTTTTTATGAAACAATTGATTTTTTTTCGCGATATTTGGGTTGGTCCCATCGAAATAATTACATGGGTAAGTCCCAAGTTAAACGTTGTTTATAATGACGAGTATGATGATATCCTCCAATATATCCGTCGTCTAGAGATACTCTCGATATTCGAGAGCCCTAAATGTTAATAATTAGGTTTTTAGCACTTGAATGGAGCTAAAGTTATATGATTATTTACGTTTTTTTTTTTTTTTTTCATATAACTTTAGTGAACAACCGTGATTGTTTAAAACAGTGTTTTGCATGGAGCTATTTCAAAAAATACGTATCTATTCAGTTAACAGCATTTATTATGAAAAAACAGCAACAGAGGCGTTTAAAATACCGCCACCCAATGGCCAATCAATAAATACTTCAAATTCAGCTGCCTCTGTTTTTATACAGCCTTATCGGTAATTTACTGGAAAGTAAGAAAAGTACGACAAATTGACAACATTTTTCCATTAGAATCCTTCTTTAAGAAAATAAACCTCTCCGAGCGAGGGGCAAAAATATACGGGTCTATCCTATTCCCCGACTCAATAATTAATTTTGTGCTATATTTTTCATAGGTTTATTTTAAACTGACCTGCTTTTCACACTTTTTTTAGTGCAAAGCGAGAAGGAGTTGCGCTTGCTCACCCTCCTTGAAAAAGACCGCCGAATGAGGTTGAAACATTAATTGAAATAACCGGTTGAATCATACGTGAGTCTCAGATCACTTAATCACTTGCGCACAAACGGTAAATACGGCTCACTTACAAATTTTTCACACACATACACACACTCACACACACACACACACACACACACGCTTCCACACCGTCCGATTTTGATTACACGTCAAAAAAAGTATTTTTATACATATATTATACTAGCGGTCCGCCCCAGCTTCGCACGGGTATAGATTATAGCCTATGTCACCCGGGGATAGTGTAGCTTCCCAACAGTGAAATAATTTTTCAAATTGGTTTAGTAGTTTTGGAGCCTATTCAATGCAAACAAACAAACAAACAAATCTTTCCTATTTATAATATTAGTATAGACATAGATTTGACACGCATACATGCGTTATATCCGAATAAAAGTAGCCTAAGTTACTCCTTATGACATCAGCTATCTGTCAGAGAATGTCCGTCAAAATCAGTCCAGCCATTGTGGAGTCCACAGGGAACCTACACACATACTTCATACATCGATTTTTTTAATATTAGAAAATGTTTTTTTGTTTTGTTTTTTGAAACATTTGTATTTACAATTTGTAATACAAAGTTTCATCATAATCGGACGAACATTTTTCCGAAAATTTTAACTTTTACGTTGGCGTAAAAAAAATGGCCCAACCTCTGAAAGGGCTTCAACAATCTTGGGCTCATCAGATTCATGTAACGATTTAAAACCTCTCTTTCAATTTGCCGGAACACTGACTGGACGAGTCATGGGCCCGGAATTGCAATGCCTCCCGGATTCCCGTTCCTTCACGTAATAAAATACCTACCTGCGTTTACAAGCTCAAACCTATTCGTCAAAAGGCATTGTATAAAATATTTTTTTTTTAAACTTACAGAGCGACATAGCATACAGTGAACGGTCAAACCATAAAAGACATAATAGCACAGTGAAACCTAGCTGTGACGCACTTTACGTATAGATGCCGGGATTAGTTGTTATTATTCAATACTAGCTGCGCCTCGCGGTTTCACCCGCGTAGTGATGAAAAATGGTGATGATAATGATGAAAAGCTCTCACTCTCTGGCTCTTTAACTATACCCATGAAAAAAATCAGGTTGATCCGTTGTTCCGTTGCAGCGTGAAAGAGGAACAAACATCCATAGATAAACTTTCGCGATTATAATATTAGTAGGATTCGACTCTATTCGCCATTTTTAGGTTCCGTACCCAAAAAGTGTAAACGGGACCTAATTACTAAGCCTACGCTGTCTGCCCATTTGTCCGTCTGTCCGTCCTTCCGTCCGTCTGTCCGTCCGTTCGTCCGTCTGTCCGTCCGTCCGTCTATCCGTCTGTCTGTCTGTCCGTCCGTCCGTCTATCCGTCTATCCGTCTGTCTGTCTGTCCGTCTGTGCGCCTGTCCGTCTGTCCGTCTGTCCGTCTGTCCGTCTGTCCGTCTGTTCGTCTGTCCTTCTGTCCTTCTGTCCTTCTGTCCGTCTATCCGTCTGTCACACTATACTGCTCACACCCTGTCATCATCATCATGGTTTCAGCCATATGACGTCCAATGCTGAACATAGGCCTCCCTCATCGATCTCCAAAGGCCGGTTGGAAGCGGCCTGCATCCAGCGTTTCCTTGCGGTCTCTTTTAGGTCGTCTGTCCATCTTGTGGGTGGATGGTGGTTCACACTCTGTGCATGCATTTAATCTGTAGAAGCCTTTATAGTCATAGCTTGGGACATCACTTGGAACGTTCTTGAAGCTTACTATAAATTTCATAAGTTTTTCCTGTTTTAGAGTCTTCCCCTACGTCTGCCCACGTCACAGTTTTGTGTCGTGGTTTGATAATGAGAACCCTTTTCAAACTTCTCTAAGTTCTAGTAAAATTGAGATTAAAATCTCCCAACGGCTCCGTCTTGAACTTTTGTTTGTACAAGATATCTGCTCGTCAGTGTTGAAGTCTGTATGCGTCTGTATGTCTGTATAAGTATTAAGTATGTATATCTATCCACTAGCTAAACGGCTGAACTGATTTCACCCAAATTCAGTATTTAGCCACAGAATACATATACCTCTTGCTGAGTTGGAGCCGGTTTGTGACAAAAAAATATGATAAGCTCTAGTTAAGATTTGTTAAAGTTTTTTTTTTTTTTTTTTTTTTACCATTCTAATTATTGTATTTTATTGCCACAAATGAATGATGTCTATGTCTATGTCTATGTCCTAGTACTAGAGAGGTATTACATATCATGGATTAACACGTACGTTGCGTTTTGTCTCGAAATAAGGACCAGTAGTATAGCAGATACCAACAGCCGCACTCAGAGAGCTAATGAATACGCTCTGTCTCGTTTTCATGTGTGACAATTTCCGTCGACGAGAAGTTGACAGAGCAATTTTAAGTATTCCTTAACCCCTCAAATGTGTTATGCACCGCATGTCGGCGTAAGGAAAAACTGCTCCGATGCGCGTATTGTGTGTAAGAAGACCAATACCAATACCAATGGTATATAATATTATGCACGTATTTTATACTTTTTTAAACTTTTTTTTTTAAATTATCTGAAATGTAAGTGAAATCCCCCATTTTAGCCATAAAAAAACTCCTTCGCTCGCATTCGACGGGTTAACTTAAGTAACATCTCTGAGTGCAGCTGTAAGACTTATTTAATAGTGTTCCAATAATAAACATGACACAACAGAAAAGAAAAGAAAAAATCCGTTCTCTTTTCTGTGCCTTCACCTTCCGAAACTCGGAATTCAAATGAAATTCAGACTTTATTTATACAAGGGTGTTTATTTAAATAGCTACAGTTGGCTACAGGTGCTAAGTCAATAGAAATGTATTCACCATGTTTTAACCGGTGGGTAAGCAAAATTGAAAACATAATACTAATAATCTCTGCACAAATATAGTGGCATACTAAACCTACATACTACATACCTACACACTAATCTTTTTAAAAAGTTTTCTCAGCAAATGAATTTACTTACTTCGATCCCACAAAGTGATTAGATTATACCAGGAAATCGGATACACGCCATCGATCAAGAAGTAAGGGTCGAGTCTCACCGATCACTTTCACAATACAACCGAGACAACTTTTTTGAAGTGAAAACTTCTTTAGCTAGTGAGTTGTAATAATAGAGACGACATAGGTGAACAACGCGGCTTTAAAAACTGACTAAACGCAGCATATACCTACGCATATACCTATACCTATAGCTTACCTACGCATGTATATGTGCATTTTGTGAAATAAGGGAAAGAATATGAAAGACTTTTTACTCTATATCTGTTGTTAGAAAGAGACAAAAATACAATTTGTTGTGGACACTCGGAGTGCGTGACTGAGAGACGGCTGAACGAAGTCGGGCAGCCAGCCTTGCATTCGTCTAGTCAATATGGTGGCGGGCTTCGACCAAAATAAAATGAATGGACGGGCCATAACCATTGAACTTGATCAGTAAAAACGAGTCAAAACCGTCGGATATATACTTCAACACCTAATTATAACCATGTACATAATATTTGTTACATAAAATAGATAGCGGTTTTTTGTTGTGCTTTTTTAAACTTCGGGAAAGCACACGAAGGCATAGCTTTGTCAGATTTTTCGTTATCATCCAACAATAGTCTAGTATTGCACTTCCTACGGCTAGAGACCAACTTAAAACAAAGTGAGCGCCGGCGCTCATTTTGTAATCTTCAAAAATGCGCTTCTTCTGGGTCCATTCATTTTATTTTGGTCGAAGGTGGCGGGTACAACCTATCTACAGGTAAAAATTATCTTAGTCTTTAGCAGCTTTAAGCGAATTTCGGCAGGGGCAAAACTTACGGATTCGCGTCACCAACATGTTAAATGCGTCACCGATATGCTAAAGTGACGTGATTTCACTTCTCTCGGCAGTCCCCATGATTTCATGACTGCCATGACCATAATTATGACATGATGATAGAGTAAAACAAAAATAATTGATCCCAATTTCGAGTTCTACGTCTACGTAACACTACGTCAAAGAATGAAACCAACGCTGATACTGCGTAAAAAATTGCTGTTCCGTACACTTCATTATGAAATAACAGATTTTTTTTGCGATTTCAGCGTTGGTTCCATAGTTAAAGATACGGTTATAATAGGCTAGTAGTTTCTCAGCTTGTTTTTTTTACATAGAAAAGATATTCGTTTGCCCACCAACTCGCCTAATGGTAAGCAATGATTTAATTTTATACGTGACTACGGCAAAAGGGTTATAATATTGTGGGGTTTTAGTGGGTATAATCCCACATAACCTGGCTGTACCCCAATGCAGCAGGCAGAGTATAAGATTTCCCCGTCGAAAAAGGCTATAATTATTACGTCACCCTAAAACCAATATGGCGGACTTTATGACCTAATTTCGCACGTCGATAAAAGAAGTGTGTGTGTAGGCTCCTCTCTTATATACCTACATATACCTACTTACATAATAATTCATAAATATTCTATTTATTCACCACTTTTCATCAGTAAATAAATAACTAAACACACATAAACATAAACACACACATATATATAGTATGTATTCATGTTTATATATGTGTATATATTTGTAAGTGTTTAGTTATTTATTTACTGACTAGCGGCCCGCCCCGGCTTCGCACGGGTATAGATTTATAGCCTATGTCACCCGGGGATAGTGTAACTTGCCAACAGTGAAAGAATTTTTCAAATCGGTTCAGTAGATCCGGAGCCTATTCAATGCAAACAAACAAACAATCAAATCTTTCCTCTTTATAATATTAGTATAGACGAAAAGTGGTGAATAAATATAATATTCATGATTTAGTATCTAAGTAGGTATATGTAGATATATAAGAGTGGAGCCTACATCTGCTTAAGACCACACGGCAGAAGTGAACACTTCATCAAGCTTGATATAATTATCTTTCTCGCTCCCTTACCCAATCAAAAGTGTTGTACATGATTACTGATATCCGTAAAGATAAGGAGTACGCTTATCAGACGTTTTAATTTCATGCAATTAGGTAAATTACTTATCGATATCAAACATACGTTCGCGTGTTCTGCTACAGTCGTCCACAATATTTCACCATGTTGATGTGTAGTGCCGTACGAAGGTGAGAAGGGTGGAATCACACTCGATCAATATTTTATGATTGGCTTGTGTGTATCAATTATTCACTAGTCAATATTTGGGCCGTGTTAGGGCATTACATGATCATAATTTTCGTAGTAAAAGCACTACCGTATACGTAGGTAAAGTTGAAATACTATTTGCTACGCCAAGACTCAAAGGGGCAAAAATTGGTCCTACTACTGCAGTCAGTAGACCGCAGTAGACTTTCGTAGACCGCATCACCACTTAACATCAGGCGAGTTAGCGGTCAAAGAACCCAATAACTTAAAAAATATCTAGTAAAAAAACATTATTTTGGTCTATTTTGAGCCTAACATGCTTTACCTGACTTCCTGTGCACGGGTCGTTTTGTTGGAATTCACGGAAGTTATTCGATAAGTCGTTTCGGCCTTTGGCATCAACCTGGGAGTGAAAAGCTTATTTCAATCTGTACTGAGGGTTTTATTTATTTTATTTTTATTATCGGTTAGCTATACAAATCCTCATGTATTCAAATAGGTACCATCAAAATCAATTTCAGCGAAACTTGTTTGAATTATTGTTTGAAAACAAATAAATTAGAGACGATGAGATGACGATAAAATTATAGGTAAGTTGCGATGAAATTGTACAAAATTTTCAGCATAATCTTTTTCGAGCGGGTCAATCCTAGGCACAAATTAATGAAGGACTTTTAAGTCTCCAATCACAAGCCACCATTCGATACGCCGCGACTGACGTGGCTTACAATAGGGAATTTTGACTACATGCTACATTGATCGCTCAAGTGTTTATATAATTATTATCTTTGAGTTCAACGGATCGACGTGATTTCTTGCATAGAAGTTGGAGGTTCGAAGAGTGACACATTATGACTTTTTAGGGTTCCGTACCCAAAGGGTAAAAACGGGACGGGACTAAGCATACGATATCTGTCTGTCCTACCTTTAAACGGCTGTATCTTTCGAACCGTAATATATAGTCAGTTGAAATTTTCACAGAATATGTAATGTTACGGCGGATTAACTAAGAAATAATAAAAGAGGCAGAAAGTAATAACGAAAGGGGTGTACCGATACAAAAAACGTTTTTTTTTAAACATATTTTTGTATTAGCTCTAATGTAAAAATGGTAGTAGTACGTACAAGCGTCTTTGGCATGATTATAGTACACACTCTAAAGTATAACAAAATAACAAACAAAATAAATAATGGTCAAGTGCGAGTCGGTGACAAGTTTCTGTTCATTATCAAGGTATAACTGGTAATTTCGTTATTGAATTTTGTGGTGGTACGGAAACCTCAGTGCGCGAGCTTGACTCGCACTTGGCCGGTTTATTATTTCGGAACAATACATGTACGGTTCTCAGGGAATGTACACGCAGGTGAAACCGTGGGGCGCAGTGCAGCTAGTAAGTGAATATACCAACACATACAATGCGTCAACGCTTCATAACTCAGCATTATATTAATTCATTTTCCTGAATGTTGCCAGTGAAATCCCATTACATTTGCATAAACACTAGACGATGTACAAGTTTATTTAGCAGAATAAACATTAATATTTTAAAGAGCCCCGAGCCCTTTGGTTTGCTCTCATTTGACATTCCTTTCTACCCGCGGTATTTCATTACACATACACGAGTATGTATGTCTTCTTGCTATGGATACCGGCCTACTGGAAGGGATTCTTGACAATATTTGTCTGGGATCATGGACATTTCGCTCATTAAAATCTATTTGCTCAGGGACCATTTGTTCGTCCGCCAAATAGTAGGTTAATGTTATGTATGTTAAAGCATTTTGTGTGTAAAAGTGACTTTTGATGTAACGTGCAATTAATAGATTGAAATGAAGAGAGTACCAAGGACGTTATATACCCTAAAGAGGATATAAAACGTCCTTGGCACCTACTTAACAATTTGTGACTATAAATATTTATGTTTCTCTGACATTTGTAATTAGTAATTTATTGACTAGAATTATTACGGCTGAAATGATGACGATAATGATCGTCATCATTTCAGCCGTAGGACGTCCACTGCTGGACATAGGCCTCCCCCATCGATCTCCAAAAGGGTCGGTTGGAAGCGGCCTGCGTCCAGCGTAAAATTATTGTCATTTTTATTTTTATTCTTTATTTATTGCGAGCTTTTTTTTGTAATTAATTTATTTCCTTTCTTATTTTTTTATTTACATGCATAATAATTAATTTGTGAGATACTAGTGTAATTGGCTTGACCGTGTTAAATCTCAATAAATACAATTTAATTTATTTGAATTTTAATTAAAGACGTTTCTTGGTAAAATTGTATATTATGTATATGTATGTATGTATTATGTATATTATGTTGTGTATTATGATAACTATAACTAAATGTACTAAGGTCTTTAAATATCGAATGTAATAAATAATAAGATAATTTCATAAAAAAATACAAAAAATCTTTGAATCTACTCATTTGATTACCGTGAACAGGGCTAGACTTGTATCCCGACTCAGTCTCATCATCAATAAAAATGGAAATGGGCCCTTGGTTAAAGAGCGCAAAATTGCCAAGACAATGTTTGTCTGTTAGATTGTTTAGGTCAAATCTTGCAAGCTGAATTAGAACAACTTCCTCTTATCCTACGGAGTTGAGTTTTTACGCGTTGGTTCAGTTACGATGACAATGCTTTATTATGGTTAGCATGACCTGAATCGACAAGCAGGATTAGCTCTACATAAAGGAACCCTTCAACGGTCAACAGCACAGACAGGAAATTTTGAGTACCCATTTTATTGATAGCCGGTTTAACAATGACATGGACTGCACTCAGGGTTGTGTCCTGACTAGGGACAATGGTCAGCGACATGAATTGTTGTATACGCATTAAAAAAGCTTGTTTTAAAAATGCCTTTTTCACGTCACATCATCGGCCATTAAACGTCCATAATATACACGCTTGGCAGGTGACTTGGGGATCGGTGAAACGGTCCGTCTCCACGGTAAACGTACTGTGATCCCCAAGTCACATACGTTTCATAATAAATTCATAGTAAAAAAAACATTTTGAAGCCAAGCGTAAAACGATCGGGTAACTTAAAATATAGACTTACCAATCGACAGCAGACGACAGACGGACGTGTTATTCAACTCATTAAAAATCATGCGATCCTTGAATCATTCACTGAAACTGATTATTTATGTTCCTTAGATACTGACTAGTGTAAATAAAGCTTCAGTGGAAATATTACAAATTCATGTGCGTCCATGAGAATCTTTTTCCCGGCGCCAACGTTGTAGAATTTAAACACATCAGCCGCAGCAAAAAAGAAACAACCAAGCTGCAATTTGCTGCTCTGTTTTTACCTTCTGTACGCAGACGGACAGGTGCAGCGCAAACCAACAGTTTAACATTTTGATGGTTATTGTTTTGACTTGCCTATTTTAATATAATTAACATTGCTTCTAAATCGTCATAATATTTTATAATAAGCAAAGTACTTATTACAAAAAAACGTGATCTAACCAGACACATGACATTTGCCAACATGCACTGGGACAGCATGGTGGGTTAAGACCCATCTACTCTCTGAGAGAATATCTGTCAGTGGAAACATGAAAAGCTAATGATGGTGAAGCCAAATTAGTCAACAATACTTTTTTCCTGGATAACAGCGCACTTTAATTTATAACAACAATCCAATATAGTTCAATTTTTATTCCACGGAAAATAAATCATACTAACAATAGAAATGCGAGTGTGTGTGTTTGTTCTTCTTTCATGCAACAACAGAGCAATGGATAGACCTGATTTTTTTAAATTAGTATTGTTGGAGAACCGGAATGAAATAGGATATTGTGACTTTCTGTCCGAAAATGTACGGTTCCTGGGGCCGTACCATCACCTGATTTAAGCGATTCAGTTTAGGTGATTGCGGAATATCACCCATCCATGAACCTTAACGCGCGGAGATACGGTTTGCGGTAGCGTAAGTAGTACTACTTTCACGAACAAAACGCCCAAAATAAGTTTCTATTTCAAGACAAAATATCCCCAATTCATTGTGAGACAACAAAACCCCTGTTTCACAAGAACTCTATAGAATTGAACCGAATACAATAGAGTACGCATTTATCCAGTCACGGCGACGTTCTGTGCCATTTCTACGTTTCGATCACGATGATAGAACATGACTTCGGTCTTTACTACAACCAACATACTAGTGCTTACTGGAAATATTATAGTAAAAAAAACTACCAGAACACGCCCAAGAGACTCGTTAAATAGGTACCGAAACAGGGTATCCACGTGCACACGAGGAGGTGAGAAGTGACTTCGACCAAAATAAAATTAAATTGTGTGTTAATTTTATTTTAGTCGCAGAGAAGTGACGGGAGAGGGAAGTAAATGCCGCGCCGCACCGCTCGGCTCATGTGGAATAATGGTTGGTGTCTTTCCAGCAAGATGACTATCAGCCTTTTTTTTTTTTTGCATGTTTATTATTTATTGTATAATGATAATTTATTTTGACTTTTAATTAATTATTGTATAACGACCATTTATTTATTATGTAATTATTTTATTTTTATTTTTATAATCACCTTTTGTATTGTTACTATAATATATTGTGACAAAAATGTATTCTTCGACATGTAATCAGTTAATCTGGTAGGTATTTAAATTCCATAATTATGTAATATTGTCTGTCATTAGTGTAATTGGTTTTTGAACCGTGCTAATTGAATAAATAAATACAAATCAGTATGATTCGCCATTGAACAGTTCCACTATCCACTTCATGGCTCCATCATGAGATCAGTTCGATGGTACCAAATTATTGTATTGTCATCCGCAATTACAAATACTTGCAAAGTTTCAAATCGATACATAATAAGAAGTGGTTAAAATCGACTTCCAAGATTTGATTCATATACCTCGTTAGTTACGAGGAGTATTTTTCAATTACTTTATTCCATAAAGACCAATTAGTTTTTATACGATCTGTTTGGTCTGCCTGGACCCTACAAATTTTGTCTCAACGCACCAAAACTTTGTTTTCGCGAAAGGACGTAAGGACGTCAAAGTCAGTTCAAGTGTGTCTATCGTCGTCGCCAACATCATCTGAGCTGTGGTCAAACGCCAAGCCTGCCATAAACAATACAAGCAAGAAATGATAAATGTTCCACGTTCCACCATTATAACGAACTAGATAAATTACACCACAATTGTAATTCAATTCTTCCACTAAAATTAGGCCTTATACGTAGGCTTAATAAGGTTACTTTTTGCTTAGCCAAATTGCCAGTTTGTTCATACCGACACTTGAAGGCGAAGGGCTACCCGAAGCTTTCCTAAGCGCGATCTCAACTACCGTAAAGGTTATCGGATCTTCCAGAGATCAGACGAGCCCACTTCAGTTAATCCTTTAAACCTTACGATTTACGATAGGGAGTGGTTAAACCACACTTCACTATACCTACGTCGTTAACAAAGTGGCAAATTCCTCACCTGCCGTCGATTTGAATTTTAAAGTACCTATGGGCATACTTGAAACTTTTCCTTATACTGTTAAACCGGGGTTATTACATTAGTGGACACTCACTAATCACTATCGCTATCGTCATCCCACTCGCACTCATGGTGTGAATCGGTTGTCGTGAAACGTTAACTATTGCGCATATCTCAAAAAAACTTGATATGCTCAAAAAAGCGGAGCGGTAACTCACGTCGAGACAAAGACTTTTGCTTTACAAAGCGCAAGTCCGACTTGGAGTACTGCTCCCATCTTTAGAACGGAGCACCCTAGTATCAGCTTGAGCTACTTGGTGCATTACAGCGTAGTGCTGTCAGTATTGTTGACGATCCCAAGCTCACTGAACACCTAGAGCTGCTCAGCATGCGTAGCAACATATTTTTTTTCAAGCAAATTTACAAGACCCGTCAGTCCTACAAAATCAAGTGCCGTCCTAACAGAGTGCCACATAAATACTGTAAAGATATCAATAGGTAATAGGAAGCTATCCTTCCATATATTTTACATCCAAGTCTTACGTCAAAATAAACCCGAAATACTTGAAGAGCTGTGTATTGCCATAACACGGCACGCCGGGGGTTAAATACAAGATTTTGATCATTTCCACAAAGTATTTCCTTTGATTGAGAATCGTTACTTCCGTTACTTGCTTTTACATGAAGATTATCTATATAAATAAATAGGTTTGCGACTTAGAATAACTATATACAGAAACCAAGTACAATCGCAAAATTTAAGCCGTTCAAATGGAGCCATATATGACACCAAACGACGCTCGCGCGGTCAGTGCCCGCTGTAATAGTGTTCCGTGGTCAGTGCTCTTAGTCAGGTGATAGTGTTAGCTCCCAAAAAAAATTACTTAATTATTGCCGCATAATTTTTGCGTCTGTGTGCGTGACGAGGCAAGTAAACACAGCATACGTAGCGAATTTGTAGCTTACGTTTTGAGAAGGCGTTGTTTGGAAACTTACCATCTCTGTGTAGTTAATCTAAGGTTTGCGATTTATATTTATCTAGTGGCCGAGCGGTAGCATGTGCGCTTTATAATCTGACGGCACGGCCTTGCACCAATGATTTGTTTAGTAATCAATCAAATTATGTGCTGTTTCGATGCCATCGCGCGAAAACGGTGAAGGAAAACATCGTGAGGAATCCGGTTTGTCTAAGAATCTCAAATGTTCAAAGAGATATGACATTCACCAACTCTCTCTCTCTCTCTCTCTCTCTCTCTCTCTCTCTCTCTCTCTCTCTCTCTCTGAGAGAAGGCCTGTCTTCCAACAATAGGTTGATGTCAGAGGAACGCCATACAGCCATACAGATATGCCAAACTGGATGTCGTCAGATTGTAAAGCACACATGCTACCGCTCAGCCACCATCGCTCCCAGCAGAGATACATAATTTTAAACAATTTGTACACCGTTAGGAAGCACTTCAAACTCAACGATTCCAAGCACCGGAATAATCGATAACTTATTTAAATATTCAGATATTAACAACCTTTCCAATATGCTCGACCTTGATTGTGCTTCCCTTCGAATTTAGGATAAATGCTTTTACACAGGCGCGAGTTGTTTGCGGCCTAGAGTTGCTATGAACATTAATTTGTTCAATTAAAATGAAACTGTATACCTGGTTCAAATTAGATTAAAATTATAATAGCTTTAAGGTTTTGTGTTTATTGCTAAATGAAACCAAAACGACCATTCGAATATACCATTCCTAGGACATCGACAATCATCCACACACAGCCTTTAAACTATAGACGGTACTTTAGCGAACTACTTTTTACTTTTTACTTTTTTTTTTACTTTTTACTACTTTTTACTTATACAAGTTTACATTGTGCCTTAAGACAAGTCTTCGACCAGTGTTACAGACACTATGATTACTCATAAGCAAGCTCGAAGTCGCACAACGAGCTATGGAGAGGACTATGCTCGGGATTTCTCAACGAGATCGAACCAGGAATTAGTAGATCCGTAGACGAACGAAAGTTACCGTCATAGCCCACGGGATTAGCAAGTTTAAGTGGCAGTGAGCAGGGCACATAACACGCAGAATAGATGGCCGATGGGGCCGAAAGTTTATCGTATGGAGACCACGGAACGGTAAGCAAAACGTAGGACGTCCACCCACAAGATTGACAGAGGACCTAAAAGAGGCCACAGGAAAAAGCTGGATGCAGGCCACTTCCTACCGGCCCTTTTGCAGATCGATGGGGAGGCCTATGTCCAGCAGTGGACGTCCTATAGCTGAAATGATGATAATGATGATACATTGTAAAGATCCGAGTAAGGTTGTAAACAACCTGAGGCAAGGGACTGACAAAGCCAGCTCCGGTAAGATTTGCATGAATTATTTTGTGTATATTTAATTAGACAGACTTAGGCCGAAGTTAGCCTAGGCTTTGACAGTGAAAGGTATTCACTAATTTGCCTTTGTGCCTATTTACAAAACATATTTTGTTCATGTTTTGTCAGTTTTACTAAATCTTGAAACGTGAAAATAAGACAAAGGATTCAGCTGTGTCATAAGTTTGATGTTTTCTTTACTGGAAGAAAATTATAATGTTATTACATCCTTAGTAAGCCAAAAGTTCTTCACAGCGGGTATTATAATAAATGTTCTAAAATAGTTTAAAACCTTCATTAATTCTGTTCGGGGTGATCTACTAGTTCATTCATAGATACGATTACACATCTATGCATGAATATCTCCTTTTTTAGGGTTCCGTACCTCAAAAGAAAAAAAAACGGAATCCTTATAGGATCACTTTGTTGTCCGTCTGTCCGTCTGTCAAGACCCTTTTTCTCAAGAACGCGTAAAGGTATTAAATTGAAATGTACATTAAATACTTGGGTCTACGGTTTCTTTAAGCTGTGAAAAAATCAAGCTTGTAAGTCAACGCGATCAATAGATATGACCGTTTATGTCGCATATTTTGCTATTTCACAAGGAATCAAAACCTATAGGGTACTTTCCGTTGACCTAGAATCAAGAAATTTGGCAAAATGCAAGGTCTTACAGCACATATAAAGGTATAAATCCGAAAGTCATAAATTTCCCCTTTTTTTTGCTTTTACAAACTTACATTTTGTTGTTGGAATGTATGGAAGAACCGTATTGTCCACTACAAAGGTAAGTTTGTCTTTCAATGATTAATTTAAAAAAATGTTCGGACTCGCGCTCTGTGGGTTCCATCGAAACCCTCGGAGCGCGAGTCCTACTCGTACTTGTCTGGTTTTTTTACAACAAAGGACCTGAACAAAACTATTGTAGTTATAGTTTGTAACATTGTAGCGAAACTAGTAGGAGCTCGAGCAAAATTATCAACATTATTTGAACTGGTTTAAAAACTACAAAGCCAAAATTAGAGAAATGTTTGTGGGACGCTTCGAGAGTTTTTTCTACGTGATAAAAAAAACACGCAAATTGGTTAACAGATGCCTGCGTAATCGATGTACATGCATAAAACATAATAAAAAAATACGGGCCGAGTTGAGAACTTTCCTCCTTTTTTGAAATCAGTTAAAAAGAGCAGAGATATTTTTGTAGCTCCGTGTTGCACGTCAAAATGAAACAGCGGATCGAAGTTACTTTTTGCGTGCTTTTTGCACAGAAATAGTTGGATGTTCGGGGAGTGACAGAAAAGTTTTATACGAAAAAACATGTATGCATCCTATGAGAGGAGTTTATGTGAGTGAATCCGTAAACTGTCGCTAATATAAAATAAGAGAACAACAATAAAAATACGTTACTGTCACTGCATCAATGAAACAAAGTTAACAATTATCAATATGAAAAACTGCCTTCAAAATTTATAAGCCGTGATTATCATTCTCAGTCTATCATGTTCCCACTGCTGGGACTCAGGCCGCCTTTCAGATAGAGAGAATGGGCCCTAATCCACCATGCTGGCCCAGTGCATGTTGGTGAATGACATATCTGTGAACTTTTGAGGTTCTTGGACGTTCCGGTTTCCTCACGATGTGTTCAGTATTAGTAAGTGCTCGAACCAAATTATTCATATTATTGGAGCTAGTACAAAAACTTCTGAGCCAAAGTTAATGAACTTTGTTGGGACTATTTCGAGAGTTCTTTCTACATACGTATATTATTAAAAAATTATCACATAAATCGGTTCACAAATGTCGGAATAATCGGTGTACATACGTTAAAAAAATACGGACCGAATTGAGAACCTCCTTTCTACAGTCGGATAAAAAAATCTATTCTGCCATAAATTTTCCAAGAGTTATCTTGTATTCGCATTCCTGGTTTCAGGCCTAATAGTGTTTCTGCCACCCTTCCATATTATAATAATATTTTTTCTGCAAACAAGGGTGTCAACGGTACACGCTTGTCAGACAAAGAATTCACTTTGCTCGCTGAAAAGCAAAAACCAGCAAATATTTGGTTAGGCTACATCTGCCGAGAGAACCATAAGAGCGATATTATTAGACAGGATCTACTTTCACCAACTGCTGGTAGAACTAAACTAAAGGTTTAAACTCCCTGGCGATAGAACTTGAATGGATAGAGCATCGAAATAGTTGAGAAGTGGGATCAGAAAACTTGCACGCACGATCGCGTTTTTGTTTGTAGCTTTTGTGCTAGCTACTCACTGACTTTATGCACAAATTTTCACACGAATGCTTTTGAATAAATAAATTTTATTTAAGTGTTTATAGGTTTTTTTCTACTGTAAATAGATCTACGTTGGCCAGCTCACTTGATGGTAAGCGACGATGTGACCGAAGATGGAACACGTCGATCTAGATGAAAATTAATTTATATTCACTTCAACCTTGAAGATGTCTAGATTGTAGTTATCAGTATATACCAACAGGTATCAGTTACATATCTGTAGGTATTAGGTATGAAACGTTATCTTTAAGTATGTTATTTGTTTTGTAACGGGGGCTAGCAGCCATGTTACTCTATAAAACAAAGCACAGCTTGGACCAGTTTTCAGCAGATTTAAAAAAAAAACACTCCTCCACGTTTAACATTTGTCTACTGTCAAATTTCACAATGATTTAATAAACCATGCTAAAATTTTGTTAACTTTTTCTTGGTGTGTGAGACCGTAAAGGTGGTTTCATACATGGTGTAAATGTACATGTGGGTAAGTCTTGTGATCTTTATCTTATTCTGTAGATAGGCGCTATCAGACAGTAGTGAAAATGGTCACATGGGGGCTTAGGTCACATCACAATGATATGTTAGCATTCCGTGACCGTCAGTGGCGAACGCGCCGTCATTTGTTGTTATTTTTTTTCTCCGTGGTGTGTTCGCGGCTCAACAGAACGCATTAAGAGAATGGGTGCCGTTTGCGGAGAATTTCATTAGTCATTCCCTCATTCCCTTGCGGTAGGGTTTCCATCATAGATTCCTTTCGCGTCGCACGTACCAAGGATACTTCCGAGACAAATATGTCGAGAATAGGGTTGAATTTTCAATTGGATCTTCATTAATTATTTACAGACAGAGCCCTTTGAATTGTTCGGTATATAAGGTAAATAAGGCGGGCAAACATGTTTTGGGCGATTTTGCATGAGGATGGGAAAATATAGGGTAGGTATCTGCTTCTCGTATTAGGATCTTTGTGTTGAAAGGAGCTGACGATTAAAAATTGAAGTTAAAAGATTTAACCTTATTAGCTGATGCCCACCATGATCCAAGAAAACAAGGTCTAGCGCTCCGGGAGCTGACACCCAATAACGTCACTGTCCAGTTGCCACTTTATTGCATCAGACACAGATAATGGGAAACATTTTTTTTAATAATCTATTAAATAAAGTACAAGAAGCATTTCAATTGTCATTTGATTTGTCCACTCAAGAAAAGCAATTTAAGTTAAGCACGATTTTAATATATTATTCACGTTATATAGATCAAAACCATTGATTTATTGGATTCCCACACGTAATATATGGAGATTGGGGAGTTATAATTTCACGCTACTGGTAACACAGAAAATCAGCTGTCTCATAGAGATTCCGCCATTGTTTCGTGTATAGTCATCTCTCTCGAACTTGTTGTAAATTCCTTATTCTGCTCTTGCTTATGCACGTGTACGTGTATCCACGACATCGATGACGTAGTTGCGTGTCACCCACGTGATATATTTTCTCGGAGCGCTATACCTGGCCGTGTATATTATTATACCCGGGCGTTTTTCAAAAAAGATGTACACGTGACGAACCGGAGTTGATTTTTGTGAAATTGAAATTTTGCTGTATTTTCTTATCTTATTTGATAAAATATACTTTTATTTAAGTAAAAGTTACAAATATATATCAGTATAACGAAAAATATCGCGATAATCTTAATTTTTACGTAAGTGTTCAAAGGAACTCGCTCCGGTTAGTCACAAAAGTTTTTTTTTAATAAAATGAAAAATATGAATAATTATCTTAATTTGTTTTTATTAATCATTAAATAACTTTAAAATCTTTGAAGCAGCATTTCAATACATAGAAAAATCAGTGTCATTATTGCGTAGCAATCATTTTTCTTTCGAGATCGTCACAGTAGGAACTTTTGAACTTAAAAACATTACATTTACTACTTACCTAATGACATTAAACGTTTAAAGCTAACAAATAATAAAAATATAGGACATCAGTAACTTAAGCAAACTTAAATATTAACAAATAACTTCATATATCTTGAATAGGATTCGTTTTTGTCTAGCTAAAAATATGTGACAGTGGCTATCTGGAATTCTAAGTGACTAATTGGAAAAAACTAAGCTATGTTTACACTGAAGGGACGTTTAGTAACATCTATCTATCATACATTGATTTGGTAAGGTAAGTAGGTACTAGCATTAAACTAATTGTTATTAATTAATAATAATATATTAATTATACTATGTAGTATAATTAATTTATTAGTATTATATTAGTAGTATTATATCTTCTTCTGTCAAGTCATTAATTCTTTTCGTTTCTTTTTAAGTCGTTCTAACTGCTTTTTCCGTTGCTCTTCGAACTTTTCAGGGTTTCGTTTTAAATTCTCTCGGTATTTTTTAGCTCTTTCCGCTACCGCGAGGGCCATGGTCACTGAAATGTCAAATCAAATATATGTTGAAATATCAAATATATGAACCAAATATTTATTGAAATAATTAGAGAAATAATTTAAAAATTAGATTAGTAGTACCAGAAAGTACCCCGCCCGACTAACAAATTTTTGTATTACAATATATGACAAAATAGATGCACGTCAAAATACGCAAGTTTTCACGTTAATTAATTGCAAGATTTGAATTTTAGCACTAAGATATTTAGTACTAGTTATAGTACCTAAGTAAATAATAGTATTATATAAATTATATTATTCAACATAATCTATGTACAGGGTTAACAGCTTGGGATGTAAGAAGCCGAAAAAAGGTCATTGTACCTCATCATTAGGAACAACTTTACTGCGGGGCTAACACCTAAATCGCAAAAAAATCAGCTGTTTCAAAGAAAAAGTTCAATGACCATCGACATAATGTATGGAACAGCAGATTTCAGGTTTGTTTCCATAGTATGAGTTGTTCATAATGATAGGTATAATGACCCCTTTTCGGCTTAGTACACCCCAAGCTGCTAACGCTGTATATATTTTTTTTATCTAAATTGGTTCAGCCGTCCCAAAGATTAGCAGTGACAGACGTACATAACTACATAATATTCAAACTTTTTTATAATAAGATTATTTACTTTAGTACTATTCATCTGTCAAATGTAGCCTCGGCCTAATAGTTCCGGTCTGTCACAAAATGATTCCGTTTATACAATACGTGACGAACGCGATGTGACGAATTCATATCAACTAAACTTCTAACAATAATTCAAGCTGTTGTGTTCATTTTATGGCTACTTGTGATTTGTTTTACAATAGTTTAAAAACAAAAATGTGCTTGTGTAACGGCAAATACCTTGATAAACTATACATACCTCATAAAATCCCGTAGCTATCTGGAACTCCACTTTAGAACCAACGTAACGCGCCCGCTTTCGTCACTGATTTTGATTACACTGACGTTTGCTTCAAAATTGCGGCTACACCACACACAAGATTAACGTTTCCAGTAACAAAAAATAACCATATTTTATGGTAAAAATTTGTTTATCTATCAAAAATGCACCGTGACTATTGCCGGAATTCCGGTTTTGCCATATTCCTGGGACAACTATTATATAATATTTTGAGCTATTTTAAGACCCATTACGACAACATCTCGCTCTAAATCGTATTGGCAAGTTCAATATTCGTCTACAGAATCTAAAACAGTGGCGCTATTTAATTTGTGGAATATTTTCTGAGACTTGAAAGTTTCAATAATGCCGATGGGACATACAGATTTGACACTTTTTTGCGGTTTGTTTTTGTTATATATTAATATCAATGAGTGTTAGGTTGCACTTAACAGTTAATTTGGTAACTTAAATATGTACTCATGAAATAATAACTCCGTTTATTCATGTACGGTACATACAAAAATTATAATAAATAGTTAAAGTTTTGGACGCCCCAAATTCGCAAATGTACATCTTTTTTGAAAAACGCCCACCCACAACTTCGTATGTGTAGTACTGAAGCTCAAAATTCAACCTCGCAAATACAGAGTTTTAACTCAATCGAAACGATGCGCATGTGCGAACGTACAGAAAAACATTCAAGAAACCCTGTACTAAGCTGAAAGGAGGTCATTTTACTCATCATTATGAACAATTTTTACTATGGGACCAACACTGAAATCGCGAAAAAAATCTGTTGTTAATTTTTTCGAGTGTCTATGGCCGTTTTCTATGGAACAGCAATTTTTTCCCCGCGGTTTTATGGTTGGTTCATAATGACGAGTACAATGACCTCCTTTCGGCTTAGTACATGGTATATGTGTAACCCTATATGAAGGGTATTGTAGTTACCGATTTTCATAATGTTAGAATGTGAGAAACTTAAATTAATAATATAAAGAAAGAAACATGACAAGTACGATTTTTTTTTATTATCCACCGAAAACTTCGTTATCATGACATGTTTTAACAATTTTTAGGGAAAAAACTTGAAATAGTATCTGTGGAGCTCAAACTACTGTGTCAATCTCGTCTTTACATTACGAGGTCATATGAATGTTAGAAAAAAAATAACCTTCGTGAAAAACGGCTTCTATTAGTTTAGCTAACTCGAGCCTCAGTTGTTGGCGTCCCTTATTGAGGGCCTCGTTTCACTGTCCCATTACTCTGTGTAAAGTTAGTCCCAATTACGTGCGATATCAGACGCCAGAATTATTTGAATACGCGTCATAAATCTATTTTATCTATTAAAGAGGCATAATGAACGCTAATTCACCATTAAAATAGAATTTTGATTCAATCTCGCACAGATTTAGCTAACTAATGAGTCATAAAATAAATTTTGTGCAATGCTTTCTCATGTTTGTTAATTTGAATAGGTATTAATCTAATTTTGTCTCATAGTTCTTCTAGCTGGAAGGTTTTTTGGCGCACATAACGTAGAAAAATCATGTAACTTTATTTTTGTGACGTTTCCAAAGCACGTTGGTCCAGTTGGACCTGCCTTCTGAGCTTAGGGGCGTGGGTTAGATTCCCACCTAAGACAAACATTTATGTGATGAACATTTGTGTTTGTTCTATATTTGCATGGTTGTTAATATTTATTCAAGTATGTATTTAAAACTATATATGTATGGATATCAGTCTCTGGCAGCCATAGTATAAGCTTTGCTTAGTCAGATGACCGTGTGTGCAAAAATGTCCTATACATTTATTTATTTATTATCCATAGAAGCCTTTAGTAAAGTGTTCACCACTTTACTAGGGCGTGATTTGGACTTGAGCGTTATTTACTTAGCTTGACTATTACCTTATTTGATGACATCTTCTAAAACATTACAATCGACTACTTGAAAATTGCATTATACTTAGCATCAAAAAGTTAGTAAAAGCAAGTGTCCCACAATTTTAGATTCACTATTAAAATGTACAATGAAAAAAAAAATACACTTGAAATATATACTTAAATATTTTTCGTTGTTTTTTTTAAATACTTTACTCTGGCTAATGAGGCAAAATGTCTGAAGCCAAAAAACTAAGCAAAGCAAATTTTTTTTATGAAAAAACCCTATTAAAAACACTTACAAAATTTAAAATCATAACTACGGTCAACTAGGCTCTCCATTATACAATACATATAAAGTCTATTTCTCACTGCAATAAATAACTAAAATACCGTCGATGTTTACAATTCACAAAACAACAAATTCCAAACTAGAAGGCAGGTATAGTGTTATCCTTGAGACCATTTCAGTGTAGCCCGGTAGAGCTGGCAATAAGTAATGACAATTTAATTTCGGTCCCAAAGTTTAGTCGATATCAACGACATGATACCTTATAGACAAACCCTACAAATCTTTGGACCACTTGATGTCTTACAATATCAGACTTTTTCGCAAAACAAAGAAACGTTCCATGGTGAAACTCGTCGCGTACTCCTTTGGGGGATGGACATTCTACACCTTATAGATCTGCTGAGGAAAGTAGCTGGTAAACCAGATGGTGTGGGATTTCTAGCTTTGCAAAATGTGAGACTGAGCTTTTCGGCATTTTCCAAAATACACCCTTGCTATGCTACCGCCATCTGTAAAAAGTTTCTACTGAAACCATTCAGACTCGGAGATTTTTTTATTTTTATTTTGTTTTGGCTGTAAACATCTTGTTTATGTAGCAGTGTCGAAAATACAACTGCATATTTTAAAATTAAGTCTATATTTTCAAGTTTTAGAAGATTTCAAACATGTCATAGTTAAAGTCAAAATCAAGCAAAGTAAGTCACGGTCAAGTCCAAGCGTAACAACGTTTTAATACCTATTTTCGATGCTACACTAAACTTATCAAAATCCGTTATGACAAAAATATGAATAAGTTCCCAGGTGTCTATTGGGGGAAGTCGATGGTCGAACTCTACGGAGATTGTAGTTTCAAGGACTGCCGCGGAACTTCCTTCATTGTAAAACGATCCCTCAAAATTTAATGAATGTGTCACGAACATCATCATAATTCGTCCTTCGAATTAACTTAGAATTAAATTATACGAGCCAACGTTTTACGACTAAGATATAAATATCACACAAATTTTACTAATGCAAGAGTTTGTGTGTACGTAAGTGTGTTAGTATATTTGTCAGCACTCAACTACTGGAAGTCTTAACTAAGATTAGATTAGTTTATTGTTGCTTTTGTCCTATGTACCTATATACGTCATTTGTGTAGCGATCAATAAAGGGTTATTTATCTATCTACGTAACTCCAAACCTCGTAACTCTCGTAATCACTGAATGGATATGGATTAATTATGGTATGGAGGTAGCTAATAATCTGGATTAATGCATAAGCTACACCGAAAAAATACCGCTTGCTAGAAAAAAAGTTATTGAAAACACGAGGCGCTGCAAGTTAAATTACAATAAATTGATAGTAGATAAACATTTTTTCAAGCTTTTAGTCTTAACTAAAAAAAAGTAAACCGTCATCTTGGAGCGACGGCCATATTTAATTTAGTGTGATGTCAAATATCACCTAGGGGCACAGTCTAGGCAATTTTATACCTAGGGATATAGTAGGTACTCATCAAGACCATTCCAAAGAGCCCAACCACGATGGGGTAATCTTGTTGCATTCATTAGTTCCTATGACCACCTTCCAACTCCATCATCAGAATTGCTCCATTACCATATTAATGTATTTTAAACTATACAATAGCTCTGGAAGGTCACCCCAAAGACGCTCGACTTGCCACGTGGCAAGAACTGCACAGTCCACCTCCAAATTACATTGTCCCTGCCGAAGAGCTCCCCCCAGGCCATAAAGAACCATGGCCCACTTGGAAAACCCTGAACCGACTTCGGTCCCAAGTTGGCCGAAGTCGGGATAATATGGCAAAGTGGGGTTATATAAAGAGCTCTGGCACCGAATGTCTTTGTGGTGTGAACCCTCAGACAATGACACACTTGATAGAGTGTGCAGCGTGTCCTACAACTTGCACACAAGATGACCTGAATGAAGCCACGGAGAGTGCCATTGAGGGGGCAAAGTTTTGGCCTAGAAACTAGATTTGAAAATAGAATTGTATTTTGCGGAACATCAACTCGAAAGAAGAAGAATGTATTGTCATCCCAGGTGTACCAAATTTCAATTCAGTTGAACGCCGGGAAGTGGGTCAAATTAGGCTTGCAAGATTGGTACTTAACATTATAAACAAATATACTTACAAACATAGGAAGTTTAATAAAAGCTTGTAAAAATAGGTACTAATAACACACCCTGTTCAAAGTGATAGCTCAAAGGATTAGTAAGCTGAAATAGCAGTGGACCGGCCATATTGCCTTAACAACTTGACCCCCATCACCTTTTCATTACCGGACGTCCAGACGAACGGCAAGGCTTCACCCTTACTTGGTCGAAATGCCATTTATTCGCACCAAGCGTTTTGACTCCACTTTCTTAATTAGAACAGCAAAACAATGGAACGCCTTGCCGCTGTCTGTGTTTCCGCAGCATTACAATCTTGGAGTGTTCAAGTCTAGGGTTAATAGGTTATTACTGGGCAAACGTGCTCCATCTTCGACCGCATCGTCGCTTTCCATCAGGCGAGATCGCGGTCAAACGTAAGCCTAGTCCAATGTAAAAAAAAAAAAAAAAAAAACGATGCGCTAGGCGTGATCTATGGGTAACGTAGTGTAGGTCACCCTGCGGCCAGGTGAAGTGACGACCTGCGTAAAACGGCAAAACCACATGCAGAAAACTGCCGACCGTGTTCAGTAGCGTGCATTAGAAGAAGCCTTTGTCCAGCAGTGGACAATAGAAGGCGGATGATGATGATTAACAGCTGGATAATTACAGATTAATTTTAGAAGAGCCAATCAAATTGTTCGCTCAGTTCTGCTGCATAATCGTACCTATTTTAATTAGGTTTAAGTTAAGCCTTTAATCAGCTTTAAGTAAGGCCTCTCCTGTCTTTATTAAATTCCTTTTTCCTTTGAAATGCAAATTATATACAGTGCAAGTAAATGTTTAAGTAGGTTAAGATAGACAAGTAGCAACCGTCCCATTCAACACAGAAGTATGATAAACTCCTTTTTCAATGTTTAAAAACGTCGAGTTTCACTTATTATTATTACAAAATGCAATCGTTCAATTGAATTTTCGTTCATAAAAAGAAAAAAAGTAAGCCATAATTGCACCACGACGACTACGACAAGAAAAATATAAAAGGAGTAAAGCATAACATTTAAATTGCTTATTTAATGTTACGCTACGCGCAGCTATGGGCTGTCGGTGGGTACATCGGTAAACAGAAATTCCCCCTAATCCCATTGGTGGGTGTGCGGATCTTGAGGTATTCCCCCTCATCCCATTGGTGGGTTGAGCTGGTCGATGCACGGGTCATGCCTCACAAACTATGTATCCGGTTGAATTTAACTAAAACTGCGGACTGGGAAAGTTTGTAAGCATTTTGACCTGTGAACCCATACCTTAAGCTTGTTACTTGCTATAGATGACCATAAGGCTTGATATATTATATTAAAGTCGCATTTAGTGGAGCAAAACCATGACGCTTACGCACAATCGTGCGTTTCGCTAATTATATTTTTGAGGATTCTCTCATATTTTTCGATAAGTATAGCTGTAATGTAAAATGTACCTTTGCCCTCACTAATTATGAAATCTATATTAATATACCGTAGACATCATTTAGTAAATAGGTACCTATTTAAATAAATCCAAATAAACAAGAAGAAAAGCGCAAATCAATGTTACAATTATTATTTTTACATGGAACGAAATGTCCTTCATCGTGTTTCGGTCTTTACGGTTTCGTAGACAATAGTTACATTAGTATTTTTTTAAATAATTTTAAGCTAACCATGAAAGTAGACAAACTAAAACTAGAATGACCAAAACTGCTAAAAGTGTGAAAAGAGGCTTAATAAGGCTTCATCAGATAGATTACTCCCTTTAATTCTTTAATTTAATTAAAACCTCTGGTCATTTCGTATTTTCGAGATGAGTCTGGCATCCAAAAGCTTTCCATTAATATTGGAGTCCTAGACAGTCATAATTGAATAGAATAGCACGATAGTCGCTTTGTATTGAGGACAATGGTACTGGCTATGTACCTACCATTAAAACAGCGATGACCGAGCAAGAAACGCCTAGCACTCAGTATAAATGCCCAAAAGACTTAACATAGGCAAATTACAGGTTCTTTAGTTTACGGGCGTCAAAAGCTCTTGGTCAGTGGCAGAAGAAATCTATAATAGTGTTCGGTAAGCTTGCTATCGTCGACAATTCTTACAGCTCTACGCTGTCGATGCCTACAATTTAACATGGCATCCGACCCTCGGTAGCACTCAATTGTAAATGTGACTCTCGGTCTAAGACTGATTGATTCATTCGTTGCCTAATTTCGGTGATATTTTCGATACTACGACTACGTCACGAGCGTAAAAGAACAGCAAGTAAAACCGCGGCACGCGGTACGTATTGCCGACGTCATCACTCAGTACTTTGTCGATACAGACGATCCACATGTGTTCCATCAACATAAATATTGTATTTTTTGTGAGATGGTATATTGGCGGACTTGTGGGTAGAGATGAAAAGTCGACACTTTTTACAACATTCAAAGTTGTCGTAAAAATAAAAATCGTAGTAATAGATAATACAATAAATAAATATAAGGTTTTTTTTTTAATAGGGCAAGTGCCTTTTTTAACTTAAAATATACAAGGTAACACTAACACTACAAAAACAGTTAGACTGCCCATAGACCGTTGAAGGTCTAAAGACAATCCAAATGCTCAAGCCTACTTATCAGTTGGAAACGTACCCAGCATGCTGGCGACCTTAGAATAAGTAGTTAATCTAAGCTGGCGACATTATAACGCTGAATGGCAACGCTTAATATGTTTATGCATTGAGCCAGAAACACGCCAGCATTTTGGGCACGCGTCATATTAACCAGGCGCTCTGAAAGGAATTAATAATGTTATATACATAATTATAATAATTGATCATAGGCAATAATAATGTATAATGATTAATAATTTCTTCTATGTTAAATCGATATTATAGAAATTACTGGTTTATAAATTTTTCATAAACCTAACAATAAAAATATCTATATGCTATATGGATAAAAAATTCCATGTAGAAATAAGTTGTAGACAGACATATAGACATAGATATAATTAGAAAGGACAATTTCTTTTTCTTATGTAAGTTCTTGTTAGAATTCTACGTGCTAACCTAAGATTTTATTACAGGAAGAAGCAGACATGCAGGGTGTAGATTTTACATCTCACTAGTGCTGACCACAGTTTTAAAAGTACATTTCTATAAGAAAAAAAAAACCGGACAAGTACGAGTAGGACTCGTGCTCTGAGGGTTCCGTTAGACGGAACACTCAGAGCGCGAGACCAAAAAAAAATCTAACTGAAGTTAAAATATTGAAAGACAAACTTAAGTTTGTAGTTTTTTTTTACTGGGCAAGTGCCTTTAATCATCATTTCAGCCGTAGGACGTCCACTGCTGGACATAGGCCTCTCCCATCGATCTCCAAAAGGGCCGGTTGGAAGCGGCCTGCATCCAGCGTTTCCCTGCGGTCTCTTTTAGGTCGTCTGTCCATCTTGTGGGTGGACGTCCTACGCCGCGCTTACCAGTCCGTGGTCTCCATTCCAGAACCTTTCGGCCCCATCGGCCATCTGTTCTGCGTGATATGTGCCCTGCCCACTGCCATTTCAACTTACTAATCCGGTGGGCTATGTCGGTGACTTTCGTTCGTCTACGGATCTCCTCATTTCGGATTCGATCTCGTATAGAAACCCCGAGCATAGCCCTCTCCATAGTTCGTTGTGCGACTTTGAGCTTGCTTATGAGGCCCATAGTGAGAGACCATGTTTCAGTGCCGTATGTCATCACTGGTAACACACACTGGTCGAAGACTTTCGTCTTAAGGCGCTGAGGTATTTTGGACGAGAAGACGTTGCGTAGTTTACCGAACGCTGCCCAGCCGAGTTGGATTCGCCGATTGACCTCTTTCTTGAAGTTGGACCTACCTAGTTCGACTGTTTGTCCTAGGTAGACGTACGCGTCAACAGCTTCAAGAACTGAGTTCCCAACTGATACTGGGGTGGGTCCATGTTCATTTTAAGGCCCACCTGTTGGGAGACTCGATTGAGGCCTTCGAGCATCATGCTGAGATCTTCCATCGACTCTGCCATGACCACAATATCGTCGGCAAACCGAAGGTGAGTGATGTACTCGCCGTTGATGTTGATGCCGAGTCCTTGCCATTCCAGGAGCTTGAAGGCATCTTCCATTGTGGCAGTGAACAGTTTCGGAGAGATAACGTCTCCCTGTCTCACGCCTCTTCGCAATGGAATTACCTTCGAACTCTGCTCCTGTACTCGGACCGACATGGTGGCGTTATTGTACAAACACTTCAACACTTCGACATACCGATAGTCAATACGGCATCGCTGGAGAGACTCGAGCACCGCCCATGTCTCGACCGAATCAAAGGCTTTCTCATAGTCCACAAACGCCAAACATAGTGGCAAGTTATATTCTTCGGTCTTCTGTATAAGTTGGCGTAGCGTGTGGATGTGGTCTATGGTACTATAGCCTTTTCGGAAACCGGCTTGTTCGATAGGCTGGAAGTCATCGAACCTGCGATCGAGACGATTCGTGATGACCCTCGAAAACAGCTTATAAACATGGCTCAGAAGCGAGATGGGTCTGTAATTCTTCAGCAAGGTTTTGTCACCTTTCTTAAAGAACAGCACCACCACGCCTCTGTTCCTTTGCCTTTAATAACTAAATAAAATACAAGCTAAAACTAACACTACAAATACAGTTAGACTGCCCATAGACCGTTGAAGGTCTAAAGACAATCCAAATGCTCAAGCCCACTACCAGTTGGCAGCGTACCCAACATGCTGGCGGCATTACCACATTGAATGGCAATGCTAATGCGTTGAGCCAGAAACACGCCAGCATTTTGGTCACGCGTCGTATTAACCAGGCGCTCTGAAAGATTTTTGAAAATGAGGTGAGCTCCCGGTCCCCAAGGGCCCAATGTCTCGACCCCAAACGCCTCAAATATGTAACCACTGCCGAGGTTAGCATATTTGCGACGCTTGTGCTGCTCTGCCGAATTAGCAGCCGCGCCAGCCCTACCCTGTGTCTCAGGAAGATGTGACGGCGCCAAAGTATCGACACAAGTTGCGTCCCATACAAGGGGCCGCCCCAACCTCCAGGGCACAAGTGTCATACCGTCAGGCCTCTTTCCATCGTCACGCGCAAAACCACTTGGTTTGAGCACAGCTGCGACATTGGCGGTGGAAAGTGCCCTGCGTATGATGTCGTTCAGGCTAGCGTGTCGGCCAATACGACCAGCGCTTCTCGAGCAAGAGAGACCATGGTGACCGAGCTGGTCAACAGCAGTACCACACTGACAGCGATGGGCCTCACAGCACCTTGCACCCAAGCGTAAGCTGACAGCTAGACGAAATGCGGTTGGATCTAAAAGGCTACCTGTGTTAAAAGAGGGCATGGTTTGCAACCAAAGTCCCGATTCCCAAACAGAGACAGCAAGAATACGAGCGCGATCTGCAATACTAGGACACGTATCTAGTAGCGATTTCCATGCTAGTTCGCAGATCGGCTGATCCCACAGTCTCTGGGAAGACAACTTTGAAGTTTGTAGTTGACAATAAGGTTCTTCCATACATCCCAACTACAAAATGTAAGTTTGTAATAGCAAAATAATTATTTTTAAATACCTTCAAATTTATAACTTTCGGATTTATTCCTATATATGTACTATGAGACCTTGCCTCTTGCCAAATTTCATGATTCTAGGTCAACGGGAAGTACCCTATAGGTTTTGATTCCCCTGTGAAATCGCAAAATATACGACATAAAGGAACCCTAAGAGCGCGAGACCAAAAAAAAAACTAACTGAAGTTAAAATATTGAAAGACAAACTTAAGTTTGTAGTTGACAATAAGGTTCTTCCATACATTCCAACTACAAAATGTAAGTTTGTAATAGCAAAATAATCATTTTTAAATGATATACCTTCATATTTATAACTTTCGGATTTATTCCTATATATGTGCTATGAGACCTTGCTTTTTGCCAAATTTCATGATTCTAGGTCAACGGGAAGTACCCTATAGGTTTTGGTTTCCCTGTGAAATCGCAAAATATGCGACATAAACGTTCATATCTTTTGATTGCGTTGACTTACAACTTTTATTTTTTTACAGCCGAAAGAAACCGTAGACCCAAGTATTTAGTATAAATTTCAACTTGATACCTTTACGCGTTCTTGAGAAAAAGGGTCTTGACAGACGGACAGACAGACAGACAGACAGACGGACAACGAAGTGATCCTATAAGGGTTCCGTTTTTTCCTTTTGAGGTACGGAACCCTAAAAAACAATAAAAGTAGTAAATAATTTCCCAACAAGCCAGTACGTAAATATTAATCAATTTCATTTCTATTTGAAGGTTTGTGAAGTAAAAATGTATCACTAGCATCATGAATAAAAACGTTCGAATGCTATTCAATGTGCGCCTATTGACCCAAAGTATCGATGTTTCTACGATAGTCTGTGCAAAATTAGCGTGACAGTAAATTAAAACAGTAAATTAGCGTGACCTCAACCCTAAGACGCTTCTCTTTATGCACAGACTCTGCCTATTGATAATTTATACAAATAGCAAGCATCCATTATACTTTTTAACCCCCGACGCAAAAATAGGGGTGTTTTATTCAGTAAATTAGCACACGCGCCCGCTCAAACCTACGACGGTTATCTTTTTGCACAGACTACAGTATCGATATTTCCACGAAACAGTATCGATATCATGTTGTGAAAGTATCACGTCTATTGGTGGGCCAACAAAAACTGCGCCAGCGAGCCCGCCATAAAGCTTTGTATGGATTACGCGGATTTTATTGCTTTCCCTGGCATTCTACGTCGGAGGATTTAACGAATGATCCGAGAATGTCCGTTTTACAGCCCGGATTCCGGGATTCGCGCTGTAATCAATGTGATGATTATGCCAATTCTCAGCTTATTCCCGGTTTTGGGAACGCAGTAAATGAACTACGGAAAGCTGGTTGCTAACGACGAATTGATGGTTAGTCCGGACTCTGGACCGTTCACGTGTTTCGGGTTTGAATCAGTATAGTTTGAGTAATTTTGGAAAGTGGTTTATTGGCTTCTAAAGGATTTGGCCACAAAAGGGAGGTGGTCGTTTCAATACCAAACAAGAGGTATTCTATACCGATTTTTCGTAATGACCCGTTAACAGCTTGTTCAAGTTGTCAAAATCATCGTGTTTTCCACTCAAGAAACTTTCTTCCCTATCGGTTATCGGTGCTTCGAGCGATGTGGCCCGCTCATTGGCATGCACTTTAACTTACAAATCTGAGCAGCTATGTCGGTGACTGTAGTTCTTCGACGAATATTCTCGTTTCGTATTTTAACGCGCAAAGAAACTCTAAGCATAGCTCTCTCCATTACCCACTATGCAACTCTGAGCTTTTCCAAAAGGCCAGTAGTTAAGGACTACATCTCGCTACCAAATGCCATCACTGGCAACACACACTGGTTAAAGACTTGAGTGAGATTATAATAAACAAAATAGCCGTCAAACATTTACTAAAATTCAAGTTAAACGTAGATCGCTGCTAAATAATTGTGCTCCCATGTTAAAGATACCTAATTATTCAATACTTGTAAAGCCGTTTATACATGAGGTAAAGTGAGTCGTGACTTTCGTTTTGCGCTTCTATGACTCAAGACGACGACTCATGACATCCCATTAGTAGCCAAAAGTATGCAGAGCCCTAATACTAAGCCTATACGTACGCCGTCTATCCACCCGTCCGTCCGTCTGTCAATCCTTTATTAACTATTATAAGGCTGTGTCTTTTGAAACGTAATAGGTAGCCGGTTGTTTTTTTTTACAAATATTATAAAAGTGATGAATAATGGCTTAAAACCTTAGAGATTTAACCATAGATATTTTCTTTTATATAATAAAACCAACGTATATTTTTAACGTTTTTAAGGTGCTTTAGTTTTTACTTTATAGTAAGATCTGTAATTTACACGAGCGTCATACTTGGTGTGAATACTGGAAACTCTTAAGTAAGACAACAATTAATAAAAACTGGCCAAGTGTGAGATAAGCTTGCGCTATGGAACCCGATCTGAATGACAGTTAGAAAGCATATTTATTTTTGTAAATTCATATAACAAATATAAGTGTGGTGGTACGGAATCCTCGAGCATGATTCCGACTCGCACTCGCAGTTTTTGTAAATTATTGTATGAAACTCCATTCAATCGCAATGCAAGAGTCGCAACGATAATCGAGTCACCGAGTAACCTATAATTTGTCCTCCTCGTGTACAAACGGCCTGCGTATAAAAACAACGCAATATAAAGGAGTGTGTTCATTACTCACTGGATAACGCTGAGTGGGTGATACGACGTGAATAGTGAGCCTAATGACGGGAATCGGACTGTGAATGTGCTTCATTAAATGACTCGTGGATATTGGTGGCCATGACCTTTGCAGAAATTAAGGTGAGCTCAAAATAGACCTGGGCCAGAGTACCAGCGTAGTACAATGCATTGATGCGCAGGACTTTAAAGTTAACTATTCTAGGTTGCACCCCAATTACTGTTCTGAGTATATGTTACAATTATTTAGTTGCCTGGAAGATATAGCTTATAGCGATAAAGCCGCCAGTTCTTACACTAGTTTTAGGGTTTTTTTTGTCCTATGTATTTCATTCTAGTGTGAATAATAAAGAGCTACTTATCATCTTTCTATCATCATAATCACATTTTTATCCCACTGCTAGGCAAAAGATTTGGTATCTGTGCCTGATTAGCATAGGTCTCTGGCATATACTATAACATAATTATGCCATAGTCCTATGCTAATCAGGCCCAGATAGCTACTACTTACAATAGTTAAAATATCGTCGACCAATTTCGCAGCTACGTGGTCAACACAAGCTTGAATCTACGAATTTAACAAAACGGGACAAAAACTTGGCATTGGCGCTCATCGCTTTAGGGTACTTATATGTAGAGGTGCTTTTAACGCCTCTTTAGGTTTGATGTCCTACGTCACAAGCACGCCTAAGCACGGCTCTAAGCACGAGTACCCGACTCGCGGTAGGCACAAGTTGTTGATCCGATCACCGATCCTTGGTGAAAGTTAACACATGTCATGGTCTCACCGTGTACAACCTGCCGGACGACCTCACTGCAGCCGTCAGACTGCACTCCTTCTCAAAAAATGGCTGATCGAGCAGTCTTTTTTAGCGTTTGACGAATTTTATAAATGTATAATTTTATTGATTTTAATTTATATGGATTAATTAGGTAATTTATCTTTTTAATTTATTATCACTGACTTTTTACGATTTTTTTCTATTTGATTCGCTATTTGATCTAATTTATTATCTGATTAGTATAATATTAATTTAATTAATAATTTATAATACGATATGACATGTAAAATAAAATTTTATGAATAAATATGAATACACTAAATGTCGCTCCTCAATGCTCCTGTTGGTCATTTTAGATACAAGATAGACCTTGAAACGCAAAAAATTTACTCATTTTTGGACTACAGATTTAGATACAAGATAGACCTTGAATCGCAAAAAATTTACCCATTTTTGGACTACAGATTTAGATACAAGATAGACCTTGAAGCGCAAAAAATTTACCCATTTTTGGACTACAGATTTAGATACAAGATAGACCTTGAATCGCAAAAAATTTACCCATTTTTGGACTACAGATTTAGATACAAGATAGACCTTGAAGCGCAAAAAATTTACCCATTTTTGGACTACAGATTTAGATACAAGATAGACCTTGAAACGCAAAAAATTTACTCATTTTTGGACTACAGATTTAGATACAAGATAGACCTTGAAGCGACAAAAAATTTACTCATTTTTGGACTACAGATTTAGATACAAGATAGATCTTGAAGCGCAAAAAATTTACTCATTTTTGGCGTCTGGTGCAAGCACCCCGGACTACCAGATCCAAGCCTGACCAACGCTGTATGGTGTGGCGTTACCATTTCATGTCTTGCTCGTGTCTTCTTTTGTAGCAAATTCTATAAAAACAATGTAGCTCAAGTTGACAATTAAAGTAGGGCAGTAAACTGTTAAATTTCATTTCATTTAGGCGAACGAGAAGGTACGGGTAAAATAACGGCGAGAAATGCAGTAAAAGTCTATCATGTTGGAATTACCGTTGTTCGTGAATTATGCCAGACCTATTTACAAGAAAACTAATTTGTACTGCATTTTTATCAGTACTTGCTAAGTAATAAAGTATTATAGTTTAATTAACAAAAAACACGATTATATGACTCGTGAAAACAAACCAAAAAGCCTAAACTAGAGGGGTTTACTGATAGGTAGCGTATTCTACTGTCCACATCCTGGCTCCGACATGAGTTCGATGGCACCTTATAATTGTATTGTCAACTAGATGACAATGACGACGTGAATGATGACGTTTCAAATAAACAGTTAGAAGTTGGTTAAAATCGATTTCCAAGATATCTTTAAATAGCTTGTTGGTTAGAACTAAAGCTAATGTAAATGTGTTATCTATACTAATATTATAAAGAAGAAAGATTTGATTGTTTGTTTGTTTGTTTGCATTGAATAGGCTCCAAAACTACTGAACCGATTTGAAAAATTCTTTCACTGTTGGGAAGCTGCTCTATCCCCGGGTGACATAGGCTATAATCTATATCCGTGCGAAGCTGGGGCGGACCGCTAGTTGTAAAATAAACATATATGTTCACTTATCACGACTAAACAGCTAAGCTGATCTTAACGAGATTTGGTAGGATGATAGTGTACATCATAAGGACGGACATAAGATACTTGTCCTTTCAGAAAATGCAGAAATACTGGAAGATCGCGGGTAACACCGCTTAATTCAGCTAGTAAAAATTATACGGACCAAATAACCTCATCCTGAAGTCGGTTAAAAAGCTAGTTAACTGACAGACAAATCGTCAGGCCTGTGTCAGGTATACGACTAATAACTTGAAATAAACTTGACAGTTTCCCCTTTCGAGCCTCTCCGGCCCAATTCCCGCCTCGGCCTTTATCCCCGCCATTAACGAAACTACACCAAAACTGCATGCAATCTAAACACTCATGTTTTTCAAGCCGTATTACGGAACCCTCCATTACGTCGGTACGAGCAGACGGGCTCTGCCGTTTTTTGCTCACCCCGCCCATCTCTATAAATCTTAGTAAGTGGCTCGTTAGTTCTTCTGGTCAATTCACGTCTAGCTCCAGCGTCCAGATTTTTTATTCATCCGTTTTTCAGTAAGTTACTATTGGATTCGGTCAATTTATTGAGTGGTTAAGTGGGTTTCAGCCGGGATTGCCAGTATGGGTCGTCTTTTTGTACGTATTTTTCAGGGTTGAATTAATTTGCTGTTTTTCGTTCCTGTAATCTTTTTTGTTTGTATGGCACAGTTTTATTTCGGGTTGATCAAATGAACAGGGCAATTTCGAGACTGATATTGTGCGAGTCTCTATAATTCTTTAAACATCTACACTGACCTTTTTTATGGTTGACAATAGGCGTTTGACACTCAACTAATGTTAAGTGCCAGTGTGGTCGAAGATGGTAAAAGCGCCTGGCCTGGAACGGGGACTGGCTCTCAAATGAGGCTGGAGCGGTAGCTAGCCAGCTGATCACTATAAAGTACCCTTACAATGATATGGTTAGTTTCACCACCGTTTCCTTCACGGGCAGTCCGGTTGGGATTTGAACTCACACCGGTGGCGTTGAAGACAGACGCGGAAACCATTGAACAGTCATCGTTATAAAGTAGAGACTTACACTAGGTAATACGTAAGGTAGATACTTTTCATACATTTTTGCATTTGATTAGCTTGTATTGTCTCCCTGCAAAACTGTCTTTACGTATCTTCAAGCCTTTGCATCAAAGGTCAGCTCTCGCTACATTCTCTACCCCACTAATACGTTATCTCGGAATATTATTATCTCATTGCCATCATTTAGTTTGGATCTAAGAATTGATTAAAATTTGCAAGTTGAAGTGGCAATGGGTAGGCCACATCGCTCGAAGAACCAATAACCGATGGGGAAGAAAGGTTCTTGAGTGGAGACCACGAACCGGAAGACGCAGCGTAGGTAGGCCTCCCACTAGATGGACCGGCGAAATTGTGGGAGTCGCTGGCATCCAGTGGATGCAAAAGGCAGGCTGTCGTTCAGTGTGGAGGTAAAAGGGGGAGGCCCTATGTTCAGCAGTGGACGTTTTCTGGCTGATGATGATGATGATGAATGTATTATGTCAGAAAGCCAACCTAGACTCCACGTTATATTTAGAAAGCTGCAAGCCAATTACAATAAGAGAACGGCTTTCACTCATCTTGTCATTTATAACAATTGCATTACCTCCTACCCCTACGTACCAAGCTAGAAAAGGGTTTTAACGAATTTATGCCGGGCCTCGACAACACTTGGAGAGGAAGGCCAGAGGGAATTATGAGTCATGTATGTATCCTAATAATAATACCAAATACCTCCATATTTGGTAAAATAATGATAATTAGGCGTTTGCTCTGTTAAAATGCGAAATAAGATTTATTCAAAAAAATAATTTACAAACAAAATGAAAAATGAACAGACTAGAACTTATAAAATAAATATTTACAAATGAAATCCTCCGTCCAAATTGCTACCGTGGTGCAGGGTCCCTAGAAATGCTGGCAGCATTACTACGTAAGGCTTAATTTTAAACAAAAAATGCACCAACTTTGGGGTCGAAAGCTGGGTAAAAATTTGACATTTGGGTCGTAACTTACAAGAAAAGACGTAACTTATAAGAAAACGCAAAGTAAAAGTAAATATAAAACACTGTTTTAAACGATCATGGTTGTGTACTGTTGTTATATGTATTACCACAACCTAATCACGGTAAATATCTCGTAAATAATCATAAATATAATTACAAAAGTTGGTGTAATCCAAGGCAGACGTAACCTATAAGGTTTATTGAAGCCTAGACTTTTTCACTGAGGGTAGACACTATTATAACAGTCTTTTGTTATTGAGGCATTCTGTGATATGATCCTTAAGGATCGAGCACATTAGGTAGGACGGGCCGGAGCGGGCCGGGGCGCATCGCAAAAATCGCTTTCATACATTTTATATAGAAATCCGCCCCGCTGTGGCGGCATAATGTGTAAATGTATGGAAATGTATGAAAGCAATTTTTGCGATGCACCTCGGCCCACTGCGGCCATTCTTAATGTGCTCGATCCTTTAACCTGCAAAGTAACGAGGAAATATTTCTAGACGCAAAGTTTTGTACACCGTTTTCTCATTAGCACTGATAGACCTTCTGCCAGTACTAAATAATACCATCACCCAAGAAACTGCTTCAGTGTTACACTTTGAAAAGTTTGTAACTGAGAAGTGTTTCATCATCATCATCATTTCAACCGTAGGACGTCCACTGCTGGACATAGGCCTCCCCCATCGATCTCCAAAAGGGCCGGTTGGAAATGGCCTGCCTCCAGCGTTTCCCTGCGGTCTCTTTTAGGTCGTATGTCCATCTTGTGGGTGGACGTCCTACGCTGCGCTTACCGGTCCGTGGTCTCCATTCCAGAACCTTGAAAAGTGTTTATACCGCTTATTTTAATTACGTGACTGAGAAGTAGAGAAGGTATGAAGACTAAAAAATTGTTTAGAATAAAAGTTAAACTAACAGAACAATACGGTAGCTGCCTGCGAGAGGTTGTTACCTAACTATCAATAACCCACTGATTATGCATTTTCCAACTAAATGTTGTCATTGACTCAAACCAAACTTTGTATGCTTGGCTATGTAAACGTATCCGCGAGTTGACTTAAAGCACTCGTTAGTCGGTTAGTTATAAACTGCTATTATTTATTAGTCAGTTCGAACAGTCGTAGAAAGTTCTCGACTTGTGCTGTCTGGCTCGTATCGATAAATGTAGTTAGTTGGCGCATGAACTTAGCCAGTACTTCCATTTCATTATTGGGTTAATTCAATCCATAATATTTTTGAGATTCATCATTATCATCAGCCATAAGACGTTCACTGCTGAACATAGGCCTCTCCCTTAGAACAGCACACTGAACGACAGTCTGTCATCTGCATCTACTCTCATAGTCCATCTAGCCTACCTACGCTTATTCTTCTAGTTCATAGATTTTTGAAGTAAATTTCCGATACCAATGTTTTGCGTTGAAAATGATGCATCCACGACGCAATTACTTTTTAGAGAGTTCAATGTTTTGGAAGTAACATTGACACGAAGTCTGTCCGCCGTGTCAATGAATGCCACGACGAAGGCTCTTTGCGACGAAGTTCTTTCCCTCTGGTATATGTGTTCTGTGGTTCTTTCCTGTCGGCTTTTGAAGAGACACTAAGCTAAATTAAGTAGATCAATTTTTATGTGGTGAATTTGTGGGTGAATTGGGATCCTTCCGTGAGCGAAGACCATCTAAGACGCGGAGCAGCCTCCACAGCGCAGCCGCGGCATTTCCAGCTGAAAATAAAAGAGGTAAGTGGGAAATGTCAGCCCGAAAGCACATGTGCTGCTGAAGGCAAAATAAAAACGTTACAATGTTCATAATGTGATCTAATCATCTATTAACTTTATAATATTTTGACCAGTGAGGTGTCTATCGAAGCTTCTAAATACTCTGAAAGCTTAATCCAATATATATGGCAGATTTCAGAATCTATTCGCAACCTAACTAAATTTTTTTTAAACGATGACGGGAGACGGTGGCGGAATCATTATCGACGACCATTGCTTGAAAAAGTTTCAACTATTTAAGTTGGAGCCAAATTTTAAATCTCTCAAATTGTAAACATTTAAGAGATTCAATATGTAAAATCTCTTCCAGCACAAGTGCACTGAAATGCAAATATTCAACCGGCAAATCGGTCGTGCATTCGTCTTGTAGCTTCGCAAACAGGCTTAGATTTCCTAATGTTAGCACAATTTTCAGTACATTATTACCTCACAAACAAATGTTATGTTGTTCACAGCCGTGCCAAACATTATGGAAGAGACCAAAGCTCAGCGACTCCGTTGGACACAGGCCATCCCCTAAGAGGGGGGGGGGGGAGGATCACAATGAATGTAAAAAAAACAGAATCATCAAAATCTGACTGCTCAGTAAAAAGTTATGCGTGGTCATATATATTAAAAGTACATAATCCTTACTAATATTATACTCTGGCTACACTGTCTCTCTGTCTGGATGTTTGTTCGCTTTTCACGACTAAACCGCTGAGCCGATCTTAACGAATTTTGGCAGGATGATAGTGTACATCAAATGGACGGACATAGGGTACTTATTCTCCCAGAAAATGCGGGTAAATTGGAAAATCGCGGGCAGAACCGCGGGATTCAGCTAGTTATATATATATTTAAATATTGACAACAAAAAAATGGCAAAAAAGTTTAAAGTTGTTTGCTGAAAATGTATTTCATTAGTACTAGTACAGTTTTAAAATTTTTCTATTTTGGCGCTCTTTTGCCCAGTTTGTGCATTAGTGCGTTATACAAGTGTAAATATAGCGATTTATGGAATAAATAATTTTGAAGTTTTGAATGTATTATTAATTAGCTGTTGCCCGCGACTTCGTACGCGTAGACTTTCATATAACATTTCAACCCCTTTTTGTCATCCTTAATTTGGCCCTTTCGTAAAATCCTTTCTTAGCGGACCTCTACACCCCATAAGGAATCTACCTGCCTCAGCTTCGTAGGTCAAGTAGTTTTCGAGATTTCGTGTTTAATGACTGAGTGAGTGAATGAGTAGATGAATTTCGCTTTTATATATATAGATTTATAGTGTTTTATACAATGTTTTATAGTAACAAGTCAACCATTATGTACATCATGTCATGTGTGTGATCATGTTGTCCGGAAATAAAATCATATTGAAACTTTTTTTATATACCTACACTCGACTTTCGACCTCTTTCTCCGAACGTCCTTCTTTTTTTCGTCAGTTAAAAAGTGACATAGCCAAATTTTATTTACTACCAAAAAATTACAAACAAAGAAATTTTTGTTGCAATATCTTTTAATTAGACGGAGTAATATGGTAACCACAGAATTCGAGTATTCTGAGATGGTAACAACCAAAAGATCTCCCTTGTTGCTAACAAAAAAGTTGCTACCATAGTATGCACCTATATTTTAATTTTATATTAACTTTGTAAATTATTTTAACTGTAGGACGTTAGCCCGTCAACTGATAAAATAAGCTAACTTTAGGTTCCGTTTCCGACGACTATGTAATACTTAGTCATTTAGTATTATTATCTACAGATAGAAACCTCTTTTTTACACTATCAACGCAAAAACTATACATAAAATGATTATCAATAATTAATTAAAAATATTTTTCGTAGCCTCCTGCCACAAAAGTTACGAAAACTAGTGGTGTTTCGGAACACATTTCTCAAAAAATATATGTTTTTAATCAATTAAAAAAATACAATCCATTAGTATACATATTTATAAACAAAACGACGCAAAAAAATGTTCAAATATGTTTCAAATAGGCATAGGAAAAATAAAAGAGTTTTACTAACGTTTTGTAATATTTTGCTAGAACCGACATGGCTTAAATTATGCACGATAAGGTTTGTTTTCCTTTGATTATTTTTGTCTAATTTTGTCTATCATTTGAAACGGCGTGTCAGTTAGCGCTCGGACGCCGTCGAAAGCAGACCTACGCCGCTTGACACCAGCACCTCGAACTCGAAAACATCGCTGTATGTACACGGAAAGTAGTAGTACGACTAACTAAGTGCGCGTGTAGTAGTACGACTTTTATACCTACGCATTCTGCAAAGGGTCATTAAGACTAATATGTATTTGACCTACCTAGTATAAAAAATCATTGTTATAAGGCTAATAAAAATCTGAATCTGACTCTGAATCCCCTTTCGGCTTAGTACACCCTTTGCGCTTAATCCTGTATACCTAATCAAAAATTAAAGTAAATTTCTACTCTTTTCTATAATATATTGTGATTAGTTGTTGTTTACGTGGAGTTGATATCAAGACAATTCTCCCGCCTACACTTTGAAAACATTTATTTAGGTCCCAAGGGTATACCTATATGTCTGAGCGGATATTAGGTTTTACAATCAAGTCTGCTTCTCGGAATAATATTTAAGCTTCGGATTCCGGTGTGCTCTAGATTATTTCGGTTACTCTAAAGTTGTATGATTATTTACGGGATATTTACCGTTGTAAGGTTGTGGTTATCGGGAGCTCATTCCACAACCTTACCACGGTAAATATCCCGTAAATAATCATATAACTTTAGTGAACATCCGTGATAGTTTAAAACAGTGTTCGGTTACTCTCTTTTGGGAACCGCGGCAATTTTTGTATCTTTAATAATGAATCTAATCCTAATAATCGTAATCTTTTTTAGTGTGTAATATTTTGCACTTTTAGGCAACGTTACAAAAAACCATTTGGATATTCAATCAATAGATTTTCTTAGGATAGTCGAAAACAATGCTTTTCCAAAATTGGTAGCGCAAAACAGTTTTGCGAAGGTCTATTGTAGTGCAGCATTTATTGATAGTATAATTGGATAATGCATTGTAAAAGTCGTGAAGTTATTTTTATCTCTAATCATAGATATTTGTATAAGACGAATCTCTACTGTAATTCCGCTTCTACAAAAAGGAGACTTTTGGTAGAAGTGTAATTACCTACTCTAGGGACACGTCATCTCTTCTCTATCTCTTCTCTTCTCTATTTCTACATAGTATAAATTGAAGTCGCTTTCTGCGTCTGTCTGTCTGTATGGCCGCTAACTCCTCCTAAACCACGCAACGGATTCTGATGCGGTTTACACCATCAGTTAGATAAATTTTCACGGAAGGTTTATATATTGATAGCCCGTTGGTCCAGTTCGTAGTGAACCTACCTTCTGAGCTTGGGGGCGTAGGTTCGATTCCCACCTAGGACAAGCATTTATGCAATGAACATTTGTGTTTGTTCTATATCTGGTTGTTAATATCTATTTAAGTATGTATTTAAAACTATATATGTATGTGTTTCTTTATTTATTCAATTTTATTTGTTTAACAATTTCTCAAAAACTTACAGCTAAACTACAAAACATTTTTGAGACATTATCAAAATCTTTTCTTACAATAACATTTCGCAGCTAAGTATTACTAGAATGTAATATCGAGTTAATGCCAAAATAACTAATACAATTCTGAAGCATAACATTTATATTGGTAAAAAAACAAATCAATATCAGTCTCTGGCAGCCATATCACAAGCTTTGCTTAGTTTGGGGTCAGATGACCGTGTGTGAAAAATGTCCCGAAATATTTATTTATTTATATATAACTAGCTGTGGAGGTCCGGCCTAAGAATAGACCTCCCCCTTCTCTTCCCGTGGGTGCCGTAGAAGTCGGCTAAGGGATCAACCAGAAGACGGGCAGCAGCGTCTTCTGAGTATAAAAACACCGACTGCGCTCGCCAACCCGCCTGCCAAGCGTGGCGAGTATTGGCAATCCCCCCCTTCAATGATGAATACAAAAAGGACCAGGCCCCCAGTCCCCGGCAGCCCCGCTATTCCTGGCTACGGTAGCGGTCATGGTAACGGCGGAGCCAGGGGTGCTAAGAATCCCCGGCAGACGCTCGGCTACCAACCCCAACGACGACGACTGGCCCTGGTAACACACAACATACGCACCATGAGGACTGATGAGAAGATTGTTGAGCTGGAAGAAGAAATGGGTAGGGTACGTTGGGATATCTTGGGTTTATCCGAAGTCCGTAGAGAGGGCGAGGACACGATAACCCTGAAATCCGGTAACCTACTCTACTACCGGGAGGGCGACCAACAGTCCCAAGGTGGTGTCGGCTTTCTCATCCACAAGTCCCTCATTAACAACATTATCACCATCGACAGTGTTTCGAGCAGGGTTGTATACCTAATACTCAGAATATCCAAGAGATATTCGTTGAAGGTCATTCAGGTATACGCACCGACCTCGTCACACCCAGATGATGAAGTGGAGGTTATGTATGAGGACATTAGTAGAGCCATACATACGTCCGAGACCCACTTCACTGTTGTTATGGGGGACTTTAACGCGAAGTTGGGCAAGAGAAGTGATGATGAGTTGAAAGTGGGGAAATTTGGCTGTGGGCAACGGAACCCTAGGGGACAGAGGCTGGCCGACTTTCTGGAGAAAGAGGGACTTTTTATGATGAACTCTTTCTTTCAGAAGCCGCCTCACAGGAAATGGACCTGGATGAGCCCCGATGGTTCTACGAGAAATGAGATAGACTTCATTATGACCACCAAGAGACAAATATTCAATGATGTCTCTGTGATTCACAGGGTGAAAACCGGTAGTGATCACCGAATAGTAAGAGGCACATTGAATATTAACGTTAAAATTGAGAGGTCCCGCCTAATGAAGTCCACGCTCCGACCGAACCATGCCCATATTCAAAACCCCGAGAGCTTTCAACTCGAGCTGTCTAATCGCTTTGATTGCCTGGAGAATTTTGCTTCCGTGGATGAGATCAATAACAGGTTAGTGGAAACTGTCCATGCGGTAGGTTCTAAGTTTTTTAGACCTGGCCGGCGCACAGATAGACCTCAAAAATTATCCGACCATACCCGCAACCTCATGGCTGATCGACGCTCGTTACAACTACAATGTTCCGATGACGCTGACTCATATAGGCAGCTCAATAGACAAATTTGGAAGTCATTGCGGCACGACATACGTACCTTTAATACGAACAGTATTAAAGAGACGATTGAGCAAAACAAAGGCTCCAAAGTGTTTGCAAGACACATGTCTATTGGGCAAAGCCAGCTGACAAAGCTGAAGAGGGAAGATGGTAGTGTAGCGTCGACCAAAGCCGAGGTATTAGGGGAAATCGAAAGGTTCTATGGACAGTTATACACTTCGGTTGCTAAACCTGTGAGCAGCTCGGCCAAAGACCCAAGAGCCAAGCTGAGCCGACACTATACCGAAGATATCCCGGACATCAGCCTGTACGAGATTAGGATGGCCCTGAAACAGCTCAAGAACAACAAGGCGCCGGGGGACGATGGAATCACATCAGAGCTTCTGAAAGCGGGTGGAACACCGGTACTCAGAGTCCTTCAGAAGCTCTTTAATTCTGTCTTACTCGAAGGTATAACGCCAGAAGCATGGAACAGAGGCGTGGTGGTGCTGTTCTTTAAGAAAGGTGACAAAACCTTGCTGAAGAATTACAGACCCATCTCGCTTCTGAGCCATGTTTATAAGCTGTTTTCGAGGGTCATCACGAATCGTCTCGATCGCAGGTTCGATGACTTCCAGCCTATCGAACAAGCCGGTTTCCGAAAAGGCTATAGTACCATAGACCACATCCACACGCTACGCCAAGTTATACAGAAGACCGAAGAATATAACTTGCCACTATGTTTGGCGTTTGTGGACTATGAGAAAGCCTTTGATTCGGTCGAGACATGGGCGGTGCTCGAGTCTCTCCAGCGATGCCGTATTGACTATCGGTATGTCGAAGTGTTGAAGTGTTTGTACAATAACGCCACCATGTCGGTCCGAGTACAGGAGCAGAGTTCGAAGGCAATTCCATTGCGAAGAGGCGTGAGACAGGGAGACGTTATCTCTCCGAAACTGTTCACTGCCACAATGGAAGATGCCTTCAAGCTCCTGGAATGGCAAGGACTCGGCATCAACATCAACGGCGAGTACATCACTCACCTTCGGTTTGCCGACGATATTGTGGTCATGGCAGAGTCGATGGAAGATCTCAGCATGATGCTCGAAGGCCTCAATCGAGTCTCCCAACAGGTGGGCCTTAAAATGAACATGGACAAGACAAAGGTCATGTCAAATATCCATGTTGTGCCCACCCCAGTATCAGTTGGGAACTCAGTTCTTGAAGCTGTTGACGCGTACGTCTACCTAGGACAAACAGTCCAACTAGGTAGGTCCAACTTCAAGAAAGAGGTCAATCGGCGAATCCAACTCGGCTGGGCAGCGTTCGGTAAACTACGCAACGTCTTCTCGTCCAAAATACCTCAGTGCCTTAAGACGAAAGTCTTCGACCAGTGTGTGTTACCAGTGATGACATACGGCACTGAAACGTGGTCTCTCACTATGGGCCTCATAAGCAAGCTCAAAGTCGCACAACGAGCTATGGAGAGGGCTATGCTCGGGGTTTCTCTACGAGATCGAATCCGAAATGAGGAGATCCGTAGACGAACGAAAGTCACCGACATAGCCCACCGGATTAGTAAGTTGAAATGGCAGTGGGCAGGGCACATATCACGCAGAACAGATGGCCGATGGGGCCGAAAGGTTCTGGAATGGAGACCACGGACTGGTAAGCGCAGCGTAGGACGTCCACCCACAAGATGGACAGACGACCTAAAAGAGACCGCAGGGAAACGCTGGATGCAGGCCGCTTCCAACCGGCCCTTTTGGAGATCGATGGGGGAGGCCTATGTCCAGCAGTGGACGTCCTACGGCTGAAATGATGATGATGATGATGATATAACTAGCGACCCGCCCCGGCTTCGCACGTAAATCACACCCGTGCGAAGCCGGGTGGGTCGCTAGACTCGCTAGTATACAAATAAAGCATGGACTTCCGCAAAGTGACGCCTCATTCAATCAACTATCTAATCATAGAGTTTAAACTCCCTTGCTACGCTTGGGATAAAATATGACGTACGTGCCACTTTATCCCTAAATATCCTTTAGGGATAAAGTGGATAGGGATTAATAATAATAATCCTTTATTAGCAGTAAATTTTAGTATTTTAAGCTAAGATTTTAAGACTATTTTTTTACATACTACTTTTTTATAATATATAATTATTTTCAATCTATCAACCAGAACATACATTATTTAGTAGCAAGAAAAAAATTGTGGTTTCTATCTAAGCTTTCTCATATAAAAATTTAAGTGAGTGCTACAAAAGTGCCTTCTTGAATAAGTTAACATCCTATAAGTATTTTTATTTGCAAGTAAATTCTATAATTACCAATTATTGTCCATACTATGTACAATTAGACAATGAAACCGAACGACCGGCTCGTAAGCATCGTTATCGCCGCCATTAATTAATATCTCTGATAACTATTATCCCACAAAATGAAAGCCAACCACAAATTGACGTCGATAAAAGTACAATAATATATCCATACTATCGGGTAAATTCGAGGAATAACGGTAAATAAACACGCCACTTGACAAGGGTAAAAGTCCACACGCCGACACCGCATCTTTGACACTTCCGTTTGACAGCTGTCAGTGGAAGCAAATATGGCGGACGATTGAATCATTGGTAAAATATTGAAGGAGCTTTAGCGCCATCGTGAAAACACCATGGTAATTATAATAGTATTATTTTCCAAGTGTTTTTTCCGGTGTATACGTGTAATAATTATACAGTGTGACTGATAAACAGTGGAAATATTCGGGAATATCATTGTTATAAAACACTGTTTTAAACTATCACGGTTGATCACATAAGTTATATGATTATTTACGGGTAATTTATCATACCTTACCACGGTAAATATCCCGTAAATAATAATATAACTTTATCACTGTTATGTTATGAACAACTTTTACTAAGGGATGAAAAATGATATCACGAAAAAAATCAGCTGTTCCATATAAAAATTACACCAAGGCTATACGTATGAATCCTTGTTGACACTCGACGAAATAAATGGAAAAAAAGTTTTTTTTCTTGCGATTTCTTTTCGCGGATAAGTCCGCCTTTGATCACAAACTCACCTGTTGGTAAGCGACGATGTGATCAAAGATGAAGCACTAGGTATATTGGCCTTGAAAAGGTCCAGGTTTAATCCCATTGTACAAGTTGTTCATAAAGATGAGTATAATGATATCCCCAATATGAAATGATCCCTTCATAGCTGTTATCTTGTTAATAACTACTTAATAAACCGCTGCGTTAGAACATTATCTATATCGTAGCCACAATACTAGTTGTTAAGCAAACATTTGAAGTCGGTTTAATTAAGTCAAAATTAATTTGTTTCTTTTACGCTAAACTTTACTTGAGTAAACTAAGATAAATCTTGTAGAGCTAATTAGTTTCGCTTAGTATTAAAGGCTCTATCACACTACGCTATAAATCTTAGCTACTGCCTTCTCTTACCCCGTCGTAGCAGGACACGGTCAAGCAAATTATGAAACAAATTATACAGTGTGATTATCGGTAAAACACAAACCCGAAAAGGGATCATTACAACTTTTGCTGACAATTCAAAACTTTTACTGTGAGACACATTTTACATCGAGTTTCAATGACCTACTATGATGAGTAGATGCCAAATAACCTTCTTTGAAACTTTATTTACTTGGATGACAAGAGAAGTATACATATTAAATCTTAAATCATAATAAACTAATAAAGATTTTGGTCCAGTTGGTAGTGAACCTACCTTCTGAGCTTGCGGGCGTGGGTTCGATTCCCACCTAGGACAAACATTTACGTGATGAACATTTGTGTCTGTTCTATATTTGGTTGTTAATATCTATTTAAGTATGTATTTAAAACTATATATGTATGTATATCAGTATCTGGCAGCCATATCACAAGCTTTGCTTAGTTTGGGGTCAGATGACCGTGTGTGAAAAATGTCCCGAAAATGTTTATTTATTAAAGACTAAAAAAATAAATTAAAACAAATATATTAATCTACACTAATCTACCTTTCTTTAGAGTTTTCACTGATGGTGCTATTATAATAACGCATTTATAAATGCCGTTATATGAAGAGTTCTGTAGAAACTGTTCGCGTAGTAGGCAGCTCTAGTCTAGAGAGCTTGAGTTTACCGAAGTTTGCTTATATTGAACAGACTAGCTTCAAAATTACTTTCGCGAAACAAAATGTCCTTTGGTGACGGCACACAAAGTAGCGCACGAGTTGGAGACTCGATTTCAGAAAGTTACCCGCGCTTTAGACTATTGCCTTGGTAGTAACTAGGTAAGTGCACATTTTTCCCATTTCATGACGTTTGAAATACGACTTCATCAGTTATCGTAAGATGGAGAGAGATGCCTATTTCCAGCAACAAGATAAGTTGTGGAAGATGGAGGTGAGTTACCATTTCATGTATGCTTTAAATGTTTATCGGGACTAATCGCGCTTATTTTATTTAGGTACAAAGAGGTACCTTTTGCTTGTTGTTTCGACCATGCTAAAATGGCCGTGGTCACGAGCCGACTGAAAACTAACCTATACCTACTCGTAGTAGATACAGAGCTCTTTTATAGAGCTTTATCTCGTAAGCCACTGAGTATTTCATAGAAGTGTTATATATTTTTTAAATAATTATGCTGAGTAAGCGCTACTTAATGATGGTGATATTGACCTATTTAGCAAAGTTTACTTACAATTTTTCCCTTTATTTTTCGCGGACGTCACTTTGAATTCTCGTAACCCATGATCCAAGAAAACAAAATCTAGTGCTCTGCGAGTTGTCCCGCAATAACGTCACTGTCCAGTTGCTACTTAATTATAACAAACACAGATACTGGGAAACAATTTATTTAATAATCTATTAAATAAAATACAAAAAGCATTTCAATTGTCATTTGGTTTGTCCGCTCAAGCAAGTTAAGCACGAATTGAATATCTTAAACACAATTTTATCAAAACCACATTGATTTATTGCATTCCCACAGGTAATATACGGAGATTGGGGAGTTATAATTTCACGCAACTGTTAACACAGAAAATCATAGAGTCCGCCATTGTTTCGTGTATCTTCACTCTCTCGAACTTGTTGTAAATTACTTATTCTGCTCTTGCTTATGCACGTGTACGTATATCCATGACATTGATGACATCATTGCGGGACGCCCACGTGAATTTTTTTTCTCGGAGCGCTATACCTGGCGGAGTATATTATTATACCATGTCGTAACCTATGTCACTCCCACTATTAAAATAATACAAATGACATCTCACATGTCGAAATCCATTAAACCGTTTAGGCTGTAGGGCGTGCCAAAGAAACCAATCATACATACATACACTCGAAAAACATAAACCTCCATCTTCTGCAGTCTTCGTTTGTTTTTATCACGATGATAAATCACGACGACGATCTCCTTGCTTTCCTTCATCCGGCAGCTCAAGTCGCATTGTTGTGATTTGAACTTATACCTTGGTTTGAATTGTGTGCTATCATCACTATGATTTTATGCTATCATCAATACAATATTAAAAGCAATCCATACTTAAATTTACATTATTGTATCAGTATTCAAAAGCTTGATCCAATGTTAAGCTAGCTTGCCGTAACAGTCGTTACTTCATAAATTCATATTCAACAACTATGCGCGGTGCCCGAAGGCCATAATAAGGATTTCGGATTCCCTCTACATTTCCGATGGCTCATTTTAATCCTACCACATTAACACGTTACCCCTCTTGCCCTGTTTCCCCTTTCCCATCCCACTTTATCCCTCCTCACCCGGGCTGGTATACGATTTAAAAAAGTATCTAAGCCCGTGCTCTATCTTATAATAGTGGTCTAGAAATAGCTAGCTCTGGTATTTTGAGAAAGCCGTCATTGATCGTGCTAATGAATAAAGGATATGGCTAAAACAGACTAGGGAAGAAATAAGATATAAACTGAAATAGACTATGAGAAATATTGATTTTACAATAGAGACCATAGTCATGCCAAACCTTTAAAATTGTCTATTGATCTGTCTGGGTCCTTACGGCTGGGCCTATTTTAAGCAATTCTTTTTTTATTGTTTAGGTTATGAGAAAAGTTTATTTTATTTTATTTATTTTATTTAATACTTTATTGCACACTTACAAATTAAGTAGATATGTACAATTGGAGGACTTAATGCTAAGCATTTTCTACCAGTCATCCACCAGGTTGGAACAAATGGTAGGTAGGCGTGCATCAAAAACACCTTATAAAAGACAAACAGAAATAAATAGAAATACCAAAGTTTTACAAGATAATATACAAAACAACAAATTACAATAAATATAAATCTAACTTAAATTATTTATAAATACAAGTTAAGTTATAAAGTATAAATAAAGTTGCACGATCGCAAAACATATTTCGGCGCGTTAAGGTTCCCCGTTCGCGTGATTTCCGAAATGCGCTGTATCAGCGCTAATTCAAAGCCGCGTTATTTTGGGCCAAGGAGATTCTGGTTCTTTTCATAACTCCATAGAAACATGTAGTAAAGTATTGACTTCTTTACCGGGGTATAACTTCGACTCAATGATGTCTTTGACCTTAGGTATATATAACATCCTTGCTTCGACTTAACTGTGACTTACTTTGCTTGCCTTTGACTGTGACGACATATTTTACAGAAATACATAAATATTTAACACTGGCAAGTGCAAGAGATTTGCAACACCAAATTCAAAGAAAAAAATATATTCTGGTCGTCTTATACAAACTTGTCATCATCATCATCAGCCAGAAGCCGTCCACTGCTGAACATAGGCCTCCCCTTTTAACCTCCACACTGAACGACAGCCTGCCTTTTGCATCCACTGGATGCCCGCGACTCTCACAACTGTCGTCGGTTCATCTAGTGGGAGGCCTACCTACGCTGCGTCTTCCGGTTCGTGTTCTCCACTCCAGAACCTTTCTTCCCCAATGTGGCCTGCCCATTGCTACTTTTAGATTTAGTTATGTATCTACCAATTCAATTTACTAACTCATCGATTTGTAATAAGTTGTTTCACTGTTTTTATCGTACTCGGCTTCATACGTTGAGTCCGTCTGCATGGCGGATTAAAACCTTCAGTTTATTTACAAAAATGTCCGAAGTTTAATGTTAACTTTGAAGCATTATTTGTATTTACAGCGCAGCTTACTGGTGCTCTATATTAAGCTCTTGTATAAATATCGTAACAAATTTTAAACCATCTGAAATATTATCAAAGCCCAGCTTACTATAGAGGCTGACTAAATAACATAAGCGTATCGAATAAAAAATCTAAAAATTAATTTTAACCCCTCGAATGCGAGCGAATGAGTTTTTTTTTTATGGCTGAGGAATTTCATCTACCTTTCAGATAATTAAAAAAAAGTTTTAAAAAAAGTATAAAGCACGTGCATAATATTATAGGTATTGTGTATAAATAAATCTTCTTACACACAATACGCGCGTCAGAGCACTATACGCTTACGCCGACATGCGGTGCGTAATGCATTACTGGGGTTACATCAGAGTTTGACAGCTCAACCAATTTGATAAAATCCGTTATGAGAATGACTTGGACTTGACCGTGACTTATTTAACTTGACTTTGACTGTGACTACAAATAGGTTGACGATGTTCTACTACAGGTTGAGACTATCAAATAACTTGAAATTTATACAACTATCGCTGGTTAAATAGGTGTAAGCCAAATCCCTAAAAAGTTGTTATAATTGGTTATAATTAATCGTTGTCTGTACCAAGATGAAATAGAATACAATAAAGCAGTACAAAAACGGCAACGGTATAAATGGCTTATTCAAATCCATAAATTTTCCTTTAGAATTGATTTTTTCTAGGCAAGCGTGGTATGGTAGTCAAAATCAAGCCGATTATTAAATGAAAAAAGAGATTAAAACAACTTTAAATTGATCTTTAATCCCCCGATAAAAGATCTAACAATCTTCAAACGGCTGAAGTCACCTTACAAACAAAACACCAAATCAAAATTGATTCAGCCGTTTAGGAGCTACACACAGAGCACAGAAAGACACACATACACACAGACACGTTAAACTTATAACACCCCTCTGTTTGCATCGGGGGTTAATAACATCAAACATTACTTATATCTAAGTTTTCGAAACTCAAACTCACAAAAGAGTGAAAGAGTAATTACAGTTGACAACATTGGTCGTGTATACAACGGCGATTATAAAACTAAGACTAGATGTAGAAGCAATAATGTTGCGGTGAAGCGGAATGGTACATGATTTATAGATGCAGTTGCTATTGTTTGCTTGATATTAGTTGTTGCATACGAATTTGATGCCTCAGAGCCAGTATATAGGGCACTCGTTAACTTGTGACGCAGTTCTTTAAGGAGACACACTTTTAATTGCAAATTTTAATTTTAATCAACATTTTTCTTTTGTTAACTAACGTATACAATACAACTGATTTTAACAACATTCTAACATAGACATAATTTAGTTTTTTTAACTTTAACAAAAACTGATAATAATAATATACATAAACTAACATTTGTTCACTGTAACAGGCAAGGACATGAACGTCTCTATTCTTACGACCATGTATGCTACTTTATATGTATGTGTACCTACCATGTTCTGACAAATAAATATTTTGAGTTTGAATTTGAAAATATCTTATTCAAATCAAGCTTTTATGAAGTTAGTGATCGAAACGGTGTGCTGATCAAAATGAGCCCAAACACTGCTACTACTGCAATACAATATTATTATTTTCTTTATTTTCTACAAATAATCTTTACGTTTTACAAAAAACTGCGACCACCAAAGTATTTGAACTTTGGTAACTTTCAATTGGTGGATGTGAAATCCTACCTGATTTTTTTTTTTTTTTTTCAATTTATTTCATGACCATGGATCCAGTGTCCTTCAGTCGGAATAATAATGTTTATACAAGGTCTTACAAAATTTTTTACATAACTAAACATCATATTTTTTCTACACTATTTACAATATACTTAAAAATAGCCTTAAAATAAACTTCATTTGTTAGCAAATCTAGAACTTGGCGGGGAACACTGATTGAATTCTCTTCTGAGATGTCACTAATGTCACTGACAAACAACAGCCGTTGAATGTTGAATCTATCGCATTCGAAGATAATATGAGAAATGTCTGCATTAGATTTAGAACAATATGTACATTTATCTTCATCAATTATTTTTAACCTATAAAGATGAGCTGGGACCAGGCAGTGTCCGAAGCGAAGGCGATTGATAATTGTGTAAAACTTTCTGCTGCAGTAATAATTGGACCGGTTATACCAAGGTGTTATCGGTAAGTCTCGCTGTATCTCTGCGTACCACTTTCCTTTAGTCTCAACGGTGATGTCCCAATATTCTTTCCATATTCTTCGCGATTGGCTTTTAAACAGGTGGTAAAAATCCGTGAACGGGACCTTCATATCTGTATGATCCTCATCATAATCTTGACGAGTCGCCAAGTCCACTACCTCATTGCCGAGTATGCCACTGTGTGAGGGAACCCATACAAATTCTACATGTTTTGTTTGTTTAATGATTTGTATAATTTCTTTTATTTGATATACTATATAATTAAGCTTATAGGCAAAATTGCCATTGCACAAGGTTGACAGTACGCTTTTAGAATCACTGACCACCATTATATTTACATTATTTACACAATTTTTCACAAATGTTAAAGCAGATAGTATGGCATAGCTCTCTGCTGTAAAAACGCTACAATTATTCTCTAACTTAATGCATTTGGTATCTTTTGTTTGAGGATCATAATATGCTGCTTTAACACCTGTAACACTTTTAGAACCATCTGTGTAAATAACATAAAAGTTTGGTTTGGTGCTAAGGAATTCCAAAAAATCAAATTTATTTTTAATCGAATCTAAATTACAATCAACATCAAGATAATTAACCAAAGCATTGTATGGGCATTCATATATTGGCCACTTATTATTTACATACATATTTGTCACACATTTACTAACATGTGACATTATGGTTGACATTTCAGGTAAATTCCCGGACAAGAGAGTGTAACCTGATATGTTAGAAGTTTCAACTGAATTGGAGATCTCTACAGGGTGTGAAACATTATTTAACACTACAACATTGTTGGAAGATAGTTCCTTCAGGCAAAATCGCTCAGCCAGTTGTAGACGTCGCAAAACTAATGGAGGTATACAATTCTCAATTTCCATGGAATTAATAGGGGTAGAGCGCATAGCTCCACTAATTATCCTCAAGCCCATATTTTGTATTACATCAAGTTTTCTTAATAAAGTGCCACTAGCATTCATATAGGCTAAACAGCTATAATCAAAGTGACTTCTTACTAGACTTTTATACAACATATTCAGTGTTTTGGGATCAGAACCCCAAAAAGTGCCGGCTAAACATCTTAAAACATTAATACTTTTCATAGCATTTTGACAGATATAATTTACATGTTTATCAAATTTCAATTTGTTATCTATTATTACACCTAAAAATTTGTGATTATCAACTATAGGTATTATTTCATTGTTATAAGTAATTTTGGCCTGGGGAAATGGATCTTTACTAAATATAACAGCAGAACTTTTTTCAGAGCTAATATCCAATTTTAAAACATTACTGTAATAATGTTGCAGTTGATTCAATGCTGTATTCATTCTGTTTATAGCTATATCCATATTTTGACTTTCGGTATATAATAACAAATCATCTGCAAATTGTAAGATTTTAATATGTGTAGTGTCCACATATTCAAGAATTTGAGATGTGTAAAAACCATACAACTGAGGAGATAAAGTTGCCCCTTGCATTGTTCCTTTATTAACTGTTCTTGGTCCATGTAATTTGTTATTATATTTTACATATAAAGTTCTTTGATACAAAAAGTTAAATATCCATTTTAATATTTTACTCGGTAAACCTAAGTCATGCAAAACATGAACAAGGCTTTCAATATTAACATTGTCAAAAGCACCTTTAACATCTAGAAACACACAAATGACATTAGAGTGACTGAGTTTTGTTTTTTTTAAATCTGATATAAGCGATACAAAACTTTCTGAGCAACTTCTACCCTTCCTGAATCCGAATTGTATGTCTGGTAGCTTGTTCTGTGATTCAGCAAAGTAATCTAAACGAAATTTTAGCATGTTTTCAAAAAGTTTACCCAGACAGGAAGACAAAGAGATTGGTCTATAGGATGATGCATTATTTGCAGGCTTATTTGGTTTTAGGATAGGAACAACACATTGAGTTTTCCATGATTCTGGTATAGCTGTGATATTCCAAAGTTTGTTATAGATTTCTAGTAATATATTCAAGGCATTTGGATGTAAATTTTTTATTAATTTGTATGGTATGTTATCCATCCCTGGTGCTGTATCTTTCCTACTCTTAAGTGAAATGTGAAGCTCATTCAGTGTAAAGGGCTTAATCAGAAAATCTATATTGTCATTGTGGTCTGGTCTGTCTAAAATATCACGCAGTTTGTTCTTATCTAATTGTGAAGAATCCGTTAACTTATCTAAGAAACTTGGTACCCACTCATCATTTAAGGATCTGTTATGTGAACTACCTATCCTTTTAAATTTTTTAATGTATCCCCATATTCTAGAAACAGGAGTCATTCTATTAAAACTAGCGCACAATTCATGCCATGAATTTATCTTTTCTTCTTTTAATGTTCTTTTCTTTTTAGCATCTAATTTTTTGTAATTTATATAATTAGGAATAGTAGGCGAATCTTTATAAACTTTAAGAGCCTCTTTAGACTTTTGAACAGCATCATCGCATACTTTGTTCCACCAAGGGGCTGGTTTTCTTAACACTCGGAGAGTTTGATTCGGCTGTTGTTTTGGGACTGTCACATCTCTAATATTATTCAAAATATTTACATAACTATGGTATAATTCAATGGGCACCGTATTTTTCATATCAAGTTGAGAAAAGCAATTTTCAGATAGAGTGTTAAATTTAGACCAGTCGGCTCTATTATACATATATTTCCCTTCCACAGGACGGACCTCATACACTGATGGCTTCACATTTACGTCTACTAAAGTTGGATAATGATAACTACCCATTGGATCATCACAGACATGCCATTCACAGAGAGGAGCTATCGAAGAACTAACCAAGGCCAAATCAATTGCTGAAGCATTTCTATTTGGATATTGAACAGTAGTTGGGCTACCATCATTCAGAACACACAAATCGAATTCATCTATAAGATTATACAACTTATTACCTCTGCTATTGTTTGTATGACAGCCAAACAATATGTGATGTGCATTAAAATCTCCCATGATGACACATGGCTTAGGAGTTTCTAACAATAACTTTTTCATTTTATTGCTATCAAACCTGGTGGGGTGAGGAGGACAATATACACACAGAACATATAATTTACCTAATGATGTTTCTATTGAAATGCAAATATTTTGAACGGGTTCAAAAAATGATGTGTCTACAACCTCATATTTTAAATGTTGTTTAATTAATATGCCAACTCCGTTATGTTCATTTTTAGAATTTTTATAAATCAAATTGAAAGGTGTAAATGCAGGGATTGTACTATTACTTCTAAGCCATGTCTCATTCAACAGACATAAATCAACATTTTGCTCAGATATAAATTTGTATAATAGGGTTTTCTTATGCAGTAAGCTTTGTATGTTAAACTGTGCTATACGTAAATATATGTCCATACAATTAAATTAAATTAGATAGTAAAATTTCTTTAATTCTTTTATTTGTAAGTGGTACATTATCGCTATTGTTACCAAGAGCAATAAGAGTTTTTACTAATGCATTAATTATAATTTCATTTCCTAGAATTTGCTCGGTGTCAAGCACCTTGCAAACTTTATTTACACTTTTATCCCATTGGGAATCTCTAGGGTTTTTCAAAGCTGGAAATGCTTTGGGATCATTTTTATTGGGTGGCATACTCACAACAGTGGCGTACGAGTGGCTCAGGTTGACATATTTACTTTTTTTTTCTTCCATTTTCTTCTGTTTAATAGGGCAGTCCTTCGAAATCGCCAAGTGGTTTCCGGAGCAGTTAATACACACAATATCTTCAACATCGCATTCCTTGTAAGAGTGGCGACCTGCGCACGATGAGCACATCTGCTCTCCTCTGCATACTTTTGCTGAATGATTGAACTTCAGGCATCTATAGCATTGTACCAATGGTGGGATGTAAGTGCGCACCGGATATCTAAATAGTCTGATGTAAACATATTGTGGCAATGAAGTCGCTGCAAATGTTACAGCTACAGTGCCTAGTGGAATCAGTTTCCCTTCCTCCTTTCGCATAAATCGCTTTATCGAAATTACTTCTGTATCGCATGTGATGTTCTTGTAGATTTCTTCATTGGACATGGTTACAGGAACATGTCTGATGACTCCAATAATTTCCGTCATATAGGCTGGTATGAAAGCTTTGAGATTATGTGTATTCAAAAAACTGTCCATGTTCAGGAAATTGTTCGCTGGGGCAGGCTTTTTGAATGTAACACCAACTTTGTATGCATTTATTCTGTGGACACCTACAATGCCCTTGACATTTTCCGAGAAAAGATTTGTAAGGGTAATTGGGTTTTTATTCCCAACTTTCTCCTGCTCCGTAGACTCGACATAAACAACACAATCACCACTATGATTTTCTGGAAATAGTCTTTTGTATAAAGGTTTGGTGAACAGTTTGTAAAGTGCACTCTCATTAGGTCTAGTTGTAGTGTGTAGTTTTCTCTTTTTTCCTACCAGGTCAACGGGGTCCCCCCCGTCGCTGGCGACACTCATAGTTTATAGTCTCAACTATTTACAAATGTATTATTTACACAGAAATACGAAATATTTACACAAGAAATTGAAAATAAAATTTGCTAGATATTTGAAACGCCCGCTTAATTCGACTTCCCGCCAAAAAGTCCATCCTACCTGATTTTCCGTTTGTGTTGCCACAAGCAGTGTGCTACGACACAGAAGCAGGCCACTAAAGAATTTTTAGCAAGTGCAATCCTACATAACCCGGTTGTACCTAGACTCTTTTGAGTTTTGGCGCCAACGCGGAAAAAACATGTCGGCTCGTTGGATTAATTTCCCAAACTTGTGTATTTTCGAGTGTTAATGTGTACTAAATGGTGTATTATTATTCATTAAGTGCTCGTAAACGTGCTCGAGTGTGGTCAAGTGATATAACGAGGTGAAACAGTGTCTTTTCGTGTTGTTTCCAAAAATCCATAGGAGCCTCTTGTAAAGTCTCCACCACTTTACAGGGGCATGAATTTGACTTGACCGTGACTTACTTAGCTTGACTCTGACTGTGACTATGACTTGTTTGACTCTATTAAGACTAGGTAAACTGATTAAGATTACGACTAAAGGACATTGAATCAATGGTCATGAAAATTTTAACAAAAAAAAAAACAACAAAACGGTTGTACCTTAATACACCCGGAAATCTTCCCCTCGTTACCAAAAAAGGCCATACCTGAACACGTTTTATTTGCGGGGTGATGTCTATTTATATCTTACAATACCTCAAACCAGGAGCCAGTTTGTACACCAGGGAAGGTACAATCTAGTGTGAACCGGTTCCCCTGGTGAACCCAAATATTAAATCCCAATCTTATTATGCCATTGACGAATACTTAACAGTTTTTTATTTTTTTTATTTATTGCTGTTCTCTCTTCCATATCATTTAGATGTGCCCGACGGGGTCCAAATTGTAACTAAAATACTTTTCTACTACCTAAGAAACATTGTGGAATGCTAAAATAAATTAATATGAAATACATATTATGTGGAACTTAGCTCTCGAATAAAATTTGTGCACAATCTTTAGTGTTCATAGTTTATTACTCAGTATTATGTTTGAGACGTTTGGATATATAATGATAACCAGCCATGAGGCTGTTTTCAGAAATGTAAGGGTATGATTGATGATCTATCTGACACCCCAATCCAATGGCAGTTTGACATTTCCTATTTTGTGATCGGAAAATCGGATATGGTTTATCATTGGTTTAATCATTATGTTTTTCTCTATACAGGGTTACGCGGAAAGGGAACTAAGCCAAAAGAGTTCGTCATACCTTTAACCTAAATTTGGTTGAAGCATCATACACATCGTAATAAACAACGATTACTATGGGGCTAACCCCGAAATCGCAAAAAAAAAACAGCTGCAGCTGTTCCTTTTCTTTCGCTATTATATGTTCAGGGTTGGTCACAAAGTAAAAGTCGTTCATAATTATGGATATTATGGACCCCGTTCGGCTTAGTACACCATTTCCGCGCAACCCTTTATGTACTAAAAATGTGTAAAAATGTTACGTACGTAATCATTTATTGTTGCTTAGGGAATCCTCCATTTTCATTCAGTATTTATATCACCTTACTTTAGTGTTCATTTCTTTTTTTGTGAAATTTAATGTTAGCTATTATGTCTCCATTTTTGTTGAGTCACAAGGTTTATGGTCCGCATTACGGAGATCGTTAAAAGGTAATTCAGTACCTCCCGGCTCATTGCCCTCGTATAAGTTATATGAACAGATGTTTTACGAAAAAATTGAGCGCAAAATAATACCCGTAAAGGGATGCTTAAAAAGATCTCGTACCTTTTTTATATGCGTTGTGTGAAATAAGCTTACAGGCTTAAATTGAGAAGCAGTGTCAAACTTTCACAGGTTTTGAAATTTTAAGGTACACAGGAGCTTTGTAATTTTGTCAAAAATAAATTAAAGAAATAAATAAATATTCGGGACATTTTTGCACACAAAGCTTGTAATACGGCTGCCAGACACTGATATACATCAATATAATAATATATTTTTAATAACATACTCAAATTTTTATTTATTTTATTTATTTATTTTATTTCCAATTGATATTAATACTAAGATATAGAACAAATACAAAATAAATATTCATCACATGCGAATGATAAGCGCAGAAGGCAGGTTCACTAGACCAGAGTGAATCTTCCACTAGGTATCTTCTAAGTCTGCGTGCTTCATCTTCGACCACATCGTCGCTTACCAACATGCGAGATAGTGGTCAAACGCGGACTTATTCGCGTTAAAGTCAACTGGAGCTATCGAGTATCAGACGTCCCAAGTGAAATCTGCATAAAATCGTTCTTCAGTAGGTACTAAAAGTGGGCAATATTGACCTTCATCTATCTTGGTATCGCAGTTCAATTCAAAAGAAAAGTGTTGTCAAAATAAGTTTTCAGAGCATTTACACTTTACATTATCAGTTCATTAGCATTAGCATTGCCATTCAACGTGGTAATGCCGCCAGCATGTTGAGTACGCTGTCAACTGGTAGTGGGCTTGAGCATTTGGATTGTCTTTACACCTTCAACGGTCTATGGGCAGTCTAACTGTATTTGTAGTGTTAGTTTTAGCTTGTATTTTGTTTAGTTATTAAAGGCACTTGCCCAGTTAAAAAAAAACATTATCAGTTTATTGATATTTCCAAATGAACAAGCGCCCGAACAAAATTATTTATACCCTGGAAAAGAAATGACTTTCCTGTTGTGTCTTGCCTTCCAAACCAGATTCCTTCTAAAATAGACCCTTTCCTTTCTAAACTGAAGAAGGAAGCAGTACTATTAAAGCTGGTTAAAAAATATTTAAATTTTTTGGGAGACACCTTGATAGTTTCCCTAAATAATAAAAAAACTAAACACACAAATCGTTTCTCAAATGTCAAAGCAATCTGCTTACGTACATTAAAAATAAACAACTAATAGAAATAAGAAATCGAAATAAATACAAACAAAATATTCGTAATCACATCCTAAAGGATATCTTTGCCCTTCACATAACTTTCAAAAACTTGCTACCCTCTGATGTCATTAACACGAGGTTGGTTAACAGTCCAATCAGACTGCGCTATGGCTCGCTGTGTGGTCTTGTTTCGTAGTGCTACAATTGTCATTACCTATATGAATTATGCTTCTACACTAAATCGGTATTTCCTAGTCAAGCGTGCTACATCTGCGACCACACCTTCGCTTCCCATGAGGTGAGATTGTGATAAACGCATACCTAGTGCGTTGTAAAAAAACCTAGCGATATACAGTGTTATAGTTATCGCGATGCAGACAGAGGCAGAGCGAAGGAAGCAAACTTGTGATGTATATGGTGATTTTCGCATAGTTGAAAAGGGGTATTTATATACATATTTTTTTAAACTTTTACTTTACGACCAACTTTCGCAAATTGAAATCACGAAAAATTTGTTGTTCTATAGACAAGCTTATTGACACTCGACAATGTATGGAGCAGCAAATTTATCTTTTGCGATATTATGTTTGCTCCAAAAATAAAAGTGGTTCATGATGATTCCATCGTTAAATAGCTATATTTTCTCATGTCACAAGACAGAAAAGTATGCTAAGCTGTCGTATGACATTAGGGTTACAATTATCTGAAAATTACCCTGTATTATGATATAGTCTGAACAAGCCCTGGCATGCGTTTCGTTCTCGCCACAAATGGACCCGCGCCAAAGTTTAAACGGTGCGCCAACCCACCGCACCGCCGCAGATTACGTGATACTCTGCAGAACACTACATCTTGAGCACTGAATCTTCGGGGACTAGTTTACTGTCGAAATGAAGTGTTACTTTGTTTAACTAGGATAAGTAACGGCGAATAACAAGCATTAGGTCACATAAAACACTGTTTTAAACTATCACGGTTGTTCACTATAATTATATGATTATTAACGAGATATTTACCGTGATTATGTTGTAGATGACTCGATATTTCGGTTTCGATAGTTCATGTTCATAGGCAAGCAGACTGAAATGCGGGTGGTTGGCAAAAAATTCAAAGTTAGGTGCAGACAAAACGATCTACCCTCTTTCTTAGTCGTTTTTTTCTTTGACGTGGTGCATGTAACTGCGTCGAAATATCAAGAGCTCCATCCCCAACGTAATCACGGTAAATATCGTAATAATTATATCAGCTTACTAACAGCCATGCTGGGTGCATAGGTGGGTGCAACAAGAATGCAAATGTGATGATACCTTCAAAGCAAATTTCGTCTTTTTGAATTGCAAAAATTAGATGGTGGCAAGATTGAATACGATCCGGTGAATCCAAAACAAAGTGTTAGACGGAAAAAGTCAAATTTTCTTTAGAAGTTGCGCTGGGCTGCAAGAGTCCAGCAAGGGCGATTTTTTTATGCGAAAGTGCTTGTAGCAGATAGTGCTTTTTTAAGTGTTTTAGCTTAAAGGAAGAAGTTTCAAAGTAAAATTTCGCTATAACTATTAAAAACGCTCAAACGTAGCAACATTGCAACCAAACAAACAGTTTTTTATTTTTTATATTTATCTTTATAAGGTCCGATTTTGTCATTAGCAGCCAAAGGTACACAATTCAGGAAAGTAAACAGTTCGATAAAGCGCGTTAATTTAAGTCCAGATAAAAAAAAACGGGCAATTTTACTACAAAAACATGTTACATAGAACGGACTATCACTAAGATTTCGTGTATCGGTACTATAATGTTACACATACAAAGATTATACTCACACATACATTTCAATAAATTAATAATTTAAATATCTGAGAATATAACTGAGCCCGGCTGAGAATATAACCTAGGACCTCCTGTTCCTGCTACGGACTTAACAGTCGCACTACCACTGATCCACATCAGTCGGCAATAATGGGCTGAGGCATTTTCACAGTGTATACTTAAATGATTGCTACTCTGCTTACAAGAATTCTGTATTTTTTTCCTTAGAACATCGCGGGCAAAGCCACATGCAGAACCTAGTTCTACATGAGATACACCAGCAGGCCTAGCACGGGCCGTAGACAAATTGTCTTCCCACCGTTTTTATCCCGCGACAAAAAGACAAACATATCCATACTAATAGCTTTGTCGCGTCTACGCGCGGATAAATACGATGGAAAGACAATTTTGTCCACGGGCCATACTAGACCTACTGGCAAGCTAGTAAGTATATCCAGTTTGATTTGACCAAAAACATTAAGCAATTACGAAGTTAAGTGGGAATAAAACACAGAATCTTTCGCATCACACAAATTTTTTTTTTTTTTTTTTTTTTTTTTTTATTTATTTATTAAAACATTACATCTATCATTACAGGTTGATTCCTAATACAATAGAGTAGTTAAATCATAAATATAGGAATTAGAATTAGTCAAAAGAATTACAATAAAAAAAATTATACATCCATCTAAGAGTTAGTCAAAAGAATTACAATAACTTAAATATACATCAATTAATTAGTCAACAAAATTTACATATAAAATTAGTCCACAGCATCAGAATAACATAAATTATAAAGTGCAGCCCTTACGAACTCGCTCTGTGAACAGTGGAAAATGTCAATGTTCTCCGCGACCCGATTGAGTGTTTGTATGGTGCTCGTCAATGGCGCTTTGTTGAGCAAGTTAGTCCTCCCGCGAGGCACCGCGAACAGAGGTGGCTGCCTGCGCCGCCCCACGTACCCGTCTGGTACGCACAACCCCATCATTTCTAAAATTGTCGGATTGGTCACCATTCCCCGAAACACCCTAACCACATACACAGCAAGCGCCACATCCCTCCTAATTTCCAGCTTGTTGTAACCAACCATGCCCAAAACGAACAAGGTAGGATACATCAAGGGATAGAAAGGGTAGACGCCATACCTTTTCCAGTATAAGTACCTAGTGAACTTATTCTGTATGCGCTCCATCATTAGCCTATATTTAGCTTCATGAGGAGCCCATACTGAAGCTGCACTCTCTAGCTGGCTTCTGACCAGTGCATCATACATTGCTGTTAGGGCCATGTTGTTTGTAAAACCATTCGCTCGACGTAAAATAAATCCTAGAATTCTGTACGCCTTTTTACATACATTAACAACATGTACTCTGAACCTCAACTCTGTGTCCAGACGAACCCCAAGATCCCTCACCGTTTCAACTCGCTTCAACTGCGTTTCCTGTACCTTGTAGTTGTATTTGAGTGGTTCAGTCGCTCTACTGAATGTTATTATGGAACATTTGTCCACATTCAACTGCAATTTGTTCCTCTGACTCCACTCGACTACCTTATCCATGTCTCGTTGAAGACGTTCGCAGTCTCCTTCCTCTTTGATTGGTAAGATCAACTTTAGATCGTCCGCGAACAATAGACATCTGGCTTCTGTGACAACTTCAGGCAAGTCGTCGTAATATTTTATAGGTGTTTTTCAGTATGTTTGCGTGTGTTTGTTCCCCTTCGTAACGGCTGAACGGATGTGGATGAAATTAGGTATATTATTTGGCTTATACTATTTGCCATTTTTACATCCTTTTTTATTGAAGGATAGACTTGCGCTTGACTGCCATCTCGCCTGGTATTAAGCGAAGATGCGGTCTACGATGAAAAACGCCTAGAAGAAACCGAATCACTTCACCGACTTAATGCCGCCTAACCAAAAGACAGTTCCAGCAGGCCCAGCACGGGCCGTAGACAAAGTCTCACCATTTTTATCCCGCAAGAAGAAGACAAACTTATATATTATAGCTTTGTCGCGTCTACGCGCAGATAAATCTGGTGGCAAGACAATTTGTCCACGACCCGTGCTAGGCTTCCTATGGGAGTGCGGGTAAAACCGTGAGGCGATGCTAGTTCATAATATTAGTGTGAACCATTTTGATAGGAATACCTACATTAAAGTTTGTTCAATATACACATATATACCATTAGCTCACAAACACAAACCCACAAAAGTTAGCAAGGATCTGTAAACCAGTCCCATCCATGTTATACAATCTATCCTCGTATGTTAAATTAAAAGGCTATGTATGAGTACAGTGCGACCAACTTTTCTGCATAGTTGAGTTGGGGAGCCACCATCGTAATTTCTGTACAAAACTAACAGCCTATTCCAGTTCTCTCATTAGTCGAACTCCACAGCTAAGTTGGTCGTGTTGTACCGACAAATCTAGAACCCCAGCGAAGCACAGATTCTCGACAGTTACTGCCACCGTATCTTCTGGTGCGGAATTCACGAGGCAGCCTTATTTACTGCTTTGTAGCGTGTACTACTGTTAATTGTCAAAGCTCCCTGTAGATTCAGCGGAATGAAAACATATTGCAAGGCTCGACAAACGATGCGAAGTACCCTTATCGTACCTACCTATACGTAACAGAAGCCTATGACTGGAAACAGAATGTCAGGAGAGAATTGGGTCATGACTATGAAATAATAATGTAGGGTGTACCTAACTACCCAATTTTTCGTTTAAAGCAATCTTAAATAGTACCTAAATAAACCAAGGGATGAAAGCAATATATTTCACACGAGATGTCGATAGGCGCCCTCGCTTTGCTACGCCTATACTTATTTCGAATGTGAAAGATGTTTTCTCGTGAGTTAAATATGGTCCGCTGTTTATTTCGAACGCGAAATAAAAATTTCATATTTTACTTTGCACTGGCAAAAAACTACAAAACCTTCACAAATATCACAGATCTACAAAGTGGTAGATCTGTGGCAAATGTAGAGTACCTAAAATCTCTATGGTATTACTTGTTTCGTAATATATTGTTCTTTATTCAAATTACTCACAAATTACTCCATTTCAAAGTAACAAATTGTATAGATTTTGGCGGTGACCAGACTCAAAATTTTACATTATAGCTCTTTTATTTTGAAAAGTATAACTCTTAAAACCTATTTAACTAATAATTAAACTGGATTCTTTTATATATGCCATAAGTGGAAAACAAGCTAACGGGCCGCCTGATAGTAACCGATCACGGTCGCTTATGCCCGTAATACCAGAGGCATCACAGATACGTTGCTGACCTTTAAAAACTCTACTTTTGAACATGGACAATCCCATGTTATAGTTACTCGGAAATGCGAACGAAAATGGAAAATAAAATAAACCTTTTATTTATAATAAATAAATAAAAATAAATATTTCGGACATTTTCGCACACACGGTCATCTGACCCCAAACTAAGCAAAGCTTGTGATATGGCTGCCAGAGACTGATATACATACATATATAGTTTTAAATACATACTTAAATAGATATTAACAACCAGATATAGAACAAACACAAATGTTCATCACACAAATGTTTGAGTAATAATAATTAAGTTAGTTTTTTTTTTAGTTTTAGTTTGTATTTATCTAATGTAAGTAAGTGATAATCGTAGCCAGTAATGGTGGTAATAGCATTAGGTAGTGCGGTTGGTACTAATAGGTCTAATTTTAAGTCTGTGCCAAACAAAAAAGATACATCTCATGATGTTATGTTAGTGGGATGCGCCGACTCACTCAAAATTAGTTGTCTTACATTAGTGAATGAGAATAAGACTAAAACATTACTTGGTTAGTATTTTATTTTTGCTCATCAAATCAGTTTTTCTTCGGTTATTTTTTTTTGTTAAAAAGTTTTAGTAGTTCGGTTAAGTTTATCAGCATAGAGTATTGTTTTAAACGACTTTTTAAATGTAATGTTAGACTCTCTCTCTCTCTATCTCTTTCTCTCTTTCTATTTCTCTCACATTCTCATCGCCTCTCCATTAATAAAAGTTAGAAGTCAACTTCTTGAAGTTTTATTGAGTTTATATGGCGTACTTACATGTGATGTCATTCGTAAGTATATTACGCTCTCTGTCTAGCAAGACACTGAAATGCTTATAATATATCTCCCTTAATTTTGAACACATTTCAATTTCGTTTTCAGCATTCGGCTCTATTTATGGTTAGCTTTTTTATAAGATAACTAGCAACGCATCCTGGCTTCACACTGGTGTAAGTCTTATTTTTTTACACCTTAGGCTACAATATTGGAGTTTTAGTATGGATCCCTATTTTTTTATTGTTATATAATAAGCTTATGTCACCCGGGGATAGTGTAGCTTCCCAACAGTGAAAGAATTTTTCAAATCGGCTCAGTAGTTTCGGAGCCTTTTCAATACAAACAAACAAAGAAACAAATATCTCCTCTTTATAATATTAGATATAGAAAAAAAAACAGTCCGGTAGCTTTTTTCGTTTCAAAAACATTGTCTGGTTACCATCATCATAATTGTTGATCGGTCAAAATGTAACAAATTTTCTGTTAGGATTTGCTGAATTTAAATAGAAATTGGCCGAGGCAACAAAGCGTTTTGTCAAACCAAAGTTATTAACTGAGCGGAAATTAGACACAAATGGTGAAAAGTTTCCGGGTCATTGATCTAATTTAACGTAACTGGTCGCAGCCGGAAATAATCGTTGATATCATGCAGGAGCGCAACTAGGAAGAGGAAGAAGGATAGTCTACCATAAGGTAATTTAAAAAGTATCTCTAAAAATAAAGGCTTCTAGAAAAAACCTAGACGAGATTAGCTCGAGGAACGACTGGCGTGATCCCTTGCAATGGCCGAAAATAAGTCAAGTAAATGATTCAATTCGACTTGTCTGTCGAGAAATCTTTCAATGGAAATCGAACATTGTGCGATTCCCACGATCTTTCTTGCCTTACACTTTTTTTAAATGCCATAGTAGGCAAACAAGCAGACGGGCCGCCTGATGGTAAGCAGTCAACGTCGCCTATAGATACTTGTAACACCAGAGGCTTTTCAAATACGTTGCCGACCCTTTAGGACTCTATTAACTTGCCTTTTGAAGAACCCAATGTTGTAGCTTCTCAGAAACATCACGTTAGGTAGCTCATTCAACATTTTGCAGGTGTGAGGCAAGAAAGATTTCCACTGATCTATTATGTGTGGATGAACTTTCAGGCGGTGGTGGCTAGTACGATGATAAAACCGTGAACCCGGCATCTCAACACCTTAAAAAATGTAGAATGAGCGACTTTTCGCGGTGCTTTCGAGAAGTTACAACATGGGGTCCTTGAAAAGACGAGTTAATAGTCTTAAAGGGTCGGCAACGTATTTTGGGAGTCCTGGAGTGGGGAGCACGTTTAGGTAAACGTGGTGTAGGACACCCTGTGACCAGGTGGAGTGATGACCTGCGTAAAACGGCGGATAAAAACTGGATGCAAAGAACTGCTGATCGAGCTCAGCAATGTGCATTAGGAGAGGCCTATGTCCAGCAGTGGACTGTTAAAGGCTGATGATCATGACGATGATGATGATGACGATGACGATAATTTTAAACGTATTTTGATTCCTCTGGTACAAGTATCTATAGGCGACGGTGACTTCTTCCCATCAGGCAGCCCGTCTGCTTGTTAGTCACAAAAAAAACTCAGTTGTCAAATATTGGATTTAAAATGGCAATGGTAGGATATTTTGATATAATATTATCAGGTGCTAATGACATTAAATGTGACGAGGACAGAATTTGTTTCGCAAGCACTAGAATAGCTGTCCTGGTGTTTATCACATCATATAATTGAAAAATGTATTGTTCTTCAGACTCAGAGTTTGCAATTCTGTAATTAATTATGGATAATTAATATATAAAATAATAACAATAATGGTCACTAGAACCTTACTATGTGGTTTGCCCCTTCATAAAAGCTGAGTTTGTCCCTGCCACCATGACTCGCACTTTGTTACGAGGACACGCCGCAACATTACTCTGCTTTAAATAAAGCCTGAATGAGGCTGGAGTTGCAATTTCATCAAAATTTATATAGTTTGTGAAATTGATTATTTTCACGGAAACTTTCATTTCGATTCGTTAACAACACGTAGTCAATGAGAAAGGTGAACAAGGATATGGGAAGATATTACGGTTATACAAAATTATTATTGATGATGTTTTTTCATAATCAGCCTACCTTAGTTCACTGCTGACATAAGCTTCTCTCAAGGCACGCTATACTCAGTGCGATCTCCGGCTTTTATTTTTCACGCACAACTTGAAATCTACACTCCAGTTAGTCTCAGGGCGTCAAATGCTACGTTTGCCAATTCATGGTCTCCACTCTAGAACACGTCTATATCGGTTATCTGCGACAGATATGACTGGCCAGTAAACCACTGCCACTTCAGCTTGCTAATACGCTGAGCTATGTCGGTGGCTGTGATTCTCTGGCGAATAACTTCGTTCTTTATTCTTTATTCTTTATTACAAATCTAAATACGATCCCTCAGAGAAACGCCGAGCATAGCTCTTTTCGTATCTCGCTAAGTTGCTTTTAACATACGAGCCGTCAATGTTTGAGTTAATCACAAGTTAATTCGAAAGTGTGTTATTTTCTTTGATTTTGATAAAGTCTTATATTGTGAATATAATAAAAAACGGGTAGAACCGCGAGGTGCATTTTGTATGTAGATTGTAGAATAAAGCATAATGAGCCTTTTAATAGTCCACTGCTAGACTTAGGCCTACCCCCGAAAGAGCGATTGGGCCATATCCACCAGTCTCCGGTTAGTGGATTCACATACGCCATTAAATTGTTTTCTCCGTACGTATGCAGGTTTCTTCACTACATTTTCCTTCACCGAAATGCCAGTGGTATGAAAACATAAACTCCAAAGAGCTCATTGGTACGGGCCCGGGTTTTAAACCCGCGACCTCACGGTTTCAAGTCTATAGCGGTCCCCCAAATAAGCTACCACAGCTAGTTTTCTACCACTTTAGTGGTTTTGTAGTTTGTATGTGATTATACGAATAGTGCCAAATTAAAGTCACAAATCGTGTTTCAAAACCGCAGCTAGACGACAAAGTTTATATTTCATCTCGTTCCACTCACTCGTACTTTCGAAAGACATTCTGAGCACTTTATAAGCACGTTACTTCAAGAACCCTTTCTTGGCCAAACTTTAATAAAGCTAATTGAATAACACAAAGAACTGTACTTCCATTCAGGCGAGACTGCGTAATACAAAATGCCGCAGACTTGGCAATTAATTAAGGCTTCTTATTTAGGTATTATGTTCTGTTATTCTGTTTTGCAAGATTTTACTGCATTACATGGAGTAATGATTTTGGATTATTGTGTTTTGTTTATAATCGATTAGTTCTTTACCCAAATACTACACTCAAATTATTATAATAGAACAGCCTATTTGCTGTAATAGATTTTACAGTATTTTCTATTCAGAGGTCATCAATCATCATAATCCACCCTTTTATATTCCCACAGCTGGGACACAGGCCTATTCTCAGAGAGAGGGAGAGGATGGGCTCTATAATCCACCATGCTGGCCCAGTGCATGTTGGTAAATGTCATATATCTTTGAACTTTTGAAGTTCTTAGATATACCGGTTCCCTTGCGATGTTTTCCTTCGCCGTTTTCGAGCGATGTCATCGAAACTGGGTATTATTTATTTAGTTACTATATATTAACATAAAGTTATTGGTGCAGCGGCGAGGATCGAACTGGGTGGCATTAGATTGTAAAACGCACATGCTTCCGCTCGACCACCTTCAGGGACACTTTCACCTTCACCTTTCTTTTTAGGTGGGTTACCACCTCTGAATAGAGCGAATTATTAGTAAACTCGTAGAAATACCCATTCTATAAGTGTACCCGCGACAAAACAGAGAAAGTATATGCGTTTGGAGTCTGTTAGTGTGTATGTTTATTGCCGTTTTTGTTCGAAACGGCTAGACCGATTTGAATGCGGTTTTATCAATGGACAGCAGGTTTAATTGCGTTGGTTCTTAGAAAATATTATTGAAATCAAAACAAATATGCTATCTGCAAATGTTATATTATGTTTGATGAAAATCAGACTAGCGGTTTAAAAGAAATTCTTTTCCTAATTGTTTTAATTTGGTAAAGCAGAGCAGGCAGTTAAGCGCTATAGCTATTAGTATTTTAAGGAAAACTTTAGTCTTCCGGAACACATTTTATGTTTATTATATACTTGTCTTGTAATAATAACGATTGAACGAATGATTTTTCAACACTATTTCCGTTGTGAAACGGAACGGTTCCAATGAACCGGTGAACCGATCTTGATCTAGAAACTAGTGTGCACTATAATAAAATATAACAAAAATAAACCGGCCAAGTGCGAGTCGGGCTAGTGCACTGAGGGTTCTGTACCACAACAAAATTCAATAACGAAATTACCAGCTATAACTTGGTATTGGACTTGTCACTGACTCGCACTTGGCCATTATTTATTATTTGTTGTTATACTTTAAAGTGTCTACTATAATTATGCCAAGTTTGACGCTTTTACGTATGACCGTTTTTAAATTAGAGCTGATGCAAAAATGCGTTAAAAAAATGCGTTTGTTGTATGAGGACCCCACTTTGGTTCTTACTTTTTGACTTTTTATTATTTGTTAGTTGATCCCCCGTAACGTTACATATTCTGAGAAAATTTCAACTGGCTATCTATTACGCTATTACGGTTCAAAAGGTACAGCTGTTTAAAGGTAGGACAGACAGACGGACAGACAGACATCGTAGGCTTAGCAATAGGGTCCCGTTTTTACCCTTTTGGTATGGAACCCTAAAAAACAAGAAAATTTAGGAAAACTTGAAATCATGAAGAAGCCTCAAGGCTAATAGGTAAATATTGTTCGTTGCAAATTTGATAAGTAAATTTTCAAATCTAATCTGATTGAATGAGTTTTCTAACACAAATATTAGATTAGACATTGTGTAGATTCAACAAAGATATCCTTCGAAATCCTATTATACACCCACCATGGATATAATGCGAGCAAACCAGACAGTGCGTTGACACTTCGAATCAACAAAGGATCCTGGAAGATCCAGGAATAGACTATTCTCACAGTATAAACTAATTGTAAACATTTCTCAAGTGGTTTGGAGACAAATCCGGGGAAAAGTTTGACCTGACTGAGATTGAGAAACGATCGAGCATTTTGAACCGACTTCAGGATTTCCTCAGATTCTTAATTCTATCCGTTTTCTTGTGTACTTTAATTACTCCGAATTTGTGAACCAATTTACATTATTCCTTTCTATTTTGTACAGAAAAGCTGGTGGTCCCACAAAAATTTCATTAACTTTGGCTCAGTAATTTTTGAATCATCCACAATAATATGAATAATGTTGTTTGGTCGCCTGTTGATTTGACAATAGTGTCAATTCTGTTGTACCATTATCTAAACTAAACTAAATTTTACAGCTCTAAAATACTTCATCAAAACTCGCGTGAGTATTCATTATAAATTACTATAACACCATTATTATTACAACATTATTATAATCACGATTATGTTTCATAATCGTGAGTGCAAGCCGGTGCTATAATGATTTAATAATTTAGCTCTAAAATAGTTGCCACCCTTCTCTCACATATTAAAATGAAAAGAGAGGCAGATAATTTTAGTCCTGTCAGATTGGTTTAGTTTAGTGAGTGGTATAACAGAATCGACGCCAGTGGCGTAGAATCGATGAGAATTGATGCCAATATCAATAATTTTGTTAGAGCAAATTTTCGATATCTTCAGTAGCGCGTCAATTAAAAAATTGCAAAGAAACAGTAAAAACTCATCGAGAGCAGTTGGAAGTGCAAATGGAGTTAAACAACCATTAAATAGCTCTCGTGACATCATACTAGATACAAATAGCTAGCCAAGAGCGTGTCAAGACACACGTATGGTAGAGTTCCGTTGCAAAAGCCATATAATTGTCATCACATGCATAGTTCAGGGACCCGGGTAATATGTCCTAAAACTGCGACCAGGTCCACCGGAGGATGAGCAGCAGCGTCCTATTAGTACACGGCGAACAAACTGCCTTAAGGTTGCTTGGAAGAGATCGCTTATAGCGATAAGGCCGCCAATTGTTTCACTAGTTTTAAGTTGTTTTGTCTGATGTATGTTATTTCTGGTGTGAACAATAAAGAGTTATCTATCTATCTACTGCGATCCCCAATCTACCTGCCAAGCATGGAGATTATGGCAACACATGTCTCTAAAGAGCCTTTGTTCAGCACTGGACGTTTACTGGTTGACTAGTTTACTGGGTATGTGATTTGTGTAATATGCATACTTCAGAAAATGGATCAACCTGTCTTAATATTTAACTCAATGTTAGTAAACTTAGAAATACAACCATAGCTAAAAAATTATTCATTTCAAGTCACAGGCGCGCCATTCATTTTAACACTTTATTTCAACTTCTTTTTATAACAAGTATTATACTTGTAGTCTCAAATTTATTCTTGACTAAGATAAAAAACCAAGACGACTTTTATTTTAAGTCAGCTCTTAACTTAAAAACTGTAGATTAAAAAACGTATTAAAAAGACGCGAAACTATTTTATTTTGTATTTCAGTGAGGTTGAGAAATTACGTTCATTTGTTGAATCACTCAACAAAGTCCGACTGTCTAGGAGTAGGTACAATAATGGACGCTTCTACGTAATCCTCTTAGTCGGGAACACGGTTTTTGTTTACTGGACCACCCATGAGATTACTAGAACCCAAGAACCATATACCTACATGAAATCTTTTAGTGTAGTAAGGACGTCTTATAAGTCTTCTAAGAGACTAGGTAGGTAGTACTTAGATACTTATGTAGCAAATGTTACCTACTTGATTCAGTTTTGATTATTTGATTCAATTTTTGCTATGAAATACCAGGTGGACATAGCATCGTAGGAGATCGAAACTTCCTATACATGTATAAAGAAGTTGGTTGCTAGTAATAGAACTAATGGGAAGAAATGGTCTCGTTAGTTTAAAAAAAAAACAGAAAGTAATGGAACTACTTGAACAAAGAGTCCAACTAGTTCTATCAATATATAGAACAACCGATATAACTAGTGGGAACTAATCCTTTATTATGGGCTAGCCTTAGAATAACTACACAAAGAAACCAAGTACATTCACAAAATTTAAGCCATTCAAATGGTGTCATATATGGCTCCAAAAAAAATATAAAAAAAATTCTATGACAATTTGCACGGTGAAGTCGAACCACAACAAATCAGAAAAGCAACATAAGAGTTATGGTGTGACATTCCACAGGTAATCCATTAATTTTCTTGCTTAAATCGTTTAAAATACCAATCGAAACGTAAGCTACAAAGCGAATTTGTAGCTTACGTTTTGAGAATGTGTTGTTTGGAAACGTACCTTCTCTGAGTTCTATTCTAAGGGGCTAGCTGAATTCTGCGGGGTTACCCACGATTTTCCAGTTTTTCTGCATACATTCTATAATGTGACTCGGTTTTTTGTGACATTTTCACTTATTTCTATTATGTTTTGTCATGTTTAATTTATTGTCACAATATAAACGTATCTGTATCTGAATCTACCTGCCTAGATTCAGATTCGTAAGTCGAGTACTATCCGAGATTTCGTAATAACTCAGTCATTGAATGAATGATAATTTTGCTTTTATAAATAAAAAGATAGTATATAAAAAAAAAGTAGATACCTATTTCTAGTACAACTCAAAAATTTCAAAATTAAGGGTTCATCCGCCTATTTACGTCCCAGTATGTACTTGAACAATTTGTTTATTTGTTGCTACGTATCATCACGACGCGTACAGAATGCTGGTTTGCCGCACTACTTATAAAAAAAAACATTTGCCATAATTCGAAATATCAGATAACTATGTAGCATCGCTCGCAATTAAAATTACTACCAACGAAGTCGGCGAGAGACTTAGCTTGTTTGCCACTTATGGCATAAAAAAGACTGAGTTCAAATGCAATATAGGTAGGTACACCTACTTGTGCTCACATGCGTGAAAAGGTACAATTAAAAAATTATAGTGGCCCGGTCCTTACGAAGTAGTCTATATAAAGGTACATAATATAAATCCATATTTACGACTTCACCGATTTCATTCTTCTTTTTTTTCTAATACTTCGTAGAAAGTTCTTACGGGAAGAAAAATTAAGAAAATTGCGCAGAAAATTGGAAAATTTCAGGTAACTTAACGACGATTTAAACTCGCAGGTGAAACTGCGGGGCGCATCTAATCACATATAAGTCAATGGTACATTTATAAATATCAGTATTTCAATCGTTACTACCAGTGCCTTTAAGTACGTAATCCAATCTTCGTCGGGAGATTAGACACGCCTTACTGACCCACACAATCATATGAATAAATATAAGAAAGGCATTCCAAAATAATAGAACAAAAATCTCTGGAGACCTATCCCATTAGAACAAGAGAAATGGCCTGATTTTATCCAATCTTGTTCGCTCACAGCAAAAAACAATCCGATCGACCAAATGTACAAACTATTTCTTTGGAATTGTCTTCGAGATAGAACATCAGCAAAATGTAAAATCTATTGTGCAATACCCTACATACTGTGTCGTAAGGTCAAAATTTGTTTCTCTTAACATTCTGAACAAGTAAAGACGCAAGCAAAAACTAGTGAGGGCATAAATCTAGTTGTGGTACGTATGAAAAGCTACAGCGAGAATTGAGTAATTTTTTTGGAAACTGACGAGTTTTTCACACATTTTATTTATATAATAAATGACTATTATAGTCAGAGTTAAACTGGGTTAATTTCACGTGAGTTACTCCCGCTAATATAAATAAAACAGTGAGACATTATGCAGGATTATGCTAAAAAGAAAGTTTCTTGAGTAGAGGCAAAGATTATATACTAGAGGTAGAGGCCACGAACCAAAAGACGCAGCGTAGGTAGGCCTCCCACTAAATGGACCGATGACATCATGAGAGTCACGGGCATCCAGTAGATGCAGATGGCAGGCTGACGTTCAGTGTGGAGGTCAAAAGGGGAAGCAGTGGACGTCTTCTAGCTGATGATGATGTCCGTACATTGCATGCTGCATTCTGCGAAATGCGCTCTGAGCATACTTTATTCTCATCTTTAGTTCACTAAAGTTTACGCAGAAGCAATCACAAATTTACCAAAGTGTGCACAGTACTGTCAACATAAAAAATCATTGAACGAGAAAAAAATACAAGAAAACAATGGGTAAACGATCAAACAAATTGAGCTCTTATTGCATGGCGCGCATAAGCCTGCAGACTAGGTGTGTTGTAGTTAGACCCTTCGACTAAAATAAAATTAATGGACGTAAATCTAACCTAACCTAACTATTGAAATTGCTCAGTAAAAACGAGTCAAAACCGCCGGACAAATACTTCAACACCTAATTATAAAAATGTACAGTAACATTTTTTATTTTTTTTTACACAAGCTCCCGCTTATTGCAGGGCCGCTGCTACTTTAATATGTATTGTGCATTATAGTAAATAAAGATTAAATAAATAAATAAATTTGTTACAATAAATAGATCCCAGTTTTATTTGTGTATTTACACTTCGGGAAAGCATATGAATGCATAATTTTGTCAGATGTTTCGTTATCGCGTGACAATAGACACGTGTTGCACTTCCTACGGCTAGAGACCGACTGACACGAAATGAGAGCCGGCGCTCATTTTGTTTTCTTCAAAAATGCGCTTCTACGGGGCCTGTCCATTCATTTTATTTTGGTCGAAGGTTAGACCTCCTTCGCGAATATGTGTTAGCTTGACCAAATTACTTAAAGAAATCAATGATTCCTAGAAGATTGAAGCAAATTAGACTGAACTTTCACATTTCATAAACAAACAGTTCAATCGGTAGTGGGTAGTAAGATTTGACCTAAACTAACATGTGAAGTTAATTGAAAGCTAGTGATTACGACGAAAGTTGTAAAAGTTGGAGCACACAACTACCTACGACGCGACGGCTAAGATGGACGTATTGACCAGAGCGATGAAATTGGAGTTAACTTGATATAAACTTCCGTAAGCTGGGTGGGCGTGCTTGTGGGCGATAGAATTGCGAAATGCGCCGAGAGGTTTTAATTCTTGTCTGTGGGATATTTTTGTCGCTTGTCGCACGTACGGTAATCAGAATAAGAGTGACGGTGGCAAAACTAACTAGATCGTGGAAATACCCACCAGATGACTTTACAAAACAATGAACTGACGTAGGTAGTAGATAGATTATTAAAATTAAATAAGCTCCTTATTGTTTAGATTAGAAAAGATAAATAAAAAACAACAGAGATTTATGTCCGCAGCGCACTTGTCCTTTCAAGAAGCGTAAACACTTTCTCATTTCTAAATGTTATCCTATTTCGTTTTTTTTTTAAATATGATTCATCGCCAATACGATTTCAAAATAACCACTCCAGGGGTGCAAGTACCGTTCTTTTATCGATCGTCAAATTGACAGTTGAGGTCGTCAAATTCGTTAATATGCCATTTTTTCAGTACTCGCTGTGATCGATTCTATGGCATTTTAGCGAATTTGACGATCGATAAAGAACGGTACTTGCACTGCAGAATCGATTTCATAGGGTACGGTAAGTACGTTATGACGAAAAGCTGGTGACATATGATAGAAAATACCTATTAAATTATTAAAATAAAAATAAAATTACCTATACCTATTTAAAATACCTATGTATTTTAAAATGAAACTGAAGATAGATGAAAAACAATTTAATTGTTCACACCACAAATTACATACACACGATAAAAAGCTTTAAAACTAGTACAATAATCGGTGGCCTTATCGCTAAGAACGATCTCTTGCCAAGTGTGACAACATCTCAACATCGGCAACATCATCAACTCTAAGAGGGAGACGGTTTTTTGGCGCCAACGTGGAAAAAAACATGTCGGCTCGTTGGATTATTTTCCTAAACTTGTGTATTTTCGAATGTTAATGTGTACTAAATGGTGAATTATTATTCATTAAGTGCTCGCAAACGTGCTCGAGTGTGGGAAAGTGATATAACGAGGTGAAACGTGTCTTTTCGTGTTGTTTCCAAAACTCCATAGGAGCCTCTTGTAAAGTCTCCACCACTTTACAGGGGCATGAGTTTGACTTGACCGTGACTTACTTACCTTGACTCTGACTGTGACTATGACTTGTTTGAAGCTATTAAGACTATGCAAACTGTTTAATATTACGACTAAAGGACTCGCAACCACGCTCATGAAAATTTTACCAAAAAATAATAATAGGGAGACGAAGTTTTGGCGCCAACGTGGAAAAAAACATGTCGGCTCGTTGGATTATTTTCCTAAACTTGTGTATTTTCGAGTGTTAATGCGTATTAAATGGTGAATTATTATTCATTAAGTGATCGTAAACGTGCTTCAGTGTAGGCAAGTGATATAACGAGGTGAAACGTGTCTTTTCGTGATGTTTCCAAAACTCCAGAGGACCGGTGACTTACTTAGCTTGACTCTGACTGTGACTATGACTTGTTTGACGCTATTAAGACTATGTAAACTGTTTAAGATTACGACTAAAGGACATTGAATACACGGTCATAAATTTTTTAACAAAAATGTTAAAATAAGAGGAAGACCTTTGTTTAGCAGTGGACGTTTACTGGCTAATGATATAATAGGGATATCATCCAAGCAAAGTTTGGCACATTATTATTCGGGTGTACTGTTTACGAAGTTTCATCATCATCATCATCAACAAGAAGAAGTCTACTGCTGAACATATGACTCTTCATTAGATTTCCGCACTAAACGACAGCCTGGCATCTACATCCACTGGATGTCCGCAACTCTCACGATGTCGTCGGTCCACCTAGTGGGAAGGCTACTTACGCTGCGTCTTCCGGTTCGTGGTCTCCACTCAAGAACCTTTCTCCGCCATCGGTTATTGGTTCTTCGAGCGATGTACGAAGTGTGGTGTATATACGCAGTATGATCCGCCATTGTAAATACCTTTGTACGGTCTTTAAATTTATTCTGAAGAAAAAACTTGCGAGTTATTTGAAAGTCTATAACATACACTGTAGACTAAAGAAACATTCTAGAGGCGTCAAAGAAAAATCGTAACGATTTATTTGGCGGGTCGGCGCGAATAGAGCGAATATTCGCTGTCCCATTCAAGGGCCTCTAAGGTGTTATGTACTTAATCACATAAATTAATTTATACTTTATTCGGAGCCTTCGGTTTAAAGTTTCTGTCTAGTCTGAAAGATTTATCGTGTTGTTCATAATTGAATCTGTTGTACTCTTTGTGGTTTGTTTGTAAAAGTATTAAGTTGAGTTATTCGATTATTTTATTCGAGTTTTAAAAAATTTGTTTAAATTTTCTTGATATCAAAACGTCAGTTGCAATATGTTTTTAAATCTATACGTATAATAGGCATGTGTCCTCGTGTTTAATTTATTACAAATAACCGGCTTAGCGAGAAATATAACTAAATACATTACACATACTGAAAAAATAAATGAAATTGTCTGATAAATCTCTGAGAGATGAGCGTTTAAAGTTTTAGGTGGGGATAGGGAGGGGATGCTCTATCCCTTTCTCACAAAGCGTGTGTTAGTATAGCTTTTGAATGGCGCTCCTAAGCCGTGACGTAACGACTCAGTATAGTGCGCTCTCTGTCTAGCATGAAATTTAAATGCTTATATCTGTTTATATCTTATTTAATTTGAACTAATTTTAATTTTGTTTACGTTGATGGGCTCTATTTATGATCAGCTTTTTTATGAGGTAATAAAAAAATATTAGTCATCATGCCTATTAGGACAAAGAATAAGATAAAACTGCTAATAAAAACTACTCAAATCATAGTGTTTTGAGTCCACATTTGCCCACTTACTCGCCTGTTGGTAAGCTACAATGTGATCGAAGATGAAGCACGCAGACTTAGAAGATAGGTCCCTATTCACCCTGACCTAGAAAATGCCTGCAACATATTATGTCTCTCAGGAATCCAGGAAGCCGGCAGATTACTTATTCCATTCTTATATACTTTTCCTGTACTGGATTAGAATCAAAACGTTTAGCTCTACTCTAATTAAATAAATAAAATAAAAATAAATAATCGTGACATTTTTGCACATACGGTCATCTGACTCCAAACTAAGCAAAGCTTGTGATATGGCTGCCAGAGACTGATATACATACATGTATAGTTTTTAAATACATACTTAAATAGATATTAACAACCAGATATAGAACAAACACAAATGTTCATGACATAAATGTTTGCCCTAGGTGGGAATCGAACCCGCGCCCCCAAGCTCAGAAGGCAGGTTTACTACCAACTAGACCAACGGGCTATCAAATTGAATCAGAAGCATTCCTACTTCCTAGTTGCTACCAGTGCCTACTTTGAACTTTACTTAAATTAACTTTCTACTGTTTTACTTTAACTTTCTGCTTTAACAACTCTTACTTAATAAATGATATATATACAATTACATTTATCATCATCATCATTACCAGCCTATTATGTTCCTAATGCTGGGACGCGCCTTTTAACGTATACTTCCTTATGATAATAACACATTGGCGTCAATTCTGTTGTACCATTCTCTAAACTAAACTAATCTGACAGAACTAAAATTATCAGCGTCTCTTTTCATACCAGTATGTCAGAAAAGGATAGTTTATTTTAGAGCTGTCAAATTTAGTTTAGTTTAGAGAATGATACAACAGAATCGACGTCAGTATTGACAAAAAATTATTGAAATTACGGGGTTGTTCCGAATCACTCCAACGGCGTCAACGACTTCAATAGCGCTAAACAAAACCAACAAGACATTTTCTTTGGCCATTGGTGCTACATGGTTACATGCAGGTTACATGATTTGATGTAACTCCCAAAATTAGTTTTTGTACAAAATTTCCCGAAACAGACACACAAGAGCTTTAAAAGTTGGAGCATTTAATCGCTTTGAATAAATTACACCCAATAATAGACTTTTATCTCCAAAAAGGCTGCCTTCGTTAAGTTTTAACGCTAAGCTTTATAATACACCTCGTCGCAAATATGAAGCCGCGTGGTTAGTTATATAACCGACATAAACAACCAACTTCACAAACTTAGTCAATTACGCTATTACGGTTACTTGTATGACCAAAAATTATGGTCAACCAAGTAACCGAATTTTTCAGTTATTTTGATGTGACCACTCCGAAAGTATTTATAATTTCAATAAAAAAAAAACCCTAATCGTTCTTATACGATGGAGTTCTAGGCTAAGCTAGTTCTAGGCTAGACCCATGAATGTAAATAAATACAGCATAATAATAATACAACCGAATTGAGAACTCCGTCCTTTTATGAAATCGGTGAAAAAAATATTATTGTTAGATCTAAATAATATAAAAGGAACTGCCTGTGTAAAAGTTACTACCGGCCAACCTTATCTTACTAGATAAAGTACCTAAAGTACCTACACCAATGTTAAAATTATATTTGGCCAGTACCAAGTGGTAAACCCTAAAAAGGTTTCATACTACAAAATGCTCACTAGTAAAATATTCAACAAACGTTTCAACTGCTAAAAACAGGTAGAACCACATAATTATGTGTTGTTACCTATTTGTTTTGCAATAAGCTGCAGTCCGCGGTTTCACTCGCATGTACATTCTCTAAATTCTAAAATATATAAATTTAAAAAGCTAACATCAAAATCAGCCAATACGCCATTTCGTTTACTTAGATGACATATTTTGTCCGTTTATTTTAATTTTTTAAACCGGTTAAGTACGAGTCGGGCTTGTACGCCGACTCGTTTGAGGACCCGGACGATTGAGGGTTCCGTACCACCACAAAATTCAATAACGAAATTACCAGTTATAACTTGGTAATGAACAGAAACTTGTCACCGACTCGCACTTGGCCATTATTTATTATTTGTTGTTATACTTTAGAGTGTGTACTATAATCATGTAAAGTTAATGAAAATTAATGGCTTACCTGTGGAATGTCACACCAGGACTCTTATGCTGCTTGTCCGTTTTGTTGTGGCACGATTTCACTGTGCAAATTGTTATTTTAAATATATTTTTGGGAGCTGTTCAATCTATCGCCTGACTCAGAGCAAGTACAGCGCGAGTATCGTTTGTACTCATATATGACACCATTTAAACGGCTTAAATTTAACACATGTACTTGGTTTCTGTGTGTAGTTCTTCTAAGCTTATTGACTTTTTTTTCTTAGTTAATTCGCCGTAACATTACATATTCTCTGAAAATTTCAACTGGCTATCCATTACGATTCGAAAGATAGGTAGGATGGACAGACAGACAACGTCAGCTCAGTAATAGGGTCTCATTTTTACCATTTGTGTACGGAAGCCTAAAAACCAAGCTACAGAACCAATTTTGATGAAATTTCCATGGGACCAATCTGAAAAATATCATTGCAAATTTAGCAATATTGAAAACGTGCGAAAGCTATAGCTCTGGCCAGTAAGCGTGGCCTTATGTACTGCACTATTGGGCCAGTTTTAAAAGCCTACTTAGTTTGAAATTTTAAATCCGAACTATTACAAAAACTATTTATAGCTGCAACACAAACAGCTAGTTAGCTGAAAGTTGTTCCCGATGCCTATAAGCCCGTATTAATTAAAATTGTGTCGAATAGTCCATGCTTCGGAAGTTCCGCGTCGCACCCACGTCACGCGTTAAGTCGACGTGATTTGACATAATCGGACACTGTACGGAGATTACAGTCGTGATTGAAATGTTCTAAACTTCCTCTATAATTTAGTTAGTTGGCTATATTATATGCGGCGTAGCCAGCTACGTGTATGATAGCTACGTGACGTAGCGATGTGCGTTATGCAGTCAATTACCGTAGAAAACTATAACCAGGGAAGATAGACTTCGACTAAGAGGAAAGACAATAGCGGAACATTAGAGCGTAACTCGGAAATTTACCTAAAAACGGTATGAACTTAGATGGCGCCGTAATCTGAGCGTGCTATAGGTTGTCTCGAACTTCCGTAAGCGCTGCAGTCAGATAATGTACGAAAGGGTTCTACAAATTACCGTAGCGCTAGTATCGCAGTCTGACTTTTTACAATATTATTGTATCTGTCAGAGGAAATAATTGCTTGGATTGAGTATAAGTGTAAAGTGGATAATTAACCATTAATTGATCGATAACGTATTTGGGTGTAGGCCTGTGTGTGGGTACAATACAAGAAAACGTGTCATATCGTGATGTTTCTAGCTGTGCCTCTACTAAAGTTTTACCACTTTATTGGGGTGTGACTTAGACTGTGACTTATTCGAAGATATAATCAAAAACTTGAAACAATCGACTATTTGAAAATTATATCATACTTGACACTGGCTAAACAGACAAGATGCCTCGAGCCAAAACTTGAAAGAAAAGAAAAACGTACAACATAGAGATACAGATCTGTATCAGGTTAGAAGGCAAGATTTCACCTACTTTACGTATCTGTTTTCCGTCTTAAGTTGGATCAGTGCTCCAACTTATTTCAGTTCGATCTCCGTCGTCTTGGCAGTAGCACGTCAGACGTCAATACAAAAATGTGAAATTACGCCTTACGATAGTTTACTGTAAACCCCTTCGAAAGCAGTTGGCCATGCGAATGGAGTTAAACTACCACCAAATTACTCTCCCGACGTACAAAAAAATGTGGCACGCTGGTTTTCATACAATTTCACGTGCTTTCGACTTCTTCACGTGCTTTCGACTTCTAATTTAGTCAAATTCTATGCATATAGAGCTACGTCGCATAGACAACTTTCGATATGACTAGAAAACTATTTGTTAGAAAGCTTTGTAGTGTAAAGGAGAACTACTAAAAAAACATTAGAAGTTTTACATTATTATTAGTAGTTATTATAACGTATACAAAGCGTAAATAGAGTATATCTAGAAGTATAGATACGAGAATCTCAAGAAATCAGGTTGGTACAGGGTTAAAAATCCCTCTGCTACTTAGAAAATCTTTTATTTACTTTCGCAAAGTAAATAAAAATCTTGCTTAATTTTGGAGTGATGGAACCTTATTACTTGCTAAGATTTAATTTATCCAATAAATAAAGGTCCAAAGATTTAATCAGACATTCCAAAACTTGAGGTGTCGGGGTCTGAATTTATTGAATAAATTCCAAACATCGGCCTCGTTTCGTGCCATTCGTACATTTTTCATAAAATTTCCTAATTGGAACTGCCTGGGGTTGTTTAGGATTTTCATATTTCGTAAAGGAAAACATAAGAATGGAAATAAAATGAAATTGAATGCCATGTTCCATGTTGTGTGAGTGACGATCATGTGGATTAAAATGTAGCTATTTCCTTAGCTAAAAGGATGCCAGTATCAACGAAATAAATCAATGCTGGAACTGTTATAAATAAACGTTATAATAATAATAATTAAGGCTAATTGGCAGGTGCCGTACCTCATACCATAGATCTGTTATCCCATCCACAAGTTGTTCACCTCAATAGCCTAGACATTTTATATCCTATACTGTACAATAGTTTTATAATCCATTTTATACACATTCAATAATATTGTATTTTATATTCAACGGGGCCTCTTGGTGTTGGCTTGGGCCCCACCAATGCCTACCAAATGTCCGGGCTAGACCCGTGTTTATATTGAAATAAAATTAATTATTTATTATATAGTAATAATTAAGGCCTTTTATTTTCTTTGTTTGATATACCTTTGTACTTTTTTTATTAATTTTTTAAACAAGCTTTTTCGTATTCTTCTCAGCAAACCCTGTCATGTAATACCCATATCATGATGGTAGATTAAAACATTTTGTCCGCCATCTTGAGGCTTCCGCCATATTAAATTTATCATCTAGAACCAGTGCTTGGAAAAAATCCAACGAACCCAAACTCGACTGAGGTACGTCTTTTCGTTTACAAGTTCCTATGGCCAACTTCTGTCTCCATCATCAGACCAGCTCGATGATGCCATAACATTGCATTGTCATCAAACTCACATAAGTATGCCAAATTTCAGCCCAATCGGTTGAAGTAACTGCTCTGAAATTCAATTGCAAGGTATGTTTCACACTAACAGGGCTATTTAAATTAAAGCTTGTAAAAAAGGCTTTGCAAAACTAACCGTGACTGAATCTGCTTTACGTCCGTTTCTCCTTTCACCTAAGTTATCTGGAAGTAAAAAGGACGTCCTCCAATACCTGCTGACTCCCAAAAATATGTAATAAAAACTGGCGTAAAAAATATTCATCATCTTCGACGACTTTATGAGACATTGCTTCGTACGAACTCTTGCTAATCAAATTCCATAAGGCCGAAGTGCTGTTATAAATCGCCAGGTTTAACGGAAAAAGTTTTGTTATCGCCCTTTCTGCCGGCGTGACTTGAGGATCTACCTACCGGCAGATAACGAGTTCCCTAATACTTCGACAACGGAACCTCCGGAACTGAATAACACGCAAAGTGACAGTACTTGGGGGTAACATACTCAGTTTCACAGGTTGAATGTAGACTGGACATTCCCGCATTAATTTCAGTAAATGTTTTTTTACAATCCTGAACTTCGGTTAGGAACTTTATTATGAAGAACTGAGAGCCTGACAAAGCAAAATCCACCGATCCTGTTTGGAGCTATTTGAGGCTGAGTAGAAGTGAAGAAGTTCTGAAAAACTGTTTGATCTGATGCCGGCGTCGCGGTTTTACCATCGCGCCGCCTGGAAGCTTATCCACATATCATAGGTCATTCGAAATCGCACACTGTGCGATTCAAGCGATGTGAATGTGCAATGAGCTACCTTCCGCGGTGTTTCCGAGAATCTACAATATGGGGTTCTTCAAAGGGCCAGCCGAGTAGCCGTATTAGTGATGCCTCTAGTGTTACAAGTATCCATAGGCGACGGTGGCTGCTTACCATCAGGCAGCTCGTCTCATTGTTTGCCTCCTATGGCATAAAAAAGTGTATATTTTTTTTCGGATAAATTGAGTTCCTATGCGTTTTGTTCATTTCAACCCAGTAACTGCACAGCAGCTGCTGCTGCAGTTTCGCTGGATTCTTGCCCTGAAGGCAAGAGTAGAGCAGTGGAATGTGACCTTAATGTCGTGTAATCCTGTTCCAGCAATGTTCAAAACTGCAAAAACCACTTCGCACATCTAAACATCTTCCTGTGATAATCGTCATGAGACGCACTTGAATTTTTAAGACACATTTTTAAGTTCTTCGCCATTTAATGAAGATCACATTCCATAGTTATTTCAATTTCGAAATTCAAAATTTGTATGAATTTCGTAAGGAATTTCGATACGAATTTTACGTAACGAATACTCAGGTTTATAGACATTTATTCTCATATAAGATGTTACATCACTTCCATGAGAACACTGCTAACAATACATTTACAGTTCGTACTTCACCCACTGTATTTCATAACTTGAAATCACTTGAAATTCTGCAATATTTGTTGTTTTTTCATGTTATGTTATTCAATGCGTATGGCCAGTGTCAAATTGATTCAATCAGCAAAGTTTCTAGTAAACAAGAATGTTTATGTAAGCGGAAACTTTAACGTGGGTTGCAACAACGAGGTCTTTGTGGCTAAGGTGTGAGTGTAGTTGCATGCTTTGTTCATTTATAAAGGCAGGATTAAATACCTACATGCGCTTGGGATATCGTGGGTGTTCCTTTAATGGTGCCTTTAGGTCTGTGGGTTACCTTCATAAAAAAAAAAATTACTGATATAATATATGATAGGTAAATAAAAATTCAACACCCACAGATTCTCGAGAAGGTAGTGAAGTAATTTCTGAACTATTATTTTTAGTTACACATACCTAAAGTATCATAGATACCTTATGATCACATGGCCGATGGGGCCGAAAGGTTCTCGAATGGAGACCACGGACTGGTAAGCACAGCGTCAAGACGACCTCAAAGAGACCGCAGGGAAACGCTGGATGCAGGCCGATTCCAACTAGCCCTTTTGAAGATCCATGGGGGAGGCCTATGTCCAACAGTGAACGTCCTTTGGCTGAAATGATGATGTTTTTTTAGTTTTTTTAAAATTAATAGGCTTGCGTTATTCACCATCACGCCTGATGTTATGATGATGATGAAGGTATCATAATATATTTATTAAACTCATTACCACCAAAAACGGCAGTTTTTTTGCATTCATTACATTCTCATGTAAAAAAAATATTTACTAAACTTTTAGTATACCCGTTATGATTTTTTTAATGTGGGATTTAGCGTACCTTTTTCTTTAAGCGCATTTATAACTTCTGAATTCCTTATAATAACCGAAAGCTTTGTAACTGTCTATAAATGTACTACAACTCCGTAGTTGACTCCGATAAAAATAATGCTTTGTCTCAGGCCATTTGCATAAGGTCTGTCGCTTTGATTAAATGTACCGAAACGTTGAAGAATACCAAAGTTGAGTGCTTAAAGAGCTTAGCGAATTCGACTCCGAAATTTAATCATTGATTTGGTTTATTAAAATCAGTATTTCGTTTTTTTTTCTGATTGAATGGATTTACAATATTGGTTGAAGTTGAACTCGTAATAAGCAATTTGTGAATCTGACATATTGGATATAAGTAGGTTACGAGCAGGCATTTATTACGTGTACCTACTTAATATGTATCTTTACTACGAAGCATTTCAAATTTATTGACACTGTGGCAAGCAAAGCTCATTCTAATTCTGCATGGATAAGTGTCTTACCGTAAGCTTATTTCAGTTCGATGTATGCAAAGATAATATAACCACTTAATCGCGCACGACTCATAATTTGCTTGTGCACGATGTAAGCCAAGTCGGACGCGGGGGTCGTATGTTGCTTGTGATTGGAGACTCAAAAGTCATTCATTCAATTCGCGCCTAGGATTGGCCCGCTCGAAAAAGATTATGCTGAAAATGTATTATACCTTTCGCTTTCGGCGGGGTAAAAAATAAGCAAGTCAAGTGGTAATATAAGATAATCGTCGTTAGATGTGTGTATGCTGGAATTGATGTAATTTAAGGCACTAAAAGAATGGTAACGTAACACTTTAGTCAACTCTAGGCCGCAAAGCCTTGGGCACGAGTTTTTCCATTTTTAAGCATTGTTTATTACTACAGATGACCTAAGGCTTAACTAATTGTATTAAAGTCACATTTAGTGGAGCAAAACCATGGCTCTTACACACAGTCGTGCGTTTCGCTACTTCTATTATTGAGGTTTTTCTTATGTAATGTAAAATGTAACCTTACGGTTCCTTCCAACAGTATGAAATAATAATATTAAGATACCGTAGACATCATTTAGTAAATACATATATATTTTAATGAATCCAAAAAATCTGAGAGACAAGCTCAAAACGGTGTTACTTCATTTATTTTTGCTTTCAATTTAAATATGACACCTTTTTTATAAATTTAATGTAACCATGGAAGTAGACAAACTAAAACTAGAATGACCAAAATTAATAAAAGTGGGAAAAGAGGGCTTTAATCGATTCATCTGACACATTACGGTGTACCCTGGAATTGCAGAACTTGTTTCCCCCACCCCTTTCTTTTATTAGACGCCCGATAACCGACTTAACCGAGGCCAATGCGCCATCCGTTCATGTAGTGGACATTTCCCACGTAGTACGTACAAAGCGCTTTTATCCCATGCACTTTATAATATTCCATATTTGTTTATACGCACAGTGCACGAAGGTGTGGACCTCTTTGAAGGAGTGTTCCTCAAAAAGTACAATATAGGTGTCTTCAAATCTAAAGCAAACAGGTTCCTTCTAGGCAAGCGTGTTCCATCCTATCCCGCGTCTTGGCTTGATATGATCAAACGCAAGGCTATACTGAACAAAAAAGCTATCGTTACAATAGTACACGAAAAATTAGGTCAATGAGGGTCTCTTCAGACTATGCTATCATACGAGAAGGTACATGAAAATTAGGAAAAACTATGCTCTAACCCCTACCCTTTCTCCTGCCTGTTTGTGTGAGAAGTTAAATAATCTGTTTGATACAAGATACGAAAAATATCCTAAAACACTGTTGAATCATAATAATCATATAATTTTAAAAATATCGTAAGCTATTTTTACGCTTAAATATCGTAAGTTAAATTTTGTCAGTTTTAAGACCCTCACAAAAACGTAACGCTGTCAATCAAGCAAGAGCCCGTACTGGCGCTCTAGGGTAGTTAGTTTTTAATTAACCAGATGGTGGCAGACGGTAACCGTCTCGAGTTACGGATGGCCTCTATGGCCTAATCTGTGCCGTGAAGTTAGTGTTGGTAAAGTAAATATCATTCAAGAGCTAACCAAGCAAACGCAAACGAAATCGTAACTGTTGATGTTGAACCTATTTTTCTAACATGGAGGATCAACTATATGTATTATTATGGATATTATAAGCAAAGTAGTAAGCTTCTCATTTCTTCAAAGAAAATAAGTCAGTAAGTACCTACAAATGATACAAAAAAACTCTCTTTACCCAAGAAACTTAGCTTCTGAAATGACTCATTCAGTCCATTATTCCACATTTCTCAAAGCTAAGAAAAAGTGTAGGTATTCAGAACACACAGATATTAACTTTCAGCTCATAAATCAACCTCGAAAAGAAAATATGTCTTCCGTCAGAAACTTGAGCATTACGTGCCTTCAGTTAAATTTTGTTTGATGAATTTCGGTGCGAGAGTACGATTCGGAATTTTAATAAACCTCTACAAGATATAGAGTGCAGATGACTTTTATTGAGAGATATTTTACTGAACATCAAAAATATCTAAATGTTTGCACCAATTATAAACTTTGCAGAAATCTGAACTGGAGAAACGTTACTAAGTCTAGGTTCCAAGTTTAAGTTAGGGTAAGGTAGGTAGGGTAATAAGAACTGAGGTACGCTATCGATAACTTTTAGCTCTACTTAGGTTTTCAGGGTTCCGTACCCAAAGGGTAAAAACTACGATAAGCCCTATTACTAAGCCTACGATGTCTGTCAGTCTGTCTGTCTGTCCGTCCGTCTGTCTGGTCTACCTTTAAATGGCTGTATCTTTCGAACCGTAATAGATACAAGCTCCCGCTTAGTGCAGGGGCCGCTGCTACTTTAATATGTATTGTGCATTATAGTAAATAAAGATTTTTATTATTATTATTTATTATTAGATAGCCAGTTGATATTTTCACAGTATATGTAATGATACGGCGGATTAACTAACAAATAATAAAAAAGTCAAAAAGTAAAAAATTAAAGGGTGGTCCCCATACAACAAGCGTATTTTTTTACGTATTTTTGTATTGGGTCTAATGTAAAAGTGGTAATATGTACAAACGTCAAATTTTGCATGATTATAGTACACACTTTAAAGTATAACAACAAATAATAAATAATGGCCATGTGCGAGTCGGTGACAAGTTTCTGTTCGCTACCAAGTTATAATTGGTAATTTCGTTATCGAATTTAGAGGTGGTACGGAACCCTCAGTGCGCGAGCCCGACTCGCACTTGGCCGTTTTTTTTTTATAGATTTCTTTTATAGTGTATTTTGATAAGGTTTTTATTATGAGAACCGAGTTAGTTCTTCTTCGACTTCTATCGAGTAACAATATCAGTTATCATCTGGTTATGCGCGTCGAAAAACAGATAACGATGTCTATAGCTAGAATGAACCTAGTAAAAATACGCCATTGCAGCCCCGGTTACCCCTATCTCATCGTATAAATCAATCAACAATGAGCAGTCAACAATTTATTACGTGATATATTTTATTCAAATTTTTACCGACGAAAAAAGGACACTCCGAAATGAGTAATTCCCGTGTCATATAAATAAAAGGGAGGAAGTTCTCTAGTTAAAGCAAGTAATTTTTAATCTTTTTTAAAATTAATAATAGGCCTGCGTTTGACCGCCAACTCGCCTGATGTTAAGCAATAACAATATCTTTTTTTTTTTTTTTTTCAATGATGCGGTCTATGGTAGAGCACGCTTGCCTAAAAGAAACCGATTCACCGTGATTTGAAGACACCCAGATTGTAACTATCGGGGAACACTCATTCAGGCAGCGCATTCCACAGACTAGCAGCTCGCACAATAAAAGTGGAATCAAAGCGCTTCTTACGGATTTTCGGAATATCAATCATAAAGCGGTGACGATTCTTCGTACCCACGTCTGGCAGTCCGATAGAAAAATGGGCAGGAGGGAATTAGATCATGCAGATCCGATGCACACTCGCCGAAATGTTTCCGATAAAAAACCGATAGACTAGAAACTTTGCGTCGATGCTCAAGACTAAACTAGTCCGAACTAAGGATTCGTTGCTGATGAGCCTCTTGGCACGCTTCTCAATCTGCTGAATACGTATTGAAAACTTAAAAATGAAACGGTTGTTGACTTTATTTATTAGTTTTTATTATTAATCTCTTGCCAGTGGGTAAGTAATATTATCTTTAAATCCTGGCATTTACCAGGAAAATGCTAGGTATCTCTAAATATTAAATTCTGAGCACATTCGTTAGAAAACTTCTCTGAATAGAGCTCAGGTTTTCTCTCGGCGTAATCCGATAAAGGAAATTTTATACCCATAGTTCGGTTCACGATTGATAATAATATTGACCTCGTAAGTACGAGATCTAAATTTTGTTATCTATTATCTATAATTATTGTATTACTAGTTTCAGCTTGCGTTTTCGCTCACGTGGTGAAGTGAAATGTCCTCAACTCCTCACCAATTCGTTCACGTTTCCTACCACTTCCGTCCGGGAGTTGGACGCTCACGACGCCCCCCCCCCCCCCCCCCCGTCCTTTCTCGTTCCATCCCTCGTATCAAGCCCTTTTCCATTCCTACCCCGTTCTTAGTTGACTTTCACCTCGCTCTATACCGTGGAAAACTTTGAGTTTACAACGCAATGCAATCACGCGTTTTTATTTGTATTTATTCATTTAAGACGGTTAATCATCAATTATACTAAAGAGATACTAATAATAATATTACAAAGTAACTTTTTTATAAACGTAGATACTAATTTTACAAATTTCGTGTCATAATCTACTTACATTTTTATAAACATTTAAAGCAACAATACAATATCAGTGAAAACAATAAATGTGAAATAAATGACAAAATAAAACAATGTTAATTCAAAATGTCATATATGTCAAAATAATTACCCGTCAAATGTCAAAACAGTTTATCGTAAAGCAGTCTTAACGCGATGTTTTCATACAAGGTGTTGAAGTATATGTCCGACAGTTTTAACTCATTTTTACTGAGCAAGTTCAATGGTTATGGCCCGTCCATTCATTTTGCTTTGGTCGAAGATTGTACCTGTACAAAATATGTATTTCGTATTATATTATAATCGTGATGGCCAGTTTTACTTTTGATTAAGTTCTTTTTAATGTTGGTTGCTATAGTACAAAACAATACAAATTTATAGTTGAGGTGCTAAATGTTAAATTCAAATCATATTATTGACCAGCCAGTTATAATGAAATTCAGAACAATATTATTGCCCGGCTAAATCGTAGGGCAGTTCGCTGCCGTAGGGCAATAATTACTTACTTTAGGTTTAGTTTGCATGACATATAATTTGACACGCGTTGTCGAGTAGGTGGTGTGGATACGTTATTAGGCACAGATATACACAACCAGATCGGCAATATATTTTAGTGAAAGAGACAACTTGATATGGCTCAGCACAAGTACGAAAAGGACATAAATAGAATTTGTTGTCCTTATCGGCGTGACCTGTTTTTGGTACCTCAAGTGTCAAAATCTGTAATAATCAGTGACAAACAAAACGGGTCTGAATTATATTTATTGCCTTTTTTTGGTGATTTAATGTGATAAATGCGTGTTTCCTCTGAGAAATAATTGTAAAAGATATTTTACAATGGTTGGTTGTAGCATTTTGGGCTGCAAGAAGCGCAGTGAGCGAAAATACGATGATGAGCGAGAGGCACTGAGCTAGCCACGCTCATTGAAAATCTATAGGTAGTAGATCTGTGTTATTAGGTACATGACGTGGATTAAATTATAACAATCCTGACATGAATATATGCGTGTTACCTAAGATTCTGAAGCTACTAATTATATCTGCTAACATGTAAGGATTAAACAAACACATCGTGATAGATTATTGTCGCCAAGATTCCTTAGCAGCAACCCCAACACAGCGCATCGTAAAGCAAGGACTATTTTGCGTACTTTGAAACAGCATACCAACAAAACACATGCATGAATATTTACAAAACATGCACAAATGAATTTGTAGACAAAACGATTTTATAATACAGTGAAATGTTTATGAACGACTTTTTGCACGCGAAAATTGCGAGGGTTTTATGTGCGTCAAAACTGGTCAAAACAGAATAACACAAAACTACGCTGCGGTATGCGCTTGAGTTTTCCAAAGCACAGATATTTACTATATTAGTCGGTCCGAAGTCTCACTGACTCCGGTCGTTCTTTTCGTTTATGACCTTTTTAAGATCTAATCATTTTCAAAGAGTTTACCATAAATTTAGAGATAGAGACAGTATTTAAGCCGATTTTAGAAATATTATAATATGTTTTAAGCGTATAGAAAGTAAATTACGAATTTCCACTACCCAAAAGTCATTATAAACCTTAGAATAACTACACAAAGTGACCTTGAGTAACCTTAGAATAACTACACAAACCAAGTACATTCGCAAAATTTAAGCCATTCAAATGGTGTCATATATGACACCCAAAAAAATATTAAATAAATTCTATGACAATTTGCGCGGTGAAATCGTACCACAACAAATCAGAAAAGCAGCATAAGAGTTATGGTGTGACATTCCACAGGTAATCCATTAATTTTCTTGCTTAAATCGTTTAAAATACCAATCGAAACTTAAGCTACAAAGCGAATTTGTAGCTTACGTTTTGAGAAGGCGTTGTTTGGAAACCTACCTTCTCTGAGTAGTTATTCTAAGTTATAAACCTAAAAGCAATCGCATAATAAATTCTTAAATGTGTTTTTTACTGATACTGGCTGAATGCAAAATGAATACATTGGTGACGCTCGATTTTTTTCTCCGTCTCGCACTTAGATTTTGTATACATGGATTTGGCATTTGCGTACATCTGTTAGGGACATTCTGAGATAATTATAACAGTAAAATTTAAGACGTTGCACAAAATAGCCAAATAAATGTAAATTCTACAGTTAACTACACACTGCATCACATTGAAGTGAGTTCTGCATTTATACAGTTATTAATTTCTAATTTTCTTTCACTGCGACTATCAAAGCCAAATATGTAATACAGCAGTGCTGATATCTCCTGTATTATAAACACGTAAATCACAGTATGTGCAAAAAGAGAAGCGTCGTATGGGTCTTATGTTCAAAAGCTAGTATAAATTATCAGAATTTACGGTTTTTGTTCACTTCATCATCATCATTTCAGCCATAAGACTTGATTATATAGGCCCATGGTCTCCATTCGAGAACATTTCGTTCGCTTATTACAGGGCTATGCGGCAAGTGTCAGACGTATTCTTTCAGCAGCCGCACTTTAAACAACTGTCTTTTGAGTGGTGTCATATCCAGCTATATTCTTCATCCCAGGTCTCACATGAACATCCAAGAAAAGAAATATCTCTGGTTTCTTTGTTTCCAATAGATAAGACGCCAGACACACGTCACGAGAATACAAATACTTTGTACAAGCACACGACCGCCTGCAATCTGTGCTCAAAGACTTGTTTGCAACTGCAATGTGTTATTTATTTCAGCGTTTTATTTGTTTTCTGAACGAATATTTATTTGCTTATGTGAGGTCGCTACACATAATATGCCAGCTTCGTTTTGATTTATAAGTTACTTTAGCTGAAAACTGAACCGGACCGGACCGATAAGTGCAGCGTAGGACGTCCACCCACAAGATGGACAGACGACCTAAAAGAGACCGCAGGGAATCGGGGATGCAGGCCGCTTCCAACCGGCCCTTTTGGAGACCGATGGGGAGGCCTATGTCCAGCAGTGGACGTCCTACGGCTGAAATGATGATGATGATGATCCACGACAATGCTCACATCCTTTTTAACTGACTTCAAAAGAGTGAGAGTGTTTTTATATGTTTGTTAACTGCAAGGACGTCCTTGGTTACCTCAGAACTTTGATTATGAATCAAAGCTTCCGATCTCATTTATGAACCGATCAACCTCATTATTAAACAGATATGGAAAATTATTTTTTTGTTTGAAAGGACATTCAGATTCGTCCCATAGAAATTTCATCAAAATTGGTTCGGTAGTTTGGTTTTTAAATCAAAATAACTCGAAAATTCGTTTACTTGGGTGACATAATTTATTGAAAGTTCATGTGAAAGTCTACGCGTACGAAGTCGCGGGCAACAGCTACTAAAGCGATATGGAGATGTTTTGTTTACCTACGACCAAAACGACTACATAATATGGCGTCGATTCTGTCATACCACTCACTAAACTAAACCAATCTGACAGAACTAAAATTATCTCAATCTCTATTCATTTTAATATGTGTGAGAAGGATAGCAACAATTTTAGAGCTGTCAAATTTAGTTTAGTTTAGAGTACATCAGAATCGATGCCACTATGGGTTTTTCCCAACTTCTTCTCTTAGGCCCGACGCCTATAATGTGAGACAAACCGGCGCGGTGCATCACGCTAGGTTCAAAATTGTACTTTATTTGCTAGAGTTTAGAATAGTCGAAGAGCGGCAAAGTCATGGCGGGAAAATTTTGTACCTACGGTAAGCAGGCAAAAGTTTAATATTCCGCGGCTGCTTGAACGCTACGAATCCGCCTAGACTCTTAGGTGTGCGTTGGTCCTTAGAATCCTAAGCCAACAAACCATAAGTAATTCATCAATGGCCTAATCCATTCTTAGATACATAATCTTAATCAATCTTACTTAGACCCTACCTAAAGTCCAAATCCAATATGGATACCCTATTAATTCTTAGTCCGTGCTTTGGTAAATAAGCTACGACGAAATAGGAAATGAAAATCAAGAATTGGGGCTATATTAATAAAGAGCCTAATATTAAGAGTCGCTTTCGCAATAATAATACTAATACGTAAATAAATAAATATTCGGGACATTTTAGCACACACGGTCATCTAACCTCAAACTAAGAAAAGCTTGTACTAAGTGGCGTACTTAGCTTTAATTAAAATTAAATTAAATATGTTTGTCCTAGGTGGGAATCGAACCCACGCCTCCAAGCTTAGAAGGTCACTACCAACTGGACTAACGGGCTATTGAAGGCACCTTCTTGCGGCGGCGTCGTGTGTCGGGTCGCTCTCTTCCCTATAAGATATGGTTGAGGAGGGCGATGGCTGGCACAGGCAGCGCGTGCATCCAGTGGATGCAAAAAGCAGGCTTTCGTTCAGTGTGGAGGTTAAAGGGACTATGTTCAGCAGAGGACGTCTTCTGGCTGATGATGATGATAATGATGATGATTTTGTAGTTGGTATGTATGGGAGCATTTGTTTGGCAACTACAACGTTAAGTTTGTCCTTCAATATTACAACCTTTTTGACCTTTGTTCGCAGAGACTCGATTTCTTGGATGGATGAACTATCTATAGGTATACATATTTATTAAGTTTGTAAGGAACCCTCAGGGTGCGAGTCCTACTCACACACTGGTTGTTTGTTTGAAAGGTGATTTGATCGAGTGTTCTTAGCCATGATTCAAAAAAATCTGTTCAGCTATTTGAAGATTATCAGCTCTTTTATCGGGGGTTAAAAAAAAATACAATTTGTACTTGTTACCCAATAAGATTCATTAATTTAAAAAAAATCTTTTTAAAAACAAGCTTTCTCGTATTTTTCTTTACAGATACCCTTTCATTTGATGACCATATTATGAAGGTAGATAAGAACATTGTGTCGGCCATCTTGGGGCGTCCGCCATATTTGATTTATCATCTAGGATCAAAGTGCTTGGGAAGACAAATCCAACAAACCCATACTCGACGGAATTACGTCGTTTTGTTTGGGAACTCCTAAACATTGATGATCGAGACAGAGGGTTCTGTCTCGATCATCAGACCAGCTCGATGGTCATATTGAATTGTCACCAAACTTACATAAGTACGCGAAATTTCATCTCAATCGGTTAAAAATATCTGCTTCAAAATTGAGTTGCAAGATCCACCCGAACAAACATAGTTACATACATACATATGTATTGCAAGTTAAATAAAAGCTTGTAACTTGTAATAAACTAAGCTTCAATACTAAGCAGGTATTTGAAGTCGTCCTAAGCGAAAACTTTACAAAGTTCGGGTAAGTTAGATTATGTAAAACTTGCTTCGGCTTCGTTTGAAATGGGTATTGTAAACAGCGGGACAATGCAAAACTCGGCACAATTGAACTAGATACTTCCTCTTCCTTACCGAGAGTTGTGCTCTTTGTGCTTGGCTCCATTATACGCGGTGGAACCACTTGCTGCGTCCCGCGGTTTCCTTTTATTTCTCACTAATATTATACAAGCGAAAGTTTGTGACCACGAACCGGAAGACGCAGCGTAGGTAGGCCTGCCACTAGATGGACCGACGACAATGTGAGAGTCGCTGGCATCCAGTGGATGCAAAAGGCAGGCTGTCGTTCAGTGTGGAGGTTAAAGGGGGAGGCCTATGTTCAGCAGTGGACGTCTTCTGGCTGCTGATGATGATGATGATGACGATGAAAGTTTGTGTGTAAGTGTTTGTTTCCACTCCGTAGCCATAGATATACAGGGTTACCCATATAGACTAAGGCGAAAGGAGGTCATTGTACTCATCATTATGAACAACTTTTACTATGGGACTAAGCTATAAAGTAACGAAAAAAAATCAGCTGTTCCATGTCAACGACGGTCATCGACACTCGACAAAATGTATGGAATAGCAGATTTTTTTAACGATTTCGGATGACGCGATCCATAAGGTTTTGTTAGATTCTAGATACGAGTACAACCTGAAAGAAATAAATGTATGTATTTAGGTATATACATACAACCGCACACTCGCGCACTCAATCGAGCAAATTATTATGACGAATTTATTGTTTTAAAATTAATTTGTTTTTGTTTCAGGTTAGGTAAAAAAAATCTTTTATGTAATAAGTACCTAATACATTTTTATTTCAGGTTAGGCTAAAATTGCATTAGTAATTTTTAAACTTCCGTAGTTCAGTAGTTTTATATTATATTTATTACTTTTTCATTTATAATACGTTATAAGTCACGATATACGTTTAAAACACAAATTAGCGTCATTTACAAATATCTATAGAGAAAAATAATGTATCCCAAATTCATTAGCGATATAGAACCGTAACTAGAGATTAGTCAGAAAAACAGTTTTACAATCGAGAGACGACCTATTCCCCCTTTCTATCAAACAAATAACTAAACTTTCAAACATTTTTTTTAACGAATCGTACAAAAACTATGTGTAACAGGACGATGGCAATCGTACTTCTCGCTTATCAACATTAGCAACCCATCGAAATAACTTTATTTGTTTTACAATGCTTGTTTAGTGAACCAGCAGTTTGTTGCAAATTCAAAATAACGGCCGTACGTGAACTGCAATCATTATGTAAATGCTACTAATGGCCTGCTATCGGATACGTTCTAGATATTAGAATTTTAAGTAGCCATCGATTTTCGGTCTAATTTGGATAATTTCATTTTGATCGAGTGGGAGTTTTAGGACGCGTTCGTTTCTCTGTAATTTCAATATTCCAGCAAGCCTGTTTTTTGATCAGTTACCCCCATATTCACACCACCGCTTGAGAGTGACGTGAGGATAGAGGTACCTTTATTTACGTCTATGACATGGGAGGTAGCCTAAACAAATTTTTGAACACCTAACATTTTGATAAACTTTTTCAAAATCTTGTGCAATACAGTACTGCGCTTCTCATCTGGTGGAAAAATGATTGTACCTATATATATACAGGGTTACGCATATAGCCTGTACACTAGCCAGGGTTGGTCCCATAGTAAAAGTTATTCATAATGATGAGTACAATAACCTCTTTTCAGCTTAGTACACTATATATGCGTAACCCTGTATAGTGGTACTACAATATTGCGTATTTCATTCCCACTGTAACGTTAAGTACGCTATACTCGTACGTTCGCAATTTCAGCCGACTTCCTGCCCTCCGTAGTTTACGAGAGCTTTGCTGTGGTCAGGATACTCGTAAACCCTGACACCAATAATTTAGAGGACCCTCGATTGGTCGGGGAGGATCCTACTGTCAAGAGGCATAATAATATGTGCCGATCCTATTACAGATGAATCGAATTTCCGATTCTAGGTGACAATGTTATTAATGGGTTAGACGTGAGGCCTATGTCGTGTCATAGAAGGCCGTTTTAGTTTGAGAGAGGCATATTGATCACCAGTGGGATAAAGAAGGCCGTAGATGATGATGATAAGCTAATAAACTATCTGTAATCTAAACAAATAAAAAGCAGCAAGCTGTCTCAGCAGTGGAAACATGATAGGTTGATGTTGATGATCGTATAGCAGATAGCTTAACGTTTAAGTAAGTCCGCAAATTTTTGTAGTAAAGTTAGATACTTTTTAATCGAGTGAATCATAAACCAGTGACGCGTAAACTGTATACAATAAAGCAAATTTCCCCAGAAAGGATTAAATCGAACATTCTCTGATTGTGAACACCCGTTTGTTGAATATTCAAATATTTCCCCGTTATTAAATTCTACGGATCGGCTTTTAATTTCGCCAATTGTAAATGTTATAGACAAACATTTTTTGTTCGTTCTGTTTAGAACAAAAGCGACCCCTGTTTTTCCTTTCCATTTTTATGTAAAAATAATACATATTGGAAGATCGTGTGTGTATACGTGGGAGTAAATGGGGAGAACCCTTTTGTTTCTGCACATAAAAGTATTTTTTTTTTATGTAGACATAATCTTAGTAAATTTTTCACGAGAAATATCTTATGGCATTTTGAATTGTGAATTGTATTTAAATACTTTCTGGCGACCGTTCTTAGAACTGTTCAGTTCTAGTTAAAATAAGTATTTATTTTGTGGTGAACTCACTATCGTAATTTTCTCAGAACATTATTGTTTAAACAAGCTTTTCTTCTATCTACTGGGTGATTTTCTGATAAGAAATGCTAACACAGTCGGAATATCTAATGGAAAAAACATTTAAGTCAAGTCTAGATAGTAGTAATTCTTTAGGTACATCTTAAGAACATTTCAAACAGCGTTTTGTTCTTTATCTTACATAAATATTTGGTGACTTACTGATGATTTCTGAAACAATAATCTTGTTGTGACGGTTTTTTGTAAAAATTTACTTTAATTATTGAAGTCTAATTATCATATAGTTTAAAGTTTCTTTTCATATTTGATTCTAGTTCCTTAAAAATGAAGCTAACAAATATTTCTGTATGTTACTTCTGGAATTCCAAGCATGGAAAACCCAGTGTCGTCAAAAGCTCGTATCTCCAAAACTCTTCCGTAAATCTTCTAGGTTGTCTTTATCCTCGTACTAAACCAAAATTAATAAAACCTTATAAACGGAACTATGGTACGCTATGGTTCAGTCGAATGGGGCTCGCCCGTATGTTTCGCACTCGAGCTGCATATTTATTGCTTAATCAAGCCATACAGCTGTTGCCTACAGGCATATTACCGCTGTCTCTACTAACATGTCTTGGCGTAAACTCATGTTCAGACTACGCGATGTTTCGCATCATACCTTTATTAGCTCTACCATCTACAATACGGTTTTCGCTGAAATCAGTCGACTGGGAATCGTCTCGTACCACGTACATTCTGAGCGAGGCTATCGAGAGACACGGAGAAGCCTTGGCTGTGTCTCTCGACATCTCAAAAGCTTTTGATAGGGTTTGGCACGACAGACAGACTGGCTCGAGCACCGCCGTAAAGTAGCTTGTCTATCTATTTTCTATCGAATGCATTTCGGCGAGTAAGCGCAAGAGCTCTATGACCTCATTCTACCCTCCCCCTGTTACTACAGGACAAGTAGATGGGCTGCACAATACCACCCCTCTCTCGTGAAAATTCCAAAGATTCGTATTCAACTATTTGGGTCGTCATTTATGATACGTACTGTCCAAGAATGGAACTTCCCTGCCTTCCGCCTTGTGTCCTAACTAGAGAACTACAACCTATGCATCTTCAAGGCTAGAATAGATTTCTTCTAGATGAACGTGTTCCATCCTTGGCCACACCGTCACTTACCATCAGGCGAGTTGGTGGCCAAACGTAGATCTATTCTATAAATAAAAAAAGCTTTCCACCCAGTTTCCCGCTCTGCACCGTGATGCCGTATACCTACATTTTATTTTTGCCGTATGTTAGCGATTATGTTACCTCTCGTTTCTTTTCAGTCGAAATGAAAAGAAAGGCAGCTCATTCGCGTACTCTCGCGTTTATGTGTGGCTATCATATCGAACGTAACAATACTAAATTTATACTTAGTCAAAAAGTGTATGCCAAGCGAAAGGGGGGGTCAATGTTCTTACATACAATGTTTATTTATTTAATGCATGTAGTTACTCTTTGGACGAAGTCCCTATACAGCTGAATTATGTTAATTTCAATCCCTTCTAAGCCCTTTCTACTATTTGTTTTGTCGTTTTTTGAGGGAGACATAGAATATAATATACTAATTGCTTTTTAGTACATTACAAATTGCGAATGATGTAATTTTTTCTTTGACGAGTCTATGTAGAAGTGTTAGTAATATTTTATATAATTATGTAAAATGTCTGTTAACGCAACCACATGATAATAAATAATATTCTATTCTATTCTACTCTATTCTTATCATTATGTACAATGTATATTTGAGACAAAATGTGAATTCGCAAAATAAAAAATCTGCTGTTCCAGAGATCTATACTAATATTATAAAGAGGAAAGGTTTGATTGTTTGTTTGCATTGAATAGGCTCCGAAACTACTGAACCGATTTGAAAAATTCTTTCACTGTTGGGAAGCTACACTATCCCCAGTTGACATATATATCTATACCAGTGCGAAGCCGGGGCGGCCTACTAGTATTTCATAAAACAGCTGAGTTTTTCGCAAAATTTGAGATAGTCTTTCTTCATCGTCAAATTTAGCCCACCGATTGCCATAAGACTCTTTGAAAGTATCCCAACTCAGCCATTTTCGTCTTTTTGCTGTTGAACGATAATTTCACTTATACAATAGTAACCTTTTAGATTACCATATCCTATCCAACTAACCCTGTCCATACGATGTACGTTATCTTGCTATGAATAGAATAATAGCATACTGTTTATAGTTCACATAAACATAATAAGAAATTATTTATGCAATGTTATCCCGGGGCATGCAGAAGTAGTGCGGGAAAGCTATAAAACCATACTGCGATTTATTAGAGCGTAGTCTGAATAGGCCTTAAGTCTTGGAACAAAGCCTAAGGTTTCATATTTAACCCAAGGATTTATACTTCAAATATAAACGTTTCCCAAGTTGAAGAACTTAAATTAAACAAAGTTACTCCTACAATTCAGAGGTTACATATATGAAAAGACTCGAGATTTCAACTTTGAACTTGTATTTGTCTAATTAACTCTGAGAAGTAGCGGTTAGTTAAACCGAAATAAATAAGAGATTTGTTGTTGAAAAAAACTGAGACTACAAACAACTTATTCATTGAAATAATTATCAGAGTCTTTCCTGCCTTGCACTGCCTGAGCTGGTTTCACAGCTGTACGGGAAACCCGCGTGGGTCGCCCGTGCAGGCTTCCGGAGCGGAGACATACGTGAGGCGCTAGAACATCGTTTCACAGCGACGCGGATTGTTCCGTATGGAACTTGCCTTCGCGACTCCGCTTAGATCCCGTCTCTCGTAGTTCGAGCGACCCGCACGGGTCTGCCGCACAGCTCTGACAGTAGCCTGAATGTGCGTTCCCCGATAGTAACAATGAGAGTTTACAAGGTCGCGAGTGAATCTTCCTCAGAGTGTCCTCTGAGTTCCTAAGAGTGTTCTCTTCCCTCCGGACCTCAATACTGAGTAGACGTGCATTTAATACTATATCAGTTTAAGGCGAGGTTTTCCTACTTTCAAACAACGCTTCTTACAATAGATGACCATAATAGTTATTTATGATACAAGTGCGGTAAGTTGGTTATTACAAACTAGTAGACGAATGTAAGCCCGAGACGAAGTCGAGGGCTTACCATAGTCACGAGTTTGAGAACCAATCCGCACGTGTGCCATACAACGTTTTACAACACATTTGCGAGAAAAAAACAAAAAATTGAAATTAAAAAAATACCGTAAAGTACACGCACGGTGCTATACAACGGAGCGTGCGGTAAAATTCCTTACATGATGCGTTTCATTACCGCACGCTCCATGGTATGATCCGTAATGTTTAACTTTCGAACGATGTATACAGGCTTTGTAAGTGCACTTTTTGAGCAAATGTGTTGTAAAATATTATATTAAAGTCGCATTTAGCGGAGCAAAACCATGGCGGTTACACACAGTCGTGCGTTTCGCTACTTCTATTTTTCTCATATTTTTCGAAAAGCAGTAGCTGTAATTCAAAATGTACCACCTTTACGGTTCTTTACATAATTATGAAATCTGTATATTAAGTTATCGTAGATATCCTTTAGTAAATAGGTACTTGAATGGATCGATAAAAAAATATTACCGCAAATGTGTTACTTTTTTTCTTCCTTCGAGCGAAATGGTCTTTACGTTTTCTTTACGTTCTTTTCGTTATTTTGATATGAAATCATTTTTACAATTTTAGGCTAACCATGGAAGTAGACAAACTAAAATTAGAATAACCAAAACTGCTAAAAAAGGGAGAACTGGGCCTTAAAATAAAATGTTTAAAAATGTTTTCCTCCAAAAAGATTCGTGTCAAATTAATGTCTACGCGCACGAAGTAGCGGGAACAGCTTGTTTTAAATAAATAAAGGAAAGCTGTTTTCTCCTCGATAAACCTTTTTCAAATACACGTGTGTGTACGGGTTTATTCAGAGGTATATATATACGTCAATCAAGAGGTAACAGAATATTTTGGGGTAGCACAATATAATATGACGTCACTGACTCTCATTTTTCCTTATTTCCTTCCCCTAGTATCGTCATCCGTAAAATGTTTCCTTAGAGATCGTAAAATAATGTATTTCGTCAACCAGCTTGTGGTTTAGTGCGCTCTATCCTTACGGCACTTAAGTGTATTCTTCATAAAGCCACATGACACTTAAAATATAAGCGCAGTTCATTTTCCCTCTGGTTTCATATCCGTATTAAAAATGCAAGGTGGTAACCAGTGACTAATAAAGTAGAGTCTTACTAATCTGGCACTATTAAAGATGGTGATGCCGGATTACTGGAATGTTCGGATTACTGAATTATATAGGTAAATAAAATAAAAAATTGCATAATTATGTAGGTAGTATGTATTTACATATGTATTACAAATTTATTTATGACAACTATCTCACTTATCTAACCTGGGGGAAGATAGAGTGAAGAGTGTCGGCGGGCGTAGGTCGTGGCTGAGGAAAGGGGAAGGTGCGGGCGGAGAGATAGGAGGCTACTACTGGACCCGGACTACTGGACGTGGTAGAAGTTTTACCGGGTTGAAGTTATGCGAAATTAGGCGTCGAGTTATGCCCTTAACATACCGCATTATACAACATTCCTTACATAAAACATGTTGTTAAGAAAAATAATGCTGAAACTTTTAGATATTATGTACATTCTTTTGCTAATTCACAAAATCGGGCTAAAATAAATATTAAATTTTTAATAAAGTTCAGTTTAAGTTAGAGCATAAAATCTCATGAATTGACCCCCGCTTTTCGTAATCTGTTATTCTTTTGGTATATTTTTTCAAGAAAATAAAGAAAGGATCGTTTCAAGAAATCCTAATATTATGTTAGTATTTTTTTACAAAGTCTGGCAAAGAACAAACAAAATCAGCACTTTATAGGCATTTATTTCAATTTTTACTGCTAACTCTTTTATAAATAGAATAGATATAAATGTATTGTATTTAAGCGTATCATAAATAATAAATGTTGTTTCAAGCAAAGCTATTTGTTATAATTTGGGAATGTGCGAGTAAAAAGATCTTAGTTAAGATGAAGGTTAAAGTTTTAACCTGATCTTCTGCTACGTGATGTGATCCTCCACGTTTGCACGGCTCGTCGTTCTGCTACAGTGTCGTTTTGATGCAGAGTCGTTTTGCTGCAGAGTCGTTTTGCTGCAGAGTCGTTTTGCTGCAGTGTCGTTTTGCTACAGAGTCGTTTTGTTGCAGTGTCGTTTTGCTGTAGTGTCGTTTTGCTACAGAGTCGTTTTGCTGCAGAGTCGTTTTGCTGCAGAGTCGTTTTGCTGCAGTGTCGTTTTGCTACAGAGTCGTTTTTCTACAAAATCCTTTTGCTACCTAGGCATTCTGCGAAATGCGGGGTTATTACATAACCTGTAATAGTTTTTCTGCAGAGTCGTTTTGCTACAGTGACGTTTTGCCATAAAGTAGTTTTGCTACCGAGGCATTCTACGAAATGAGACACTATTACCATAACCTGTCATTCGCTATCGTCATCGTGTCATTCCGCTCGAAAGTATTGTGCGAATAATTGGCGCTAGCGGGATGACATGATAGCGATAGCAAGTGAAAGTTTATGTAATAAACCCGCAGGTCTTTGTGATACGCTACCAGTGCTACGACGTAGAGTTGGAACCAACAATTTCATCGTCTCTGGTCAACGTTCATACAAAGTTTTGTACATTTAGTGAGTTAGCAATTTTAATAGTTTAATCAGCTGTTCATTTATTAAAAGCTGAGTATTAATCGTTACTCCCTCGATATATAGTACACCGCTCTTGTCACCTCATTCCCTCGGCTCGGAGCCCCGCGACTTGCAGATGGATCGTTACGCACGGCCGCCCGCTAACTAACCCATAAATAACTAACGTCACTGGTTCATAATTAAACAGCTTCGTTGCGAAACAAATCTGAGGTAAATCGTTGTTTAAGAGCGGATTACAGTCTGTGTTTGGAGTTAAAGTGAACCAACATTATTTTAGCATCAAACGCACGTAGCACGCATTGAACGCGCGTAGCGTGCTTCGTAGCGCTACGTTCTAACGTGCTACGGTACTAAGTGTTAGATTGTAGTACGGTAATTGCGGAAAAGCGTTTATGATCGACTTCAAGGGCCTTACGGCTCTAGGTGATGCAAAAAGTGGTGCGACCGCAAACTGTATCTCGGTGCTTTAAGGTTCACGTTCGCGTGATTTTCTGCACTGCACTGTTTCGAGCCTGCGTCAATAGACAGCCGTAAGACCCCAGGAGAATTTTTTCAATTAGGTCCATATTTTATTATTATTAATTTCTTTGCATTTCAAACTTCCTTTAGCATTAAATAAGGATATATAGAGTGGCTTAGTAATAGGGCCCCATTGACACCTTTCGGGTACCCCTAACAAAACATACGACTTGACACCAAATTACCCATTATTATTTTTGCTCGTGATATTTTTTGGTGGCGTAAATACTTAAAATTGCGTAAGTGGCGCGAGATTAATTTTAATAATTTGTTTTAACGAAACATTGAAATTGAAAATTGTGTGAATAATTATTTTGGTCTTACTCTTGTTCTTGTGTAGCCGCCGCCACCGCCGGATATAAAAACCTCTCGCCTCCACTTTAAAACCAACTGGTTCTGTATTTCCAAGGATGAATATAAATCAAGCCACTTCGGGATAAATACAGGGCTACGCGGAGAGGGTAAGCTGAAGAGGTCCGTTATACCCATCATGGGAGTGATGATGGCCGAGCGGTAGCATGTGCGCTTAACAATCTGACGACATCCGGTTCGATCCTTGGCCCTGCAACGATGGCTTATTTAGTACCTAAATAAATTATGTGCAGTTTCGATGCCATCGCTCAACAACGGGGAAGAAAAACATCGTGAGGTAACCGGTATGTTCAAGAACCTATACAGTTCAAAGACATAAATGACATTCGCCAACATGCACTGGGCTAGCACGGTGAATTATCTGTCCTATATGAAGGCTTGTGTCCCAGCAGTGGGAACATGATAGGCTAATGATCATCGACATAACCTTTTTTTTTTTTTAAATTTTTAAGGTCCAATGCTTGCTGTGCTTACAGCAAAACCAAAGCGCACAGCAAGCTTTCAAGCAATCATCATCATCATCATTTCAGCCATAGGGCGTCCACTGCTGGACAAAGGCCTCCCCCATCGATCTCCAAAAGGGCCGGTTGGAAGCAGCCTGCATCCAGCGTTTCCCTGCGGCTCAAAAGGCTAATGATGATGAAATCGAATTACTATAACGGCTTACACTCACGATTATGTCGACCGATAAATATAATCGTGAGTGAAGGTAAGCCGTTGTTATAGTAATTTATAATGAATCCTCACGCGAGTTTTGATGAAGATGATGATACCCATCGTAATAAATAATTTTCCAACCCTAATATCGCAAGGAATATTATAACTGTTCCATAAAAATGGTCATTTCCACTCGATAAAATGTATGGAACGGCTGATAACTGTAGAGCCATTTCCAGGTTCGATCCCATAGTAAAAGATGTTCATAATGATTAGTATAACGTTCCCCTTTCGGCTTAGTACCCTTTACGCGATACCCCGTATAAATTTATTCTAGTTTATCGTTATAGCATGGAAATTAGGTGTAAGTATGTAAATTGTAAAACCAAAACCGCGCTAAAATTTCCAAGCCACCGAATGAATTTTGCTTTCACAGCGGTATTTTTGATGTGTGAATTAATCAAATTCTTATCCCTCTCTACTTTATATAGAAATTTAATTAAATCTAAGCTAATGGATGGCTAACATTTTATCGTTTTGTTTGTAAGTTCTTTGTTCACAAAGGCTTGTAATATTTCGGTCCTATATTTAGAGTCTGTATAGGAGTTTCTCTCAAAACAATTGCAATTTTATTGTCTTGAATTCAACGTTCAAATCTGTATAAAAGTGAACACTTCGTCTACACCGACACTCGTTTCCAAGATCTTACTAATTAAATTAAAACATTTCAATCCGCTAAATTGTAGACACAGTGGCAATCGAAAACTCGAGCGCGCTGTCACTGGAGACAAGACGGGGTGGAGCCTCGAGCGTCAGATTTACGAACCAACTTTACATACCACTTAATTTATGACATAAAACTTAGTTCACGCGTTAATAATCTTCACGACGTCTTCGAATGAAGGGGTTTACAGTGCGACAGACAAGGTTTATAATGAACTAGCTAGGTTCTACGATTTTACCTGCTAACGTTTTTTTTCGGAGGCAAAGTACCATTTGCCCGTCTTTGTAATACACACTTCTTCGTCGATCCAACAGTTTAGACGTGAGAAGGTAACAAATAAGCAGAGTTCATTATCATCATCATCAGCCTTAAGACGTCCACCGCTGAACAAAGCATAGGCCTCCCCCTTAGAAAAAACACCATCATCGATATGCACTGGATGCCCGCGACTCACAGATAGACAAAACAGATTTACTAGCTAGTTATAAAATAACTAACTAGCTTTTGAAAATAACTCATTGTCACTCGGTGATTATATAACTTTCTATCGGTGTTTTTATAATATCGGTTTCCTTTAGTTCCGTAGATTACATCTTTCAAGCATACAAAGTCACAAAATTTCATCATCATCATCATCAGCCAGAAGACGTCCACTGCTGAACATAGGCCTCCCCCTTTAACCTCCACACTGAACGACAGCCTGCCTTTTGCATCCACTGGATTGAATTGTCACAAAATTTACTTCGTTATAATACTGTTATAATTATATTAGCTTCTGCTCGCATCTTCGCCGGCGTTGTTCTAGGGGAAAATAATGGAGTTATTGTAAGCAATGTACAAATATTTTGGACGCTGTTCAATGCGCTGTAATTGTTTCATCCATTGGACATTCGGTATGGCTCAGTGGTAGAGCATGTAACTTATGAGCGGGAAGTCTCGCATAATATGAAAAATATAGTAGGGATTAGCGTATATAGATAATAGAAATAGGCATAGACATAATTTATTTGTGGCAAAAAAATATACAATAACACAAAAAAAATAAAAAAATAAAAATAAGTACTTATTCTATTTTTTGTCACAAACCGGCTCCAACTCAGTGTGATGCCGGTTGTAAACAACCGGCGCTGGTCTTTGAATAAGTACCTTCTAGGTCTACGTGCTCCATCTTCGGCCACAACATTGCTTTCCATCAAGTGAGTTGATGGCCAAACGTATACCTATTCTATAAAAAAGACTTTCTATGAGAAAGAGAAATGATGGGTGTGGTTTTTATACATTTGTCTTCCTTTAATACGAAAGAGTAAAATCTCATCATCTACAGCCGCATTTAATTTTAAACTTAACTTGTAACTTGACATGGCTAAGTGTTTCTTGTATTCCTATAAGACGAAAAGAAATGTAATTGAATAAAACGACAACTCTAGAACGCTAGAGTTGTTCCACTTATAACCACATTCATTAAAACATGTGTCGCGCTGTACTGTAGATGCTAGTACTTTCTGGGTATGCGGTTTGCAAGGGACTCAAGATAAACATGTGTGGTGTACTTAATAAAATTACGCGATGTTATTTAGGAAGATTGAGGTTGAGGATTAGCTTCGTAAGTTAAATTCTAAGGGTGAATTAGAGCCAGCGAACTCGTGTTTCCAATGATTTTAAGGGCAAAGTGGTATTCCAAAGAGGAATTCGACGAATTAAAGCTTTAGTATTGGATTAAACTTCGGCGTCTTGGTGATGAGTTGAGATGTAGTTTTTAACCCCCGATGCAAGAGGAGGTGCTATAAGTTTGACGTGTGTAGGTATCTATGTATCTGTGTGTCTGTTTTTCTGTGTATCTATGTATCGGTGTATCTGTCTTTGTGTCTGTGAAGTCTGTGGTATCGTATCTCCAAAACAGCTCAACTGATTTTGATTTAGTCTTTGTTTTTGTCTTAAAGGTACCTTAAATAAAAAAGGTCATCTTGGTTCTGGACAGTACCTATTTCTGTAAGTGTAAGTATACGTATGTTTATTTCATTAATTCTTGACAATGATATTCGGTGCTTCATGTATCCTTCATCCTAGTTTTTACGTAGGATATTCTTTAACGCAAGACCTCAACTTGTCTCTGTCAAAGCTTAGTACGTACCTACTGTCCTAACAATGGTCTAAGCTGACTGCAAACTTGTTTCTTTCAAGTCTACGTTGTGGAACGAGCTTGTTTGTAATTCAGATTCGCGGACGAGTGGCTCCGTCTCGTGCTGACGACGCGTTCGTTGTGATTCAGCAGACGTGCTCCTTATGGAGATGCTGGCTTGGCACTGCGGTTTCCCTGCGTGGATAATCCAGAAAATAATGCATACTTAAACTTTTGGGGGTAATAATGTTGATTCTTACCCTCTATCTCTAATGCATAATCGAGCGTTTAAAGCTTGTTTTTTTTTTTTGTTTAAATTAGACCGGCTGTCAAGCCGTTTTTGTAAGAAATTTGTTGCACCCATATAAACGAAACGTCAGTCATTCGAAATCAGTTAGCAATTGTGATGCGGAGTTCGACGCGTTGATCTAAATAAGAATGTTCAATCAAGGTTCACTCATAATGCCTGCTAACAGATTTTCCTTCTCATTTCCGTTCTATTTACTTCTCTTTTCTGTGGGTTATGCCTAGTAAGTATTTTATCGACTGACAAAAAAAATAACAGCTTTTTGCAAAATGATTTCTTAGGCGTTAAGGCGAGGTTCCCACTTTTAAACAACGCTTGATATTACAGATAACCATAAGACTTCATATATTTTATTAAAGTCACATTTAGTGGAGCAGAACCGTGGCTCTTTCACACAGCCGTGCGTTTCGCTACTTCCATTTTTGAGGTTATTTACTGATCAAAGGGATTTTCTCATATATTTTTTTCGAAAAGTATAGCTGTTATGTAAAATGTACCTATACGGTTCCATCCATTATTATAAATTATATAAAGTTTATAGAAATAATATTATATAAATAATAAATAAATAAATAACAATAAATGTAAATTAAGATATCGTAAACATCATTTAGTGAATAATAGGTATTTGGATGAATCCAAAAAAGGGGAGGAAAGCGCAAATCGTTCTTACTCTCGTAATATAATCGTTTTTTTTTTCTATCAACCAAAATGTCATTATTTTTTTCCGTTTAATTAATAAAACATTCAATTATGATATGTTTTTTTTGGAATTTTAAGCTAACCATGGAAGTAAACAAACTAAAACTAAACCATGGCCTAAATAGCTAAAAGTGGGAATAAAGGGCCTTAAATTTTTTTTACGGATTTACTCGCGTGTAATTTACATTATTTTAATTCCCGACATTACAGTGTCATAGTGCACAGGTAGTTTTATGTATTACAGAAAAGTTTCTTTAACAAAACAACAACAACACAAGTTTGTTTAAACATGTTAGAAAGTTTTCAGTAGTCTCTAAACAAAAAAGTAACGATTCTTGCGAAGAAAATAATAATAAATAATAATAATAAAAATTTATTTAGATAAACATTTTGTGGATACAGTTATTATAATGCGTCGTACTCCGGACAAGGAAACCTGATTCCCGGAGCCGACTTCTTCCCGCGGTGGGTAGGTGTAATTCCAAAATACAAAATCAAAAACAATCTAAATATCTAAATATACCAAAACCATCAAGTCACTTCACTTTTAGTCATCACTTTTATCAAAAATATCCTATAAGTATTATAAGTACTACTATGAAGAAAGATACTACTATGAAGAAGCCGCAATTAAAATGAAAATTGAAGCCGAATAATTTTAGGTTTTAACTATGATATAATATGATACATTGTCTTCGAGGAAAAACGTGACAAACCTATGACAATAACTTACTAACTTTATTTTCCATCCCAACTACGAAATATCCAACAATGTTTTTTTAAACCTTTTTTTCTTTAAAATCATAGTTTTATCAAGAATATGTATAAGTTCTCGTACAATAAAGATATTTGAAACCTTGTCAATTTTAGAAATCGTTTTCCGATTGTTCTATCTACTTAGACATCGTAGGTATAAACGGCTTAAATCGTAAGTAGCTTATAATCGGAATCTCACCTACGCCTCTGCCCGGTATTATGTATTGATTCGCCCTGTCTGAAACATTGTTAAAAGCTTTAAAAAGTTATATTAACTGTTTATCAGGACTTATCGCGCATTATTTTATTTTGACTGATATTTTTCGCGATTTCCGGGTTGGTTCCGTAATTCAAGTTGTTCATAATGATGAGTACAATGACCTCCTTTCGGCTTAGTACAGTCTATATGCGTAACCCTGTATATATAATGACTATTAAACATAGATTGCAGATATTCAGTATCAGGCCGGGATAACGTAAGCCGGGTGCGATAAATCACGGGAAGTGACGGAATTATGACGTATCCGAAGGCTTACATAGAGATTAGGTGCTTATGGATGGGCGGAACAGTGCGCCGGATGCAGTCGAGCAACCTCGCAGAACAATAGCGTATGTTCTATGATTCTCGGCTGTGGTTGATCGAATCGAAAATTCAAGTTTAGTATTGAATCTGGGTTTCTATAATATATATCATGATATCCAGTGGTCGAATTGGACTTATTCACGAACCGGAACGCATTTCCCTTCAAACCTTGCGAACTTTTAACCGACTGTCCAAGAAGGAGGGTAATGTTTTTGGGTTGTATGCGAGCATGTAAGTATGTTTCCGGGTTCTTGTAGTACCTCCTGTAGCTTTAAGAGTGCGTATAAAGCGAGGAAAATTTCTGATTTCACCCGCGCGTCTCGCATCACCCGCATTAGTGTGAAACACAACCACGGCAGCGCGGCAGTCGCGCGCAGCTCCAGTACACATAACTCGCGTAGTCGAACTCGTCATGCGGCAAGGAGTAATAAACACAGGATAAGCATAATGTTGGCGTTTTGGCGATTAGCTGGGTTCGGTCGCGGCGCGCAAAACCGTAAATTGTTTATTTCAATTTTCAAAATTGTGTTTGTTGTATATTTTTAAACTTAATTTTTAAGTTTTCTACAATATCAATATAAAATTAATAAATTATATAAATTAAATTGAAATTGCCTAAATTAATTTTCAAATTAAAATTTTACGCTTGAGACAGAGAGTCAGAGATCGTTAAACATTAAATCAAACTAAACTAAACTAATGCTATGCTATGCTACGCTACGCTATGCTATACTATACTAAACGAAACACGCGAAACGAAATACCCGAAAGCCCGTTGGTCCAGTTGGTAGTGAACCTACCTTCTGAGCTTCGGGCGTGGGTTCGATTCCCACCTAGGACAAAATTAATGTGATGAACATTTTGTGTTTGTTCTACGAGTATACCTGGTTGTTAATATCTATTTAAGTATGATTTATTTAATTTAATTTAATGTAATTTAATGCAATGCAATTCAATTCCATTCCATTCAATTCAATTTACTAAAAAATATCATCATCATCCTTCACAGAACCTTCCTCATTATTTGAAGTCGGCCTAATATACCTACTGTTTGACCTACCAGTACCTACCCGAGCCAACCCGGCCGGTCTAACAGTAGGTATTACTACTTACCTTTTTATCCGACTTCAAATAAGGAGGAAGGTTCTCAATGCGACTTGTATAATCTTAGTGTCTCTGTCTACTTGGTCCACAGTGTTGCACCGCAGTGTTGTAAAGCAGTGTTGCACCGCAGTGTTGCAACGCAGTGTTGCAACGCAGTGTTGCAACGCAGTGTGGCAACGCAGTGTTGCATCGCACTGTTGCGCCGCAGTGTTGCAACGCACTGTTGCACCGCAGTGTTGCAACGCAGTGATTGATAATTTTATTGCATACCTACCTTGCCAAAAGATTCGCTTTTTTACCAGCTAAGGAAACATTAACTTTTTTCTGAGATTCGCCACTGTCAAGAAACATTTTACTGTTTAAAGGCAAAGTTTATTTTTATTGTTTCATTCAAGAGCAATGTTTATAACCTCAAATAAGCCACAAATGACAGCACCAGCGAAGGTGGCGCCATCTGAGATAAGTTTTGCCGTGGTTTGCCTGTAGCTTCTCATTACCCAAAATGTATGAAAAATACTGCGTTAGTTCCCTAATACTCACCCTGTGAAATCATTTACCACTGAATAAAACTCAAAATATGTAGTGATGGTCAAAATATTTTCGGATTTGAATTAAATAAAGAAATTTCGTTAGTGAAGCTACTTCTCAAAATCTCTGAAATATTGGTGCCGTCGTTTGGCTTTAGACCTCAGCAGCCATAAATCGATGCCACAGACTTAAAATATTCAAGGATGGCTGAAATATTTTCTGATTTAACGTCTTCACTGAAATATTGAAGATGTCTTCTAGTATTAGAACTGAACAATCTATAATCACCGTTACTGATTTAAAATATGCAAGGATGGCAGAAATATTTTACGATACAAGTCATGATTCTCTGAAATATAAGAAACACAAAGTTTATTTTTATTGTTTCATTCAAGAGCAATGTTTATAACCTCAAATAAGCCACAAATGACAGCACCAGCGAAGGTGGCGCCATCTGAGATAAGTTTTGCCGTGGTTTGCCTGTGGCTTCTCATTACCCAAAATGTATGAAAAATACTGCGTTAGTTCCCTAATCTTTGCTAATACTCACCCTGTGAAATCATTTACCACTGAATAAAACTCAAAATATGTAGTGATGGTCAAAATATTTTCGGATTTGAATTAAATAAAGAAATTTCGTTAGTGAAGCTACTTCTCAAAATCTCTGAAATATTGGTGCCGTCGTTTGGCTTTAGACCTCAGCAGCCATTATTCGATGCCACAGACTTAAAATATTCAAGGATGGCTGAAATATTTTCTGATTTAACGTCTTCACTGAAATATTGAAGATGTCTTCTAGTATTAGAACTGAACAATCTATAATCACCGTTACTGATTTAAAATATGCAAGGATGGCAGAAATATTTTACGATACAAGTCAAGATTCTCTGAAATATAAATGCTCTCATCTAGTGTTGGACGCAAATCACGCAAAACCTCACCTAATCCTCAAAAAAAAAACTCACCTATGTTTCCAACCAATTAGTTCAAAATATTCAAAAATAGCTATTTATTTTTTGATATAACTTCACTTTGCTGAAATACTGGTGGTGCCACCTAGCGTTTGATCTGAGAAACTCGTATTTTATGCTACTGATTCAAAATATTTAAAGATGGTACCGCACTGTTGTACCGCACTGTTGTACCACACTGTTGCACCGCACTGTTGCACCGCACTGTTGCAACGCAGTGTTGCACCGCATTGTTGCACCGCATTGTTGCACCGCAGTGGTGGACTGCAATTCAACCAGTATAAAAAAATACTGGTCGAATTGAAGGTACTCTAAGGTAAATGAGAACCTTCCTCCTTATTTGAAGTCGGATAAAAAGGTAAGTAGTATTTGACTTTGACTAAGGTAAGTAGTCCCGCTAGTGTATTGTGCATTTCCCCTTACCAGCACATACCCGAGCCAACCCAACTGGTCAAACAGTAGGTACTTATGTTTTTAACCGACTTCAAAGAAGGAGGAAGGTTCTCAATTCGACTAGTATTTTTTTATACCGGTTGAATTGAGAACCTTGCCCCTGTTTTGAAGTCGGTTAAAAACATAAGTACCTATTGTTTGACTTTCCACATTTAATTTTTTTTTTATTAGAAGATGTTTTTTTGCTTCCATTATTACCAAGCTATTTTTTGTCTGTTAAAATTGAGAACCTTCCTCCTTTTGCAGAAAGCCGCTTCTCGTAAAAACGTGAGAAAATGTGGATGGAACTCTCAAGTCAAATTAACCATCACATTAATTTAAATGATTTTTAATTTTAATTTTATAAAATTATAATGAATCTAAATTATTTTATAATGTCATTTAATTTTTAGTTTTATCTTTCTGACTCTCTCTCTCTGCTTCTCTCCGTCTCTCTCTCTCTCTCTCTCTCTCTCTCTGTCTGTTTGTCTGTCACAAAGAAACACTCCGACTCTAATAGTTATATTACTGAGCATACATAATAATGGATTCGTTAGGGCCTAGTCGTATCCATTTTATTTGTATCTATGTTATTTTTTCGTAGTAGCTTTACCTAGTCTGTGCTCTAAGGTCATTGGCACCACTTGGTTGCCGCATCAAGTGGTCGCGTTCGAGCCATCGATTTTTTATATTATCCTTTGTTTGAAAATACAGTAGGTGTTGATATAATCGCACTCGGAAGATAAAACCAAGGCGAAAAGCAAGCGCGTGCGTCCTTCCCCGTTGAGGCACAGTGCAGTACTGAGGTTGAACGGAGCATGTTTCGCTATTTAGATGCAAAGCGCAACAGAATAAGACTGAATATCGGACTTGCCGTTTGACCGAATAGTTGCTTAGAACTAAAGGACGTAAGTCTCAAATCGAATATAATTTATTATGAGAGTACTAATTAATCTAGGTAAATTTTGTCTTAACACTGGAAAACAAACTATATTTTCCTTCGGTGAGTATTTATTTTAGATATGTAACTGAAGTACTTTCCAAGTAAAATCTAAAAAATTTGCAAAAAGGCACCATTTTCAAAACATTAAAGTATCGAGTAAATATCTTGCTATTATGTTTCTGTCTTAATGGCGGAAAGAAAATGAATTGAAAATTCACATATATCAATTATTACGGTGATCGGATATTTGGTTTAGTTAGAATATCATGGCAAATTAGCATAAAATTTCGGTTGCCCCCTCTTAACGGCTTGACCGATTTTGACGAGTGAGGTGTCGTTGGATTCCTTTATGAAACGGAACGGTGATTACACGAACCGGAACGGTGTTCCGGTTCATTTCGAGTACTGATGATATCTGTTGTGTTTCTGTAATTATGGACGATATGGATGGCTCAGTGGTAGCTCGTATTGACTATGTCTGTACTAGAGATGATAAAGGTTCGATTCCGATTCCGAAAAGTCGGTAATTCTGATTTATATTACATCTCCGATTCGGGTTTCGACTCCGACATTTTAGAATCGGAGGTTATAATTGGAGGTGCAAATTAGTGATGTTATATTAGGTTGTAATTTTGATATTCCTATTATCGAATATATCGCTTTAGCAAATACGCAATATTCAACCGTTACTGGATTAAATGTATTATAGAATGATATAAGGTATGAATAATCGCGTATGTATTTGATTTAAATATAATCGTATTAAGACATGGAGCGATAAAATTTGCCTTCATACTTTATAGCTTTACGGTTACACGCGGATTAGCTTTAGCTGACTATTATTTGACTATTATTAAATAACCTACTATGGTAATTTTCATATTACCTAAAATGAAATTCCGCCCGTATATCTATTACGTTTACCTATTATGAATATATTTTAGTCAAATAACACCTCTAGCAAATAAATTGGACTAAGATAAAGCTGCCAAGCTTTATTTATTAAATACAATTTGCTAATTACTTGCTTACTTGCATTTAAATTAATGGTACTAGTAGTAAATTAAATGAAAATTAATCTAAAATGATATAAGATTTAGGATTTTTTTGTTACTTTTTGTGACAACGCTATTTAGGTCAAACCCCTATTTAATAAGTATTAAAATAAAATAAATAAAAATGCTGTTGTGATTATAAAATGAATGAAAAATCGGATAATGAAATATTTCTTTTCTCTATTTCGTTATTAGATATTTCAGCCCCAAAACCTTGTGTTGTAGGTACAACTCAAACCTACCACTAGTGTTAGTCAAAAGTGACTAACACTTTTGTTTAGTAATTCTCATAATCTTCATCAAGATCGCCCTACCAGTGAAGATTATGAGACAGTAAAAAAACTTATCCTCGTCGCAAAATATTTTTGAAACAGCATTCTGGGACTAATATATTTTTATTATTCCCAAAATCCCTTCAGTGAGAATTATGGGAATGGTCCTTTGTGTTTGGGACCTCATGAATAGACCAGTACGTTTATCAATTGTTTGTCAGTAATATTCCAGCGGTAAAAATATATTTAAAACTATAGATTTAACATTACCAACAAAACCACAATGAAATCGTGAGCTGTTTATCGAATGAACTACTAAAATGATTTCTATACCTACATATACGCCTCATTACTCAAATGCGTATATAATTATATGACTGTTTTTTTTTTTTTTGACAGAACATGGTTGGTGCACATTCATATAAAGTAGCGTACAGGGTTGTAAGAATGGAGACGTATCTCATGTCCTTGCCTGTTACAGCGTACAAATGTTAGTTTTTTTAATATAATTATATTTTATTAGGCTTGCGTTATTTATTATTATTATAAATACATTAATTAATGTCCTTATCATTTAAACAATCTGAAATTGTATAATAAGATTTGTCAATAAAAAAAAAATTAGTCTATATTTAAAAATTTCACTATTGAAAATTGTACCTACATACAGGGTAACGCGAAAAGAGTGTACTAAGTCGATAGGAGTTCACAATACCCATCTTTATAAACAACTTATGCTATGGGACTAACCCTAAAATCACGAAAAATATAAGCTATGGGAAATCGATCATTCACACCCCAGAAATTACATACAGACAGGTGGTCTTATCGCTGTAAGCGATCTCATCCAGACCTACCTATCCTAGCTTACCTACATATCTTAAATACTTACCGTATATCGAACGTTTCGCGCACAGAGGAAGAATTGTTTTGTAGATGAGAAGAAATTTTCAAAGATTTTGAAGATTTTGAATTAGTCATATTTGACAGTTGAGATCAACAAATTCGATAAGATGCCATTTGATTAGTACTCGCTATGATCGATTCTATGGCATTTTATCGAATTCATGATCGATAACGAACGGTATTTGCACTGCTGGAACGGTAAATAAATCCCTAGCTATCGCCAATAGGTGACGAAATTATCTATTGGCATATATTCTTTAATCTTTTCAGCTTAGCGTTGTATTATTATTGGTTCGAGTTTAATTACTGAAGTGGGCGCTAGGCTGCGCTGCGCCGCGAGCGTAGCGACTAATTAACCGGAATGAAAAGTTAAGAATGCAATTAGTTATAGTAAAGAGAGAGACAGAGGCTTTGGAAAAAAAAACCAGTAGAACAACTACCAAGTACTCGGTTAAATATCCGGTATATATCGTAGTATATAAATCTACCTACCTTAAGGTAAAAACAATCGCCCAACTTTAAAATAATTAAATAAATACTTCGGGACATTTTTGCACACACGGCCATCTGACCCCAAACTAAGCAAAGCTTGTGATATGGCTGCCAGAGACTGATATACCATACATACCTATATATTTTTAAACATATATTATATATTATGTATATATATTAACACCCAGATATAGAACAAACACAAATGATCATCACATAAATGTTTGTTCTAAAGTCCTTTTCATGAAAGAAGTCCCACGGCAAACAGCGGAACTAAATTTCCATGTTATAGTTGTCAGATGTTGTTACTGTGTTTGGACGCTAGTGAGATTTTTACTAATTTTCCATCGTTAAAGAGTCGTGTACGATGCCAAAAGTTGTTAAAGTTCTACTCGAGAAATGATACTGATAGTGATTGATACGCGATGACAGCGCCGCGTCTGGGGGACTTCTTTCATGAAAAGCACTCTAGGTGGGAATCGAACCCACGCCCCCAAGCGCAGAAGGCAGGTTCACTACCAACTAGACCAATTACGGGCTATCTAAAATTAAAATTTATCTAATGTTATCCCTTAACGGTGGAGGAAAACATCATGACGGCATAGGTATGTCCAAAAATCTTGAAAAGTTCAAAGACGTGACATTCATCAACATACACAGGGCCAGCATCCAGCCTATCCTCTCTCTCTCTCTCTCTCTCTCTCTCTCTCTCTCTCTCTCTGAGAGAAGGCCTGTGTCTCAGTTGTGGGAACATGAAATGCTGATAATGATGATTTGATTAAATTATAAATTCAGTCTTCAACCAAAATAAATATATTTTGGGCCAAGATTTCAGTCATACCTATAACTATCTATACCCATAAGCAGAAAGATAAGCATATTTTGACAGATGGCACTTATTTTTAACCGACTACAAAAAGAAGGAGGTTATCAATTCGACTGTTTATTTAAGTTTTTTTTAAGTATAATAATCATGCACAAATGTTCATCTTAGGTGACTATCCATAGACTTATCCATAAAAGTTTACTTTGACTTTCAAAATCTTTAAGGTCGGGTCCAGTGCTCGAAATGGACCAGAACGCACCGAAACGCCGTTCCGGTTCGTGAAATCACCGTTCCGTTTCGTAAATGAATCCAACGACACCTCACTCGTCAAAATCGACAGGAGGTACTACAGGAACCCGGAAACATGCTTACATGCTCGCGTACAACCCAAAAACATTACCCTCCTTCTTGGACAGTCGGTTAAAAGTTCGCAAGGTTTGAAGAGAAACGCGTTCCGGTAAGTCCAATTCGACCACTGGTCGGGTCAATATTGTCCCTATCGACCTTCTACCAACTCTCCACTGCACAAGAGAAGTACCATTATACCAAACAACAAGAGCTGGGCTAATGGAAATTAGCCTCGCAAGCCTCGCAACCTAATTGCCATGAATACGTTTAACATAAATCAACGGTTTAAAAAACATGACGCGAGATAACTTCCAAAATAATACTCTTCTAATGGAGGCGCTATCGTCCGTGTTTGAAAAGTTAATTGACACTTACGCTGCAAAAAAAATCTCATGAATATTTTTATAGCTATGAAAGGAACACGCGGTTTGTTGGCTAATGTTCGCATTGCAGTACATTTTTACTTCACACACACAAATAGGTAGCAAGTGGTAGTGGGCAGGGACATATCACGCAGAACAGATGGCCGATGGGGCGAAAGGTTCTCGAATGGAGACCACGGACCGGTAAGCGCAGCGTAGGACGTCCAGTACATGATTGACAGACGACCTAAAATAGGCCGCAGGAAAACGCTGGATGCAGGCCGCTTCCAACCGGCAGTTTTGGAGATCGATGGGGAGGCCTATGTCCAGCAGTACACGTCTTATAGCTGGCTGAAATGACTACCTATGTGCTATGTAGGTGGAGTTGTCTGGAAGAGATAGCTTTTGGCGAAAAGACCATTCTTCTTGTAATGTCCTCTCTGTGGTGTCAATAAAGTGCACGTTCACGTGATTTTCCGAACTGCGCTGTTTCAGCACTAATTCAAGCCCGCGATAAGAGTCAGCCGTAAGGCCCCAAATATTTACCCAGAGGCGACATTGTGAGTGTCCTGGCATCCAGTGGATGCAGATGACAGGATGTCGTTCAGTGTGACAGAAGATTCAAGATTTATATTATCTTTGGTTAGAAGGAACTGGTTCTAATTGAGCTTGCAAGATTCGACCTCACAAACATTGCAAGTTTAATAAACGCTTCTAAGAAGGGCTAATATTAATAAAACACTGCGGCATATAAATTAAAATATTTAATTGCTTGCATGTTTTTAATACACGAGGGTTGTACAGCCACTTTATTAGATTCATATTACGGAGCAGATCCGGCGATTATGAACCTTATTAAAAGCTTAGCTTTTAATATAAATACACATTATTCCGTTTTAAGCCCGAGTAGGGAGCTGCCAGGCTTAAATAAGCCCCGTACGCAATAAGGAAACAAACGCTTTAATACTAATTGCCCTTTTAGGGTTCCGGGTACGATCCAAAACCCCTTTAGCTTTTTTTATGCCATAGGTGGCAAACAAGCTGACTGGCTGCCTGATGGTAAGCAGTCACTGTCGCCTATGGATACTTGTAACACCAGAGGCATCACAACTACGTGAATTTCGCTTTATGTGCACTGCGATTTCCATACAAATAAAAGGTATTCTTAGGTCTTTAAACAACTGTTTCTTGTATTGTATTGCAAGGTTGAAATTATATTATTGACAGTATGATTAATACCACTTGAACACCTCCCGCGCACGGTCTTAGGTAGATGTATAGCTCAATAGACAAAGTGCGTGAAAAATATACGGGGTGAAAAGTTGTTGGCTGTTTTAGGATAGCTTATTTCATTTCTTTTTTAAGCCTGCTATTGATCTAAATACGTACCGACACCATAAATAGTATTAAAAAAACAATATAAGTAATCAGGTATGCGGACTTTGCGCGTTTGTAAATTGTCAGTTTGTAAACCAGAAGCATACAAAAAGATGTGCATTGTGCATATTACGAAGTTTCCTTGTCCTAACTTACGCGTAGATAAAATAAAGCGTAGTTGGCTACGATTCAACGCTCAACGATCTTTGTAGAATCGTATATGTACCTACGATATGTTGGGACGGAACTCTGTGTAGTCAGCATATCAAACTCGCTCTTGACAGTTTCATAATAATTACGATAAGGAGGTATATACCTACACGACATTTTCGTCCTAATTTCAACGGAATAAGAAAATACCCACTGAAAATGTATTTTACTTAATTCATTTGATGTACCACCTACTTACTTAATACTCGTAAATAATGATGTATATATAGGTAGAAAATCAAACTGAACGTACGAAAGCAAGTTTTAAAACGTGGATAAAACCAAGACGTTATTTTTAATGCCATAGATGGCAAACAAGCAGATGGGCCTGATGGTAAGCATTCACCGTCGCCTATGGTACTTGTAACACCAGAAGCATCACAAATACTTTGCTGACCCATTCGTTTTTTTTTTTTAAAACCCCATGTAGTAGCTTCTCGAAAACACCGCGGAAGGTAGCTCATACCACAATTTGCTGGTATGAGGCAAGAGAGATCGTTTGAATTCCACAGTGTGCTATTTCCACTGTTCGATTTCCAGTTTAATTTACTGTGCTATATTATCTGTTATAATATTAGTACATCATACCAATATTATAAATGTGAAAGTTTTTGTTGGTTTGTTTGTTTTTTTAGAACAACAACAAAGCAACGGATGTTCGTGATTATTGCATAGTTGAAGGGCCGTAGAGTAACATAGAATACTGTTTATCCCAAAAACAACGTAAATATGATGTGAACCTACCACGCAACTACTCGTCTTTCCTTATATTTCTATCAAATAAAGATTTTATTAATTAATCCAATTACGATGGCTTTTGGGCCAAATTAGAAGCTTGCCATTCTCGAGGGTAAAAATGGAACACACTTTTTTCGAGTTAAATTTCGTCTATTTTCATACAAAAAGTGTTACATAAAAGTGTAAATTAATTTCTAAATTATCTCTTCAGTCTTATTTGCGAGTAAAGCTGCTTACAAATAATCGGACGTATCCGTAAGCCGCGGCTGACGGCCGCGTCTTACAGTACTAACAGACGTGTGGATTTGATTGACCTCTCCACCGCGCGCCGCCTGAGCAACGGGAGAGAAAGAGAGAGAAATATCGTATTCTCACTCTATCTCTCCCGTTGGTTAGACGGCGGTCCGTCAACAAAACGTCTCACGTCATGTCTGTTAGCACTATTAGGCTGGCATAAACATCCAGCGCGCAAGATCGCTTTCAGACGCCCGATCGCTCAAGTTCGGCCCAACCAAAGTCGTGTCCGCGACTTATACTAAGCCGAAGGGGGTCCATAGTAACCATCATTATGTCCATAGTATCATCATTACTTTTACTAAAAGAGCAACTCTGAAAAAAAAAAAGTTTTATAGAAGAAAAGGCCATCGACACTCGACAAAGTGTATGGATGATATTTTTTTCGCGATTTCAGGTTTGGTTCATAGTAAAAGTTGTTCATAATGATGAGTATAATGGACCCGCAGTGCAAGTACCGTTTTTTATCGATTGTCAAATTTGATAAAATACTACAGAATCGATCATAGCGAGTACTGATTACATTTATCGAATTTGTCGACGTCAACTGTCATATTTGACGATTGATAAATACGTTACTTGCACTGCTGTTTCGGCTTAGTAGGTACACTCTTTTCGCGTAACCCTACCCCTACCACACAGTTTGGTGTGGATAGCAAAATCGCGTCCGTCAGCCATGGCTTACGGACGCGTCCATAAATTGTTTGCAGCATAATGAGCTATTTTTGTTTGCCAAAAAAGACTTTAAGAAAGCTAAACGCAAACTTACAAAAAAGCTATTAATACTACGTGTCCTACGCAATTATAATCCTTTTAAGTTGATCAATAAAGAACGAGATTCTAAAAGCTCACACAATAATTTTTACATGAAAAGGTATTCATGTTATCAGCTATTTTATAAATGCCTGCATACCTTCACAACCTTAGAAAATAAAAAATAACAAAATAAACAACACAGCAATGCCGTTAAGTTCATAAATAGTTAATATAGAATAATAGCAATTGTCTTGTGCATAATATGTACAATATAATAAAATATTAGGAATCGTTAAGTACGTTGCCATTCATAAGCAAAATATTGAAATTCTTCTTTTCTATCAGACCTGTCTTTATAACTAAACTTGTTGATAAGAATCAACTTATTTATAATAAATAATATGTATGCTAAAACTTACAAAACAACTTAAATTTAGCTTAAATCAATACCAATTGTCAAAATTCATGAGCGCCCACAAATAACTTTTTTTTTACAGATTATCTCGTAGTTAGTATTTATTTTTATTTCGTCTATCATTATGACCTAGCCAAAATAATTTCCTCCAATTTCTACGCTACATTGCAATTTTTTTATTCCTTAAGTAAAAGGGTAGTTTCCTTTTGTTCTAATTAAGACGAACAATTTTTGCTACATTGTTCCATTATTATTTATACGTATTTTTAAAGATAATAAAATACACTAAGTTTTCGTATAAGTAAATACATTTTTGTACTGTCATTTAGTTCGTACATTAAATATGGCGAAGAAATCCATCAATATTTTTTATCACAAAATATTCCATTACAATGTCAGTGTCTACTATATTAGTAGAATTTATACATTCTTGGCAACACTTCAACAGTCCCTACCAAAGTAGGTGAAATGCCGCTTTCCGTTCCAATAACAATTTTTCATCCACATAAAACAGCTAAGCCATTAACGTCGTTCAATATGAACCTTAAGCTAGTGTATGTAGAGTTTATTTTTGAGTTCACACGTATTGTCTCGCGGGGCCATTTTTCCTCGAATGTGGCAGGGTGTCGTCATTGTTGCCAGTGTTGTTGTTATGTAAAAAAGCCATTTCTACTCCAGCGTCTCCACTCTATAAAGAGACAAAAGTTTAATTAGGTTTGTCGTAAATTCTGATAATTTAAACATGGGCTAAAATTTCTTTCAACTCACCTCAGAGTGCATTGGATTAGCTGTGATAGTTATGGGCACCTTTGCAGGAATGTAGCCGTTTGCACCGCCGGTTTCAGGGACAGAGCCTTTTTCTTCTGAAAAAAAAGGCCTGTTCAACCTCGTGACAAGTTTTTCATCTACCTCGGAAACTATCCAGTCCAAAAAATGCAACGTAACATAGTTTTACTAGTTTAAAAAAAATACTTAATTCGAAACCAGCGATAAGTTACGCGGCCGAATAAGACTCCGTGTCTGTGATTTTGACTGTCTCTTCTCTTACGTCACAAAAAATAAACAACTAGTTTTTTGGAGTGTTGGTGCCAACTGATACAAAACATATCACTTCATTATATTATGTATTAAGACAAGTATAAACATAAACCTTTTTGTGTTGTTTCTAAAACTCTATAGAAGCCGCTGGTAAAGTCTCCACCACTTTACTAGGGAAGGTCTTGGACTTGACCGTGACTTATCGTGATTCTGAACGTGACTATAGATTTGCGTGACGATATTAAATAAACTTGAACATATTTTAATAATTAATACTGGTAAATGCACAAGACTTGCGATACCAAAATCTTGTCAGGAGGAAAAAAACTTGTTTCTTACTGTCGGCAGGTACTCGTTTGGCCCTCCTGCAGAGAAACAGCGTTACAGCCAGTATCAGTAGCAAAGCGGCAGCACCAATCGCGCCACCTGCCGTCACCAGCGGGTCTGGTCTTCTAGACTCGGACACGTCTGACGGCGGAGCCTCACTCGTGCTGGCCGAGCTGGTCGGTGACCGGAGGGTTTTGGCCACCTGAGAATAAATATAAGCTGGTAAATTGTGCTTACCGGCATAGCCCAAAGGATTAGCAAGTTGAAGTGGCAGTTGGCAGGGCACATAGTACGCAGAACAGATGGCCAATGGGGCCAAAAGGTTCTCGAATGGAGACAACGGACCGGTAAGCGCAGTGTAGGACGTCCACCTACAAGATGGACAGACGACCTTTAGAGACTGCAGGAAAACGCTGGATTCATGCAGGCCGCTTCCAACCGCTCTTTTGGAGATCAATGGGCGAGGCTACGACCAGCAGTCGACGTCCTTTGGCTGAAATGGTGATGAAGATGAAATTGTGCTTAACTCACAACTTTATAGAACCAAAACTTGAAAAGTATACCTTCCCTCAATAATACCACCAGCAGGCTTAGCACGGGCCGTAGATAAACTGTCTTTCCACCGTTTTAATCCCGCGAGAAAAAGATAAACGTACCATATTCTAGCTTTGTCACGTCTACAATAGAAAGACAATTTGTCCACGACCCATGCCAGGCCTGCAGAGCCCTTCAAGCTTTAGCGTTACGAAGTCGTATGAAAAAGATGCACTGAGTTTAGCCCTTAAGGTACTCTGATAACCTCAAAAAGGCGGCAGAACAAACGACCGCAGAGAATGGCAAAAACATAGGACTTATACTCAGCAATGGGTAAACAACGCTTCACAGCTCTCCACTAGAATTCCGTATCAAAGAAGCCTGTGCAGATATTCAAATTCATCTTGCCCGGCCTGACATCAAACCCGGGATCTCCTGCTCATATCACACGCTCTACCATTAAGATATACTGGTCGTCAATGTCATTATCATGAGTGGTGAAGCTTTACAAGGGTTGAGTGATGTATCACAGTTTGAAAGAAATAAAAGAATCGTGGTTAATTTTATACGCAGAAGATTTCCTATGAAATCGGCCGAAAACTATCTCACAGCTGTCTCAGAAGCCTCTCTCAATTAATGATCATTTAGATATCGTCTCCGAAACATCATCAACTGCTCAACTGGCAACCAGAAGAACTTTGATTCATCATTATAAGCTTGTCACGTTCCCACTGCTGGGACACAGGCCTTCTCTTAGAGGGAAAGGGTGGGCCCTAATCCACCATGTTGGCCCAGTGCATTATGTCTTTAAACTTTTAAAGTTCTTGGACACACCGGTTTCCTCGCGATGTTTTCCAAATAAGTGATTGGTGCAGACTGCAGAGCCGAGGATAGAACCAGGTGCCGTCAGATTGTAAAGCGCATGCTACTGATCAGTCATCGGGATACTTGGTCACCATCGCTCCTCAGAACGTTTATAATATGGGAACCAGTTATGCAGACTCACCTTTATAGTACTGAAAGCAGAAGGTGCTTGCGCAGTATACGCCTGCATCTTGACTTCATATGCGGTGTCCGGCAGCAAATGGTCCAGAGAGAGGGACCTCGCGCCGAACTGAGCGAGAACTTTCTCGTACTCTCCAGCAGTGTCCACTTGTCGGTAGTATACGTAGAAACCGGTGGCGGAGACGTTGTCAAGACCTGATGACCACTGTGAGAAAAGTGGAATCAGAAATACTTAGTTTTTTTTAATACATGCACTTTCCATCACTTTGCTGATTATTTAACCCTTGACGGCAATGCAACTAATTAATATAGTGTTCGTCTCGAAACCTTCAAAAATTTAAGGACGCTGCATTAAAAATAACATTACTTTACACGAGGGTAAATGAGCAGATTTCTATCGATCCTTGGTGGGTTACGACCCACACTACAAATGCCTCGTATCTCTAGTTTGAAATTTATAGTTCTTCCTCCGTGCTATGTAAAGTGCTTTTGTAGAAATTACTAACTACATAACAGATTAAAGTAACTATTTTTCCATAAATTTTTCTTTAATAATTTTTCTATTCACAATGTTGCTTCCCGCTAAATCTACGCTTCCAGTTTTCCACTTTTCGACCATACGAAAAATTGTTTTACAAGTAACACTACTTATGGAGATAGATAATCTAAAACCTAAATGAATTTTTAAATAGTTTAGTAATCAAATTGTCCCTTATGTCTGCAATGCTATTGACGTTTGATAAGTCCATTATTTAACTGCCAGCGGTGATGTGTAGTGTGGAAGATACTCACGGTCCACTCTAATTTCAAGCTGTTAGGAGAAGAAGCTGCTACAGTGTTGAGATCAGGCGGCTGCGGCTTCTGCAGCGTGCCGCCGCGCTGCAGATAGAACTTAGCACTGCTCTTGCCTTGCTTGTTGTCTTGGTTCGAGTACACGGCTGCCACTCGGAACCTACCAACATTTCCATGTTAAGGTGATACGTTTCACATAATTATGGCGGGAAATTCAATTTTCATATAGTTTTCTTGTCCTTATACCTAGGCTGGGGTTATTATTGTAGAAGACACAGTTTTTGCGCAAATCATTGGGTGTTCTTTACATTATCTTGTACGGCTATTTATCAGTAACGCACCATGTTACTTACATTTGTCAATAAATCGTTTGAAACAGCAAAAAATTGTTTATTGGAAAATGTAAGCAATAATGTTCATTAAAGATGGATATTTTTACATGATTTTGTAAAGGATAATAATCAATTTGCGCAAACATCATGATCGTTTACAATAATTACCCGGCCTAGCTACACGGACAAAAAAACTGTTTGAAATTTGAATTTCCAGCTATAAGTGTAACGTATCACCTTAAACGGCAATATCAATTTATATAAAGTTATAAGGAAAGGGTATGCTAAGCCAAAAGGAGGTCATTATACTCATAATTATACAACTTTTACTATGGGACCAAGCCTGAAATCGCAAAAAAATATCAGCTGCTCCATATAAAACGGTCATTGACACTCGAAAAAGTCTATGGAACAGCTGATTATTTTTTCCTGATTTCAGGTTTGGTTCCTTAGTAAAAGTTGTTCACAATGATGAGAATAACGACCCCTTTCGCTTAGCATACCCTTTCCTTACCTATAACCCTGTTTTTTTTTTAGGAATAATAAACAATGCGCACAAGCGTCTGGATTTACCGTTGATTAGGACGCTAAATATCACATTTTGGATGAAAATATTCTTTAGTCTATTCTTATCTTCCTTCCACCGTACTTCCACCGAAATCATGTTTGAAAGAACGAAAATAACTTATTTGTCCCGACTAGTGATCCAAAATGCCGATTTTTTTCTGTCCTGAATTTTGCCATACTGGCATCACTATCTAAAACTATAATATACTATATATGGCATCACTATATAAAAATATAGATAGCCCGTTGGTCCAGTTGGTAGTGAACCTGCCTTCTGAGCTTGGGGACGTGGGTTCGATTCCCACCTAGGACAAACATTTGTGTGATGAACATTTGTGTTTGTTCTATATCTGGTTGTTAATATCTATTTAAGTATGTATTTAAAACTATATATGTATGTATATCAGTCTCTGGCAGCCATATCACAAGCTTTGCTTAGTTTGGGGTCAGATGACCGTGTGTGCAAAAATGTCCCGAATATTTATTTATTTTATTTATTTTATTTACTACCCTGTAAGTTTTACCTGTAGTACTTGTCAGGAGCTAGTCCGTCGATGGCATGAGAATGGATGTGAGGAGGAATTTCATGGATGGCCGTGTTCCACTGCACGCTCGTTGTGTTAGACGCTTCTTTGTACTGGACCTAGAAGTAAACAGTAATTAGTCATTCTTCCTCCCGTGTCCAGCGTTAGTTTTTTTTAATGCCATAGGTGGCAAACAAGCAGACGGACCGCCTGATGGTAAGCAGTCACTGTCGCCTATGGATACTTGTAACACCAGATGCATCAAAAATACGTTGCCGACCCTTAAGACGAAATATGCTTCAAATTTGACGATTCGTCATCACGAATATTCAAAAGTAGACCTTTAAAATCGATTAGTTGACATTATTTCTTCATCTTATTTCTGCTTCTATTCTATATAGCGAGTTCAATCGCCTTTCAAAAATATATTAAACTTTATTTTATTTATTTCAATTCTGTTTTATTTAATTATTTCTTATTATTCTTTTTATTCTTTTTTTTTTTTTTTTTTTTTTTTATTAATTAATGCAATTCTTTAAAATAACAATTAAAAGACAACACAGGCATTTTGGGTATCGACTAAACCTAAACACCGAAACGAAACACTTGCGCGCTTTAAGCGCCCCCAACGTCATCTAATGTTTAATAAATGTTTTTGAAATATTTTATTCGGATGTGTTCACCGATACACGATTAAAGAAATTTAACTCAATAGAAAAAAATCGTAAACTTTCCTAAAAAACACCCGTTTTTACGTTCCCTTCAATGGATGGAATCAACTTCATTCAGATTCAATAGATGATATTTTTACTAAAAAAAAAAAATGGTGTGTTATCCTAACAATCATTCAAACACTTTAGTGGTCGCAGTTTTTTATAAAAGCGTAAGATTATTTGTAGAAAATAAAGAAAAAATTAATATTGAAAATATTTGAAAGCGCGCACGCCGCATTACCGTCATACAAGTGTAGGGTTCTCTACCATTTCACCTTAAGGACTCTATTAACTCGACTTTTGAAGAACCCCATGTTGTAGCTTCTCGAAAACACCGCAGAATATAATATTACAAGCCACCGCGGATATTTACAATCACTACAAAATACTTACTATTAAATATGTAAGCGCCCTTAGGGAATGCAATCTCGGTATACCGAGACTGCACTAATTTTACTAGATACTTGATAAAGATTAATGTATTTGAATACGAACGATAATTGTATTAAGGCATATCTCCCTTGTTTTTCTAATCTGCAGTGCAAGTACCGTTCTTTTATCGATCGTCAAATAGACAGTTGAGTCGTCAAATTCAATAAAATGTCATTTGATCAGTACTCACTATGATCGATTCTATGGCATTCTATCGAATTTGACGATCGATAAAAAACGGTGCTCTGAGGCGTGACCGAATGCAAAATTCACCATGTTACGATGGTCACAGTTGAAACCGTGCGTTCACCAGTGGATAGTAAAAAGGTTTAGGTAGGAAGTTAAACCGTCTTAACCCCTGCGCTACAATATGTGTAGGTAACTTTATGCAATTATTTCGTCGGAAATATCGTCTTTCATTCGTTAGTCGGTGATATCGATTTTAGTAAGACTTCCTCCCCAATTAAAGACGACACTGATCGGTATTATTTATTTACTTGCTTGACTTGAATTTTTTACTTTGTAGGGTGTTGTTTTGACCTATCACGGTTGTTCACTACAACCTAATAATAATAATAAACTTGTAACCTGTACCTGTTGTACCTGTGTAATAATAACCCTACAGCTTTATCAGTTTCAGTGTATAAGTTAAAACGCTTACCTATTGGTCTTCAATGTTTGAAATTCTGAATTTTAGCCAAAAAAAATTGGTTCGGGCATGGAATATCTAAGACCTAAACTTACCTTATAGAAAAGTATGGGCAGACCGTGATTAGGTGCTTTGGACCAGGAAACCATGATGCTTTCATCTGTGAGTCTTGTAACGTTGGGGCGGGATGGTGGTATCAGAATAGCTGAAACAAAATTAAAAGATTAGTAGCAATAGTAAAACGGTAGCCACAGAAGTATTAAGACACCCAAAATTTTTAGGAAGGTAGTGTAACCAGTGGTGTAGCTATCGGAGGGCTAGGTGGTGCCGCAGGGGGCCCTCGGACCCTGGCTAGTAAACCTCAAGTTGAAATTGCGATAATTACTCCATCTTTCAGATTATAAAATATAACAGGTTGCAACACGACTTTTATTTGAACCTGGCAACTCATACACATACATAATTATAATAACCAAACCTGGAACCTATCCAACTTGTAACCTGTGTCTTTTAGGGATTAAAAAAAAACGTTATTTAGACACCATTTTATTTTCTTTCTTTCATTCCTTCTTTCTTAATAATAAGTAGCTTTGCACCTGTATAGTGTTCATATAAGTAATTAGGTATAATAATATTTTTATTTGATAAATCCTAACCAGTTTAAATAAGGCTCCAATTTTTTTGCACCATGTACTTTCTTTACCTAGCTACACCACTGAGTACAACACCCCTAATTATGTTACGTATGTCTATGTATACATCTATACATAGTAGATAGAACACAACAAGAAAGTTAACAAAGATAATATATTGTACGGGCTCACCGTACATTAACTTACATAAGCATTAGTCATTACAAATTGTATTACAACCAAGATATACGTATTAGTATCAATAAATCAATTGACTCGAATACACGTTTTATCATTGTTTCCCGGTAATCAAACCTCAGTATAATAACAGAGCAATTATTCTGAGACTCAAACCAATCAATTATCAACTTATGTAGGGTTAACACATTACAGCTATTACATAAATTCATAATTGATTGATTGATATATAGAATCATTAATACATTTTCTAAAACACTAAAATAGTTACGATAAAGACTTTTGGTACTAGCTTTTAAGTTTCTTTATCTGATTGTTACTTTTATTTTTGGTGTGCACAAAGAGTTTATAATCTATCTTTCTAATAACAACCTACTTAACAACCTATTAATCCCTTAAGAGGCGGGATATTATATTCATATTTAAATGGATTATCCCTGAGAAAAAAAAAGAATCCATTAAAAAAGGATTTAAAAAACAATTAGTCTACAGTCCGCGGTGATGTCGAGAAACACGCACATACAATAAAAAGCAGTCGAACTGAGAACGTAATTTTTTTAAAGGGGATTGAAAATTTCGAAAAATGTACTAAGCAGGATGAACAGTCTAGTTTTGCATGTTTGTTGTGTATTCTCTTTGGTTGTTTAGCTTGAAATTTTAGAGTGGTGAAGATATCACAGATGTCATACCGCTGCGCTGTTACTTACGTTTGTGCTTTCTTGAGTTTTTCCTATTGTGTCGTTTTGGAGGCTGTGGCGAGAATTCTTTCACTCTCGTGTCTTCGTTTGAATAATCCTGCGGCAAATTATGAGATGTTGTTATTTAGGAGAGAAAATCCGAGTATCGGACTAGGTGTGCCTATAAAGAGGCCGATGCCCAGCAGTGGACTGATGTGGGCTAATGATGGTGGTGGTTATTGACAACCACAACTTGTGGACTGTTGTACTCAAAGAAAAGAGAAGTAAAATTTTTGAAGATTAAATTGTATAAAAAAAATTTTGACGAATGTTTTTTTCTCTTCTGTTGTACTTCATGCAGGGTTCACAAGAGTATTTATACAGTGAAAGAGTTGCATAAAGAAGAATTTAATGTTTGAAATTTTTGACTGACTTTGACAATCGGCTTGCTCGCGCATAAACCTTCTATGTTATCATCATTTACATACCAGACGAAGCTCGGTAAAGAACGCGCCACGAAGTAACATAATCTGGGACCTCTTTGCGGCCCGTCGGCCATTTTTGCATGCTTGCCAAGTGAGTATGTTAACTGTCAAAACAATAGACGCCATTTTGTGCTTTCAAATTGCAGCATGTTATGATGTCACGTGAGCTTATTCCCATCCCTACCTAACAATCCTTGGCCTGGCAGATCATTAGAACGTCACTTGTTTTGTCGAGAGTGGTGCAGATCTGATTGGTTGGACCTACAGTATGTAAAATCTAAACTGACCTGGTCTGCGATCTGTAGCGGCATCACAGTAAGCAGTGCTGCGTCGTACGCGCATCCTAGCGAGTTGCAGGCAAAGCACTGCACTATGCCAGCGTGACGCTTTTCCACGTGATCAATATACACGTCAGTGTCTGAGGAAACAACAATGTTATATAGCGTGGAAGATGAGGATCCTTCCACAGCTGGTTTGACTGAGGCGACTCTATTGAGCAGCCTGTCGACTTATAATGTACTAGCTGCGCCCCGCGGTTTCACCCGCGTGGATACCCTCAATATAAGTAGCCTAAGTTACTCATTATAATATCAGCTATCTGCCAGTGAAAGTCCCGTCAAAATCGGTTTAGCTATTTTGAAACATACACACATACATAAATTCGTCAAGTAGTTAATTTCGCCTAGATAATAAGGCACCATGTGAGTAGGTAATCACATTCATGTAGGTAAAACATGGTTTGAATTAATCGTTCATATTTTTCTATGGACTATTAAAATTATCCAGTTACGTACGATTATTGGGTACCTAGTAGGTACCTACCTACAATTTTAATACTTAAATAAATAAGAACCTAGGCTTTGATTTTACCGAATTTCGCGTATCAAGTTAGATCGGTTACCACAAATAGGTATTAGGTAATCTGCAAAAGACATTACTATCCCTGGCTGTAATCATAAGCAGACAAGTAATGTCGGGGACAGACCGCGGTCCTAGTAATGGGCTTGCGGTTTAGACACAGGTCTTGCCTTGTCTCGGTTTGACTGTTTCAGGTCACAGCTGCGTAGTGCCAACTTATCTGTGTAGTGCGGGAGAAACCATCGATTTTCTGAACAAAATTAACAGCCACCTGTAGAAATTTTCCGAGTCGCCGGCATCCTGTGGATGCAAAAGGCAGGCTGCCGTTCAGTGTGGAGGTTAAAGGAGGAGGCCTATGTTCAACAGTGGACGTCTTCTGGCTGATGATGATGTTGATGTAGAAAAGTATTAGATATATTTTTTTTCACCTCTGCTGGTTAAGATAGTCGCTTGTTCTGAGGTTGCATGAAGCTAATTTGTTAATCTCAATTTTATGTATGAGTAAGGTTAGAATCCGTCTAGATTTTTTTCCTGCCCAAGAATGGAACTCCCTGCCGTCCCCTTGTTCCTTAGAACTACAATCTAGGCATCTTCAAGGCTAGAGTGAATAGTTTTTCCATTCTCGGCCACACCGTCGCTTGCCATAAGGGGGGTTAGACAAGACCCATTTTCTGTTAGCGTTAACGCCTGTGGAAAGATGAAATTGTATGAAAATGACATTAGCTTGGGATAACATCTCTCAAGCTAATGTCATTGTCAATGTCATTTCCATACAATTTCATCTTTCCGCAGGCGTTAACGCTAACAGAAAGTGGGTCTTGTCTAACCCCCCAGACGAGTTGGTGCCCAAAAGTAAATCTATTTCATATTTTAAAAAATATGTCCAAAAAAAAATTCTAAAGCCCTATTGTAACTAAGATAAGAAACTTACTTGTAACTCTAACTCCTTTCCCACTCTTCAAAAGTTGAGCATTGAGCACCCAGTAGACATCCGGCGGTGGCTGCCCCGTAGGAGTTCCACATGGAAGGTGGACGTCTCCATCCTCTGACGCCGTGAGGTTCCTCATAATGCCTTCCCACCGGGGTGGCTGTAACGCTATCACCTTCCAAGATCGACGGACTCCGTTGGCGCTGCATGCATAGATACCCTAGAGAAAAAAAGAAAGGTTTGAAAAGTGTAGTCAAGCAATTTTATAGTATTGCGGAAACATGTAATTCTACTTGTCAAACTAGTAAAACCACGGGCAAAAAAATGGCAATGGTACCTATGGTACCTATCAGTAGAAATACGCAGTAAGACCACGGGCAAAGAATGGAATATTCGAGACTATCATCAAGGCATCATACTATATTTGAAACAGTATAATTTTGTCGTCTTTTGACCAGTGTGTGTTGCCAGCGATGACATATGATACTGAGACGTGGTCCTTAACTGTTGGCCTTTTGGAAAAACTCAGTCATACAGCGGGCAATGGAGAGAGCTATGCTCGGAGTTTCTTTGCGCAATAGAATCCGGAAAGTGGATATTCGCCAAAGAACCGGAGTCACGAAATAGCTGTTAAAATTTGCAATTTGTTCTAAGCGTTTTTTTAAATGTCTTATTCACATCATTATTATCAGTAGAAATGTTAATGGCGAATGACGATTTATATTATCTTTGAGAAATGTAGTAGGTGAATCGAGTCTTCAAATCCAATGTAAACTAACCGCATCATCCACAGTGAACGGTGAGACCACCAGCATATTGTCATGTCTCGGCTTCATAGGCATCTTGCCCTCCTTGCTCCAAGTAACCCGAGGTGGCGGAGTACTGACAGCTCCGCACCACAGACGAAGTACACCATTCTCTTTGACAGGCACAGTGAGGATGCCTTCCCTGTCTCTCTTACCTACGTAATCTTCTGTCTCTAGGAACCTGAATGAATGGAAGATGTGATTAAATAGTTCGCCCCATGACAAAAAAAGACAAAGATATCGAGCGTGGGTATGTGAATTAGATCTGTCTCTACAAAAGTTGATAAAATTTTATAGTGGTTCGTATAAGAAAATTAATATCTCTATGTTAAGTGTAATATCATTATGTTACGAGCGGCAGGAAGTGCGCTTTACAATCTGTTGGCACCTGGTTCGATCCTCGGCCTATACTTAATGACTTTATTTAATAACTGAATTATGTGCAGTTTCGATGCTTTTTCTCAAAACGGTGAAGGAAAAAAATCGTGAGGGAAACCGGTATGTCCAAGAACCTCAAAAGTTCAAAGATATAATATGACATTCACTAAAATTCACTGGGCCAGCATGGTGGATTAGAGCCCATCCTCTCTCTCTCTCTCTCTCTATCTGAGAGAATCCTGTGTCCTAGTAGTCACAGCAGTGGAATCATGACAGGCTGATAATGATGGTATACTTTTGCTATTATTAACTTTGTTTTAGTATAACTATTTGTTTTAGTATAACTATCTCCCCTACCTAGCTAGACTCCAATAGGTATTATGATATCTCCTTCGGGATATTTACCGGGGGGAGATAGTTCAGAGCGATAAAAGGAAGTATTAATTGTGATGTCAAAATTCTGCCACTGCCGTTAACACCCAGAAAATACTAACAACAACAGTTAATAGTTAATAGTTAGTAGTTTCTTCAACAAGTGACAAGCTGTTCCTTAGTAAAAAAGTAGGCATACCTAACATCGGATCGTCCTTCCCTTTGAACTTTCAAATACGTTTTCTCCTGTAGGTCAATATTTTGTGCACTGAGATCGTTAACAGCCTTGCACCCGTAAGTTCCACTGTCTTCGGTCGTCGCATTCTGTATGACCAGGACTCCATGAGGCGTATCCAGTTGCTTCTTTACTCCCTGGAAGAAGCAGGTAAATGTTTACAAGGTTTCTTGAAGTTCATAGCGACACTCGTTGGTTTCGCAATTTGCAAGAATTTAGAATTTTTCATAGAAATCATAAGTACCGCGTAAGTACTTATTATTTCAGTATTTTCAGTGGAAAAAAGGCAATTTTTTTATGTGGCATATGAAGCCGTTGAGGTAAACAGTTTCCAAGAAAAAGCTTAACGATGTCATATACTTTTGGACTATTTTTAATATCAAAACCACGCTAACAACCTTTCATGACTTTTTACTAAACTTAAAACATTCACCAAAAAAATCGTTTATAGTCTTATAGTTTTGGCTCCGAAGCTTTTTTGGCTACCCATCGTTCCTTTTAATTTGCAACCGCGTAAAGTAAAAGCAATTTCAAGCCCTAATTTAAATATTTCAGTTTTTATAACTAGTAAAAAATTGGCATGAACTAAAGTTGTTAAGTATGCGTAGACCACCAGTAGAGATTTTTGAGATATCTTTGCTCTTTTATGCCTTCTATTTTTTTGATATTTACTTACGCTGTTGGCCATATGGCCTCTACAGCTTAACCGGACTAGTAAGACCGTCCCAAATATCAGACCAATACTGAGAAAGATGAAAACAAATAGCTTCATGGTCAGAATAATATGCTTTAGTCCTTCTTCTGAGGTTTCAAGGCATTACAAAGTAATGGGCGATATGGTCAGGTGCAAAAATTTATAGATCTTTCAATTATAGAAAGCATAAATCCAACGCCGCATTCTCTAATTGTTCGTAACATCCACAATTAAGGTATATCCAAAGAATGAAATGAGGGAATATTGGAATGATGTTTTTTTTTAAATGGTGTTGTACAAGAAAGAGTTAATCAATCAGTCAATCAAAACCATCGCATAGGAGAGCTGTTCATGGGCGAGTTTCATAAATTTGCAGATTTTGTCGATAAACTTTCAAACTTATCCTTTGCAGATAATGTTTTTTTTATCACGGATAAATCCGCGTTTGACCACTAACTCGCCTGTTGGTAAGCGACGATGTGGTCGAAGATGAAGCACGCAGACTTAGTAGATACCTATTCACTCTGGCCTTGAAAAGGACCAGATTATATCTCTCAGGAAACAAGGAAGCTAGCAGGTTGTTCCAATCCTTGGTTCAATCTAATAGTGCTAACAGACGCTCGAACGCGGCTGACGGACCGCCGTCCAACCAACGGAATAGAAAGAGTGAGAAATATATCATATTTCCCTCTCTTTCTCTCCCATTGGTCAGACGACGGTTGAGGTCAGCCGCGATCGTGCCTCTGTTAGCACTATAACACAATAAAATTGTACCTTAGCAGTCTCCTTCCACCAGGAAAGAACAGCTGGAGGCTCGGATGCTGGCTCCTTGCAATGCAGCACTACGCTGTTGAACACTGGCGCCGTGATGACACGCTTTTCATGAGTGATGCTGTTGGTGTCTATTCGTGCTATGCTCAGCTTGGCTGGCACCGAGACTAGGACGATGGAGCTGAATGACACTACACACTGGAATAGAAATAACACAATAATTGGGCATGTTACTAAAAAGTATGGAAAACAGCGAGATTTCTATTAAAGTGTTTTTTTTTTTACTGTCTTGCGTTTGACCAACGTTTCCTTTTAGTATTTTTGAGAAATGAAAAAATTCAACCACGGGCTTCTGACACGGACAGGATTTCAAGCCGTTTTTCACAGTTATCTTCTTAACATCATGCGAGTTGCCAGTCAAACGGAAGTTTGCAAAAAAAAAAACATTTGAAAGGGACAGATTTATTGAATTATCCTGTTCTTTACACGCGAGCATGAAAGCATGCTTGCAGCTTTATCCAGGTAAACCTCATCCAAGCTGTGCGCCCCTTCTTCAGCCTGGAAGATCTCTTTATGCTATGGTAACACACCTGGAATACAGCTGATTCCGTATTCTCCTTGATATGAACCACCAGCCTGGTATGCGTAGCAGTTGAATGCATGTCTCTCTCCGCACTCTTCTCGACATCCGTCCACTTGGTACCGGGATCGTCTCCAGGCTTCCACCTCCAGGCCAGCCATTCAGCCGGGACGTTCACCTCGCACTCGAAAGTCACCTTGTCTCCTACTGGCGCTGTGACTGACTCGGGGTACTTGAGGAACTTCATGTCCAATTCTGGAAATAAAATAAAGGTTGAGATTTTTAAGTATACGCACATGTATGATGCCATACAGGCACCAAACCTCAGATCAGACAAACAACTGAGATATGGCAAGGTGACGTGGTGGGTGCGAATACAGCCTGCCTAAATCAGGCTTGATGCCTTTAGTTGAACTCTGCAGACGACCTTGTCACCCTTGTTTTGTGTCATTTCATTTGCATGCGTTGGTGTCACTGCAAGTTTCTAAGTACACGCGAAAAATAAGTAAGTGTGCCGTAATTATAGTTTTAGGCATTGTGAAAAAAAATACATTTGAACACGAACGTTGTACTAATAAGGCATACCTCCCTTGCTTGTCTGATCTTAGCACCAAACTATAATTATGTTTTGGTAGCCATATTTTTTGTATCAGGAATATGTATTTTGTATCACATAATACCAGGAAAACAGTTTTAAATATATTTACTAATTTGAACGCTTAGCTTATAAGGCAGTAATTGAAATCATACATTTCTTAGTTGCCGGGGTCAGTAAAAAAAAGTAGTTGCCTTTGTTTGGAATTGAATTTAAATGATTATACTATTGTGTGCTTGTTCTATCTTATCTATGTAATTTCTGGTTTGAATAATAACGAGTAAAATTTATGTATCTACTACTTTTTCATGGTGCCAAAGCGCTGCCGAGGTTCTACCACGATCCACCGACAAGTAAAATACTTAGTTGATCCGCGTAGACATACATTTTGCCCCAAGAAAAGATTCCAAGAATTCTATCTTTGAAGTCTACAACTTTCTATAGCGCCAGTACGAGTAGTTTCGTAGAAAATATTTTAATATGAGCAAGCTTGGATGACAGATTTAACGACGAAACAACCGCAGCTAAATTGCTTCTGAGAAGACCTATAAATAAACATAACCTACATATTATACGCTACATAGGTACCTAGTACCTACCGAGCAATACTCGAGACAAGAGCTTTTGTTGAATTATCGGGAAAAGTAAGATGAACGCTGATATATTATTAAAACTTTTGTAATAATGTTTCGGGACAGGTGATCAGACTGAGACCTTGTTGAAGAGACACTTAGGATAAAAGAAATAGGTCAGTAGTACGATATGGACTTGCCTAAATATATAACAGACATTTAGCTTACCCATGGTATAATAATATACTCCGCCAGGTATAGCGCTCCGAGAAAACGTGTGACGTGGGTGACACCCACTGAGGTCATCAATGTCATGGATACACGTACACGTGCATAAGCAAGAGCAGAATAAGTAATTTACAACAAGTTCGAGAGAGATGACGATACCTACAGCTCATTTTCTGTATTACCAATAGCGTGAAATTTTATCTCCCCAATCTCCGTATATTACCTGTGGCCAATAAATCAATGTGGTTTTGATATAAATTCGTGCTTAACTTGAATTGTTGTGCTTGAGAACAAATGACAATTTTATTTAATAGATTATTAGCTAATTTGTTTCCAAATATCTGTGTTTGTTGCAGTAAAGTGGCAACTGGACAGTGACGTAATTGAGTGTCAACTCCCAGAGCGCTAGACCTTGTTTTCTTGGATCATGAGCTTACCTAAAAAAAGAATAGATCGCAAAAAATGGTCCCATAGTTCCTAACCAATAAATATGTTAGAGATCAGACGCTAGTAAGAGATAATACGTCTTGTCTGGTTTGTTGTGTCTACTATGCAATGTACCTAATGTTAAAAGTTTTGCGATGTGACTATATAAACTCAGAAATTAAATATCTCCAAGTAAAAATTAAGTAATAATTAACTTCCTTACACGGAACTAAGTTTGTAGTAGCTTTACATAGTCTGTGCTCGAAATAGTTACCCCGTGTTTGGGCTTTTTTCTCTTTCAAATTTGATACTTGATCGAAAAAAAATAAAAGCTAGAATCTCTTGATATTATTTTCGATCTACCAAGTCAAGTAAAGCGTGAATTTAGCACATCCCACAAAAGGATTAAGGGTGGTCTGGAAATAAACTCTAGATAAATACTTCTAAACTTTTCATATAAAATTTCTTCGTGTTTTTTGGCCTTCGTTATTGATTGTTCTATGTTTGAAATACAATAAAACTGTGGCTTCATCTGGCTTTAAGTTATAAGATAAAGAAGTATGGATAGGTAAGTCAATCAAAAGAGAAAAAGTACGCATACATTGGTAGGTACACACTTTGGGTACACATTATTAGGAAATACAATCAGAATTCAGGAAACACAACTAGGTAATAAAAGAAACAAAGCGGCCAAGTGCGAGTCGTGCTCGCGCTCTGAGTTACCGTACCACCACAAAATACAATAAATATCAATTTAAAAAACCGACTACAAAATAAGTAAAATGTGTTTCGATTCGGTGAGACGAATGATAAGGTCATTTAAGTAGCCGAATACGTTGCCAAACTTGGTAATGAAGATAAATTTGTCACCTACTCACACTTGGTCATTATTTATTATTTGTTGTTATACTTAAGAGTGTGTACTAGAATCATGCCAAGTTTGACGCTTGTACGTATTACCGATTTTACATTAGAGCAATTACAAAAAACTTAAAAAAATAAAATACAAATACATTGTTTAGTTTTTGAAATTTTAATTATTTCTTAGTTAATCCGCCGCAACATTACATATTCTGTGAAATTACGGTTCGAAAGATACAGCCGTTAGAATGTAGGACAGACAGACAGTGTAGGCTTAGTAATAGGGTCCCGTTTCCACCCTTTGGGTACGGAACCCTAAAAAGCGTTCCTAGTGTAAATCACTGAGGTAGTAGTACATTCTAGCTCAGTGATATAAATAGGTATATATTTCTTAAAATAAATAATCAATTCGGCAATCTGCTTCGCTTAGTCTGACCCTTTTCATCGAATGACATTTATGAAAATGAGTTATTACAGAAAAAACCTATAGAAAGCCTTTAAGGGGCAACCAATTAATCGAACAATATCTAAGAGACCACCAAACCGTATCTTTGATACGTCGATGAGACTCATCTCAATTAAACCACTTTTTATTTGCATACCAAAAGCCAGACCGGCATAAAAAGAGAACAAATCCTGATGTCCTTGGTACCTTGTTACCCACACATTTCGATCTTATATGACGCATCCCTCTCGAAACTAAAAAGAAGGAATGTAAAGCTTATGCATCCTACTTCAAACTCTATAAGTCGGCGTGAAAGTTTATATTGGAATGCAGACGGTAATTGAGATGTTGCGTTTTATTTTATTCGTGTTGCCGGCAACAATTTCATGTGATTTCAGACCGGCAGGCAATGACCGAAAGGTTATGGATTCCTCTTTTTTATTCGGACTTTTGAATCCTCTTGTAAACTTCTGGTCTAGAGAATACACTTTTTTTTTTTTTGAAAAATGTGAAGTTGGACTATTAAAAGTAGCATTCTCAATATTGTTATTTACATTTATTGATTATTTATTTTTTATTGAATATGTTATTTGACATTGTATTTATTTAATGTCTTATTTTGTTTTGTTTGTTGTAATCTTTTTCATCTCGTTAATCTCTTGTTTTTTTTTTTTTTATATTGTAATCTTTTGTCATTTGTTATAATTGTGTGATTTTTTTAATATTATTAACATTGTCATTTAATTTTATATTTAAAACGCCCTAACTTTACACAAATAGGTATCTTATACCCATTACAGTATCGAAATTGAAGCACGTACCTATTTATAAGTTGTTCTTTAGTAAGTTGTTCTATACTTTGCACGTTATTTTTAACAAATTTCTTATCACATGATGACCTAATTACAGCTGTTATTTAGTAAGATGTAGACATTATCGATTCCTTTGTAAATTTGGAAGTCAAATGTTATCGATTATTGTAAGGTTAAGGAAGGTATAGAATGAAATTTTATTGAAGTCTGTGTCCGTCCGCTTTTGTAATGCAGATGAATCTAATAAATTGTCCTTAGAGGCGCTTGCAGTCGATGCGTAGTACAAGTTGCAAGTAGCTACTACGCATCGTCTGCAACGTTTTGCTTAGTGCAAGTGGCAGATGAAAGAGGTCTATGTAAGGTTTATTAATAAGAATAATTTGGAGATTATGCTGGATAAGGATGTATATTGATAAATAAAAAATAAAAATTTAACGTAATACATGGGATTTACTCGCCGGTTACTCTGACTATAGTTTTAACTGCATCAGACAGTTTAGTTTTTATAATGGTTATCAGGCTAGGCTTTTGACCATAGCTCACCTGATCTTAAGGCTGCGCTCACCGGTCAAAGCTATTTCTTTCGGATATTTTGAAAGATAATAATTCGCTAAGCAGGAATTAAAAACAACGATTGGGCATTATTTTAAGAATAACATTGGAAACGTTTTAAAGTAATTTTTATGTTGATATTTTTGTTGAGTTGTGTTTTTTCGATCTCCTCAACCTCTGAACTAGGTACCTTGTACTCATATTAGATATTATCATCATCATCATCATTGATATTTTTTAGGATCTTATCAATAGCTTTTATTTGATATTGACACGAAAATAATTATCATGCGGAATGACTGACTTTCGAACAAAACTCGTTTTTTTTTTTAATCAATTTGATTATGCAATGCGTCATTCGAATTTGTTTCTATCAATATAAAAAGTTTCATTTAGCATGATGTTTTCTTGCGAAATATCATACGAGCGATTCAAAAATTGAGCCCCTGTTTCTACGTAGAGCAAGTACAAGTTTGAAATTTCCAGCATTTATCTTAGTTACTTAACTGCTTGTATTTCTAAATTTTCTAAATACAGAGGGACTACCGCGAACACGAAAAGTGAAGCCACTTTTTGAGACATGTGTGCGTAGTCGAAGTTCGTGTCGTGTAATTCATCAAAATAAGTGATAATATAAATACTTAAGTGTGGAAATATTCCATCCTTCTTATTTACTTTTGTGTTGTTTTTACAGTTCTTAACACTGCAAGAAGTCATTGTTTCTTTTTAAAACGGATGTATTCAGTACGACGTTCTGACAAGAAATTCACGTAGTTTTGAATGCGTATGTGTTCGTGAGTCGGATATTTATTGGGAATTCAAGTAGTTTTGGCGTCACTTTGGCAGTGCGCCGTAGGGACTCTGTATTTTTATTTGCTCTGAGCATCATAAACAGACGATGTTAGTAAACATGGACCTGTAAGTCCATATTTATCAGTTGAAAGAGTTCCAAACGAGCGCCAGCTGGCTCCAGCATTTGTTCGCGTGAAAGCTGACAACTCACTGGATTTCTCGGAATGAAATTTCAAAGCAATCTCGGTGTTAGGGCTCAACTAGAGATAGTCACAGCTTGTCCCGGTCTCAACCAAAACTTTGTGAAGCTAAGCTACAAACAAGCGAGTGTCATGATTTAACTTTGTAATGCGCGACCGACGCGACGTCTAGACGACACCTATTTGTAAACCAGACGTAAACAAGTACTTATAAAACCTACTCAAATGTTATTCATGATGATAACCAGCCCTTCTTGAGAGCTCTCTCACATTTTTGATGAAATAAGCAACGAAAACTGGGTTTTTGGCGTTCTGATTCTATCAAATAGAAAGGACTATTAGAAAATCAAAAGGCGCAAATATGGTACACTGGATAGTGGATACATTATTGAGCCTTTTGGGGTCGAAACAATGGGGCCGTGGGGATCGGGAGCCAAAAAAAATTTCAAAGATACACGTCATTTCTTCACGTCTGATAGAATCAACTCGTGACCAAAATGCCGGCCTCTACTTTGCTCAAAGGGTGAGCATCGCCATACAACGTGGTAATGGGGCCAGCATTTTGGGAACAGTTCCCACTGGTAGCGGTTTAATAGAATGATAGTTAGGTTTTAATTTGTTGTTTTATTTTTTATTATAGAGTATAGTGATACCCTTAGCAGCTTAGTAAAAACAATTGTACATGACACTCGTTTACATATTAAAGTTTAAGAAAATAATGATACTATACAACAAATATATTTTTAGAAAATTATATTTCTGTAATAAATAATAGATTTGAACTATATAATTTTTAACGCGGGAATGCAGCCAGCGTTCTTGGCACTTTACCACACGGACAACATCTTTTTTTTTTTTTTTTTTTTATTATATTAGTGATAATTTGTATGTAATAATTAGTATTAGTGATAATAATTAAGGCTTTTTTATTTTCTTTGTTTGATATACCCTATTTAGATTATTAAAATAATAGAATTGTATTTCAATTTACAAAAGTAGTTTTTCGTAAAACTCTCGGTGGGAAAGTTGGAGAGTGGATTTCATTAAATTACCGACAATTTTAATGTTATGGTTTAGTTGATTTGTCGATGTTGTTGTTATAAAAAAAATACGAATTGGATCATAAATAACAGAGTTATAGTGTACCTAACTTATTTTTTTTTTTATTGTGAAGCTCCGCTTCTTTATTGAAGTCGGTAAAAAACAAATAATTTTGGTAAAATATAACGAAACCATTAATCTCTGTAGGTGTTTTACGAGTTCGGCAAAGCTGCAGTCTCCGAAACATCTTTGAAAAGATATCTCAGCGATTGTAATCTGACAAAGCTTGACAGATGCAGAAAAAAACTCAAATCCGAACGAGTAGGCAGTTACTAATGACATAACACAAACACTCGGACAACATAATGACGAGTTAGCGTTAAATTTGTGTAAATACACACACGCACACTATCAAACAGTGCACTTTGGGGTTCAGTTGGATCAGTTCACTACAATGAAACTCGAACCGTCAACTCGAAACTCGTAAACAAATAATGGTAGTGTTATACTACATACCCTTCAGCACCTACACCCCCCTTGGTCGTCTATTTGATGACGTTTTGAACATCTCGTTTGCAGTTGTGTGCCACTCAATATTGAAGTGTGCGTTTGTAGAACTAGTAAGGATTATGCCAGTGTGTGCATTACGTGTTTACCTCGCCCCCTTCAGTTTTAGCAGACTTTGTTCGGTAGGTCTAGATACTAGCTCGAGTTTAAAACATATCCAAACTATAAATGATCAAAGATTGACAAATTTGAATTTTGTGCAGTGAAAAAAAAACCATTAAATCTTTATAATAAGTTTTCCAGTGGTTTCAAAGTTTTGCCGCCGTTCGCTGTCCACATTTTTACTTGGTATTTTACGGAGCTCAAAAATATTTTACTTGAAAAGTATATTGTTATTTATTGTAGTAAGTTTCCACCTCAATTACTTCGTCTCTGTTAAATAATCCGCCTCGGGCTTTAATATTAATAATACTATTTCTATGGTCTGAAAGTTTAATAAGTTATGAAACTTTTAATCAAGTTCGATGCTTCTTTATGATTGTGCTCGTATTTTATGCGTATAAAAAACTTTGAGTGCTACCAAATGGACTGGCTCGCAAATATTTCATATTTCAGTGGAAATATAATGTTTAATGCGTAGTTTTACTGGTGCGAGATTAAACTTTAAACAATAAAGCTTAGTGCTATTCAATAATCTGAGCCTATCGGCTAATCTAAGCTAAGCTAATCGGGTTCGCAACTCAACATCCTTTACTATATTTAGTACAAGCATAGACAAAATGTTTGTCTATGGTACTATGGCTGTTGCCCGCGACTTTGTACGCTTAGATTTTCATATAACACTTCAACTCTCGTTTGCCTCCCTTAATTTAGTCCTTTCGCAAAATACTTTCTTAGCAGACCTCTACAGTCTACCTACCCCATAAGGAATCTACCTGCCAAATTTCATCGTTATAGGTAAAGTTTTTTTTCGAGATTTCGTGATGAATCAGTGAGTGAATCTTGCTTTCATATATTATATAGAATAGTTATCTAAAGCTTTTTTTGTTTGTTTAATAGATGTTTAATAAAATGTTCCATAGTGCCATTATTAGATGGCTACGGCTGGTGCTATTACCATCACAGAAAACCAGCCATAGCCATCTAGAAATTTCAATCATTGTCTAGTCTGAAGCTTTAACAAAAACTCTGTGCATTTGCCTCTTTTTAGTGGAAAATAGTAAAAAACCTCTTTACACATTGAAATACTTACACGACTTAATTTACTAGACGAGCAAAAATACGTCTAGACTACAGGCCTTAAAGTCTAATTTTCCTCGAAATTATGTTCTTTAAACAACAGAATGTTTCAGAAAAAATAAATAATTGGTTGATAGATTTTATGTATGTTTTCTAATTACAAAACAAAACAAAAGTGTATGCCTAAAATGTTTATTACTAGGTAGTTTATTACTAGTATAATACAATGCTAAAACACAATTTAGGATAGACAAACAATCCACGGAACCATCTGCCCTATTATAAAGTTTTTCTATTTACCAACACTAAAAGCTCGATGCGTTTGTGTGGGTGTCTACCTGCGGTATCCGGGAGCTTACCCGTCACGCCTGCTACAATTCCAAAATAGAGTAAAAAATACTGCCCTTACCACTTTACACGACGTTCATTGCCGTTTAATTTGAACCTTGTTAAAAACGAGCGGCGGTCGCTCGGGAATGGTTAACGAACTAGAGAAACCATCGAGCCTTTAAAAGCTGTTAGAAATCGACCGCTTCCTAAGAAAGGGACAGGTCCCAATTTGTTCGGAATTATAAACGGTACGGTTGTACCGACAATTAATTTCAATCATTAAATGTAATCAGGTTTTAAGACATGCGTAATTATCTCGCATCTTACTTTGAATTGATGTCGCAAGGTTCGAGTCGTGCGGTTACTGCGGCGAGGCTCTCACGGCTTCAGGCCGGCATGTAAATTTATGTGATTTATACAAGCGGCGTCTATTTTAAAATTCCAGTCGTTTTAGTAAGCAAAGTGTATGCTAAACTATCGCAGGCTATGCTGCGCTGTCTGCTCTAAGGTCTACTGATAAAAGTAAGCTCTTGTCGGTAAATAGGACACGAATTGATTTTCAGATCGACAAGAATTAGTATATAAATCAAAAACGTTTAAAAAACCTGATAAAACAGCTGATAGTCCCCAATCGGCTGAACAGGTTTTCAGCTAAAAACACTCTGGATCAAGTCACCTTTAATAATAAATAATAATAAATAAATAAAAATCTTTATTGCGGACACTAGGTCCATATCACATTCAATTACAAAAAACACATATTATTAATAATAATAATTTAAGGCTTTTTAACGGCTAAGCTTCTAACAATGGAATTCCTACACGTGTCAACTCTGGACATGAATGATGCTATTTTCTGTCGCTGTATAGCATGAAATGATGCTACTCGAGCTTTCGGAGGCGCTACAACACCACCTCAGACCCATAAGGTGCCTGAAGATGTTATTGTAGCGTATGTAATAGAGTGTTTGTGTGTGTTTTGAGTGAATAGGTATCTTCTAAGTCTGCGTGGCTCATCTTTGACCATATCGTCGCTTACCAACAGGCGAATTTGTAGTAAAACGCAGACTTATCCGGGTTAAAAGATAAATTAAAAACCTTTGAAACAAACAAACTAAATAAAAATCGGTTCAGCCGTTTGGGAACTACGATGCCACAGGCAGATACAATGATGCGGTCTACGATGTACACACGGTTGTAACACGGTTGAATAGAAAAAACCGGTTCACACACATTAAAGTTGTAACACGGTGACACCCCTCTGTTTGCGTCGGTGGTTAAAAATAAACAGGCTTTCTTTATAATATTATAATAGTCACTATGATAATATTAAAAAGAAACTATATAACATAGTGGCTCAGAACCAAAAAATCCAAAAAGTCTACCGTAGAATAGAGCATCATTGAAAGACTAGGAAAATAATGGTTAATCTTGCGAAGTAGTATTGTATTTTTTTTTTTATTAAAAAAGTATTTTTCATTACTCATACTCGGAAAGTAGGTTTGAAGTTGCCTGAGGAGCGGGTTGAAAGTAATACATTTCAGCCCTAGGGAGAATCATTTTCAGCTAACAGTGACAGTTGAAAACTGACAGACACTCAACATATAAAAAAAAAAACTAGTTCTATTTTCACATTTGTATTGAACCATGTTCCAACTTTTTTTTTCTCAGAGGTTTATGGTCCTGCACTGCTCGTGCAGTTGCCAGTGGCAGGAAGTTAAAAAAAATTGGCGGGAATCCGATCTTCAGTGTAGAGTTGTGTTTATACTTCCGTATAGCATATTTGTATTAACACAATCAGTTCATGCTTTTTTTATTTTTAGTTTCGATATATTCGTAATGAAAAGCACAGTGTTTACCTCGGGGTTATAGACTTATTTAGTCCCTCGAACTACTAAACCCCGTCTCGGGACTAAATAAGTTACTTCCGCCCCTGGGATAACAATGTACTATTACTCACCTGCAGCGTATAATACAGGAGCTAACGCTGTGAAAAGCAGCTGAAAGAACAGGAACAGTGCCATTTTTCAGTTCCTGAAACGAGAAAAATAACAATTTATTGAAAGCAGTTGTACGTCGAAGTGCGACTGACAAGAGTTTTTTTTTTTAGTAACTCATAAATGTTAAATGCACCGTCCAGTTCCGAATGTTAACATGGGTGAAACCGCAAGGCAAACCTCTAGGTTACAATAAATTGGAATAAATCTTAGCAATGCTACTACTAAAACCAGGACGGGATATTTACCGGGAGTCTTCCCGTGAACGTGGTACATACATGTAACTGCGCCGAAATATCAGGAGCTCCGTCCACAACCTTATCACGGTAAATATCCCTTTAATAATCATATAACTGTAAAAAACAACCGTGATAGTTTAAAAAAGTGTTATGTTGCTAGTAATATTTTTTCCATTCATTCGAATGCACAGTGCATGCAACGTGTAACGTGAGAAACTAAGACAGTAAAATTTCATGTTTATTTTGAAATAACTGTGCCATTTATGGCTCTCCCACTGATAGCCACGTCTATTATCATAAAAATGTCTCCGAACTTTTAATGGCTTGTATCAAATTCTTTCATTAACTCAATTCACCGAGTCAAAACATTTTTTCGTTAGAATGCGGGCGAGAAAGTATTCAGCGGTGCTGACATCAAACGGCGAAGAACAATAAATTTATAAGCCGATAAAAGTTCCAAATAGCTACAGACCTCCAGAATACGATAAATTACGCGAGCGTGAGATTAATGACGCATAAATATTGAAGCTATCATTCAGGGGTTTATAAATAACCTTAGTCAGATTATGTTCAAAATTACGTTCGTATTTGTAATAGGTCCTAGATATCTTTATGAGATTTTTGGTGCGTACGATAACTGTTCAAAGACAACTCTTGGCTAGGAGTTTGGTACCGATGGCGCTGTTTCTCCACCAGTGGTGGACAAGTGGGTGGGGGGACAAAGGGATTGTTTTCCAGATGGTTAAGATTCACTTTGGGTTACTAAGCCAGCAGTGTATCTTTTTACAAGCTTTTCTCCTTTTAGTGTGGGACAAATCTTGCAACTGAATTTTAGGCCAGGTATCTTCAACCAATTGAGCTGTAATTTGGCATTAGGTATGCCTTATGTACGTAAGTTCGGTGAAAGTCAAAGTCAAAGTCAAAGTCAAAGTTTTTATTTGCTTGCCAATGGGTATAAAAGGTCTTAAAATATTACACGTACAAATGCAAAATGCAAACAAAAAAATGCAATATTATAGTACCATAGAGCTGGTCTGATGACGGTGACAGAAGGTGGCCATGGGAACTCCTAAACGCAACTACGCGTAGCCCCGTCGATTTTGGGTTCGTTAATAATAATAAATAAAATAATAATAATTTATTTATTATTGGATTATTATTCAGATATTTATTTTCCTACTTAAATTTACGTTTTTTTACAATATTTCCTATAAAAACAAAATATTATAAAAAAACCTAAACCTAGAGTGCCGCCGGCAGCGGGGCAGGGCCCAAGCTACCGGTGGTTAGGGCTGCAGAGTGAGGAACCTCCTGACAATACGTGCCGTGTCCAGGATTACCGCCTTCTGCATCTGACCCTTGACCCAACCATCTAGCGAGAGCCTCTTAAGATGTTGGTCGAGGCTCTTCGCTATAAGACCGTTCACCGATACTACTATCGGGACAATGATCGTCGAGTCAACATCCCACATGGCGGTAACCTCGTGAGCTAAGTCAAGGTACTTGCTGAGTTTGTCCTTCTCGGCCTTCACGAGGTTCTCGTCATGTGGGATGGTGATGTCGACGAGCACTGCCCGGCGCTGGGATCGGTCGACCAACACGATATCAGGCTTATTGGCGACAATAGTCCTGTCCGTGATGATAGAGCGGTCCCAATAGAGCAAAGCACGACCATTTTCGAGAACTGGCGCTGGTGCGTACTTGTAGTACGGCACCTCAGACTCGACAAGGCTATATCGAAGGGCAAGTTGCTGGTGGATGATCCTGGCCACTAGGTTATGCCTGTGCAAGTACTCGCCGTTAGCAAGATGCGAACAACCGGAAATGATATGACGGAGAGATTCTCCGGGACGGTGGCATGCCCGACAGATGTCGACCGTACCGTCCTTCATGATATATTTCCGGTAGTTGTTCGTCTTGATAACTTCGTCCGCAATTGCACAGGCAAAACCCTCGGTTTCCCCAAAGAGATCACCGAATCGTAGCCAGTTCACCGACGCAAGCAAGTCCACATCGGGCCCTGTTAAGGCCCGATAGAACCGCCCGTGCAGCTCCTTGCCCTTCCATACATCCCTGCGATCTTCGATGCTCAGCACCGATGGTTTACGCCAATTCTCGTTTGCCAAGGAGAGCGCCGTGAGGCCCCTGTCAACAGCCACAACATCACGATGCATCCCACTCTCGCTGTTACGGAAAAAATCCCTGAGACTGCACACTTCGCGGTTGTGTAGGTTCTTGGCATTTAAAAAGCCTCGACCCCCCCACTTCCGCGGAATGTACAGTCTCATAACAGACGAGCGTGGGTGTAGCATGCGATGTGATGTGAGCAGTTGACGGACCCTCCTGTCCAGGGCGTCCAGCTCAGTTTGAGTCCACCTCAATATGCCAAAGGAGTATATCAGCAAAGGCATCACCCAACCGTTGAAGGCACGCACCTTGTTGCCGCCAGACAAAAGACTGTTAAGTACTTTTGTAAGGCGACAAAAGAAGCGTTCCTTCACCGATTTCTTGATGTTCTCTACCGATATACCCAACGACTCTGACATACCGAGGTACTTATAGGTCTCGGCCTCGGAGAGAGATCTGAGAGTCATCACCTCAGAAAGCTGTAAATTTGGAGAATTCACAACTTTTCCTCGCTGTACATGCATGACCGCACACTTGTCTACACCGAACTCCATCCTGATGGCACTGCTAAAAACCTCTGTGATTTTTAGCAGCTCCACCAAGTCTTGGCGTTTCGGTGTGAACAGCTTGAGATCGTCCATGTACAGCAGGTGAGAGATGACTTGACCATCTCTTCGAAGTCGATAGCCTAGTCCTGAATCCCTCAGCAGAGTGCTGAGAGGGTTCAGAGCTAGGCAAAACCACAATGGACTAAAACTGTCACCCTGGAATATGCCCCGCTCAATCCTTAACAAGTCCTGCGGGCCAAAGGCGCCATCCCCACCACCTGGTTGACGAAGGACTGTGGTCCATTGCCTCATACATGCGCCTAAGAATGATTTTAGAGTTGTATCAATTTTATACAACTCTAAAACCCTCTCTAGCCATGAATGAGGCACTGAATCATAGGCCTTCTTATAGTCAATCCAGGCAGCGGAAAGGGCTCCCTTGTTACGCCGGACTTGCTGACTAATGGCGGTGTCGATGAGGAGGAGCTCCTTAGTACCACGGGACCCAACCCTACATCCATTTTGAGCATGGGCCAAAACGTTGTTCGCAACAATGTGCGCGTTAATTTTATTTCTCAAAATGGATGTAAGGAGCTTGTAGATGGTAGGCAAGCACGTGATGGGTCTGTAGTTTTTGGCTTCCGTGGTACTACCGGACTTATGGAGCAGGAAGGTGACACCGGTGGTCATGAAGCTGGGAAGGGAACCGAGCTCAAGGGCTTCTTGGAATTGTGTCGCCAAGCGGTCATGCGAGCATCGAATCCATTTTATCCAGAAGTTGTGCAACCCGTCCGGCCCAGGACTTTTCCAGTTCTGTGCCGTACGGATTGCACAACTAACGTCTATAGAGTCTATTAAAATAGACCCCATGGGTTCGATGGACTCGCATTCCCGCTCGACAACACGCATCCAATCACCCTCCGTGTGCTCGACGGGCATCGACCAGATACCGCGCCAGAAATTAATCATGGCGCTTGCATCCGGCAGCTGCCCGTCACTCACACGTTGGTCAGTTTCCTCCCAGCCTCGGTACACCTTCCTCTGGTCACTTTGGAAGAGGCGATTTTGCCAATATCTATCCACACGCTCTCTGTAGCGGCGAATACGGTTTGCCCATGCATAGACTTTCTGCTTCAGATAGTCGATGCGTTCCGTAACATTGGCTAGATAGTGCTGAGGCCTTATATCGGTCCCAGCGAATGCCTGAGTCACGAAACGCATGACTCGGGGGCGATTATTCCCCCGCCTGAAGCAGACTAGCTTTGCAATGAGAGTCCTGAACGTGCTGATACGCCGCTCGATCCGCACTTGCCATGCGGGTACCCCCCCGGCGGTTCGCGGTGCACGGTTAGTGTCCGGGAACTTAACACGTGCAACGCGACACGCCGCGATGGCACCGCAGTACAAGATCGAGTGAGTATCAACTAAATCTTCGCTAGCCCGCAAATATGGAGCTAGCAAAGCATTCAAGGCTCCCATTAACGCCAAGTTACGCCTATGGGTGGACAAACGTGGTAGTCGCGGCCTAGAATCGGGTGTGAACCGATACTGTGAAATCGCGTCCTCCAAAGCCCCCCTCAGTTGCTCTCTCACCTGGTCAGAAACACCACTCGCCAAATCTCCCTCATCGACTACAGGATCCGCCAATGCCGCTAGTGTCACCACCGACGCCGGCACTGACGCCAATGTCGGGGCAGACGACGCGACGTGCGGGTCCCGCGTCGAGACAGGAATTGGGCGAGCACGTAGTTCTTCCTGGCGGAGCCGATCAAGCACAGAGTCATCCAGCAGCTTACACCGGTGGATAGCCCGCACTTGATCCGATAGTCGCTGGGCGGACACGGTGATGGTTGGTTGAAGAGCCTGAAACAAAGGCAGCATCCTGGCACAATACGCTGACAAGTTTGTTCCTCCCTCTGTGGCCCTGTAATAGGCGCGCATGCAGTCTTCATTCATTATTGTAGACCATCGCATGCGACGCACTACACCACCGGTAGCGGGGGCCGGGCGTGTGGCAGAATGCCCCACAAGCCCCAAGCGTGCCGGCAGCGGGGGACGTCCCCGTCGCGCAGGTGGAGGTGGCGGCGGTGTCCCAGGCCCGCTCGTGTCGCTCGACGAGCCGCTTGCCTCGCGGGTGGTGTGGTACTCATCTTCACCCGACGAGGTGCTCGGAGACGACGACGAGGCGGGCGGTGATGGAAGGCGTGCGCTCTTTGTGTCCGCTTGTTTCGTCCGTGATCTTGTGATCATTATTTATTGGTATTTCCTTGTTATTTCATATATTTTTCATTTTCCAAATTTTGACAACATGTGTCAAAGTAATAAAATTTTCTTCGTTTCTTCATTTTTAATGTATTTTGTTGGTTGTTTGGTTGTTTAACTGGTGTACAATGATCTATTATGTTTATTTTCCTTTTGTATAGCAATATCTTGTTGATTGTGATAATCTTTATGGCAAAAAATAATTTATAAAACTGAACTGTGAAAAAATGGACTTTCGATGACAGCGGTAATTTTTTTTTTTTTTTTTTTTTTATTATTATTATTCACACATTTATTTATCTTCTTAAATTAAAGTTTTTTTACAATATCTATATAAAAACAAAATATTATAAAAAAACTTAAATCTAGGGTGCCGCCGGCAGCGGGGCAGGGCCCAAGCTACCGGTGGTTAGGGCTGCAGAGTGAGGAACCTCCTGACAATACGTGCCGTGTCAAGGATTACCGCCTTCTGCATCTGACCCTTAACCCAACCATCTAGCGAGAGCCTCTTAAGATGTTGGTCGAGGCTCTTCGCTATAAGGCCGTTCACCGATACGACTATCGGGACAATGATCGTCGAGTCAACATCCCACATGGCGGTAACCTCGTGAGCCAAGTCAAGGTACTTGCTGAGTTTGTCCTTCTCGGCCTTCACGAGGTTCTCGTCATGTGGGATGGTGATATCGACGAGCACTGCCCGGCGCTGGGACCGGTCGACCAACACGATATCAGGCTTATTGGCGACAATAGTCCTGTCCGTGATGATAGAGCGGTCCCAATAGAGCAAAGCACGACCATTTTCAAGAACTGGCGCTGGTGCGTACTTATAGTACGGCACCTCAGACTCGACAAGGCCGTATCGAAGGGCAAGTTGCTGGTGGATGATCCTGGCCACCTGGTTGTGCCTGTGCAAGTACTCGCCGTTAGCAAGATGCGAACAACCGGAAATTATATGTCGGAGAGACTCTCCAGGACGGTGGCATGCCCGACAGATGTCGACCGTACCGTCCTTCATGATATATTTCCGATAGTTGTTCGTCTTGATAACTTCGTCCGCAATCGCACAGGCAAAACCCTCGGTTTCCCCAAAGAGGTCACCGAACCGTAACCAGTTCACCGACGAAAGCAGGTCCACATCGGGCCCTGTTAAGGCCCGATAGAACCGTCCGTGCAGCTCCTTGCCCTTCCATACGTCCCTGCGGTCTTCGATGCTCAGCACCGATGGTTTGCGCCAATTCTCGTTTGCCAAGGAGAGCGGCGTGAGGCCCCTGTCAACTGCCACAACATCACGATGCATCCCACTCTCGCTGTTACGGAAAAAATCCCTGAGACTGCACACTTCGCGGTTGTGTAGGTTCTTGGCATTTAAAAAGCCTCGACCCCCCCACTTCCGCGGAATGTACAGTCTCATAACAGACGAGCGTGGGTGTAGCATGCGATGTGATGTGAGCAGTTGACGGACCCTCCTGTCCAGGGCGTCCAGCTCAGTTTGAGTCCACCTCAATATGCCAAAGGAGTATATCAATAAAGGCATCACCCAACCGTTGAAGGCACGCACCTTGTTGCCGCCAGACAAAAGACTGTTAAGTACTTTTGTAAGGCGACAAAAGAAGCGTTCCTTCACCGATTTTTTGATGTTCTCTACCGATATACCCAAAGACTCTGACATACCAAGGTACTTATAGGTCTCGGCCTCGGAGAGAGATCTGAGAGTCATCACCTCAGAGAGCTGTAAATTCGGAGAATTCACAACTTTCCCTCGCTGTACATGCATGACCGCACACTTGTCTACACCGAACTCCATCCTGATGGCGCTGCTAAAAACATCTGTGATTTTTAGCAGCTCCACCAAGTCTTGGCGTTTCGGTGTGAACAGCTTGAGATCGTCCATGTACAGTAGGTGGGAGATGACTTGACCATCTCTTCGAAGTCGATAGCCTAGTCCTGAATCCCTCAGCAGAGAGCTGAGAGGGTTCAGAGCCAGGCAAAACCACAATGGACTAAAACTGTCACCCTGGAATATGCCTCGCTCAATCCTTATCAAGTCCTGCGGGCCAGAGGTGCCGTCCCCACCACCTGGTTGACGAAGGACTGTGATCCATTGCCTCATACATGCGCATAAGAATGATTTTAGAGTTGTATCAATTTTATACAACTCTAAAACCCTCTCTAGCCATGAATGAGGCACTGAATCATAGGCCTTCTTATAGTCAATCCAGGCAGCGGAGAGGGCTCCTCTGTTTCGCCGGACTTGTTGGCTAATGGCCGTGTCGATGAGGAGGAGCTCCTTAGTACCACGGGACCCAACCCTACATCCATTTTGAGCATGGGCCAAAACGTTGTTCGCAACGATGTGTGCGTTAATTTTATTTCTCAAAATGGATGTAAGGAGCTTGTAGATGGTAGGCAAGCACGTGATGGGTCTGTAGTTTTTGGCTTCCGTGGTACTACCGGACTTATGGAGCAGGAAGGTGACACCGGTGGTCATGAAGCTGGGAAGCGAACCGAGCTCAAGGGCTACTTGGAATTGTGTCGCCAAGCGGTCATGCGAGCATCGAATCCATTTTATCCAGAAGTTGTGCAACCCGTCTGGCCCAGGACTTTTCCAGTTCTGTGCCATACGGATCGCACAACTAACGTCAACGGGGTCTATTAAAATAGACCCCATGGGTTCGATGGACTCGCATTCCCGCTCGACAACACGCATCCAATCACCCTCCGTGTGATTGACGGGCACCGACCAGATACCACCTTATTATTATTATTATTATCGTTGGATTTGTCTTCCCAAGCACTTTGGTCCTAGATGATAAATTCAATATGGCGGACTCCCCAATATGGCGGACAAAATGTTCTTATCGACCATCATGATATGGGTATCAAATGAAAGGGTTTGCTGAGAAGAATACGAAGGGAACTGCTGGAATGCTTCTAATGGATTTGTGACAAAGATACTCAATAAAAAAACAAAACGTAATAATTAACGTAAACCTAACCGTAACGAAACCAACCATTACGTAACCGTTTAAAATAAACGTAATTTGGTCAGAAAATAAAATCTTTCTGTTTTTATTAGTTAACAAAATGCGTTAGATCAAAATCACTACTGGCTATTCAGTTATAAATAATAGTAAGAAACTTATTGAAAACAAAGTAAATATATCAAAAAAGCTAGTATCACTAAACTTGCATACTCAATTTGTAATAAGGTAAGTATGAATTATAAAGCTCTCTACGCAAGGTGCCAAAAACGCAAAAGTCAAAAGCACAAATTTTAGATCATTCTTCCTATTTCAATGATTGTATATAGCAAACAACAACCTAATACAAGATTAACATGAAATAAATAAATTGTTTTTTCAATGTACTCATGTAGTATATTATATTGGTGTTCTTTTTTAAACTTAACATGTTATGAATTAAAACCGTTTTGAAATCCAAACCGAACGTGCCTTTAAATCAAAATAAATACGCTAACCGTTGTGTGCTATAAATAATTGTACCTAACTGTAGTAACTGTTATTTTTAAAATACCTGGTAACTTGGAATTCAAGAAGTTAGAATGCAAAAATTAAACAAAACAAGGCTCCTAGTGTTTTCATGCGCCTGTTGGCACCATTCTTAATTAAAATGTTCTTACATCCAAGAATGCGAGCCGGCTGCGTTTACTTTTATTTCCATGCCTTGCAGAACTAAAAATTCAGCTTTTGTAATAAGTTTGTGAGGCTTGTTCTTTTAACGCCAATGCCTATTGTTCTTTTTACCAAACACGGAACCCTCAACAAACTATTTTGAGTTTGGCAAATTTACTTACATAATAAAGAATTCACAGGAAAGCAGTGGACAAGACTGGCGTGGGGTCGGGAAAAGTTGGCGCGCTGGAGAGGATACCTATAAGATTCATTATTAAGCAATACCTATCTAAAGATTTTTTTGAAAGTCCGTTTAGATACTATTAAGTACTTACTTATGAGCAGAGCAGGTAAGTGAAATTTTTGTCGTTGCTTACGAAAATGAGACAAAGGATCTTCACAAAAATAGAATTACATTGTAAATTTTATTTCTATGATTGTTTACCTAATCAGTATTATTTATTTATGATTTGTTTTTTTATTATTATTATTGCTAAGTTTGTATACATATTATGTTATTTTTATGTGTTTACTACGTTACTACATTCGGCGAAATTATTTCGCTGGTTGTTTTGTTGCTATATTTTTTCCGTTTGTGTTAACCGTGGATGACGTCACTGCCGCGCCGGTTCCAACGGAAGACCAGCGCTGGATATTAAATATAAGCATTATTCTTAGTTGGAACCGGTTCCGAGTTCTGGGGAAACATTTTGGAATATGTTCTGTTTTATATCAACCTAGTTTGGGTACCAATGCACTTCCACTAGGAATATTAATATGTAATGACACCATGTATTATCAATAAATTTTCATTTCATTTCATACATCAACTTATATATTTTATTCACCAATAAAAATGTGTTTATTGTCTATTTTCTTATTTTGAATGGAAGGTAAAAATGATACCACCTACTTCGTTCTCTTATCCACTTGATGCCGTACCTAAGATAAGCTAACAAATAGGCATATGTCCTAATGTTTAATTTATTACAAATAACAGGCTTACCGATGAAAATAACTTAATATAATACATATACTATAATGGCTGCCTGGAAGAGATCGCGTTTAGCGATAAGGCCGCCACTTGTGGCACTAGCTCGTAAGTGTTTTCTATCGTGTTGTAATTTTTATTTCTGGTGTACACAATAAAGAGTTTCTAATTTCTATCTATCTGTACTGAAAAAATATTAAACTTACTGATAAATCTCTGAGATATGAGCGTTTAGTTTTAGGTGGGAATAGAGAAGGGATACTCTGTCCCTTTCTCGCAAAGCGTGTGTTAGTATAGCATTTGTATGGTGTGCCTGAGGCGTGACGTCATAGTGCGATCTCTGTCTAGCATGAAATTAAAAGACTTATAACTTTTTTAATTTTGCACTAATTTTAATTTTGTTTTTGTGATGGGCTCCATTTATGATCAGCTTTTGTGAGGTAATATAAAAAATAGTAATTATGCCTAATAACCCTTTTTGCCAAAGGTTTCCATAGTAATTAACTATTTACATAACATAAGGATATATAAATATGAGGATATATATAATGGCATGATATAATGATATAATGACAATACCCAATAAATATGTATTACATTGATAAAGATGAAGCGATGATCGGCTAATAATAACGTGTGATTGTTATTGACGTTGTATCGTTAGATAACGATTCTCAGACACATATCTTGGTGAGCCTTATTTGAAAAAGCTCGTGCTAGTTCAATACTTACCTACCTAGTTTAAGTTTATGTCCTGTGAATTCCAATCACCGATTACAGGTCCGGTCGTTTATTTACTTTTCTATGTCATATCATAAGGACATTCGTCCTACATGGAGTGTTTGCAGTCAAGTCACGTGATCAATGAAAAACATTTTTCATTACTCATACTCGGAAAGTAAGTCTGAAGTTGCCTGAGGAGCGGGTTGAAAGTAATACATTTCAGCCCTAGGGAGAATCACTTTCAACTCACAGTGACAGTTGACAACTGACAGACACTCAAATTATAAAAAAAAAAACTAGTTCTATTTTCACATTTGTATTGAACCATGTTCCAACTTTTTTTTTCTCCTCAGAGGATTATGTTCCCGCAATTCTCGTGAATTTGCCAGTGTCAGGCTGTTCTAAAAAAATATTGGCGGGAATCCGATCTTCATTGTAGAGTTTTGTTTATACTTCCGTATAGCAGATTTTTACTAAGACAATGAGTTCATCTGATTCCGATATGGATTTAACGCCTGATTTCATAAGAGAAGAGGCTAAAGCAGTAGTGGAAAACCTTTTACCACCTAAATCATAAAAAAGATACTTAAAATCCTACGACAATTTTATGAAATAAAATTTACTCATATTTTCTTTAGTCAGTTGTTTTTATTCTTCAGTTCAGTTTTACTCATATTTTCTTTAGTCAGTTGTTTTTATTAGTCAGTTGTTTTTTTCTGAGCCTGAGGGCGTGGGTTCGATTCCCACATAGGACAAACATTTGTGTGATGAACATTTGTGTTTGTTCTATATCTGGTTGTTAATATCTATTTAAGTATGTATTTAAAAACTATATATGTATGTATATCAGTCTCTGGCAGCCATATCACAAGGTTTGCTTAGTTTGGGGTCAGATGACCGTGTGTGCAAAAATGTCCCAAATATTTATTTATTTTTAGTTTCCTTGTAATGAAAAGCACAGTGTTTACCTCGGGGTTAAAGACTTATTTAGCCCCGAGACGGGGTTTGGCGCCCGAGCGTAGCGAGGGCGCTAATAGTTCGAGGGTTATAGTTAATAATAACATAGGTCGCTAATAGTTAATTACTTTCACCCCTGGGGTAACAATGTACCTACTATTTATTTTGTATTTTTCTGAAAATCGGGAATATTTTATTATTTTATTTTTAATTTTAAAAAATGGATTACACCCGCAATACCAGCATGAATTATATTTTTAATACAGTCAAATGCCCTATTGTATGGCGCACGGTTTCTTCACCGCATTTTATCGTTCGTGTCGTGCCGTCTCGAGAGAAAACGCGCTTAGGGTTTCTCTCTTTTGTGATCAAATGCAGGCTAGCTAGCTTAGTTAACTTTTCTGAGCTAATTAATTAAAACTACAATACGTTAAGTCGAGTTGCACCATTCAGTAAGCTCACATTAAATCGATTTAATCCGTAAAGTTGCTCGCATCAGAGATTCCCATTCAATAAATCATACGGACTGGTATTTCCTGTGAGCGCGGTCCGACGACATTACTAAGGCTCGAGTCGAGCTGACGGCTGAGTTTTTACTGCTTTTTGATGTTCACCTGCCTTGAACTTGATTTTTATGTACCTAGAACCTCTAGGATGTTCTAAACCATGGACTTGGCATTTACGTACAACAGTAAGGGACAACCATAGATATCTGACCAATTTAAGATGTCCAAAATGGCTCCCTGTGAACTTAAAATCTACAGTATGACTTCGGTATAGGCAAAGTACGAAATATCGATATCGATAATTCGTACTTCGTCCACTGCATTTAAACGGTTAGTACTACTGTCTAATATGTCTTCTGTGGTACCTACTACAATAATATATCTATACAATCTATATAAATAAAATTTATAAATAACTGGCCAAGAGCGTGTCAAGACACGCATACGGTAGGGATCCGTTTTCCGTAGCCAAAGTCTTATAATTGTGGTCACAATCATAATTCAGAAATTAGTGGTTACGGAAAAAATCTAAAGAACGAAGCTGGACTTGTCGTTGAAATTTCAGAGGTGCATCATACCAACATAACATAGGTATACTTTTATGGTTTAGTCAAAAGGAAAACTTCTTGAGGAACATTCTTTGTCCGAGACCATTTTACAAAAAGCCCAATAACCTTTGAGCTAGAACGTCTTGAATTTATAATTTTTTTATCGCTATAACTTAAAAAGTTATAGTCAGAATTTGTTCGTAAAAATTTTGAACGAAGATTTTTAATATGTCCTATTAGTCGAAACCGATCGATCGTCTCGACCGATAGAAACATAATCGTGAGTGCAAGCCGGTGTTATAATAATAATTGATAATGAATCCTCACGCGAGTTTTGATGAAGTGATGTCCTATTAGCATGGTAAGTTACAAGTATATATGTCTAATAGTTTAGAAATGCAGGAGGGGAACTAACTTTTTGCCATTTTGGCGAGCCATAATTCACAAAATATACAATTGATAAAAAAATTATGTATGAAATCTTACCTTCATTTTAAAAGACCTATTCAATGACATCTCACACAAGGGCAAGCAGCGAAAAAAATTATTTCATCCTCTTTTCACATGTACTAGAGTCACCCCAAAAAGGAAAAATTGTAATTTTTTTCTAATTTTAAAATAGAGATCTATGTTAAAAATCTAATTGTGCAAAGTTTCATGCACTTGCCTTAATAAATGTAGCGGGTACTAAAAAACGGACGGACGGACAGAACGAATTTATAAGGGTTCCTTGTGGACTACGGAACCCTAAAAATGAAATGCTGTTCATCGTTCAGCGCATCACTTAAGAATGGCGAGACCGATTTGGTTATACTTTGTTCGTAATATTCCAAATTCGTTTTCATAGAAAGAAAAAATATCCGGTTTTTTTTAAATTTGGAAAACACTAACGTCTTTTTTCCATGTTTTTTTTTGCATTTATACACTTACTAAAATGTATCGTTGGTACATCTAAGCTGCAGCTGCACCCAGTAAAAACAACCCAAAATTCTGGTCCGTCATAATGCAATATTTCTGTAAAAGTTTTTTCGCTAATTACTGGTATTGACATTCGGACGTCGAATCCAATTATATCCATCATCCTAGTAGGGCCTCCATAGTTACTACAGGCTTAAGAGATTAAGGTAGGAGGTAATACTTAGGTCTAGAAGGTTTTCCTAGAAGAGAGGTTTTCGTAGAGCCGCGAATTTTAGAGAAGCTTGTCCGATGATCTGATGTCCTTTATTTATTAATAGTAATGTACATAAGCAGGCTTAGCTGAGTGATGTTAGGTAGCATTAGGAGAGATTTTGATATGATAGCACAAAAAAGGATAAAGTACCTACTTAATAGGACTCTGTGAATACAAAGAAAAACTAAATACTTAAGTACTTTGGGCACAGTTTAGGTAATATGAGGCAACTCAATGCAAAAAATAAACAATTGAATTATTACAAAAAAAAACAAAGTTTGCCCCCGAAACCTTGAAATGTAAGCATACCTCTTTTGTTTAATCTTGTTATCATAATAAATTCATAATCATATAGTTACCAAATCAAAGAACTGATAAAAATTTCGCAAGAATCATCATCACCATCATTTTAACCGTAGGTCGTCCACTGCTGGACATAGGCGCCTCCTCCATCGATCTCCAAAAAAGCCGGTTGGAAGCGGCCTGCATCCAGCGGTTCCCTGCGGTCTCTTTTAGGTCATCTGCCCATCTTGAGGGTGGACGTCCTACGCTGCGCTTACCGGTCCGTGGTCTCCATTCGAGAACCTTTGGGCCCTCTGTTCTGCGTGATATGTGACCTGCCCACTGCCACTTCAACCTGCTATGTTGGCTATGTCGGTAACTTTCGCTTATCTACGGACCTCCTCATTTCTGATTCGATCTCGTAGAAAAATCCCGAGCATAGCCCGCTCCATAGCTCGTAGTGCGACTTTGAGCTTTCCCAACAAAAAAACGCATGAATATTTTACAGAAATTTTGCAATAAAATAAACCTTTTTTTAACTTTGCTTCATGTCCTAGGTAATTTGTAACTAGTATGATATTGGAATAAAATATGAAAGCCCTTGACCGAACTATACTTAATTCATAGTGTCAGTGAGACATACTTAGTCATTTTAATTTCAATACAAAGTTGTGTAATTTACGTAACTTGTATATGTAGCTTCATCCGATTCACGAATCAATGACCTGCGAGGCTATGGCCAAGGTCTACAGCGGCCTCTACCATTTGAAAAGCCACTACAGGCTCCACAAGCAAAATCTGTCGATCTTGCGTAAAATTTTATAGTACACAGATATAATTAATACGCGATGAATCATGTATTTACGTGCTGTTTCCAAAGCTCCATAGAAGCCTCTTGTAAAGTCTCCAACACTTTACTAAGGCATGCTTCAGACTTGACCGGGACCTAAGATTCATAGTATGAAAGTATTCATAGTATGTATGTAGTATAGTATGAAATCTTTGACCGGAACCTTCTTCACTTGATTCCGACTGTAACTAAAACCTTGTTTAGCGATTCTAGTAAAACCAAAGATCTTATATATACTTACCCTAAAAATAATTCAATACTTGACACTGGCAAACGAACAAAATGTGCCAAAATTGTCCCACGAGGGAAAAAAATAGGCATTCATGGGGACTGCCGACAGAAGGGAAAACTAAAAAGCTTTTTTTTTTTTCGAATAACTGCATCTTTAGCGTGTCGGTGAAGCGAACCCATAAGTTTTGCCCTTACCAAAAATCGACCAACGGTGAAGAAGTTTTTAATTCAAAAAAACTTTAAATCCGATGTACCTACATAAATCTATTAACATAATAAAATTAGTAAATTAAGTAATTAGCATATATGTATACGCTTTCAATTTACCCACGCCGCTTCTTACAGTAGGTACACGCCATAATTAAGCTGTCTACCAAACAAATTAGCAGTTTTTGCATGTAGCGCTGTGCAAAAATAAAGAACATTGGCGCCGTAACCAATTACAATCATCGCACACAGTGATTATCATACAAATGTCATCGGTTTGACAAGTCGTACAGTTACTGTGATATTCGTATTACTATTTTAGTCAGGAACGCTCGAGGACACCATTTACGTACGCGCTGACGTTTCCTCTGGAGGCTTTGGGACAAGATGGATACTTCCGATGGTATGTGCATGCTTGAAGAGCTGTAAACAGGATATTGGGCATCAAATTCCTAGACGGCGACTCCTATATATGGCGAAAATTTGTTCGAACTTTATGGTGCTGACAGTGATGTGATGACACTTTCATTAATTTTATAGTTGTACAGACACCGCAAAGGATTCTCTATTAGGGATGGGAAACGAGGTCACATGTTATGCAGCACGTTGATTACTCATAATCTTCACTATGATGATGTTTATAGTTTTTCACAGCTAATGCACCGCATGCAGGGGCTTGGGCTAGATTAGGGATTTCTCAGGCCGAGACCCGGCCCAACCAAACCCGGACCCGGCCCGGACCAAGGGCTGCGAAATTTAGGGGCTGGCATTTTTTTTTGTAATCGCGCCCTCCTTGATCTATGGTTTGAAAAGGTAGGACATTCGGACACACAGACAGACAGACGCCGTAGGCTTAGTAGTTAGTCTCGATTTTATCCTTCGTGTACAGAACCCTAAAAATGGAATGAAAAGAAAGAACGAGCCCTTTCTCTGGGAGCTGTCGCTAAACAATCGTACGAGCCCGCATACCGCACGCCGTCTAGAACAATAAAAACTCCTTTCTAATTCTCATTACAGCTTTTTTTGTTTACTGATTCTATACGGCCAGTGTTATAAGGTTAGTAGTTTTTTGTTTGTAAAATTGTTTATTGTTTATTTATGCATACCAAGGAGGTATTTATTTCGAAATAAATCAGAGAGGTGGCAAAAAACAGACAGAAAAAAAAAACTTTGAAATTGAGAAGCTGCTGTAGAGTTTCCATTTACTTATTTCTATATTTTTCGATTCACTATTCGGTGATCGGAAAGCTACCACCGGGCAGACCACCAGCCCGCTAGTCGGACGACATCGCTACAGGGCAAGAAAGCAATGGACCAGACTGGTATAGGACCGGAAAGATGGCGCGCTGAAGAGGAGACTTATTCAGCCGTGGGTGGAAAATGAATAATAAAAATAAAAAAACGGGACATTTTTTCACACACGGTCATCTGACCCCAAACTAAGCAAAGCTGATGATGATTGAAATTTTTCTTACATCAGAGCCGTCTTAAATATTTTTTCCTGTTCATCTATTGAGTAAAGTATCAAGTTCTATATTAGCATTATTACAATGCATCAAGTCAGATATACCTAGACCAACTTATCTGTATAGTTGAACAAATTTAATAATAGAACTAAAATTTTCCTCGAGATTTGATCAGTTTTGATGGTGGCTCTTTCCCTCAACTCCACAAATAAGTTGGTCGCACTGTAGAGGTAAATTTAATGATGTACATTCCACACTCTACATTCAGCTCTTCAATGCTCTACGGAACCCGATCCATCGGATGTTACCGTAGCTCTGCGGAGCAAGCGGTACCGGTTGTGCATTACGAACGACTACTGAATAATCACTGTTGTAAAACCAATTATGAGTTATGATACCTCTATAATCATTATGAGTGTATCATAACTTAAATCACAGTAACTGCTTACAAAATTTGTGAAAAGTTTTATTTCAATTATTTAATTAAGCGGAGCGCGAGTTCTACTCGTTCCTACTTGTCCGGTTTTTTGAGTCTGAATGACTGACATCAGTTGACTTTTTTTATTCGACATCGCCAGCACGTGTTCTCTATTCAGCCTTCCAAGCACATAGTAAAATGACAGCTACTCCGTAACTCTACTTGCGCAAGTTCACTCGAGATCGGTAAATGCAACCCGGAACCGCGTGTGTGGTCTCCCCTCCATGTGGATCGATGACAAGTGATCCAGTTTCAAAACAAATACGCTTTAGGCCATATTGATTTGGGACATATATTCATTAGGGACGGTATTTGGAGCAAGAACCACCGTTTTATTACTTGTGAGATTTTAGCTAGGTAGGTACTTATTAATAAGTAGGTAACGTATCTGAAAAAGCATATCTAATTAATGCGAACCTACTTACGTAGAGGTAAGAAATTTATATTCGATAAAAAATGCTTACCTAATCATCAATTATTCGATTTAGTTCAGGTAGGTACCAAAAAATCGTGTCTTAAATCTCCTCTCTGTTTTTCCAAATCTTTGGAGTGGTATTTATTCAGTGTAAAGACAACCAGTAAGTTTTCCATTATACTTCAAATTTGACGATTCGTCATCACGAATATTCAAAAGTAGACCTTTAAAATCGATTAATTGACATTATTTCTTTGTTAAATAAATGTTCTTGAAATGATTTATTCGAATGTGTTGACCGATACACAATTAAAGAAATTTGGCTCTATAGAAAAAAATCGTAAACTTTCCTAAAAAACACCCGTTTTTACGTTCCCTTCAATGGATTGAATCAACTTCATTCATTCTATAGATGATATTTTTTTTTTTTTTTTTTATTATGTTATCCTAACAATCATTCAAATACTTTAGTGGTCGCAGTTTTTTGTAAAAGCGTAAGATTATTTGAATAAAATAAAGAAAAAATAAATATTGAAGATACTTGAAAGCGCGCACGCCGCATTACCGTCATACAAGTGTACGATTACCTACCAACAGTAACAAAAAGGTTAGTTCATATAGAATAGATCTCTTGCATCCAACATTGCCTGAAAACACAATGTTTAGCATGGAAACAGAGCAGATGCTATAAAAACATCTTGGATTTTAAAATCAGTAAGGGATGCGTGAATGTCATGTTCTGTGGAAGTCCTTTTATCAGCAATCAACGGCCAAAATTGACCTTTAGCGCTTTTGATGTGAACGCAGGTTCGATCAATTTGACCTTTCATGTTCGGTGAGCTAAAAATGGGTTAATTAGACAACCATAGCTATGTATGTGTTAATTTTCAGCAAATGCCAAGATATTTTTGGTAGAATTATCGTGGCCTTACCAGGCAGGTAGATAATTTATGTAGGCCACGAGTTGATTAAAATTATGCAGTGAACCGTCTCCAAGCTACGGTGATTTTTTTTAATGCAGATCTTTTCAGCATTGCGTACTTTCCTATATTGAATCTAAAAAGATAAGCAATTTCGTCACGTTTAAAATACCCTTTTTCAAATAATTTAGAGCAGATTTTTTCATAAAAATAGCTGTTCTTCCGCAACGTAATTCGAGATTCGATTTAAAACTATTTTAATCAAAATTCAATGTGTCGTGCACAGACCTATATGACTATATGCAAGTAGACGCCACAAGTTGACCTACCTTGCATGTCATGTTTCCAATACAATTATGACAAATAGTCGTAAATGAGTTCGGCTAAAATCAGTCTGCTCAATCGGTGCCACGACAACACGTGTCAGTTTGAAACGAAAATGGGTAATTGTGCAATACTGAGTTGTTAGAATACCACAAATAGAGTTGGCCGACAGAATAAAGACATTTCTTTTCACAGGTCATCATCATTATCATCAGCCAGAAGACGTCCACTGCTGAACATAGGCCTTCCCCTTTAACCTCCACACTGAAAGACATCCACTCAGGCATCCACTGGATGCCCGCGACTCACCGCGTCTTTTCACAGGTAAGTACCGAAAATTTGACACGCTTAGTTTTCATACAGTTTTGACCGCTTGTGAAGTCTACTTCGATATAGGTCTGTGGTGTGCAGCCGGCACAAGCAGAGCTCTTGATATGATCTGCCATTGTTGGCATTGTCTTGTGTCGCAAGAGATGACATGCTCAGATTGTTCTCACATGGATGGTTTGTTGGTATGTGATCACAAAACTTGTTTAGCTTAATTTGGTAACCTAATACCGCGAGATACCTGGAATTAGACCAATAAAAATAAGACTTAGACAAAGGTTTAACTTGAAGTAGGTATCTAAGTAGTTTTTATCGATACTAAATTTCTGGTAACCACGTTTCAGTATTTTTTTTGCGTATTGAAATACCTTCATCTGATTGTTTTTATTTTACAAGCTTGATGGATGCTACATAGGCTATTCATCACCAGGCGGGTGAAACTACAGGGCGCAGCTACTTTTTTCATTTATTTATTTAATAAATAGGCTTGCGTTGGCTGCCAACTCGCCTGATGTAAAGCGATGATGCGGTCTACGATGGAGCACGCTTGACTAAAAGAAACCGATTCACTCGTGATTTGAAGACACCCAGATTGTAACCATCGGGGAACACCCATTCAGGCAGCGCATTCCAGACTAGCAGTTACGCATAATAAAAGTGGAATCAAAGCGCTTCGTACGGGTATAGTATATTTATACTTTTTTACATATATCATCGACTTATTGCACACCACTATGCATTAGTTGTCTTGCCTTATACCTACTTATACCAGAGTTTCAGCAAAGTCCACCAACGGCAATGGAAGGTGGAATCAAGGCAGTATATTAAGAAACTTTCACCGCGCTGTACTGTAATAACAACTTGTATGTACGATTATTGCCTGCCTTTCCTTATAGTAAATTAACCTACAATACATAATTATATACAACTAGCTGAATCCCGCTACTTCGTACGCGTAGAGCTCGGCCTTCGCCCTCGCTACTATAAACCTATATGCTATAAACCTCACGGAGCCCGAGACCTTTCCAACGAATGCAAAACCGTGGAAATCGGTTCGTGCGTTCTGGAGTTATAGCGTCAGGAAGGAAAACCCGACTTATTTTTATATAGTAGAGAAGACTAGCTGAACTGACAGACGTTGTCCTGTCTTAGACTTGTCAATGACGCAATGTTAAAAAAAATAATTACACCTTGGGTTACATTATTGGAGTTTTAGTAAGGATCCCTATTTTTTTTTTAAATATAATATAGCCTATGTTACCCGGGAATAGTGTAGCTTCCCAACAGTGAAAGAATTTTTCAAATCGGTTTAGTAGTTTCGGAGCCTATTCAATGCAAACAAACAAACATTCAAATCTTTCCTCTTTATAATATTATAGTATGGATATACCTAGGTAAACTACCTGCTCGTTATCGACCTATTAGTTTAATATAACTAAGACATGGCTGTAGGTAATTTCAATTAGAGCTAATTATGATGTTAAATAAGAAACTAGGTATGTATGTACAAGTTATTAATTAACTAAACCAAATAGGTATATAAGTATTAATACGATAGTTAGATGCTTTGAATCTGCGGAAGAAATGATGGTATCCAGATTCAGTCACTCAATATAATTATTATCTACGTTTTTTTAAAGTTTAATTTTAGTGTTATTATGGATATAAGTAAAAAATCTGCTCTCCCTTTTATTCTTCTCCAGTTTAGATGCGGGTAATAGATTCTTTAGTCCTTACATAGATAGGTAACCAAGTAAACCTAACCATTTTAAGTCGTAAGAAAGCTGCAAATTGCAGCTCTACAAGTTTAATTTAAGGCATTTAATTAAGGCTGTCGTTCAGTGTGGAGGTTAAAGGGGGAGGCCTATGTTCAGCAGTGGACGTCTACTGGCTGATGATGATGATGAAATTTAATTTTGTCAGTCCTCGGCTGCTATCAATATCTATCTACTCTACAGAAGCTCATAAAATGCGTATTTTCTTATGGACTTTGATAAATATTTTCATAGTAACAACAGCTTACAAACTATTTTATTTCTACCCTAAAACGATTAGGTAGCCATCTACCGTATTTTTTGTGCGGTGCGTGCCTCAGTGGCTCTATTCTAATCAGTCTAAAAGTAGATTTTACTTTCAGAGTCTAGAAGGATAATTCTAATAGAGTCTAGAGAGATCAAAAATTTATGTTGCTGTCAGTCCCATGCCCATATCAAAGAGACTGATATGGCAGAAATAATTTATATTGCCTAAGGATAATCTCACAGACATATATATTGCTTTTTTTCTAAGTTATATTATCTCCAATTCTTAGAAAGAAAAGTTAAGGTATCAACGAAATTGTACACTCGGCTGTTATAACTTAGCCTTACCCAAATTGAGCCATAAATCAAACAAACTCTTCGAGTCATTGTTCCATATCCTTTTTCAAGCGTTAGCCTGAACCAATTTCAGTGCTCTCGATCTAGGGGGAGGCTACAAGTAGGCCCTTAGGAATATTGGAACAATAGCGGTGCGGACCACCCACCCTGATGCAGGAAGGAAGTCCACTGCGGCTGGAGCACTGCATCTATCTGATATAATCTCATCTATTGTTACGCACGCGCTCGAGATGACACGTGCTGGTGAAATGAGGAGCAAAGCCGTGAAAAGAAAATAACTTCAGGGAAAGTCTGTCTCTGGAATGTTTTCGGTAAAATTATTTATTAGATTTATCTTTGTCTGGAAGGTAAATAGATTCTTAGCTGTCAGGCGTTTTGAAGGACTAATAACTAATTTAGCCAAACAAAATTGGCGGAGTGTTGGTATCAAAAACTAGGTATACGAGTAGGTAGGTGGTACCTACCCACTTATTAGCTACCGCGATCTCAGCGCACTGCGTCTAAATATGACAATCTACAACTAACAATCTTGTTAGCATGACGCGATAAATGACTTAATTTTTATTTTATTTGGATGGATTCTGTAACAGGCTTTAGGCTTCCATATGTAACCAACCAATCTGCTTATTATTACCCTTAGAATAACTACTCAGAGAAGGTAGGTTTCCAAACGCCTTCTCAAAACGTAAGCTACAAATTCGCTTTGTAGCTTACATTTCGATTGGTATTTTAAACGATTTAAGCAAGAAAATTATCGGATTACCTGTGGAATGTCACACCATAACTCTTATGCTGCTTTTCTGAACCGCGCAAATTGTCATAGTAAAATTTTTATATTTTTTTTGGAAGCATATATGACACCATTTGAATGGCTTAAATTTTGCGAATGTACTTGGTTTCTTTGTGTAGTTATTCTAAGTTATTACCTAGTAAAAAAATCAGATTAGCCTTGTTTGTCTGATCTAAAGAAAATCATAACAAGTTAACACAATTAACTCTATCGTACTTCGTTCATCACAGGGGCGGATCCAGGATTTCATTTTGGAGGGGGGGCCATTCTGGATTTCATTTGGGGCCATTCTGACAAGGTTCGAAGAAATCAAATCGAAAAATTGAGTCGTATTTTTTTTGTTGTTTTTTTTATGCCATAGGTGGCAAACAAGCTGACGGGCTGCCTGATGGTAAGCAGTCACCGTCGCCTATGGATACTTGTAACACCAGAGGCATCACAAATACGTTGCCGACCCTTTAGAACTCTATTAACTCGCCTTTTGAAGAACCCCATGTTGTAACTTCTCGGAAACACCGTAGAAGGTAGCTCATTCCACATTTTGCAGGTATGAGGCAAGAAGGATCGTGTGAATCGCACAGTGTGCGATTTCCACTGATCTATGATGTGTGGATGAGCCTTCAGGCGGTGGCGGCTAGGGCGATCGTAAACAGTTCTTCAGAACACTCCCCGTTGTAAATGCGATAAAAGATACAAAGAGACCCAACGTCTCTGCGCATGCTGAGTGGCTCAAGGTGTTCAGCTAGCTTGGGATCGTTGACAATTTATTCTGACAGCTCTACGCTGTATGTATGGAATTGCTCCCCCCCCCCTGGATCCGCCAATGGTTCATCAGCACCTGTAACTAAATTATCTGATCCTACTATTTAGCAATTAAGCTTTATTACATCGAAAAGCCGTGCCGACAGGAAAGGTAGATCGATATTTACGGCCAATGATCGAATCGGCATATTTGATAGAGTTCGTAATAATCGATATCTATAATAACGTCCCACACAGGCCGAATGGCATATTTACGGTCGATTACAGACTATTAGGAACATGACGGCATGGCTATTTGAGATCATCTCCTATAGACTATAGATCCGTCGAATCACCGTTTTAAACTATCACGGTTGTTCACTACAGTTATACAATTATTAATAACGATATATACACCGTCATAAGGTTGTGGAAGGAGCTCCTCATATTTCGGCGCAGTTACATTTTGGTCGGATTAGGTTCAAGTTCAAGGGATAACTGTAGCAAAAGACTAAGAAAGAGGGTAGGTCGTTATCTGCACCTAACTTTGAACTGTTCGACCAACCAACCAGCATTTTTCAGTCTTCCCGTGAACATGGTGCATGTATCTGCGCCGAAATATCGGGAGCTCCTATCACGGTAAATATCCCGTTATCTTATATTAACTACACATATAGTATATAGTTATTCTAAGCCCGTTAATAATTATAGAGCTATGCAACCGAGATGCATAGGGTATTGTGCAGACAATAGGTAGGTATGTAACTACCAACAATGGTGTTTAATCCTTCCTTTCCAAGTCACATGGGCATTTGGTACAGCAGTACTCTTATCTCTTTTTTATATGGTGTTAGATAAACTTGAAATCTTATTGGATTTTAGACACGTGGATAGTCTTTTCTCTCTACAATTTTGCACTAAATTTCATGGATTTCTACCTAACTGTAAAATTGAAGGTCCATTTCATAAGATTTCTAGGTTTTTTTTAAAACTTTAACAAAAAATTATAGGTATCTAATTTCCTGACCACATTACCTAGTACATAGTAGGTTAATCTTACTACCAAACCACGTCTGTCAGTCTGTATAACAGCTAACTCCTACTAAACCAAACGGTTTTCACCATCAGTTAGATATATTTTCACGGAAGCTTTATATTAATTATTAACTAGCGACCCGTCCCGGCTTCGCACGTAAATTACACCCGTGCGAAGCCGGGGCGGGTCGCTAGTTATGTATAAGAATAGGCATAGGTATAACTGGTATCCTTTGACAAATATTGGTATCTTCATCTGCAAGAACCGACTGCAGTGTACCTACGCCCTGAGATGCATTCGTGAGCTCTCCGGTTTCACGCAGGAACCAGTTTCAATGAATGCGCTGTTTGTCTCGCAATGCGCTCCTCGAATATCAGGCGAAGAAACGAAGCGGCCGCGGCGGCCATATCTTGAGATAGGCATCTTGATCGCCTAGCCGTTGTACACTACTATAGAGGGCAATTTCTGTTTATAATACCATCTAAGCCATGACATAGATGGCATTTTTGCATAGCATAGATTATGTTCTGCACGTCATAGTCTGAGCAGTCATGAGCCCTCATATTTATTCCAGTTTATACCTTCGACGACAATTAATTTCGTCAAAGGTTTATACTTAGATGACTTTTGTTTGTCCGATTGTGGATTGCTCAGATGTTAGTACTCTAGTATATAATCTTTGGTACAAGTAACCATAAAAGTACTTATTAATAACTGTTCAGTATTTAAGTTCAGTTCTAAAGTTTTGGAGAACAATGAGTGTCATCCATATACCTAACAATCTTGGTCCCTGTTTGGGAGCCTAGACCAAATCAAACTCTTACCTGTTATGCACATAAATGTAACTCGGGGAATCCAAAAAGAAATTAGAAGGGTAAATTAATATTTAGCTAGTCAAATCGAGTTCGTATCGTTAATTACCGAACCACTATTTTGCATCGTGATTTACTCTCGTGTCGCCATGTCTACAATCACGTACACGTTGTCTTATCAATAAATTAATTCAGCCCACAGAATACGCATGCATAAGTGTCATGTCATCGTAAACATCAACATAACCTACCTACTTGAGATTCTGAACTGATTTATTCAAAGATGCCATCCATTTGTTCACATAAAACTAATGGGAATGAATGGTTAAGCTTTCAACGTGGTATCCATAGATTATCATAGACGTGGTACTAGTTGTGCTAAGTATTCCATAGCCATGCCTGCAACGCGCGCACACGAGTGGCTCGTGCCGAAAATGGGTGTCAACAACAAAAAGATGAATACATAATCAGGAATCGAACAAACTCGTACCGTTAACATGACATCACTGATATGAAGCCATCTAGATAGATAGGTACTTCATTATGAATAAAATGTGGGAACAGAATCTTGGATCTTGGACAGGGCTTCCGAGGCATTCAAATCAACGGCATTTATTTTCTGCCTTTGTCAAGGTGATGTTCAGGAACTCTTGAACTCCTAGCTCTAGGGTCTGTATACAATACAGACAGCCTAGGATCTGTATATAATACAGACACAGGCCTTGCTCATTATCATTATTTTATGAGTTTGTTGTCTGTATTATTGAGCAGCTCACTAATCTCTTACGTACCTATAAGAGAAAAATATACGGTGGTGTTTTGAACATATATAGTAATATGTAGGTTGAAGCTTCGACGAAAGTACTTTCGTCGAAGGGTTAAAGGAATAATAGGTAATACGTACCCATTCTGAAATTAATTGTTCAGTAGGTAGGTATTCCCTAAATTCGAAAACACTTGTCTGATTCGCTCTGACAAATCTAAGCTTTGAGGGGTAGTTTATTAACCACTATAAGGTTTAACTACCCTCTCAAAGCTCACATTGAAAGCGATATCATCCAAATAAAACTGATTGGTTTTTATTAGTAAAATATGCTTGCATTGACTTGATTGCATTAAAATGTGCGATTGCAATGGCGCACACTTGTCTAGAAGAAACCGATTCCATTTCCACTTTCAATTCTTGTTTTATACCTAAATTGGCAACTTGACGTACAGTAACTGCGTGGTCCAATTTAAAATTGACAATAGATAATAGAAAAAAAAATAGAAGAAAAAAAAAACACATAGGTAGGCATATAGTATTTTGAGAATTAATAAAAAATACACACATTACAAATAAAATCTCGCATGATGGTAGGTACCTAGGTAAAATAAGTACGTCCGTCATAATTAAATTCCTGAAATGTATAAGCCTAAAGACACCAGTAACTTTGGTGCAATTAAGAAGCTGTAAACAATGTCTTAGCAAAAGATATTAGGTAGGTATGATACCTATTAGGTCTTCATTGTTATGATATGTATATTTTCCAAAACTTCGGAAGCGAATTATTTGTTCCGAAAAGTTTCAAAAGGTCGATGTTCGACGCAGCCCACGCATCGTTTGCTAGTACATTATTCTATTTACTAGAATATTCTGCTGTTGATAGAATTTTTTGCCGCTTGCACTGCCCGGCACTGTGTTCTCTCACTATGGGCTTTATAAGCAAGCTCAAAGCTGCACAAAACGAGCTATGAAGAGGGCTATGCTCGGGGTTCCTCTACGAGATCGAATCAGAAATGAGGAGGTCCGTAGACGAACGAAAGTTACCGACATAGCCCTCCGGATTAGCAAGTTGAAGTAGCAGTGGGCAGGGCACATATCACGCAGAAAAATGGCCGATGGGGACGAAAGGTTCTGGAATGGAGACCGCGGACCGGTAAGCGCAGCGTAGGACCCACAACATGGACAGACGATCAGAGGACTTAAAAGAGACCGCAGAGAAACTCTGAATGTAGGCCGCTTCCAACCGGCCCTTTTGGAGATCGATGGGGAGGCCTAGGTCCAGCAGTGGACGTCCTACGGCTGAAATGAAGATGATGATGACTGCCCGGTATTTGTGTTTTGGTACAATCCAAAACATGTGAAATTGTGTGTAAAGAGTTAACGGTATTAATAAGTAGGTACGAGTAAATGAGAGAAAGATAACGGATGTGTTCTGGTAAATTATTGAGGGAACAGTAAATTCGATAGTCGCAAGGTGCGCCTGCGCCGAGCGAGGTGCACGCATTCCTGCAAGAGGGACGCGAGATCGAATACACTGCATTCTTGGTTATTCTTACCTTTTCACTCCCGAATTACTCCAACTTCCTTTCAAAACACCACACGGTCAGTAACAACACATACTTTTGCACAAACTCAGTCAGAAATGAGCTTTCAAACAAAGAATAATATCAGTTTTTTTGTTTACATCACTGCCGAAATTGTGATCACCGACCGACACACGACCGATGGAACGGCGGATAACAACCAAACTGGATTCATTTGGCTTGTGTGTGTGTGACGCGGAATGCTATTGTTGCTACTCTTTTCAACTAATTCTGTTGCACGCGTTTGTCTCTTTCCCTCGGAGAAAGGCGCCATGGACGGGCGCGGGCGCCGACGTCTTCCTTCGGGACTTAAAAAAACAAAAGCCCTTTTGAAACAAGTTGCTGGTAATGGGGCTTTAGGTGCCTGTCAAGATATTGTATGATTTAAAATGTATTTGAGATGGCAGCGAGCATGTGACTGGTGATAAAACTTGTGTTTTTGCTGCAGCTTGTAACCTCGGAATTGAGATCTTGATCTTCTCTTTGGAATGCTCTTCTTACATTTATTCAACGCCATCGCTAGCAAGAAATTATGGTTTATGAGATTTATTGAATAGATTTTCTTACAAGTATCAAGAACATGATACCACACAGATACATGACCAGGGTTTGCTGATATATATCACGATATAAATCAATTGATATTTATGTCAATAATATCAATTGATATATGATAAATATCAATTATATTATCCGATATACCATTTTTATAATTTTAAGCTAACCATGTTAGTAGATAAACTCAATTTAGAATGTCCGATAAGTAGTATAATATATCGGATATATTTATGTCGATATAAAAATCCGATATTATGATATTTATTATAAACTAGCGACCCGCCCCGGCTTCGCACGGTTATAAGTTATATTATACTAGCGACCCGCCCGCCCGACTTCGCACGGGTGTAACTTACGTGCGAAGCCGGGGCGGTTCGCTTGTTACATATATAAACCTTCCGTGAAAAATTATCTAACTGATGGTGAAAACCGCATTAAAATCCGTTGCGCAGGTTTTATAGATCTAAGCATACATAGGGACGGAAAGACAGCGGGAAGCGACATTGCTTTATACCTACTTGATACTATGTAGTGAAGTGATAGGTACATGGTGTGGCGTCAAGAGTAGTCAACCCGTTACAATCGATCATGCCACTGAAAAGAGTGACCAAGAGGGTAATTATTATGAAATTTAAAAGGGGCCAAATACTCGAAAACTATGACACTTTTACTGAGCACACATTTTGATTTTGTGATCAGTCATGATCATATCATATCCAACCATAGGTAACAAGTTGACTACTCTTTACGCCACATCCTGTATAAATATAACCCTACAACGGTTTAGGAGTTAGCGGCTAAACAGACAGACGCGAAAAGCTACTTTATTTTATACTATGTAGAGAAGAGATATCGGATTTTTAACGAACCCTTTCTTGTCTATAACTTTTAGTATGAAAGATTCTTATCCAATATAGATAATGCATTTTTTTATTTAAAATTAAAAAAAAAAAAACTTCATTGCAATTTATACGTCTTTGTTTCTAGTAATGTAGAAAGCAGATGATAATAATTGTTGCTTTAATAACGGCAATCATGAAACGAAACCACTCCAGCGAAATCTCTTCAAAACGAAAATTAATCTACTTTTCATACTTTCAAAGCTACTAAATTAATTTTCCTCTATTTGCCTCCAAGACATTCATCATCTCATCTAGATTCAGAGCAAGACTTGAGACAGCCAATTATAAGTGTTCATAAGACTTAGCGATTCCCGTCAGGCGCATAACGAATCTATTATAACATTATATTATCATTTCATTTTTATTTTAATGGCCTTCTTGCCTTTTTTCTTCGTAGCTGGTATCTCAGTTGCTGTCAGTAACCTTTGCTGTAATTGCAAGTTTATGTTATTGTTTTTGCAGTTTAGTTCTAACTGATGTATTTATTTTACGGCTATCAGAAAGTGGCTTTGCTTCGTCCCAAAGCGTCCTTTCACACGCAATCTCATAAATATGATGTTTGTTTCAAGACAACAGCTTTTTGCAAACTTTTTTTTTTTTTTTGGTACTTTTAAATTACCCTGTATACTTAAGCCTGTATACGTCCTTAAATTTTGTGCTTATAATTGTATATATTTACTTACGTACTCAGTTGTTATTTAGTTGCTTTTGTGCTTGTGTTTGGTAATTCAGTAAAATATATATTATGTTCGAATATTAATAAAGTTCATCATGAACGGCTTTTATCTAGCGCAACAATTTAATTTGAGGTATTTCTGTCTGTCCCCACGAGGGAGGGGACAAACAGGAATAAAAAATCCTGATGGTTACCTAGGCAACTAGTGTGCTTGTTTGGGCAAATCTTAACAACAAAAAAAGATAATACTTTTTGTGACAATTAGACGACTTATAGGTACAAAAATAACTTGGACCATTTGAAGAAGCAGGCATTGTTCCGAGTCATACGGCATTGAATATTCACAGTTGGACAATGAAACTACATTACATCTGTGTCATCTTATAATTTATTAACATATGCGACTGGGTGAACGAATCTCACTATGTTGTTACATTATCAACATCGATCCTGCTTTTCTGTTATGGAAACTTACAAAATAACGGAATTACAATTATGTACTTATAGCAAGGATTCACATTCATACACATCGCCTTGCAAGATACAAACGAAAAACACTTCATTACACGTTTTGTTAATTCATAGCTTTGTGCCTTTTTTAATTTATATTTTAAGTATCTTTGTGACGATTGTCCGTTTGTGTTTGTATACTTATATTGCTGATTTTCATCAACAGCTGGACCAATTTGAAAGTCTATTTAGCAAGTTTTATCGCGGTTGTTCTTGGCCATGCTTGATCAAAATTGGTCCAGCGGCTGAGCTCTTTTCTGAATGCGTCGTGGGATTTTCATCTTATTTGAGTCGGTTCCTATTTGTTCTATGGAACATGATGTCTACGGAAAAAGAATGTATTTTTTTCTTTATTTTGTACTATATGATTAGAAAAAAAGAAAATTATATATTTGTGACAAAAACATGATACACTATTAGTTAAAACAACGACAAAAAAAAATACTGTCACAAGCTGGTCCCAATTCAGCGCAGTGCTGCTGCCTTATTATGGTTCTTTGATCGGGATCGAGATTGCATGCCGTCCCGTAAGCATCTATTTACTCGCACCACGAGCGTAAGTGAGATGGCACGCGATCGCGATCACGATCCGAATCATCCATAATAAGGGGCCTGGTTGTAAACAACCAGCGCTGGACTTCAGTTGGAACCAAATATTACCACTTGATCGCGCACGAGTCATAATTTGCTTGTGCAAGATGTAAGCCACAACGGTCGCGGGGCGGGAGTATCGTATGGCGCTCGTTTTTTTTTTTTTGCGCAATCATCATGATCGTTTTCAATAATTACCCGGCCTAGCTACAAGGACAAGAAGACTATTTGAAATTCAAATTTCCCACCATGGGTGAAACGTACCACCTTAATGTACGTAAAAAAACGTGCACTAGTTTATTTTAACCAAATAAAAGCATTATCCATTAGAAACTAGCCCTGTAAACAGCAAGTTTTCCAAATAATAACGCGGTTTTTGTTGGCCTCTAAAGAATGAAGAGTTATTTGTAATAAGCGCATGCTATAAAGATTTTATACGCCATTTTCAAGGCGTAACATCGCTCGGAAGTCGTAAAGAACACACTAAAACAAATAACTAGTAAAAGGGTATCTTTGCTGAAATGGAGTAAAGGAGGATTCTTAATCATGAGAGATCTTGACTGTTGAACTGGCTGACAATCGTATAACGCACCATCGCCATCTGGTAAGTTGGCGGTCAAATCCAAGTCTATTACCTATATAGAACAATGGATGGGCGCGTTTTATTTCATTATCGAAATGTGAATAAACTTTTTTCACAAAATCGTATTGGTGTCTGAATTGTAAAAAAGGGATTTATTTATTATAAACTGTCATGGGGGGTTTAGGGGGTGCAACCCCCCTTGTCACATTACGACAAAAAAATCGTGGAATATTGGTCAATCTGTGCCACAAAATATATATCGTACGTGCAAGCGCCGCGCGTCGCTCAGTTGTCATAGCAACGGTTATTTACTACTATAGCTACGCGAGAGAAGCGCTTAATCCTGCCTTTTGCTGAGCTAAGGCCGAGCAAAAACTTTGCATAAGCAGTGCGACGCTGATTTTTAAGGCCGTTTTTTTTTTTTTTAGTAAAATGACTTAAAATCTACCCTTTATGAGTGATGGTAGCATAAATATAGAACTAAAATAGTAGACTACTTCAAAAACAAATTTGGCTTTGTACCACTGTAGTAGTGTGCATTGAGGTCAACTTAATAACCACAAAAATAAGTACTTATAATAATTTTCGTTAAATAATTGATACGCGAATATACTTAAAATTATTTAACACCTCGTTTTGTGTAATTCCAATGCGTAATCGAGCATTAACTGGTAAAGCCGACTTCACATTTGCTCATAATGTGCCAATTAAAATACTTGATCGAGCACTAATGATCAGATAAGCGTTCGAGTGTAAACAGGTCTTTAAAATAATATTAATTTTAATTCAAAAGCCTATCCAGGCTTTTAAGATAAATACTTATTATAGACAGCAACAAAATAGTTGCAGTAGGGCAGTAAAGTTGAATTTTCACTGCTAAGAATAGTAGGATTTTTATTTGATGATTTGATTCACATTTCCCGGAGTGACCGTGGCAGTGAAATGTCTACCCTATACAGTCTTTGGGCAAAACTTTTGAGTAAAAAACATTTAAAATAATAAATTAGTATTTAAACTTGGTCGTTAAAAATTTCACTAAGCATGACACAATATGGGGCTCAAATTTTAATGTCAGGGTCTTTGTTGTCAGGAGTAATATGAATCAAGCTTTAATTTATTTTACCGAGTGCCTATACTTTTTTTCTTCTTTAAACTTCATATACAGAGTTACTCGTAAAAGGAGTACCATGCCGTAAGAGGTTTGTTTGTTGTCATCATTTTATAGAGTTTGAATGACTGTTTTCTATGGATATTTAAGTTGTTCATCGTGATGCGTATTTATAGACCCCTTTCGGCTTAGCATACCCTTTCCGCATAAGCCTGTAGAAATGCAAGTAACCTGACCAGTCTATTAACTTATCCCATAATTCTTTACTAATACATAGACATATCATTACTTGGAAACGTTACTTAAATGCTTATAATTGCTATCAACCTCTTGCTGAAGGAAATTATCAGATTCTTGATAGCCATTTTATGCATTGTATAACTAACGTTTTTAAGTGAGACCGTGATGTTTATTTTATTAGTCTAAAGTGAATTTCTGTGCATTTAACGCTTTACGAGTGCTAAATTTACGCACACGGTGTCCTTAATTAGCACTAATTTGCAAAATATTTAAACTTTCTAGACGATATAATATTTTATATCCATAGCAGAAAAACAGGTTTATATTCTCACAAACTTATAGCCTTTTTAATATATCACATAAAGTTTTATATTGGTACATTTAATAAATACATTAACACTCTTACATCCGTTTATACATACTGGGGCCACTGCATCAAACTTAGATGAGCCAATAAAAAAAACCAAAACCTTAGGAAAATAAATAGAATTTAAATTCGTGGAATAGGGAAAGGCGGCCGCAGTTAGATTTGAGATTGTTTTATGACTTGTTCGCTTTTCATTATTAATAGGCAAAATGTAAATCTAAAACAAGGGCTTACTTTTTATAACACACAAAGGAAGAGCAAAAATATGAACTATACTTAAAATTACTGAAAATAACGTGGCAACTGGGCAACAATATTTCACGTATTATTGACCTGGCAACACTTGTTACCTTTTTTTTTTCTTTCATATAGTTATACCACTAGTTTCAAATAAGGGCACATCGTTAACTGATAATAATAAAAATGGGAATATAAAAATCTAAAATATATTTTTTGGGATTTTTAATGCCTTTTTTTTGCATATTATGTGAACAATGAACATAGTAGAATAACAAAAACGGCATTCCGAGTCTTGCTGGGTCAAAGTTAAGTGAAAATTAAGGTGTTAAGTTAGGGCTTAACGTAAAACTCTTATCTGAATCTATTTGTAAAGGAAAGCGAACAAGCCACACCGACTTTCAAAATAAAAAAAGTATAAATAAATAAGACTAACAAATTAGATTAACTCACACGTCTATTATAATTCGGAATGTTCGTCACCGTCGCCTATTTGTAGTGGGACCTCTGTTTCGCCGCCAGAATCAGCCGTCGCTTTCTCTCCTGCAGGTTTCTCGCTTTCCGTCTCTGTCTGTGCAGCTTCTTCCTGCGTTTCGGTTTCTCCATCACCCTTATTTTCCGATTCAATAACAACCTCTTCAGTTTTGTTCTCAGACTCTTTCTTTACGGTCTTCTTTGGTCGCCAAATCTTCATTTTATTCAGCAGATACTTTACTTCTCGATCCAAGTTGGACATCTTCTCTCTAATGCTGTCAACTGTCAGCTTGATATCTTCGTTCTTCTTTAATGCTTCCTGCTCTTTGACAGAAGTGTTGAGCCATGTTTCTGTTTCACTGATCTTTTTTTCTAATAGACCTATTTCAACATCTGTGAAGACATCTTTTTCGGGGTTGGCTTCTTTAGTGAGGTTCTTTGCCATTTTGAGGAATTCCTGAGAGTTGTTGAGCATAGATCGAATGGCAGCGACCGCATCGGGCCGTTCTCTATGTTCCCAGTGTTTGTAGAATATTGGCTCAGTTTTCTCTCTAAGTGCAGCAAGTTTTTCCTCGAACATTTCTGTTTCGGATTCATATCCATCATCGTATAACCATTCAGAAGTCTCGCTGCAAATCTTTTTGATTTCTTCAATTAGTTCCGGAGTGCCGCATTCAGCGTATTCGTCCATATCGATTTTCATTTGAACATCGACGACGAAAGCTTCTAGATTGTTCAATGACGTTTCCCTTTCAGTTCTCTTCCTGTCTATCGCATTGAGCTCAGCAATCTTAACTTTCGATGCCTTGAACTGTTCCGGAGTCAAAGGCTGTAAATTCAGTATGGTTTCGTCCGACAGGATCGGTTCTTTCATTACAACAATTTTAGGTTTCGGCTTGCTCTCTGGTTCGGTAGCATTTTGCTTTTCTGTTGTAGTTTCATTAGCTTTTTCTGTTTCATTTTTGACAGCTTCAGGCTTCTCTTCAGATGATTCCTCAGTTTTTTCTGGCGTTTCAGATTCAGAACCGAATAGTTTGCTTATAGTGCTGCCTATTTTTGCCATAGTGCTCTCTTTGTCATCCTCATCAGTGACCATTTTCTCTGCAACAAATTCCACGTTAACCAAATTAAGATGGCCAGAGTCGTCTAAGTTGAAATGTGCTTTGATTCCCTTATGATCGACGTTTTCTCCGGTATGTTTGGCTAAGGCATCACCGACACCTTTAAGAACAACAGATGTAAGGTTCAAAGTGCCGATGAATTTCAGCTCGTGGGAGGGAATGTGGTCTAACTCCGCATAGTTTACGTTGAAATTGAAATCGTCAGTGTGTTTGTTGAATGTGATAACTTTCTTCTGTGGGTAGGGATTCATTGGCCCGAAGAGCGTCCTCTTGATCTGTGACAATGAGTGTAAATAAATTAGTAAATGTATACAAAAAAACTCAGGTAATGTCGATTTTGAAGGTTTTATATTGATAGAAGTATATTGACTAAAAATATCGCTGTCGTCTTCATTCTAGTCTATTAGACGAAGACAGCAAATACTGTTTAGTTTTGTCCACCTTTAAAATCTTCATTATCTAGTAAGAACACACATAGTGAGAAAGATCTGAGTTTGTAGCATACTACAGACAAATAAATTCAATCATTTCAGCCGTAGGACGTCCACTGCTGAACATAGGCCTCCCCCATCGATCTCCAAAAGGGCCGGTTGGAAACGGCCTGCATCCAGCGTTTCCCTGTGATCTCTTTTAGGTTTTAATAAATTCAATATACAATAGTAAATTAATCCACGCGTACTTCAAGCATAAGCAGAAGAAATCAAGATATAGTTCTAAGATAATAAAATAAATACTTTTACCTCCTGAAAGCAAATTAAACTTGCAATGAATATCCTCCACCATATAAATTCACATATTTGGGTCAAAAAAAATATGTTTACTTTAGATCAAACGTCCATCTCAAGCAAAAATAAGGTAAAACGTACCAGTTTCTCGTTTCCATCGACATTCCTGGTGAAAGTTACTTGCACTGGCAACACAACTGCGTCGCGCACGTTCAATGGAGCAACTTTGTACCCAGTCGCTAGAGATGCCGCCCTGTGAGAGGAAATGTAAATGTAAGTTTATTTCTAATTTAACATGAGCAAAACTAGTTATTCAATATTTTGTGACTAAAATATCTTAGTTACTGGTTTCCCCACAGTGTTTTCCTTCGCCGTTTATGAGCGATGGCAATGAAACTGCACATAATTTATTTAGGTACTAAATAAGTTATTGGTGCAGGGCCGAGGATCGAACTGGGTCCCGTGAGATTGTAAAGCACATGCTACCGCTCGGTCACCATCGCTCAGTTGTCATAATTACACTACTGTACTACTAAATAGACTTTGATGTTCTAGATGCATTCAAGAGGTGGGTTTTAGTATATGGCATGGCGAAACCGTGACGGGTCGGTAGTTTATCCAGTATCATCATTTCAGGTCTATTTACATCAACACAAGAGTCTAATGTTTAGTATTTTTGCTCATGGCTTTATGCCACTCACACATCCAAAAACCAACAAATGCTATCACGGATGCGATTGCATAATAAAACCACTAGCGTGAATTAAGCACTTCAAAATCTAATTTTAAATCATTTGTGACTATTCACACTTCGCTCCGTATGATTTGTAAAGTTACCTGTAGACAGCTCCCATAGTAGCCGCTTCATCAGCGTTAATCGACCTCGCCGGCTCGTGTCCGGCCGCCGCCCTAAGTGCCGCATGCACCGCGGGAGCCCTAGAGCCTCCACCAGCCAGCACGAGTCTGGCGCCGCCGCCCGCACCGCCGGCCGCCGCAACTGCTCTTTGTACTACGCCCGCCACTCGCGCCCACAGATCGGAGCATAGCTCTTCGAATTCAGCGCGGGTCACCTGTAATGCATGTTTGGGGAGCTTAGCTTCCTTCAAACGAAGAGTAAATTCGCGAACGGTGCTTTCGCAAACGGGTCATTTCACTTGCGGGACATTATTTCGACAATGGGATATTTTGCGCAAGGAAAATTACTGTCATATACCGAATAGGCATCTTCAGGACAATCATACTCCACCTTAGAACTTGTCTACACTTCGGTGACGCAAGGTAAAACTTGAGCCCTTTCTACTTTGTAAAAAAGCTGTTTATGGTATTATATGGTTTACAAGTTGTGGTTGTCAGTTGGGATTTATCTTTATCTATACTAATATTATAAAGAGGAAAGATTTGATTGTTTGTTTGTTTGCATTGAATAGGCTCCGAAACTACTGAACCTATTTGAAAAATTCTTTCACTGTTGGGAAAGCTACACTATCTCCGGGTAACATAAGCTACATAATATTTTTAAAAAAAACAGGGATCCTTATCAAAACTTCAATAATGTAACCCAAGGTGTACAAAAATAAGATTGACCCTTTTAACTTTCCATGTTTGACAGTTCTAAGACAGGACAACGTCTGTCAGGTCAGCTAGTATATATAAATAAATTTCAAACATGTGTGTTCAAATCGCGAAAGTTTATAAATGACTGTTGCTGAACCCATTTTATCTAGTTCTTTAGCTAAGAAAAAGATACTTAATTAATTATCTAACCAACCAGTTGATTATATTGAAGTAAAAAATGTTTCATTGAATTCCATTCTGCACAACTGGTTGGCCAGTTCACTTGGTGGGAGTGGAGGTCCAGTATTTAATTTCTGACATATTAGGTGTTTTGTGTTTCATAAATAAACACGCACAATATACAAAGAGAGCGGAGGATATACACAAAAAATCATCAATGTTTAATCCTAGTTCTAAAAGCTATTCTAAGACAGGACAACGTCTGTCGGGTCAGCTAGTCAGAGACAATTATGGAAACACATACATTATATTACTATTATATAATGATTATTACATTATTATTGTATATGTAAATAGTAAATTCTACAGTGTGGAGCAATACTTAAATCAAAAAATTACTTCCGATATACAAAGTAAACTTGCCTGCACTTTAAAGTCTTTGTCGTCCAAGAGGCCTTCAATCTGCGCGTAATGCTCAGTGTTGGCTGAGAGCACAATCTTGAGTCGTTCAGCTTCTTTCAGCAACTTGGCCATGGATCGGGGTGAAGCTCTAACGTCGCCGCCGCCTTGTGCTTCCCAAGCTTTGATAAGGTGCTCGCGTAGACGGAGTGTCATCTCATGACCACCCAGTGTTCTAAAAATATGAGAAATTGATTTTATGTTGTTTTTTAAACACACTGAACAGCCCGACACCACCGAACAGTCCGGCTCCACCTAACAGTCTGGAACCACCGCAATGTCTGGCTTCACCAAACAGTTCAGAACCACAGCACTGTTGGGCTTCACTGAACAGTCTGGAACCACCACACTATCTAGTACCACCGAACAGTCCGGCACCACTGCACTGTCCGGCTCCACCGAACAGTCCGGCACCACTGAACAGTCCGGTCTGGAACCACCGCACTGTCCGGCTCCACCGAACAGTCCAGCACCACTGAACAGTCTCGGACCACCGCACTGTCCGGCTCCACCGAACAGTCTGGAACCACCGCACTGTCTGGCTTCACCAAACAGTCCGGAACACCAGCACTGTCGGGCTTCACCGAACAGTCTGGAACCACCACACTATCCAGTACCACCGAACAGTCCGGCACCACTGAACAGTCCGGCACCACCGCTTTGTCCCGCTCCACTGAACAGTCTGGCACCACTGAACAGTCTGGAACCACCGAACAGTCCGGCTCCACCAAACAGTCCGGCACCAGTAAGCAGTCCGGAACCACTGCACTGTCCGGTCAGAGTTCGGAAAGGGCAGAATTAAGCAGGGCAGATGAAGGTTTAATGTTTCAACTAAAAGTTTATGCATACCTACGTTATAGGCAACAGTTAACTAATATTACTTGTATGTAATGAACCCTACGCCAATTCTTAGTGTTTCACATACCTGTCAAACCCGACTCCCAGCACCTGTAGCTGTGGCACGGTCTCGACGTATCCCTTGTCCTTTATCTTGACGGTCTTGTACTCGACGAGCGCCGCCTTCGTCGACGCCGCGCCCATGTCGAAGAATAGAGCGTGCCACGCTGTTTCGTTGATTTCCTGAAAGATAAAGGGTATTGCTAAACTGACTTGCCAATAATAAAAGATGCCTTTCTATGCACTGTGGAAACTTTAATAAGGACAGGTAGTGTATTAAGTGTATAATCGTTAATGAACCTATTCGATCATAGATATTATCCTCATAGAACTTTGAGTCGATAGTTGCATGGTTATGCTGAAAAAATGAAATCATTAATTAGGTATGTAATACTTTTTAGGGTTCCGTACCTCAAAAGAAAAAAAACGGAACCCTTATAGGATCACTTTGTTGTCCGTCTGTCAAGACCCTTTTTCTCAAGAACGCGTCAAGACATCAAGTTGAAATTTATATCAAATACTCAAATCTACGGTTTCTTTCAGCTGTAAAAAAATCAAACTTGTAAGTTTACGCGATTAAAAGATATGACCGATTATAAAGTTATATGATTATTTACGGGATATTTACCGTGGTAAGATTGTGGAATGAACAACCGTGATAGTTTAAAACATGACCGATTATGTCGCATATTTGGTGATTTTACAAGGAAATCAAAACCTATCGGGTAATTCCCATTGACCCAGAATCATAAAATTTAGCAAGAGGCATTTCATTAAAAAAAAATGTTTTGCTATTACAAATTTACATTTTACAGTTGGAATGTATGGAAGAACCTTATTGTCCACTACAAAGTTTACTTAGTCATTCAATATTTTCAACTTTTTTGTTGATTTTTTTGGTTGGGCTCGCTGTCTGAGGGTTCCATCTAACGGAACCCTCAGAGCGCGAGTCCTACTCGTACTTTTCCGGTTTTATTACAAATAATTAATTGCGCGATAGATAATTGCAAACAACTTTAATATTAACAAAAATAATATAGTTCCTATATATAAATTTTATTTGTTTGATTTATTTTATTTCAAAACCGATTTTCGATAGTCTGTCGTTGTTCATTATGCGTGGTACTTCACTAAGTGGGCGGTACCCATCAATGAAGTACGACATTATTTGTAGTACATTTTACCGGAAAAAATACAAAACTTCTTGGGCGTGACCTGTCAAAATTATTTGCTTAGTAGATTCTTATAGTTTTTACCTTCCTTCTGAATATGCCATAATTGATTGCTATAGCAGTATAATCATTGATTAGCTGAAGCACATTCAAGCCAGCAAGAGCCGCTGCCTCCTTCAATGCTCGCCTCTCAGCTTGGTTGAAGTAACCGGGCACTGTGATCACTACCTCGGTGATTGGCTGACCTGAAAAGGCATATGAACAGAATTGCTTAAATGTTACTAGATCTGGAGACTGAAGAAACGGCCGCACATATGCTGCTGAATTGCAGCAGCGTGGCAAAACAACGAAACACTCCTCGGATCACCGAGGACGGTCTGGGAAGCTTGCACAGGCATCAGCGAGCTGCTGGCTTTCCTGAAGTAGACCGAGTGGCTAAACTAACTGTAGCCAGATGACGCAAAATGGAATAGCCTAGTTGCGGAAAATGCCCGCTACACAAGTAAGAGTACTAGATTATGTTAAAAATTAGAGTGTCTTTCGGCAGTTTCAGCTGATACTTACAAGAGCATTGAATCAAAATTCACCAAGATAAAGTTTAAAATGCTGTGCTGGGTCGGTCCTGGGATAGAGCGAGAGGAGCGGTCGCTCTAGGCGCCAGATAGCAAGGGGCGCCAAAATATCAAATGCGAAAAGAATACGAGCAAAAAATACAATTTAGATGACGCCTCGCGCTTCGGGACGGGGGCGGCGGGCATACTAGCATTGTTTGTAACCAGCATAAAATTTTGATGTAGAAATAGTTTACATCCTGGATTAGCAATATGGGCTACTTTTTATTCCGGAAAAAAGATTCGATTCCTATACGATAGATTTCAATCTCGTTCTACCGTGATCAAAAACTAGGGCCGGCTGTGGTGCTATGTAAGATGCGCAAGAGTACTTGCGTCCATGAAACCTACACAGCATTTTCAACTTGTTATAATAATTACTACATAGAGCGGCACAGCAGGCGATAGAAGCATTTCGGGATAAACCTGAACCTGTGGCGACCCGCGTACGTAAGTCTATAAATAATCAGGTCCAGCCAAGGCTTGTATAGTCATTTTCTCAAACATTGCGTGGATATTCACGTTTAAATATACATAAATAATTTGGGATAATGTTAATATTGCTTTAAAATTATGCCTAGCAAACCAAACTTCGAATAAAAACCAGATGGCTGACTTGTACAATTATTGCAGCTATGTATTAGCTGAACAAATCAAAAAACATATGGTACGGTAACATACTTTCTTCTGAAAAAGTTGCATGTAAAGTTTACAGAAAATTCGAGAAAAGCCATAGAACACAACTAAATTGCATAGCAGTGGATAATTTCAAATCGATTAGATAGGCCTGGTATGAACTGGGAATTTGAAACTGTTAACTCGGTAAAAAATTTCGTTTTAGATAAGTACCTAAACCTATGTAGGTCAACATAAAGTAGAGTACTTTCTAAGCTTTCACTTTTATGTTGATTCACAATGACAATGCAACCATTGAAATTGAAGTCAAAAGTCTAGTTTCCAACAAACACATAATCTGAGCTTTTGCAAAGAGATTTCTGTCTGTAAATAACTGTCAGAAAGAATCCCAATACTTACAGGAAAACAATAACATGAAAAGATCCTTGAGAGTTTATTTTAAGAGAAGCTCTTTTCTTAAGCTATTTTTAGCATGTTGCTTGAAATAATCAATATTACGATTAGAGTAATGAAACGTTGGTACCAGGTAGCTTTATAGCTATTTCTACAGTAATCAGCCTTGGTACTAATGTATTTAGGCATTATTGATAGGAATTATGGCCGCCTAGCAACATGTTCTATTTTTCATTACCACCTAAGTAAAGGCTTAAATTAGCATCACAAATATCTATAGAGAAAAATAATTTATCCTTAAATCCTTATTGTACTTGAAGCGACGTAGAAGCGGAATTACACTAGAAATTCATCATAATACAAATAATAAAGTAAGTAAATAATACGATTATTTATTTTAATACTTTATTCGTTCCTGCTGTCATTATTATCATTGTAATTATATACTTAGTCTTACTATGTACTAATTCCTTATTATTTTCTGTGTCTTATAGTACTACAAATTAAGTATAAATATTTTGTGACCTTCCCTATTCTATTTCCTATGTCCTATTTGTTTAAATTGCATATATACTATTTTTTTATATAAATTTGTGTTAACTGTAAACTCAAGGGTTCATCTGAAAACCAGAGCTGATAGTCCTTGACTTTCAGCATTAATGCGAAGATGGATTTGACCCAGTCAACACTTATTGTGTCCCATAGATATACGTTTGTTTACGCAATGTTGAATAAATGTATTTTCTTTCTTTCTTTTTTATGTAAGAAGGAAAATTTATGTTCATATTGCAGTAACTAATAGAGTATTCACCGTTCTGGAGACCATTAGAGCACCAATCGGAGACTGCTTAAAGGATCAAGTTTAAGCACTCGATCTTATGATAACCTCTCTGTGTGACTTATTGTGGTGTTGGACATGTAGCTCTCTACAACCATGCTGTCATCTGCATACTAAACATACCAGGCATAAGCAAATTCAGCAGCATCTCAGAGAGAACCAACTCCTGGAAACACCGGCATTGATAGCCATTTGTTCCAACAAGCAGACATCAACAAGTCAACAACCATTTGTATTGAGCAGTCACTCAGGAAATTCTGGAGACCATTAGAGCACCAATCGGATACTGCTTAACTTAAAGGATCAAGTTTAAGCACTCGATCTTATGATAACCTCTCTGTGTGACTTATTGTGGTGTTGGACATGTAGCTCTCTACAACCATGCTGTCATCTGCATACTAAACATACCAGGCATAAGCAAATTCAGCAGCATCTCAGAGATAACCAACTTCTGGAAACACCGGCATTGATAGCCATTTGTTCCAACAAGCAGACATCAACAAGTCAACAACCATTTGATTGAGCAGTCCCTCAGGAAGTCCAATATTCAAACATAAAGGCCATCTTAAACCCTGTCAAAGGCCTTTGAATTCCTTCCCAGTCATTAGTACAACATGATCTTGTTAATACGGCATATCATTTGTTTCTCCATTACAAATAGCTGGATAGAAAAGCATTATACCTTCTTTTTTGCCAGTATGATAAAAAAATTGGTACAGGTTTCATAATATAAAAAAATAACAAGTGATGTTAAGCAAACTCAATGAGCAGAGCGGTCTTCATGAAATTAAATGCCCAACAGGTATGTACCACAAGTACTGCTCTAATAGGATACTTTTACTGAAGGAAAATACAGTTTGAAAGGCCCTGTTGTGTGAAATAAGATGTGAAGTGTAAAAAACAAACATACCATGCGTCATCTCGGAAAACTCCTTGGCCTTGGCAAACAGTTGGGCCACAAGCTCCTCCGGAGTATATCTTGTGTTCTCGTCGTGAATAAACTCAATCGTATCCCGGTCAGTCGGAACTATCTCGTAATATGGGAAACGCTCCCTGGAAATAAAATTAGAATCATTTAATCTGGTAGTCTCACAACGAGCTATGGAGAGGGCTACACTCGGGGTTTCTCTATGAGATCCCAACACCCACCGTGGACACCGAGACATAGCCCACCAGATTAGCAAGTTGAAGTAGCAGTGGGCAGAGCACAAACACGCAGAACAGATGGCCGATGGGGCCGAAAGGTTCACGAATGGAGACCACGGACCGGTAAGAGCAGCATAGGACGTCCACCCACAAGATGGACAGACAACCGTAAAGAGACCGCAGGGAAACAGATGCAAGCCGCTTTCAACAGGCCTATGGCCACCAGTGGACGTCCTATAGCTGAAATGATGATGATGAATCTGGTAGTAGTAAATTGTTTAATTTGGAAATTTAAAATACATGATAATGAATAAATGAGGAGTTAAATCTGTATAAGTAGTCTAAATTTAGCTATAAAAATACCTAGCATTAAAGCATGTTATTGTTTAGTTTAAAGGTACAACACACAACCTATGTCACACTTTTTTAACCAGCATTGTATTGTATGTAAAGTTTTTGCTACCATATTTTCATAACATCTAATCATCATGCAGGGACCAATGACCTCTTGAAAATCTGATATTCATGACATAGAATAGTATACACATGAGTAGAATTTTTTATCAATAATGCCATCATAGCTGGCATCATACAGAAAATTGCTTGGAATAATGTCACTGACCTGTAAGCTTGTACCATTGGATGGTCATAAGGTTTTCCTAGAAGGTCCAGCAGGTATTTGTATGCATTCTTTGGAAATCTGACACCCACGCCGACGGCATCCTCACCAAATGTTCTCACGCCGTCTCTGAGCGCGACCACAGCCGGCGTCTTCCGCTTAGACTCCTTGTTCAATACTATTTCCATTGGCACTCCCGGAGACACAATGCCGATTTTCATCCATTCCGAACCCAAATCGACCGATATCACAGCTGCAGCCTCCGTATGCTGACTGTATATCAGAGATAACAGCACCACACTTAGTATGCCATACATTTTCTGGAAATGAAACATGAAAAACTCAGCTTAATCTCGAACACCAAAGAACACATCACCGATTGCGGAAAATGGAAAGCCGTTCAACAGGATATTACACAGAAAGTATGAACTTACGGTACTCTTAAGCATTTTCTTTTATAAAACTAACATTTAGGCTTTGAATTTATGTTATTTCTCAGTAGAAATTGTGTGGAATAATTAATTTTTCGGTAAATTTCTTTGAAGAAAGTAATCCAGCAACTTTAGTCCACGTCAAGTTAACGTGTTTTCTTCTTTTTGGTTGGTTCTCTTTTTTTTTTTGTTGAAATTTTCATGACCGTGTATTCCATGTCCTTTAGCCGTAATCTTACACAGTTTACATTGTCTTAATAGCGCCAAACAAGTGATAGTCACAGTCAGAGTCAAGCTAAGTAAGTCACGGTCAAGTCAAACCCATGCCCCTGTAATTTGGTGGAGACTACACTTTACAAGAGGCTCCTAAGGAGTTTTGGAAACAACACGAAAATACACGTTTCACCTAGTTATATCACTTACCCACACTCGAGCATGATTTCGAGCACTTAATGAATAATAATTCACCATTTAGTACACATTAACACTCGAAAATACACAAGTTTAGGAAAATAATCCAACGAGCCGACATGTTTTTTCCGCGTTGGCGCCAAAACTCTTTGGTTCTCTCTGGTTTGGCAATGTTGCCAACACAGATATACACAACAGATCTGTGGCTTTGGACGCAATATTTTTTTAGGCCACCCATACATAGGCCACCCTGGGCCACCCCTATCGATCTCTAAAAGGGCTCGTTGGAAGCGGCCTGCATCAAGACGAATTAATATTTAAATTCATACAGCTATGATACCTACTTGCCTACTTCATAGAAGTTCTTATTAATCAATGGAAGCGACCATTATTTTAGTCACAATTTTAGTACTCTTTGAAGCCACACTTTGAAGCATTAATAGTACACATATAATCTATGCATATAATGTGCATATAATACACGTAGAGCACGTAGAGGATACTGAATCTATGACGTAGAGGGACTTATACTGAATGATGAATCTATGATAATACAGAACTATCTGAGCTTTCGTTGCAAACGTGCAACCTGTACCCAAAAAAGGTAGTCGTGCCGACCCTGCCAACTACAGGCCAATCTCGGTCACGTCCATACTTTGCAAGACTATGGAACGTGTCCTCAACAACAGGCTCCTGGCGTATCTAGAAACTAATGATCTCCTCAGTGATCGGCAATACGGATTCTGCCGAAACCGGTCCACTGGGGATCTTCTAGCGTATGCCACACCTCTAGTATATAATCTTTGGCCACACACATCTGGAGTGAAGCCATCGAGAAATACGGAGAAGCGCTCGCCGTTTCCCTCGACATCTCGAAAGCTTTCGACAGAGTTTGGCATGACGGCCTTATTAGCAAGCTCTCCTCGTTTGGCTTATCCGCTGGTTTTATTGCGTGGATATCGGACATACCGCGGGATAGATCAATTCGAGTTGTCATTGATGGCTGCTCGTCTGATCGAATGCCAATTAATGCCGGTGTCCCCCAGGGGTCAGTGCTCTCTGCAACGCTATTTCTGCTGCACATCAACGATCTGCTAAAGCCCGGTACTTTTGGGTACGCAGACGACAGCACAGTAGTAGAGAGCTATACATCCAATGCACGAACCAGTGGACCTCAAATCCAGTCTCTCAGAGAGGCCATGGTCGAGCGCATGAACCTGTCCCTTAAGGCAGTCTCCGATTGGGGTGATACCAACCTGGTCAAGTTCAATGCTGCTAAGACCCAGGCATGTCTGTTCTCCGCCGAAAGGATGCCATTCCAACTGGCTCCTACTTTCCGGGATGTATCCATTCCGATAACTGACCAGCTTGAGCTTTTGGGCGTTTCTCTGACATCAACCCTCAATTTTGGCTCCTATATTGAGAGCAAGACTCAATTGGCTGCCGAAAAGTTGGGTATCCTGTCGAAGGTGCGACGGTACTTCACGTCGGAACAGTTGCTATCACTGTACCAAGCACAAGTTCGGTCTTGCATGGAGTACTGCTCTCACCTTTGGGATGGATCAGCTAAGTACCAACTTGAGGCATTGGAATCTATAGAGAAACGTGCCAAGAAGCTCATCAGCAATGAATCCTTAGTTCGGACTAAGCTTCTTAGTCTTGAGCATCGCCGTAAAGTTGCTAGTCTATCGGTTTTTTATCGGATACATTTCGGTGAGTGTGCATCGGATCTGCACGATCTAATTCCCTCCTGCCCATTTTTCTATCGGACTGCCAGAGCCTGCACGAAAAATCGTCACCGCTTTATGGTTGATATTCCGAAAACCCGTACAAAGCGCTTTGATTCCACATTTATTGTGCGAACTGCTAGTCTGTGGAATGCGCTGCCTGAATGGGTGTTCCCCGATGGTTACAATCTGGATGTCTTCAAATCACGAGTGAATCGGTTCCTTCTAGGCAAGCGTGCTCCAACGTAGACCGCATCATCGCTTAACATCAGGCGTGATGGTGGTCAAACGCAAGCCTATTAATTGTAAAAAAATATATTTAAAAAAAGCTTTGAAGCGACTCGCTAAAAAACATAGGTACTTATGCCAATTACGAAAACATTTCGAGATTTTTTGTTATTTATTTATAACCTTATTTTTCTACTCTGACCTTTTAAAACTAAGATTTAGTATATTACTTATACCTTATTTTTTTTCTTTGTTTTAAAACGATAAGATGCCATTTATTTTAACATAAAACTAAGATATTATTCGACTTTCATTGACCTCTAAAGGACGTCACAATGTAGCAAATTAAAATCTGTGCCTTTCTATGAATAAAAAATATATCTGACACACGAAAAGAATTTTTTTCGTCTTTTCTGTGGTTTGACAGTTTAGTTTTTTCAGGGCTGCCAGCATGGGGTGTTCTTCCCTAAACGTAGGGACACAACATGTGGAATGGTCTTTTTCGGGGAAATAAATATTTCTGATCTAGTGCGTTTTTACAGATTGCACCTAATTTAATTTTCTTATCCACGTCAGATTATATTGTTTTTATTATGGGTGGTACTCACAACAATGTATAATGTTAAATATAAATTAATATTGTTATGTAAATTTGATGTATGTTTAATAACTCTTATACAAACATGATGTCACAACCTAAGAATAAAAAACGCAGATTCTTATATAATAGGGTGTTTGACTGTATTGAAAATATTATGCCAATTGACATCATCCATAAACATGACATAATGAAAAAGCATATTTCATTGATTTTTTAATAAAAATATGCTTATTTTTTGTAAAAACGCGAATAAAATAACTGTATTTTCGACATTTGATCACGTGATCGAAAACGGTCTGTAATTGGCTTCATCCCTAGTGACGTCACACAAATCTAAACAAACAGATTTTGTATTGATATTTGCGAATTTAATGTTGTAAAGCTATTTTGAGAGCGATTTATCCAGAAATTATCACCAAAAACAGTCCGGAGGTTAAATGTTAGAAGAATGGAGAAACATTTTGTGCAAGCAGACAGCAGTAACTTACCCAAAATTAATGTATTTATGGTTGCATATTTCTTCAATAATAATCTACGTCATTGTTTCTACGCTGCAGAACTCAAAACGTAAAAACTACAATGTAAGTATTAATTTTTAATTGTTCTCCAAGCAAAACATTCAATCAAGTTGTACAAAAAGTATGTTGTAGTAGGTGGATATCACTATTTTGTTAGGTTATGTCTTTACAATGTTTAAAAAGAAAGTAACAGTACATAAAATAGTAATGCAATAAAAACACAAATTGTAATAGAAATATATAGACTCAAATATGTACCTCAAAATGATCTTCGCACAAAACAAAACACTTGAATTAGCTCCAATACTTTTGGGTTCTCTACGAGCTACTTAGTTCCAACCACTTTTTGCGAGTTTTGGGGTCCATTGGAACAGAAACGAATAGTTTTTCCGGTGTTTTATGGAAGTATTTGTACATTGTGGCACTACACAACATTTATAAACCATTACTTCTATTAGAAAATTAGTGATTATCAAACTTTTGCTGCCTGGCTGCAGCTGTTTTGTTTTGTGTGACGTCAATCGTCGCTCGACCGGAGCTATGACGCAGGTCTGCGTTTTGGCGCGATATTTTTTTATTCAAACTTTAACATCGATTTATATCGCAAATACGACTGATATCCAGAAAATATAAATGCAGTATACATTAAATTATATCAGGCAATAATGTGCAATAGTTTCCCAAAAGTTGTCAAATACCCTATTGAACAAATAAAATTCTAATATCAATAAAATTGTTGATTGCAAATCAGTGTGCTAGTAACCCTAGGGTTTCCATAAACAAACAAGCAGACATTAGATGTCATCATCACTACCAAAGTAAGTTTTTTTTTTTTTCCTCTTCCCCGAGTTGGGGCTTTTGGCTCCGCATGATTGATGCAGTTGCCATATTCAAGTCGTATGAGTTTAGTTTTAGAATTTAAAGGTAGGGAAACGATACGCGTAAAATCGTTTTCATCGTCAAGCTAAGTTACGGTCAAGTCAAACTCATGCCCCTGTAAAGTGGTGGAGACTTTACAAGAGGCTTCTATGGAGTTCTGGAAACAACACGAAAAGACACGTTTCACCTCGTTATATCACTTTCCCACACTCGAGCACGCTTAAGAGCACTTAATGAATAATAATTCCCCATTTAGTACACATTAACACTCGACAATACACAAGTTTAAGAAAATAATCCAACGAGCCGACATGTTTTTTCCGCGTTGGCGCCAAAAACCCACCAAAGTAAGTTCTAAAATGTATTTTTTTTTCCTCGCGCGTTTTTTAGGCTCTTCAACGCAACGACATTTTGTGCTATTTTATGACGTCAAAAAATTTCAATTTTCATTTTTTTTTTTTTTAGAACTACTAAATAGAGAATATATATATTAAAATTTGTTTCATAAAACAACCTAATCTACGAAATAAAAATTGAAAATATACAAAAAAAAAAAATACTATACATACCGCATGACCATATTACTCTCTACCGAGAGAGCTAGCTTGATATTAGACTATGGTCTATTATGATCATGATAAGTTGATGATAAGACCGTGGATTTTACCTTCTGGGGAGGAAGTGATGTGTTTTAACTACTAATTTTACTCTTTCGAGCAAGAACGTTTTATCTTTTAGGGTATGTCCTTGGTATCGTGGCATTCCAAATTAGTGAATATGCTGTGAATCGATTTCCGTGTTTATTTCCCGTGCAAATTTCTTGTTTTGGAACGCAACTTTTAAATTGAGTAGGGTTGTCTATTACGATCAAACATAGCTTTCAAATAGTCGATTGGGTAATCGAAAAATTCGATTCTAATGTCAAACTCAATCACGGAAGCGGAAAACCTACCAAAGACATTAAATCATATGTTTATTTATGTTAGTTGCTCTTTAGTTTATGGTCCGATTGGGTGTTGAAAAAGGTGTTGTTTGTTGAGTTTTGATTTGTAATTGCAAGTGCGGAGGTCGCGGAATGCTGTTTATTTATTGTTAAAATTTCTGAAGTGCGTCTAACAACAACCTAATTAAACTACAAGGTGAGTACATTCAATTTCTTAGAGTTCGATCATCATCCTTGTAATCGGAGTAGATAGAGTGCATAGATTCAATATGTTTTTATTTCGATTTATTACGTTTTTTGGATTTTGTCATTGATTTTCTCGTGTCTGGGGAGTAGCTCAATTCCGGGATTATGTTACAACACCGGCTGTAGCGGTATCGTTTACATGCGGGTCTAAAATTGTGTCTAGACGCATGAACATCGTCGAGACGCATTCGACGGCGCTCCTTCTAAATATGGAACGGGTGTTGGTGTATGTGGATGGTGCCCTCGGTGTGGTGTCGCGAGGCGTCCCTGCCGTTATGTAATGGCCCTTGGAAGTGCGCGTGTGCACGTGCATCGTGCACGCGGCGGTCCACGTCGGAAGCACGTCGGACGCGCGTCCACGACGCTACGGCGCACGCGGTCGCCTCGCCTGCGCCACCGACCGCACCGCACACCACCAGTTTCCTAGCAACACGTTGTTGATACCGCTGCTGACCTAATGAATACAAAAACACATGGTACTTACCAAATTACTGTTCGTTACATCATATGCTCGCGTGCACCGCATTTGCGCTGCTTACGTTGCTAGGGCATCTAAAAGCCATAACATCATTACCTATTTACACCACAAGGAATTATCACTGGACTTTGGTCTTTTAATCATTTGTAAGTACATTTTTTTCTTTATTAACCTGCATGACCTTTGAAACCCTAAGTTTGAGCTTGTGAAAAAAGTGGAAAACAATCAATGACAATCGTTAAAGCCCAGAAAAAGGTGTGTTATTTATAGCCCATAGACCTTTGTGTGACCTACATTTCAGTTCACACTTCCTGTAAGATTTCTAAATTTAATTGTCACCCAGAGACAATGTTCTAGTTACTGTACTTTGCTGGGAGCCAAGATACTGTTTCAGTGGCATACTTTCATTCACATTAGTGTTAAATCTGGTTTTTTTTTACTGCCAATTACTGGGCTTCACTGGGCTTACTGTCAATTTTATAAATCGTTTTATATAGGCAATGAACACCAATCTATATCACTCTTCTATATAACCATTTAAATACCTGTAAGAAAAAAGTAAGAGATATGGTAGATATTTGTATTGATTGCTACCAAGACATCATAATCTTTACTTCAATGATAAGTTACATAGTGTTTTAAGATATGTCTACATGACTTGTAGTTCACAATCACAACTTTATATCAAAACCGAAATTGACCATATTGAATCTGCACCTTATTTCCCCTTAATAAAAAAGAGATAGCCTTGTAAGATTGAGGAGACAAGACAGAGGCAGATTACCATTATAATGCAGATAAACCAACCAAATAAAGGTTGCACTTATTGGTCCCGGAAACATGTTAAATTTGTTACATGTTAAAAGGGTGAACCAACCCAAACTGATGACTACAACCACACTGCCAAGAGTGCAAATGGTAGCCATGTAATTGTTACTCTAAGTTTTGTGTTTTTGTTTTAAAATTGTTATTTAACTCAATTGATAAAACAAGAGTAATTCTTCCTTGTTTATAAACAAGAGCAAGTTATTAGGAGATAAAGTGGATCATGAAAACAATTGACACTGCTTTGTGAGGCTGAGATTCGATCACCGGCCAGGTACTTAGATGTTTGAATGATGAATTCCAATGTCTGGTCCGGTTCTGGATCTCTGATCAGAAAAACAAGGGAGATATGGTAAGGCATAGTGGCGGGTGGGTGCAAACAAATATGGCCTAAATCAGGCATGATACTTCTAGTCGAACTTGCCAAGCAGACGCATTGTTGCCCTTTTTTGCATGTGGACTATTAGTAGTTCATTAGTGTCACTACAATTTTCTTATAGTGTTAACACATGTATGGATTTGGTTGACCTCAACCACCGTCCAACCAACAGGAGAGAAAGAGTGAGAATATCATATTTCCCTCTTTTTCTCTCCCGTTGGTCAGACGGCGGTTGAGGTCAACCAAATCCATACGTGTGTTAACACTATTAGTGTGCAAGTTTTTTTTTATGTGAGCCCTACTTTCTACTTTTGCGTTCTGCGGTTTATTGAAAAAGTGGGTGAAATATAATATACATATGGATATCAGTCTCTGGCAACCATAGTTTGCTTACATTGGGGTCAGATGACAGTGTGTGCAAAAACGTCCTGAATATTTATTTATTTATTTAAGTATGGAGACATTTGAACACGGAATGATAATTATACTGAGGCATATCTTCCTTGTTTATCTGATCTGAAGTCTGTATATTAGATGTCCATGTTTTCCATGGTGTCCCAACACAGAGAATCCTAGAGAGAGTGTGAATGTGGGGATCTATATTTATTTACTGATAAAAAAGAATACCTGTAACATCCTATTTATATTTAAAAAAAAATTACACTGTGCCTGAACAACCACATTGAAAAGGGGCCTTGAAACCATCAGGTTCTAAGTCCAAAGCACACTATCAACTCAGACTTTTTCTAACAGTGTTTGGTTGAAAACAAACAATAATCACAAGTACATACAATGGTCATATCACCATATTTCCTTAGCCATATGAGTTTTATTATGTAAATTATTTATTATTCTGACAATGGTAATTCCACAGGTAATAGCTGTGTTAGTGCCTTATCTTTTTTGCCTATTTTTGTTCATTGATTTTCCTTTAAGCTGAATTATCTTAACTCTTTGGATAGAGATGTTGATTTATTTCTTATATGAAAATAATTTTGTATAGAGTGTTTTGTAATTTTGTATTTGTGTTATTTATGTAGCTGTTAGTGAAATTAGGAAAAGAAATTACGCATGGACGGTTTACGCTTCCGTCTTCAATCATTCATCATGGAGCTACAGCTACTATCTATACTAATATTATAAAGACGAAAGATTTGATTGTTTGTTTATTTGTTTGTTTGCATTGAATAGGCTCCAAAACTACTGAACCGATTTGAAAAATTCGTTCACTGTTGGGAAGCTACACTATCCCCGAGTGACATAGGCTATAATCTATACCCGTGCGAAGCTGGGGCGAACCGCTAGTACAAAATAATTATATTAATGAAGTATGGATTTATTATCAAACAAGTATAAATTAAAATTTTACACGATTGAGTACTTGTACTACGTACTTCTTGCCTTTTCTCAAAGCTACAGCTCTTAGGTTTAGCTCACAGGTGTAGGGTGTTTCTGTTTGATCGATATAAATAAGCAGAGATTGCTTACGCGTTTATGATATTTTGGTGGTACAAGTTTAAATTGCGCCGTCCACATCCGCAATAGGGCAGTGTAAACAAATATCTCAGAAACTCGGCATGCTTGAGCTGTTAGATAATCTTTTTTGTTTGTCACGCGGTGCGTGTAGCCGATGCCACGCTGACGCCTGACGCCACGTATCGCACCGCTTTACATACATGTGCACACTACTAGGTATTCTGTGGCTGCCACTATGCCAAGGTCGCCCAATATTATGCGATTGTGTCACTAACTCCACGACGCGATAAATTAAATCGAAGATAAAAGAAATGTTTTCTTTTTAAATATTTTTTCTCTCGTTCGTTATATAATACGATGTAGGACTTATTTTTAACGCTAACTCTGTTCGCGGTTTGTTGATATACGGTCTTATGTTTGCAGGCCGTGAGTGAGAATTATACATAGGGATTGCGTAATGCGGAATGGGTTATCCTATCCATAGTATATGCTTAGTTTACGTCATGTGATGAACCTACCTCATGAAACGTGGGTGGCTTTAGTCATCATCGTATTGGAACGTCACTTAATACCCCATTATACGGATGAAGGCGGCTGTAGACGCGGCAATTTAGACAGGCTGCTCAACTCCGGGCCCGTAAGCTAAGAAGTTTGATAGTGTAGAAAGACTAGAAAGATCCTGCATTTTGAGCGTATTTCATCATTGTTGTGTCACTCAATACCTCATTATTCAATAGGCGATAGTGGCTGACTAAGAATGGACTGCCCAATCCCAGGCCAGCGGGCCAAAAAAACCTGACGCGCACATTTCAATCAGACCAGAAAAATGTATTGGTTGGTTCTTTTCTTAAATCAGACAAACCAAGGAGACATGCCTCAGTACATTATCGTTCGTGTACAAATGTCTCCATATTTCAATCACTTTTTTCATTAAAACGGTAAACGCAATTTTTTTTAATTTACGGCACACTTATTTCACGCACACCAATAAACTTTCAGCGACAACAATGAACTCTAATAAATTAGGGGCGACAAGGATGTCTGCAGGGTGAGTTCGACTAAAGGCATCAACCCTGTTTTAGGCTTGATGCCGCTCGCCACGCCACCTTACCATTTCTCCCTTGTTTGTCTGATCTGAGGTTCTATCATAACTGCCGGCATTTGGCAAAAATATTCACTAAGGTGGCATCTAACATGAATTCCAAATTAGCCCTCCTGCAAGTTTAGTTGGGCAGCCTTGCTTAGACAATTAAAAATACGCAATTGTCCCGGAGCTATCAGTGTCTATAAACAAACAAACTAATCGTAAAAATGTTTTTTTTTTACGCTTGGATTCCGCGTTACTTATTTAGCGAAGACTGGACGGCAACGTCCGACTCTACAAACCGACTAAGACTCTACAAACCGACTAACTTTTCTCTACAGTTGGCCAAATTAATGGGGTTTTTAACCACTTGAGGTTATTAGTTTTGTTCAGAAAATTAGACGGATGGTATGACACCTGACATGATGCACTAAGTTCTACTTATAAATTGGTCGAAATCTATATAAATATAAGGCAAGGCGTAGGTATGTATGTTCCCTATGGACTCCGAAACGGCTGGACCAATTTAGGCAAAACTTTTATAGATGGTGTTATAAAAATCATCAGTAGCCTATAGAATATTGAAGAAAAAAAAACTGTTAAAAAAACAAGCTTGTGACTTATTAAAACAAACCAAATGATCCCGTATTTGGATGAATCCAAAAAAACAAAGAGAAAAGTGCAAATAAGTGTTACTTTTTTCTCTATCTAACGATATGTGACTCGTGTTTCAGTCTTTACGGTTTCCTAGATAAAATATTCGATTTTGATATGACACCATTTTTATCTAACCATGGAAGTAGACAAACTAAAACTAGAATGACTAAAAGTGGGAAAAGAGGGCCTTAAAAAAGTAAGAAAACGTTAATTCCTAACGCTCAAAATCTCGTTACGTAAATGGTGGATTAGCTTAGCGGTCTTGACCTGTCTTTGCAATCATCAACACAACAACACCGCCATTGTATGCTAATAAAAACTTGCTTTTAAATCGTACTTTACTTAAATCAATATATTCTTTGTTATTAAACTACCTAACGAAAACTGCGACCAACTGGTGACTGTGGCGAGCTTTCGTCTACTGATTTCTGACGTTATATGACAAAATTTTAACTATCTGCAAAAATGAATGCCTAATTTTGTAACTTTGTGTCTATTTTATTCTAATACATAAGAATTTAGTATTAGAATAAAACAGACATGGCGAAATAGGCATGTGTCCTCATGTTAAATTTATTGCAAATAACCGGCTTAGCGAGGAATATAACTAAATACATACATTAAACATACTGAAAAAATTATTTAAATTGGCTGATAAATCTCTGAGATATGAGCGTTTAAAGTTTTAGGTGGGGATAGGGAGGGGATGCTCTATCCCTTTCTCACAAAGCGTGTGTTAGTATAGCATTTGTATGGCGCTCCTGAGCCGTGACGTCACGGCTCAGTATAGTGCGCTCTCTGTCTAGCATGAAATTTAAATGCTTATATCTGCTTATATCTTATTTATTTTTCAACTAATTTTAATTTTGTTTTCGTTGATGGGCTCTATTTACTATAAGCTTTTTTATGAGATAATTAAAAAAAATTACCATCATGCCTATTATTTCCCACTTTGCAACATTATCTCTGTTGAAAATGGTCATAAAATTGTCTATTATCAGCACTGCATTCATCACCGATTTCTGGCAGGCCTCTTCTTGATCGCAGAGCTTCCTTTAGACACCCTTTCCGCTTAACCCAGCATAAGTGGTCAAATGATGGAAGCTTCTATTTTCAACGCGATTGGTTCAGAAAATACAATATTGCTTCCCATCAGGACTCTACTGTAACTATGGAGATGAATTGTACAAGCCCAAAATGTTGTTTTTACCCAACAGATGGCGCCAATGCGCGGAGAGCGCGGCGGATCCCCGGCGAGAGGCGCACGCGCATCCCTCCCCCTCCCCAGGCGCCTCATCCGGCAGATCGCAAGGCACGTGGCCTCCAGCGGTCGTTCACTCAGACGTCTGGAAGTCTCCGGCAGGATCATAGACAATTTCGACGATATTGAAGGAATTTCGGACGAATCTGACATGGAAATGTCTCCAGCGTAAGTACTGCTGAATTGGCAGGCTTTCCTTTAATCTGCTGGGAGATTGGGAACTCCCCCTGCCTACAGTTGACCGAACCATGGTCGTTTTTACACGCTATACAGGTTTAGGCATATAGACTGTACTAAGCCGAATGGAGGTCATCATTATGAACGACTTAGTATGGGACCAAAACTAAAATCGAGAATTGCGTCAGAATTGTTTAATCTAGCATAGATACCACATAGATAGCTTTTGCGACGTCACACTGATAAGGTAGCCTCTGCGTCTAAAGCTAGTAATTTAATGTCGTATCAAACCCAGAGAATATTGTAGCAAGTAATCTAGAAAACTGCTGGACAAGCCTACGTCTCTCTCTTCCTTTGTCCGTTAGTATTTTTCAATTTGCAAACATCTTCATCTGCATAATCAAATAAAAATCTGTTTCTTAGTCAAATCTTTAGTGTATTTCCGCTTCAATGTCGTGTCAAGTACAATAAGGAAGAAGAGATTAATTATTTATTATTCACTTTACAGGAATTTGTGAATAACTTTAAAAACGTATATGTTAGATTATATCAATTCATCACAATCAATCACATAAGCCAAGGCACAGCTCTCGGCCATTGACTAAATGCTGAATACCTAATTTTTGCCTTTCCGAGCTGCGAGACAATACAGAAGCTCTTGAAGTGCTGATGACTCAGAGTGTAAGGTGCCACTTACATTTCTTGAGTGACATTAGTATTGATACATGAATAAGCCGCAATGTCATCACACAAAAAAATATAATTATACTAAAACAACATGGTGACGTGACTCACCTATGGTATTATGTTTTTTTAATATCCATGATAAAAATAAATTAGCTTTTTACAATTGACCGGACCATAGCTGTAATTCTTCCATAGAGCAGGTACCGGACTACGTTTAAAAAAATAATAATTTTAATGATGTTTAATTTTTTTAAATAGTTAATAAATAACAAAAACAGGATAGATATAGAAAAAAAACTGTAAATAATTAACACATTTATATATATAACACAAAGTGCTATGAACAACTTTTACTGTGGGGGAAAAAATCCTGAAATCTCTAAAAAAAAACAGCCGTTCCATTGTAAAATTACATAATTTATTGAATTGAAATATCTCTCCCGTCCGATGACAAGCCATATCACATAACGTTTGCCCTATTTAAAATTCCAAACAATTTGTATTATTCTTCCTCTCACTTAACGTCGAAAACCGCAAATTGCAATTTAACTACGCTCTCCCGATGTCAAAGCTTCATCCTACATAAATTGTTAGTGGGTTACTAGGTTGAACTCGGATAGCTACAGAGTTCCGTACGCAGCGTTTCCTATCTTAGAGATAGACTATGCAAGTTCTTGTGAAACTAAACATTGTTTTAAGTTACGAATATGTCATTATCTTTTAGCAGGTTAAAGTTAATAACCAAAAAATTACCTATGAAGCTATAAATAGCTAATAATAATAAATAAATAAATAATGCTATTTAAAGTTACTTTTAAATTGTTTTTATGCTACAGTTTAAGACGTAGTTTCGGTGAAGCCTCATCGAAACAACCTGACAGATTATTTTGTTTCCTGATAAATATAATTTAGGTAAATTTTCCGAAGTAGAAACAAAACAGTACTATGCCTAAAAATATTTTAAGGGCAGCAATAGTTAATAGATTGAGTAGGCTGACTTAGAAGTCAGCATGTTCAATCTTCGTCCACGTCGTCTCTTACCAACAAGCGAGTTGGTTGTCAAACGCGGAGTAAAGGATAGAGCACGGACGGGCCGTAGCGGGCCGGGTTGCATCGCAAAAATCGTTTTCATACATTTTATATGAAGTATCGCACATTATGCCGGGGCGCAGCGGGGCGGATTCCCATAATTATAAAATGTATGAATGTGATTATTGCGATGCGACCCGGCCCGCTGCGGCCCGTCCTAATGTGCGCGTACCTTAATACGCAATTTTTAAAATTCACTTAGTAAATAAAAAGATAGCTATCACCCAAATAGAAATGTGCTCTCATTTGTAAGGCTATAATAATAGCATTCATATTTTAATAAGTTGTTTTTCTCGCTCTTTCAAATGTATAGAGTGAAAGCAAAAGCACTGTAAGATTGAAATAAGTATGGTATAAGAATTTGTGGTAGGCGTGGTCTAATCAGTTAAGCTACCTAAATTTTGCGCTATAGTAGAACAAACAGTTTAGCACTGGACCGCTGGCAGTATCAGTTGACAACTTGCCACTCAGAAGTCAGAACAACTGACAATTTAAGAGCCCACTTTCCGCCTCAGCTATCTCGCTCGTTATTTTTTTAATGTAATAAATAATTGTCTCGAAATAAATAAAAAACATATGGTCTGTCAAATATAGAATGATAATTTTGACAGGTCACGCCCAAGAAGTTTTGTATTTTTTCCGGTAAAATCTACTACAAATAATGTCGTACTTCATTGATGAGTACCGCCCACTTAGTGAAGTGCCACGCATAATGAACAACGACAGACTATCGAAAATCGGTTTTGAAATAAAATAAATCAAACAAATAAAATTTATATATAAGAACTATATTATTTTTGTTAATATTAAAGTTGTTTGCAATTATCTATCGCGCAATTAATTATTTGTAATAAAACCGGACAAGTGCGAGTCGGGCTCGCGCACTGAGGGTTCCGTAGTTCCGTACCACCACATACTAGCACAAAAAAGGTAGGACAGATAGACGGTCGAACGGACAGACAGGCAGGCTTGGTAATAGGGCCCCGTTTACACCCTTTCGGTACGGAACCCTAATAACGATTGGACATTATTTTTAAATAAAAAAAAAACTTATTTAAATCAGTTTTAGTTTTGATATTTATTTATTTTTTGGCGAAGGAAATAAAAAAAATAACAATTTTTCAAGTGACTTTTGATCTCTCACATTTAACATATTTTGCGGTGTTGTTCTAAAGATAAAGCCCAATTTTTCTATATCTCGCGGACTGTTTTTTTTTTCTTTATAAATGTTGAAAATATACCAAATACATCCTGCTGGAGGGCGGGCTCTTAAGTAGCTCGTCTAAGTCTGTGGTGTAAACTTGCTCTGTGTGATTTGTGTCACATCGAACGCCTTGCAGTTTGGTTCTTGGTTCTTTACCGCTCCCGTGTTCCCTTTGAGCGCGACGCTGCCGCTTATTCTGGAACGTTGCCAACACAGCTCTATCTATTAGGGGTAATGATCTTGCTGTGTAATTCTAGCTTTGTGAATTACTTCTGAGTGCCTAATAAACAATTCTACCAGTTTATTTCGAGTAGGACGTGCCTATCAAACATTTGATGGCCTTTTTCTGTTCCGGCAAAAAAAGAATACTAGAATCAAATTTTTTTATTATTTGGATACTACTATGTAATAATACTACAATGCTACTAGCTGTTGCCCGCGACTTCGTACGCGTAGACTTTCATATAAACTTTCAACCCCCTTTTGTCATCCTTAATTCGGCCCTTTCGTAAAATTCTTCTTAGCGGACCTTTACACCCCATAAGGAATCTGCCTGCCAAATTTCAGCTTCGTAGGTCAAGTAGTTTTTGAGATTTCGTGTTTAATGAGTGAGTGAGTGAGTAGATGAATTTCGCTTTTATATAATTATATAGATTTGTATTTTTTACTTTACATACACTTCACATACAACTCTTGCAGTTCAAAATGAAGCTACTACTGCATCTCATGGATTTTGGTAAACGCGGTCCAAGAATTTATTGACTCTGACAGCTGCAATAAAATTCTAAAAAGTTTAATGAATTCCACATATTCTGATCATTTTCGCTAGGTTTTTGAACGTAAGACAGTAGCAGGTAAATTACTTCAGTGAAATATGAAAAGAGTGTTTTTATTCAGCTTTTTGCAATGTTATTGCAGTTGTCAGAGCAAATAAATGCTTGAACCAAGTTTAGTAGTAGGCACTTTTTTCGTCAATAGAAATCACGAAAAAAAATCTGTAGCTTAACTTTATAAACATGATACAGTTAAGAAATATATTTAACTAGTTTAAATCATATCATCATCATAATCATCATTTCAGCCATAGAACGTCCACTGCTTGATATAGGCTTCCCCATCGATCTCCAAAAGGGCCGGTTGGGAGCGGCCTGCATCCAGCGTTTCCCTTCGGTCTCTTTAAATATCTTTAAAACCTTATGGCCTTTAAATCATATGGCGTTATACAACCCTACCAATATTATAAAAACGAAAGTAAACGTCTATCTGTCTATTTGTTCTATTTTTACGACGAAACGACTTGGCCGATTTCAAACAAAATTTTGCAGAATGATAGTTGTACATCATAAGGACGGACAGAAGGTATACCTTTCCCTCAGAAAATGTTGAAATAAATTGAAAATATCGGGTAACACCGTGGGATTCAGCTAGTTATCTATAGTGTAAACTAATGCACAGATTTCAATAGTTAAAAAACCATAAATAAAAAATACATCTTACTATGGTAAAACCTTAATAACCTAATAACGTCTACTTTTGGTTCGGACATTTTTGTGCACTATAGTTTTAAATATTTGTACTACTTACTATAGTTTTTTTTTACTATTTAAGTATTTGTTGGTGTTTCCCAGGGCAACGTGTTTGGTCCAATGTTACTTCTACTATCTAAAAACTCAGTGCTTTTTGAAAAATCCACAAAAATATCTACAAATTCAATGTACATTGTAAACATTGTACAGTGCCACCAACTTAGCTGTTAAGGTGGGCAACATTGGAACTACAGTTATTTCTTGGTGAATTTCATACTTTGTTCTCCACTAGCGACGCTGTCAACTAAACAGCAAACATAGAGGAACAGACTTCAAAAAACAAAGAAGTGTCTCCATGGCGACCATGCCCTGTTGTTTTTCGTTAAATTTTTCATAACCATGGATACAGAGTATTTGAGTCGTAATATTAAATAGTGTCGTGTATTTAGTATTAAATATTTTATATAGTGTTCAATAGCGTCAAACAAGCCAGTCAATCTATTAAGGTTATTATTGCTTTGGCTGGCACCGACTCCAAAAATAACTGATTATAAATTGTAAATATGTATATAAGTAGGTAATATATGTATTAATAATTTCGTTGATTGTCCTTTAATGCTCATTGCTTTGAAGTTATTTAAATATTATTTTCTAATTTTTAGTTTCAGTTTGTAAATGAAGGTATAGTCATGAAGTCGGTTCTTTTTTTTTTCCAAAAATTATTTTTATCTAAAGTACATTGATGTAGTTTTATCGAATGCATGACGTGTATTTTATAGTCGTGTCGCGTCACTTGTTTCAATACCTCTGCCGGCTAAAGGCCACTTATGTCTTTGTATAATATGTTGGAGCTATGAAATCAACAAGTGTGAATTATAAAAAAAGGAAAATCCACCGATAAGTTAAGCTGATAATATGCAAACGGCTAAATAGATTTTCTTGAATCATAGTCAAGTCTAATACAAAAACAAAACTAAATCAATATCAGTTTAGGTGTTTGTGCTACGATGCCACAGACAGATATTACACACGTAACACTTCCTCTTTTTGCGTCTCGGGTTAAAATAAGCATATTTTTCAGTGCTTATACAGTGGCAAACTCAGCGCTATATTTTTACACATAAATCAGGCATTGAGTCAAGCCCCTTCATGATCAAATATAAATAAATTTAATCATTTCGTGTCATGCAAGAGGAGGATAATTTATAGGATAATTAGCATAGTCAAAGGATAGGTATAGACTAGTCCTCAGCGTATACAAATGCGATAGCGATAGTTCAGTTAGCTTAACACTAAATTATACTGATTTTCGCGTATTTACATGAAATTATTAATATTTTTCACATGATATAGTCAGAAAATAGGCTCGGCTTCAATAATTCTTTGCTGTATTAAATAAATAAGGTTATGTTCGGTTCATTCCGTTCACTACGGCTTTTACACCCTATTATACTGCAATTCACCATCACCGCGCACTAAATCCACTTACAAAGTCACAAACAAAAAACCAAATGAGGTCTTTCTATGGGTCTTTTACAGTTAATTTCAAATACGCCTCAAGTTGCCTGCCACCTGAAGTGTCAGATCAGTCGATGGCAAACGACAAAAACCCTATACGCCAGCAAGGGAAAAAAATATAATCTTTGTCCTGCTCACTCTCACGAAGTTGTTCATATACGTTATCTCACTTTCATAATTATTATTATTTTAAGAGCGAGTCTACCTATCCTTGACTATGATAATTAGCTATGTATAATCTAAGCAATCTGTCTCCATCATTTACAGTCGCGACACTACTCCTTCAGCGATAATTAGAAATGTCCCAACATAATAATTAAGAGATTTGTTTTATTTGAAAACCTTTTCTTTTAATATTTCACTGAAGTATATCTGGTATCTGCTACAGTGTTTCTTTGAAAAATCTAACGAATTATCAGAAGTCGTGGTTTTCTTGTGGGTTTTCATTCAGATTCTTGCGATGTTATTGGCAGCTCTAAGAGCTAATAAAAGCTTGGTCCGAGTTTAATCATAATTATTGACTGCTTATTCAGCCTACTGCAAGACATAATCCTACTTCTTTCGCCAATATTCACCGATTTGTGCAACGTTAACAGAATAGAGGACTGTCTAAGCCTATTCAGTCGCACAGCGGGCAATGGAGAGAGCTACGCTTGGAGTTTCTTGGGCGACAGAATCCGGAACGAGGATATTCGCCGAAGAACCAGAGTCATAGCTATCAAAATTTACATGTTGAAGTGGCAATGGGCAGGCCACGTCGCTTGAAGAACCAATAACCGATGGGGAAGTAAGGTTCTTGAGTGGAGACTATGAACCGGAAGACGCGGCGTATGTAGGCCTCCCACTAGATAGACCGACGACATAATTATTGTGATTCGCGGGCATCCAGTGGATGCAGACGGCTGTCTTCGGTATGGAGCTCAAAGGGGGAGGCCTATGTTCAGCAGTTGACGTCTTCTGACTGTTGATGTACAGTTAATGACTCCATGAATACCTCTGAATTTAAGCTATAAAGCTACGCGTAAATTCGCAAGCAATCTCCAAGGTGATTCTTGACCAGAACAGAAAATTTAAAGATTAGTAATCTCGGAGTCTTCACTGGTTTTATTTGATAAATGTTCATCAATCAACGCCACGCCAGTTTTTGCTTGATACTCACGTGTTATCATTTCGCTAGGTTAGTGGGTAAGACAAGCGTGATAAAAAATAAAGTTTGTATTGTTGCCGTGTATGATAACGCGTTGATTATGATATTGCGTAGTTTTTCACGCCAGTGGCGTCGTTTGGCGCCAGCATGTACTCTTGACAACTTGAATATGACACGATAAAAACTCGAAAGTAACTTTACATTGAGGTGTTGTTTCACACTTTTTTTAGGGTTCCGTACCTCAAAAGGAAAAAACGGAACCCTTATAGGATCACTTCGTTGTCCGTCTGTCTGTCCGTCTGTCTGTCCGTCTGTCAAGACCCTTTTTCTCAAGAACGCGTAAAGGTATCTAGTTGAAATTTGTACTAAATACTTGGGTCTACGGTTTCTTTCGGCTGTACAAAAATAAAAGTTGTAAGTCAACGCATTCAAAAGATATGAACGTTTATGTCGCATATTTTGCGATTTCACAGGGGAATCAAAACCTATAGGGTACTTCCCGTTGACGTTGACCTAGAATCATGAAATTTGGCAAAAGGCAAGGTCTCATAGCACATATATAGGAATAAATCCGGAAGTTACAAATTTGAAGTTACATCATTTAAAAATAATTATTTTGCTATTACAAACTTACATTTTGTAGTTGTAATGTATGAATTAACTTTATATTCAACTACAAAGTTAGTCTTTCAATATTTCAACTTCAGTTAGTTTTTTTTATTTGGATTCGCGCTCCAACGGAACCGTCAGAGCACGAGTCCTACTCGTACTTGTCTGGTTTTTTCAATAGTGCCTATCGTATTTTTATTTTTTTACTTCATTATCATTGTCCGCCTGTATCAACCTACCACTGGGTACCCATAGGCCTCCTCTCCCTTGCGCCATTGATCCCTGTCTCGGGCAGGACACATCGGTTGTAAAGCTTGGTCTTCAAACATTGCGGTATTTTTCGATCCCTGAGTACGTTTTCGAGTTTACCAAAAGCGGCCCAACCGAGCTGTATGCGGCGTGAGATCTCCTTTCTGCGAAGCTCTACGTCGAAATTGACATTGCTTATTAATTTTTACTTTAGAATTGTATTGTCACTTTATTATTTAGATTTTATTGCCTTCATTTATTTATATATTTTTTGATGTACCTAATAATTGAATTATTGTTGTATGGGTTATTTTATTGCCTGAAATAAATTAATTTGAATTCGAATTTTGAATTTGAAAGATAAACAATGTCCAAGATAAATGTAATGGTCCACCTGCTCCAACTAATCTCAGCCTACAGTAATCGGTGTTAACGGAAGGCTCACGAGTGACGTTAGGCTCGTCGTCACTATCGTCTTTTTTTTTATATTTTTTTTTTTAAATTTAATTTGATTATGCTGACTTGAGGCCATTTTTGTGACACATAAAATGCAATACATGCAATAGCTTGATCTTTGAACCGGTTGAATAGATTGTTTAGAAAAATATTTTCAGTGAAGTTTTTCTCCGCAGGGTGGCGTGTGGCGGTAACGCAGGCAACCTCCCCCCGGCAGACCACGACGACGACCTCACGAGCCTCAGCTGGCTGCAAGACAGGAACCTTCTCAGAGGTACTGCCTACTGAACCAACATCAATTTGTGTGAGCAGTACAGCACGCTTCTACCAAAATTGGACGTTAAGGCCTCAAACATTGGAAAGTTTATTGGTGGACATTTTGCGTCTCCTCTGATTAATTGGTACGTGCGTACAACATTTTTATGTGCAAAGAGGTTTGATAAAAAAAAAACCACTAAAGAGAGGCGAAGGAATAAAGGTTCTGTTAGAATTTACAGACAAAAAATAAATGATAATTCCCGATGATGTTCTGTCATCATTTTAGCCATAGGACGTCCACTGCTGGACATAGGCCTCCCCCATCGATCTCCAAAAGGTCCGGTAGGAAGCGGTCTGCATCCAGCGTTTCCCTGATACGGTTTGCGGTCGCGCAACATTTTTTCATTACCTAAACTGGGTTGCTTTAAACAGCTAGCCGTAAGGTATTCAAGTATAAAATGACTTAATTTACTCAAGAAACCATGAAATCCTCAATCAACTTGCTATTTGTAGGCCTTGGCCTGTCACGATCAATTTAACATGTCAATGAGTTGCGAGCACAATCATTCGTTAGATAACCGACTAACCGAGCGAGCCTTCATTTACCAATACAAATTCCCAGATACGACCGGCTCTGTTCAAATATTCACGACAGATACTACTTGGCCACAGAATACAATCAAGTAGTAACTCTTAGTACTTCTGCAATAACACTGATTTTGAGCGCGAATGGCATCATCATCAACAACATCCCTGAATGACCCACTGCTGTAGACCTCCCTTTGTTTATGTCCACAGAAAATAGAACGGAAATGAGAAGGACAATCTGTTACCAGGCATTATGAGTGAACCTTGATTGAACATTCTTATTTAGATCAACGCGTCGAACTCCGCATCACAGTTGCTAACTCATTTCGAATATCTGACGTTTCTTTTATATGGGTGCAACAGGCTACAACAAATTTCTTTAAAAAACGCCTTGACATCTGTTCTAATTTTAAAAAAAAAACTTTTGTGTTTATGTCACTCTCCCGGTCTCTCGCTAGTCGCATCCTCTCGTTCCCGATAGTACTTTTGATGTCGTCAGTCCATCTCGGTCCTCGGTCGGCCTTGGTTCCGCCAACCTAGTCTCGGCCACCACGCGGTTACTGCTGTACACCACCTCCCATCATTACGTCTGGCCATGTGTCCTGCCCAGTTCCACTTAAGTTCCGTCACCCTATTTACGAGTGTGAATGGCAGACAGCTAAATTCCCGAGCATATAAAACAACAGATATATAGAGAAAGGATTCTAAAAAAAAAAACATTAAAAACACCACACAATTTTTATCCACCAACCCGCACTGGGCCAGCGTGGTGGATATGGCCCAATCACCCTTTCGGGGGTAGGCTAAAAGTCCAGTAGTGGATTGTTAAAAGGCTGATTATGATGATGATGACACAATTTTTATTTTTTTGGGCTCTCTCTTAGTCGGACACTCTTGGCAGAGTGTTCGTGTTTGGTAAGACGATGTGTGTGGTAGTCCGGAAGAGGCTAGTCCTCGCTTAAACAAATACTTTTTGCTAACCTACAATAATTACCCCACCACTGCTTGGAAAATGCTATCTCTTTCCAAACCATGCGATCACGGGATTGCCTCAGCGAAAAGTCTGGGTAAAGTTTGCAGAGCAGTGCCGCAAGGCTTTGTCATAAATACCTAGATACCTACCACTGGTAGCGTTATTGCACTTATCTAAACGTTCACGTTTGTTTTTCCAGGTATAAATCTAACCAAAGGTGATATTGAAGATACGAAACACTCAACACAAATGATCGCCAGTCAAGTAATTGTAAAGGTAAGCATAATCAATTAAATATGGACATCAAATGTAGTTAGAATAAAGTCCTTTTCATGAAAGAAGTCCCACGGCAAACAGCGGAACTAAATTTCCATGTTGTAGTTGTCAGGTGTTGTTACTGTGTTTGGACGCTAGTGAGATTTTTATTAATTTTCCATCGTTAAAGAGTCGTGTACGATGCCGAAAGTTGTTAAAGTTCTACTCGAGAAATGATACTGATAGTGATTGATACGCGATGACAGCGCCGCGTCTGGGGGACTTCAAACATGAAAAGCACTCTACACATAGAGTGAATAGATTTCTTCTAGATCAACGTGTTACATCCTCGGCCACACCGTCGCTTACCATGAGGCGAGTTGGTAGCCAAACGTAGATCGATTCTGTATAAAAAAAAAGGTTTTAATTATGTTTTTGGTTCGGATTGAGTTCTAATCCGATATCCATAGTTTTAAATATATTTGAATAAAAATGACACCGAGATGTTTGTAAGAATACAAAAAATACTTCCTAAGTAATAAAGGCAAAGGTAATTTTAAATTATAATCAACATAGAACTATTAGTAATATCTACCGATTGGTGTTTCATCGGGTAGGTAGCTGTTAAAGTAACACGTGTGGTGTTTTAATAAAATTTGTTGGGTTTTTTTATACTCAAAGATGTCATTCATTTCACTCTCTCCCGCGTAGAAGTAATCTGTCTTCGTTGTATCTATTTATAAATTCCACGCTGGGAATGTAGTACAGACAGGGGCGGATTTGACACCTTGGCTGCCTGCCTGGAAAATTGCCGCCCTTACTTTACAGGGGTAAAGTACAAAAATATAATGATTTTAGTAATTGAATTAAAGTAAAAAACAACGAAAGTCTGCTGCTGAAATGATAAAGTTATCTCAGTGTCTTTACATATTCTCTCTTTCTCTCTACTCTCTAGGTAGTAAGTAACAATGAATTGTTATTCACTTTGCCTGGCCTTCTGAGCAGAGAGGGTTCACAGAGGGCGCAACTACTAAAAATCTCACCTAGTTTTGCCGCCCTAGACCCCTGCTAGGCATATAGGGAAATCCGCTCCTGAGTACACAACTGTTACTGGACTTGCACTGATAAGGGCCTGGTGTTCTCATCGGACAATGCTATAATTATATCGCATAAGCTATTATGCTGCTCGGCGTTTGTATGCATATTTGTGGACTATAACTTACGTACCGTTAATCCGATATTCATAAAATTTGTTCATTTAATTAAAAGAAATAAATTTGAATATGTGCAAATTCGTATAAGGGGTTGCGAAGAAACAGGGATCGCGCAATCACAGTTCGAGGCAAACAACAAATTATAGCGTTCTGTGAAGAAGCCTTAAAATCGATTAGATTATGCTAGAACAGTCATTCCCAAAGTGGTCTATATTGACCACCAAGTGTCGATTTGCAACCTGCAAGGGGTCTATGGCGAGGGAAATAATTATATTTGGGGCTCTATGAGATGTTATTAGAAGTCAACAAAAGTACCTATTGTCAAAAATTATGTGAGCATTACCTATAAAATTACGAGTGAAAGACCACATCGCAATGCTAGTATTTAGGGCAATGTTAGAATTTTTTAAGGTAGTTGAACCACAACAAAAACATCAAAAGCTAGTGCTTGCCTACCTGCCTTTTTGAATCACACCGCCCCTACAACATGAACTCAGGGGTCTACCAAAAACAGGTCTATGAGTCAGAAAAGTTTGTCGTCCTCTGCCCTAGATTTATTCCAAAATTGACGATTTAGAGGTAATCGCAAGTCGCTGCTAGTGTTTTTATACCATTCGTTTCGCAACGTGCACGCGGTAAACAAATATTGACACAAGTGGCGTCTCCGTCTGTCGGCCGGTATAATCCAATGCCACAGTGGAGGAAGCCTTAATTTTTTCGACCTTGGTTTGGGGTACCCTGATTATGTTTGCTCATATAGAGGAAGAGTAAATTATGTTTTAAGTATTTTTAATGTTGTATGTTGAAGCTTTAATCATACAACTTTGCTAGGAAAATTGTTCATAGATAAAAATAATCTGAATCCTTTGATACCTCGGTCCAAGTTTTTAGGGTTCCGTACCCAAAGGGTGTAAACGTACCCTATTACTAAATAAATAAATAAATATTCGGGACATTATTGCACACACGGTCTTCTGACCCCAAACTAAGCAAAGCTTGTGATATGGCTGCCAGAGACTGATATACATACATATATAGTTTTAAATACATACGTAAATAGATATTAACAACCAGATATAGAACAAACACAAATGTTCATCACATAAATGTTTGTCCTACGTGGGAATCGAACCCACGCCCCCAAGCTCAGAAGGCAGGTTCACTACCAACTAGACCAACGGGCTATCAAGCCTACTAAGCCTACTCTGTCCGTCTGTATAGACATACCGTCCGACCTACCTTTTAATGGCTGTATCTTTCGAACCGTAATAGATAGCCAGTTGAAATTTTCACAGAATACACACTTTACAGTAAAATAATAAATAATGGCCAAGTGCGGGTCGGTAACGCAACGTCGGGATCGGCCGATACTAGCATGGGTGACCGCCTGGGCGTGATATTGTATTTCTGCATTTCTTTTTGTATTTTGCGGGGGTACGGAACCCTCAGTGCGCGAGCCTAACTCGCACTTGGGCGGTTATTTTTTTGCTTTAATATTTTCAGTAGATTGTAAAAAGCTGCACTAAAGCCGTAGATTCTGATCACTTTCACATGGTTTTTAAATGTAAGTTTCAAAGTGGTAGCCGATACTGTTTTGATCCAAAGAAAATGTTTTCATTTAGCTTTTTATAATGTTATTTCAGCTACCAAGAGATCTTGGAACGAGTGTTTATTGTGTAGAAATATCTCTAACTAGGCCATCGTTATATTATCCAAATGTGTACAGAGGTATACACATTTGAGGCAAATAAATTATTTGAATGCCCTCTTACATACTTAAAATATTGTATTAATAAATATATTCGGGACATTTTTGCACACACGGTCACCTGACCACAAACTAAGCAAAGCTTGTAATATGGCTGCCAGAGACTGATATACATACATATTTATGTTTAAATACATACTTAAATAAATACTAACACCCAGATATAGAACAAACACAAATGTTCATCACACAAATTTTTGTCCTAGGTGGGAATCGAACCCACGCCCCCAATCGCAGAAGACTGGTTCACTACCAACTAGACCAACGGGTTATCTATCTATTTTAGTAGCGACAGGAAAAAAACGTGTATCATCTACTCCTAGAGTGATAATATGTACGGCATTTTCCTCCACTCACTTAAACATACCACAGATTAAATATGTTATAATAGTTACTTGCACATTACCAAGGCCTAGTTGCGGTAATATTACTAGCGACGTGCCGTTTCTTTTTACAATCATAGTTACCTCAAACTGCTTTCTGTTATTGATTAAGAATCTGATAAAGAGAGTGTACAATACTTTTTATCTGTATCACTGACTCGTCGAACTGAAATGATACGCATAGTAAAACATACAATTGCTTCAAGTGAATAGAGTCCTAAAAGGTAGGCAACGCACCGCCAATTCCCCGGGAATTGTAGGTGTCCATAGGCGACGGTAACTCTAACTACTTACCATCAGGTGGCCCGTCGCTTGTTTGTCAACTATTACATAAAATAAAAAAACAAGACTCCTTTCAATTCCGTTATAGTAAACTTGGCTCTTTCTTGATGGTTAATAACTTGACTATCTTTTTAACCGACGAAAGGAGGTTATCAATTCGACTGTATGTTTGTTATGCGATTACTACGCCAATTATGAATTGATTTTGATGATTCTTTATTTGTTTGGTAGGTAGGTCACAATTCAGAGGTGGTTCCATATAAATTTTATCGCAATTGATCCAGCACTTTTTTTAATAATCAACTAAAACCAAAAATATATACACAGATGACGTTTTGGTTTGTGGTTCCCTTCAGAAAAAGTTTTGATGAGGACTTTCAGTCTCTGTTTTAACTGTCATTTTCAACTTTTTTAGTTTAAGTTTGTACATGTAGGTTTGTCGAGAAGTGGGTTTTTGTTTTTTACTAAAAATTTATTATTTAAATATGCAAAACACTAACACTAACGGCAACTTGTTTCGTCCACAGACAGAATCAACGACACCGCCGCCGGTGGCCCGACCACCGTCTCCACCACGCACCCCCGTCAAAGCTCCGCCCTCCCCTCCAGCAGCCACGCACCAGAAACCCCCCTACTCCTTCTCCTGTCTCATTTTCATGGCCATTGAAGCGGCACCGGCGCGAGCGCTCCCAGTGAAGGAGATATACGCGTGGATCATACGACATTTCCCGTACTTTAGACACGCGCCGCAAGGGTGGAAGAACAGCGTCAGGCATAATCTATCGCTGAACAAATGCTTTCATAAGGTGAGTATTGTTTTTGACCCCAATTTGTTGGAAAACCAACAACTATTTACTATAAATATCTTCGTTCAACAATTTGTTGTTAAATATACAATGGAAAAACTATAGAAAGCTCGTACAGGTTCTCGTGAATAGATATATATATTGAATAAGGACCAAGATGGTCGCACTTTGTCCAGTTCGCATGATAATACAGAAACAAGGAAAGGTGGGCCTCCAGTAACAACGCGAGATAGAGATAGAGAGAGAGAGAGACACGACGACGACATGTTCGCTGTAAACTGTCGACCACGTGGGATCAATTTATAATAGACATTTTATGAGGGTTTTCGCATATATGCCTTTTTCGTAGACTATCTTAGATGTTCATTCTTAGTCTAGAACAACAATCGCTTGGTCGTCTTGAAACTGGGTCGTCTGGGTGTCTTCAAATCACGAGTGAATCGGTTTCTATCTATACATATATATATAAATGAATCCCTATTTAACTTGGTCACATAACTTGAGAACCACTTAAATGATTTCAGTCCTCTATTATTTTAAGGTTTCTAATAGTTTGTATAAGGTTCTTACGGAAAGAAAAATTAAAAAATTGGGCGGAAAATTAGTTTTTTTTTTTTTTTTTTATTTAGCTTTGATTTTAACTTCGCTCGTTTGACAGTTCTAAGACAGGACGTCTGACGGGTCAGCTAGTTATTAAATAAATAAACATTCGTCCACTAATAACTAGTTGCAAAGAAAGGGGACGTAGCAAAAAAAAAATATACTTTTTGCTTATTCCTATACAAACTTATTATTAAAAAACTGTGAATATTTCAGGTGGCCGCGGCTCCCGGTCTCGGCAAAGGGTCGCTATGGACGGTAGACCCACAGCATCGCGCCAGTTTATTACAGGTAATAATTGTCACTATATAGGGTCACACGGAACGGTGGTTCTACGCCGAAAGGAGATCATTGTACTCATCATTAGGAACAACTTTTACCATATGACTAGGGTTGCCATCTATCTGGATTTGTCCGGACTTTAGACCTTTGTCCGGTTTTTCAGCTTGAGTGATGTTACCACTGTAACGACGTGACCAGTGTTTGAATTTTGTGACTAATATGGCCGTACTTTTACTGAAATATCAGGCTTTAGATCAGGACTTTCAAATTTTGATATGGTAACCCTTGGACCACACACATGGGATGTGACACAATGTTTAGTAGAACAGCTGATTTCTTTTCGTGATTTCAGTTATTATTATGAGTACAATACCCTTTCTGCTTAGTTCTACCGTTTTCATAAAAAGCTTGGTAATTTTATTTAAAAATTCTCTGTATTGCGATACCGCCATCGAGGTACAATACATATAGCCACAATCGTGGCAAAAAAAAATCCGAACCAACACTCGGCGCACTCTACGAATTGCGCCGATTTTTTGGTTAGTTACAACTCGTAATTCGCTTAAAATAAACTAGTTTGCTACGTCAACGTCTATGTGAAAAGTATAAAAATGACCCGATCTGGGGTCTCGGCTGATATATATTTTTAATAATATGTAAAAGTTATTATTTCAATGTTGACGCGGGCTCTATCCGCATATGGCTTCATTTTCTTTATTTGCACTGGTCACAATAACCCTAACGTTTACAATTTTTTTTAGCTTACCCGCAACAATGGTTTGCAGGCATTCGGTCGGCAGCCGATACAAAGCGCGGCGCCGCCGGCCGACCCGCGCGACGTGAAGAACACCCCGGATCCGGTGCTATTCCCCTTCCTGGCGAGGAGACTTGCCGGCTCGCCGGAGCCAGGTGCTGATGAGTACCTGGCAGCAGCCACTGTGCTCGCCATGAAGTATGGACCCGCGGTTATGGACCAGGTGAGACTGCACTGCTGCGAAACAACCACATCGATCAGCCTTTTAACAGTCCACTGCTGGACTTTTAGCCTACCCCGAAAGGGTGATTGGGACATATCCACCACGCTGGCCAAGTGCGGGTTGGTGGATTCACATACGCCATTAAATTCCTTCTCCGTACGTATGCAGGTTTCCTCATTCACCTAAAAGCCAGTGGTATGAAAAACCACATAGAATCTTTTTTTTCCGGATAAATTTCGGAGACTGAATCGGCGCTGCATGATCTAACTCCCTCCTGCCCATTTTTCTATCGGACTGCCAGAGTAGGCACGACAAAACGACACCGCTTTATGGTTGTTATTCCGAAAACCCGTTGGTACGTAGCGTTTTTATTCCACTTTTATTGTGCGAACTGCTAGTCTGGAATGCGCTTCCTGAATCATAATCTGGGTGTCTTCAAATCACGAGTGAATCGGTTTCTTTTAGGTATGCGTACTCCATTGTAGACCGCATCATCGCTTAACGTCAGGCGGGTTGGGGTCAAACCCAAGTTTTAATTTTTGACACCTTATTAGAGGTTAAATCGATTTCCAAGATTAGTTTACATAGTTCCAATAAGTTGGGTGTAAAATAAACGATAATGTGGCCCTAGATTATAGGCTCCTTTTCTATAGAAAACGAACTGGTTCGAAGGGCCGATAATAGATCTGAGATAAAAAGTTACACATATTCCAGTGTAATACAAATAAAGTGTGTAAAAACCACGCCAGTTTCCATAATAACGTTGTATCCATTGTTTGGCAGTTGCCCCCAGCGGCTCACCTGGTGATCTCCCGTTGCGCGCGCGACGAGCACTCGTACAGCGGGTGCGAGGAGCGGCGCACGGCCGAGGCGCTCCTCAACCTAGCCGGCGTGCGGTCGGAGCCCGCGCCCAGCTAGCGCGCGGCGTGAGCCGAGGAAGGAAGGGGCCGCAGTCTCCTGTAGTTGTGCCGACGTCCATCGCAGTTCTACGTGAGTCACGTGCGTCACGGTGTTTTGTACTTGTATCGGGCGTCTGTTGCGGTTGTGTCGGTAACTGCTATAGTATTCTGACGCAGTTGTGACGGTGTCTGCCGCAGTCTGCTGTACTACTACTCTAATCTGTCGACATTGTGACTGAGACTGCCGCAGTTGGGACGGAGTCTGCTGTAGTACTACTCTACTCTGTCGCAGTTGTGACGGAATCTGTTGTGGGACTACTCTAATCTGCCGCAGTTGTGACGGAGTCTGCTACAGGCCCACTCACTCTGTCGCTATTGTAACGAAGTCTGCCGCAGTCTGCTGTAAGACTACGCTATCGCAGTTGTTATGGTGACTGTCGCAGTTGTGACGGAGACTGCCGCAGTCTGCTGTATCACTACTCTAATCTGTCGCAGTTGTGACGGAATCTGCTGTAGGACTACTTAATTTATCGCAGTTGTGTCAGAGTCTACTGCAGTCTGCTGTAGTACTCCTTAACTTGGCGAGTCTGCTGCATACATATACTATACGCATTACCGTACTCAGTCGCAGTTGTGCTGGAGTTTGTTGCAATATTCTGGATGCTGCAAGACTTCGGCAACTGCCAGAGCTGTGGCGGAGTCTGTCATAGTGTCAGCGTCTGCGGCAGTTGTGCCGAAGTCTATCGCAGTTGTACCGGACTCGTGTCGCATGTGTCGCTACCAGTCTGCCGCAGGTCTGCTGGATTCCTTACTTTTCCACGAGACTGCCGCGGTCTCCGGCAATGCTTGCGTTCGTAGCTAGATCGCGCGGTCGTCGCCAATTACTGTTAGGTGAATTCAACATCAAGATCGATGCAAGTGTGATGAGAAATTGACGCGTTTGTGTTGTGGCAACATCTTTAGTACCTGTATTTGACAAAAATTAAGTCAACCAATGCAAACCAGTCGATCGATCACTATATGTGCAATTCTAAATTATATTACTTTGCGACAAGGGCTATTGTTACTTGAATATGAATTCTTGAAATGTTATTTACGTTAAGATAAAATCGAAATCGGTAAAATGTATGTTACCAAAAAAGTTTTCTTAAAAGAATAATTGTGTTGAGTAACCAAAGGGCAAAGCCCTCATTAATTTGGCATATGAGTTCTTTGAACGTTAAACCTAAATTCAAAATTGTTACATTTCCAATTATGTCTATTGTCGCAATTATAAATAGACAAAAAAAAAAGTTTACCAGTCTCTAGTCCAAGAAAGACGATCCATTTTGTCAGTTTCGTTAACTTAGCAAATGTCTTTTATATTAATTATTCAAATAATATCAAAATATAGTATAATGCTTAGGTAAAATAGCTCACAAGCTGTCTAGTTAAGGCTCAACTGTTTCCATTTTGTTTGTTTCCTTGTGAAACCATCATCACATCTTAAACTGGTCTTGCTTTGAGTGTCTAATATTGAACACTTCATAGAGCTAGATGTGATATTTATTATGAATATTATATATAAAAAATGGAAATTAGTTTAAATAGAAACTCCTATATGCATTTAGGTTTTCTTCTGAATACTAATAGTCAAAATCATACATAATAAATACCTACATAATTATAAGATTATAATTCTGATTGCTGTAGCATAGCCATGTTTCTGTCGTATGTTTCTGTTTGTTATAATGCCGAATGTTGCCAGAGTAAAATGATTTTAAATGGGTTTTTTTTATTAGTTCACCGGGCAGAGACATGTTACATCGTATATTTTAAGTTTTAATTAAAAAAATAGTTTTTAATTTATTTGGCTTTGCAGTTTATGAATTTTAAGCGCAATTATTTTAAGAAATATATCTTTAGTAAGGTTCATAGATACTGTTAACTTTTTAACATAAACTGAGCAATATAATAATATACTTTGTATGTGTGAACTGAACACTATAAACTAATTTATTATACATGTACTGTATACAGGGCGATCAAAAAATATTTATATCTACTAATCAAACTTCTGAAATATACAGGTGTACTGTGTATACAGGGTTACACATATAGACAGTACTTAGCCGAAAAGAGGTCAATGTACTCATGAACAACTTTTAGTATGGGACCAACCCTGAAATCGCGAATTAAGTCAGCTGTTCCATACATTTTATAGTATCAACGACCGTTTTCTATGGAACAGTAGATATTTTTATATCGCGATTACAGGGTTGGTCCCATAGTATTTTTTTTTTCATAAAGATGAGTACAATGACGTCATTTCGGCTTAGTACATTCTATATGCGTAACTCTGTATATTTCATAGTTTGAAGTAGCATAGCCATAATGATAAGCAAACCATAATTTTGTGTTCATCAAGTGATCTATAATCACAACCAATATAAAGCTATTTATTTACACTATTTAATGCTGCTGCTAATTATATATTTATCGTAAATGTAATTACTAAACAGACATACAGAACTATGTACATTCAGATACAAGTAGATTAGAAATTGTTCAAATGTCACAGATACAGACGAATTCTGAATATACCCAATTCACACTCAATATAAGTAGGAATAATATAAATTAGCCAGTTCAGTAGACAGGTAGCTTTAATGAAATTTAAAAATAAACTTTTATTTATTACATAATATTTAGGTGACCGTTGAACATAGTTTTTAACATGTATTTAATCTTACAGCAGCACTAAACGCTAGATGCTAAGTGCCTCTTCTATAATATTTCATTGAATATTCTATCACATTTCAACAGTGAAATCTGAACACCATCTGACGCTTTGGTAATGCCTTAAAAATACACCAACTAGCGTTTATGTGATAGGTTAGGATTAACGTAAAACTTGTGAAGGTTAAATCAGAAACTGCAGCAGTGCAGTCACCATACAGATTTCTGAGGGGGTTTTAAGAAATTACAGATCGACTTTTAGGCAACAATGGCTTTGGTCGAGTCCCTAGTTGTTAACCAGATGCAAGGTTATTGTTATCTAACGCCCCAAACACCTCCGCTGCGGAACCATAACAGCGGAACCGATACTAGTTTAAATGTCAACCTTATATCGTGTAACATACAGCAGTAATTTAAACAGCAAATTTGGAACGGAGGCGCTGCTCGACACATTTGGCGTTTCTCCCACACGTTTTTAATACTCAGCTGTAAGGCACATTATATAGGGTTCATATTTCAACGAGTAGCGATTTCGCTGCTACAGTTTCGCGGCGGAGGTGTGTTTGGGGCGTCAATGACATCGGTGCACAACTTCGGACTGACGAAACAACGTTCACAATGTTATCTTCATTTCCCCTCCCTACCCCCTGGATATGCGCCTGTGGCGGTGACTTTGCTATAGATATGTTCGTGTCTCTCTCCACAGACATTACTGTGCGCAAAGGTGAAATTCCACGGGATTTGTGTGCAGTACATTTGTTTTTGTGCAAAACACCAACAGTGCGTTATATGCGTTAGTCTCTCTACCACAACCAAACTGTACGTACCAGACAGACAGGGTGCGTGCACATTTTGTTAGTGTTTATTTGCCTGTCCACTGAGAGAACATTTGTGTCATACTGTGTGCAGCAGTGTCTCACAGACGCACTGGTGGAAACTTACCAACACCCAAAAACAGAATGTGCGCACACTTTTATGTATTTATTATTGTCTGTGTTGATAAAATGACTATAGAACTGTCTACATGAGTCCACCAAAAGAAATATTTGTTTCGCACAGTGTGGCATAGTGCCGGGTGTGTTTTTACCTCATTTTCAATATTCTCCATTGTATGCGCATTTATCCGCATTGATATTCTTCAAATCTTTAACGAAACAAATATATTTTCTGTAAAGAACTGTTCCCAAACTAAAGTTTGCTTATCTTTTACTCAAAATCAAATTAAATTATTTGTGTAAGTAAATCAAATGAAATTTAGCATAATATTATTGTATTATTTATTAGATGTTTTATAATTGGTATGCAAAAAATATATCTGACTAATAAAATGAAGTGGATAAACAAAATTACATGTAGGTAAACTAGACTGATGCAATGACTGATTTGAAGCAATATTATTTATTAGTGAAAAATTGATATTTTTAGTTTTTTTTCTCGTCCACACGATCGCACGTTTGCGTATACGAAAATTATGTTTTAAAAATACCAAATAACATTTGAAGTGAAATGTGTCTGCGCAATTTTCACATCAAAATATTTATAAAAAAAAAAAAAAAAAACTGTTTGTAGCCTGGCAAAGCTTTGTAAATCAATCGTTGATTCCTCACAGTGGCTGTAGGCAAAAATGTGTGCCAAATGTTAAAAAAAAAAAATACCATAAAGTATCAGATTCAAATACCAGTTATAAAGATGTATTTATATATTTCAAATATTATGTAACACATAGTTAGATATAGGACGTAAGTGATATTATAGAAACAATTTTATTGCTAAATATTAAAATGCATACATTTGCTGTATTTAGGGGCGTCTTCCATCTTATTCATATTGGTTCTCTTAGATTGATAGAATCGAGGGGGGAAATCGAAGTGATATTTTACTTGCTTGTTTAGCTTTAGCGGTGTCTAACACTTGGCTAACGCTAAATTATTATTTATGCATTAAATGTACATTTTTGATTCGCGACTTCTTAAAAAATTCAGTTCACGAGTTTCTCAAACAGGGTTATAACGTGTGTATGCGGAAAGGTCATTGTACTCGTCGCTATGAACAACTTTTACGATGGGAGCAACCCTAGAATCACGGAAAAAATCAGCTGATCCCTAGGAAAAGGTCGTTCACATCTCATATAATATATCATCTCGTAACGAAATGTATTTTTTGCACATTTAGGGTTGGTACATTAGTAAAAGTTGATCATAATTATAAATGAGTAACCCTTGTGTAACCCTGAACTCGGTCAGCCGACTTTCCCCCTCGACAACACCTAGCCTTTCTTTCGGTGTTAAAATGATATGTAGATGAAAATTTTACAGCAATAATTAGTACCTAATTGTAGTAGTTTGCTGGTAGATGCTACGTATGTATATGTAATGATTATTGTGTGATACTTTGCAATTTACTTATGTATAAGTGCTATAATTTATTTTGTAATCGTAAACTCTCATCTCAATTGACTAAGGATAAAATAATATATCTAAACAGGTTTACACACAATGGTGGTACTATGCCAAAAGGAGGTTATTGTAAAAAAAAAATTGAAAAAAAATGCTTTTCCTAATACTATATCGTTCACACTCAACTAAATCAATGGAACAACTGATACCTATGTTTCGCGATTTCAGGGTTGATCCTACAGTAAAACTTGTTCACAGAGTAAAATCCTCCTCAAGGCTTAGTGCCACCGTTCTGTGCAACCCTGTACACCTTAGTTTCAAAACTATGATTATAAAATATATTAGGAAAAGTTATATCATCATGATATTAAATATTTATTGTTGCGGCTCGCGTTTCTTACAGAAAACATTTTTATAATTAATTTATTACTAGGTTAATGGAAATGTTATTATTTTATTCGGTATTGTATACGTGAAAATCCGGGATTTAATCATAAATGTTTTCTGTATATTAAGTTGTCGATTGTGTAGTTTGACTAAGCGATTTGTGGCGACATCACTTGAACGAAGATAACTATGAGATTTATAAACGAACAACAGCAAACTCTGAAAAAACATCAAAATACGCAGAATTCTTATGAACTTAATTAAAATCACTAAAAGCATTCGATAACTAATAAAGAACGATTTACATCGAACGGCACGCGTCAGAGCAAATTTTACATTGCGATATTGCATGCGTCTTTAAAGATGCATTTTATCGCATTTGACGATCGATAAAGAACGGTACTTGCTTTACATACCCACTATAAACGATCTAAGCAAGTTGCAAAGCCTTGAGCGATACAAAGCTAAACAATTCGTATAATGTATAACAATTAAAAAAAATGTACCGAACTTAGATTAACTACACAGAGATGGTAAGTTTCCAAACAACGCCTTCTCAAAACGTAAGGTACAAATTCGCTACGTGTACTGTGTTTACTTGCCTCTTCACGCACACAGACGCAAAAAATTTTTTTTTTTTTTTGGGGGCTCTTAACACTATCACCTGACTAAGAGCACTGACCACGGAACACTATTACAGCGGGCACTGACCGCGCGAGCGTCGTTTCGTGTCATATATGGCTCCATTTGAACGGCTTAAATTTTGCGAATGTACTTGGTTTCTGTATATAGTTATTCTAAGGTACCGAATGTTGTTTTATTACGTTAAATTTATCATAGTTATCTTCAAGTGGTGTCAAGATATATTTAACTAGCGGTTGGTCCGAACTAATTATGTCTAAGTATAAATTGTTGTTGTTGATATTTTACTGGCTTTGAACACCACTTATTATTATTGCTACTGTTGAAAGTTATTGCCAAATTTTTATTTGTCCTAAAATCTTTTGTCTTTGTACATATCCATTAAATAAATTATGTACCGAGATTATTTCTGCGTTTCATTTGATTTTATATACTTAAGTACCAGTTAGCTGTCCTGATGTGGAATAAGCTGCCTCCTTCAATCAGGCAGGCCAAGTCTCTTACTAGTTTCAAGTATCTTGTCCACAATCACTATCTTCCTTTATAATTGGTACGTATATATGTATTATTTATAGTATGTATTGGTAAATAGTATAATAATAATAATATATCATTTGCATATTCAGTATTTATTTGTATGTATGTATATTAATGTATTGTCTACACCGTCGACCCTACTCCTGTGTCAGCTATGTCCATCCAAAGGTTGCCTGGAAGAAATGGCTTAAGGCGATAAGGCTGCCTATTATACTGCCGGTTTTGTATTATTTTTAAGTTGCCTACTTTTGTATTTTTTTATTTCGGGTATAATAAAGTTGTATTTTATTTATATTACACGGGAATTACTCACGTAAGATTAAGCCGGTCACTCAGACTATAGTTTCCTAATGCGGTTGAAACTATAGTCGGAGTGACCGGCTTAATCTTACGTGAGTAATTCCCGTGTAATATAAATAAAATGTGTGAAAACCACGTCAGTTGCTATAATAAAATAAAGTTATATAAAGGCATGGGGGCCATGTTATACTCACCTTGGTGTGTGCACAATAATGAACACACGCCAGCCCTGAATTTTGTGTACCAAGCTACTAAAACGGGCGATGTATGTAGCTTGGTACTGTCATACCCACGGCCACGTCTAGACCTTCACACCCCGCACGATAGTTCTGTCTAACCGGCTACGTCACGAATGTATTGATTTACTAGCTGAACAAAGAGTACTTTTTAATATAGGAAATAGCTGACCCAACAGACGTTGTCCTGTCTTAGCTATGAGTGTCCAAAAATAAAAACTGCTATCTGGTAAATTCACATTCATCTAACGCGCGAAGATAAAATCGTCGGTAATTTTCTGAAATTTTCCAATTTTCTTAATGTTGCTTTCCGTAAGAACCTTCTACAAAGTACCGAGGTAAAATAAAACTTATAAAAAATTATAAATGAAATCGTTAAAGCCGTTCTGAAGTTATGGAGTGACCAAGGTAAATAGGGATTCATTTTTATAACTATATACTTCGACGAAATCTTTAATTTCGTCGAAGATTAAAATATATAGATAGACTGGCATTGAGCTGAGATATCACACATTTAATTTTAGTAATACACATAATATATGGTGGAATATCGAATATGTTTTCAGGCATATATGGTTATAGGATAAGGAAAAATAAAGAAATAAATACTGTACTGATTTTTATTACAAAAAGAAACATGAATCTGGGTTCTAAAACCGTTCCACGAGTAAACATCCATAATATTATTTATCTTAATAATAATGTAGTCTATTTAGTTAACATACAAACATTTTCTCAGATATGAGAATGGGGTTGACCGATAGAGATATTTACGATTGCGCTAGAGTAGGTTGTACATCTATACAGGGTTACGCGGAAAGGGTGTACTAAGTGAATAGAGTCCTCAAAGGTAGGCAACGCACTGACAATTCCCCGGGTATTATAGGCGGCGGTGACCACTTACCATCAGGTGGACCGTTGCTTGTTTGCCACTTATTCTATAAAAAAAAAAAATAAGCCGAAACAAAAGGGCTCTATAGTACCTATCATTATGAACAACTTTTACTAAGAAACCAATCCTGAAACCGTAAAAAAAGATCAGCTGTTCCATAGCAAACGGTCATTCACACTGGGTAAAATGTATGGGACAGCTTATATTTTTTTCGTCCTTTCGGCTTAGTACAACCCTTTCCGCGTAACCCTGTATAAAGTGTTTTTTTTTAAATATTTTTGGGTGACATTTTAATAACAAAATTCGCATAACAATTTTACAAAAAGAATCTGACGACTTCGCGGGAAGTTTAATAAACGGGTTTCATCCCCTAATTTCCACCCTTAGTTGTAGAATATTTCTTTCAAATTTAAATGGGACCACTCACGAGATATAGTCTATGCAATTTTTTTAACTCGGTTCACAATCGGCAAATATAACAAAAAAAATACTAATTGAGAACCCCCTTTTTTGTATTCTGTTGAAAAGGTACTACTACTAGCTATGCTAGCAACACTGCTGGCAACCCCTATTTAGAATATCAATAGACACAAATATTGCATAATATTTAAAATCAAGGAACATAAAAGATGACAAAGGTACGTACAGGTTTTTGTCAGCATGTCACCAAGGCTCAGGTAAACCAAACAAACAAAGGTACAACGGCGAGCCGCATCGCAATATTCGCAATGCAAAAAAAATACAATTCTTTCATTGTAAATGGAGCTGGATTTTTGAAATACGATTTTGCCTTCATCTCATTTCATAAAACATTGCTTTCATTGTAAATGGAGCTGGATTTTTGAAATACGATTTTGCCAGCATCGCAATGCAAAAAACATCGCTTTCATTGTAAATGGAGCTGGATTTTTGAAATACGATTTTGCCTTCATCTCATTTCATAAAATATTGCTTTCGTTGTAAATGTAGCCTGATTTTCAGTCATTTTTTACCGTAATTCTGCAAAACATTAGCCCTTCATGTTGTGATGTTAGGGTGTTTTTCTAAACCGTGAATCGTATCAGCACGAGGCTTAAATCTTGACAAATTTCTTGTATACAATTTTACTAGAAACTTCTAGAACTATAATTATATGCAGACACCACATGAACTGCTAAACACCTATATCTGTCAAAACTACAACACATCCGTTAGTAATTAACATACATCTAAATAAATCTTTTAATCTATTCTTTCCTCCCGTCATTCGATTCTTAATTCTTTCTATACATATTCCGTTTTCATGCCGCATGAGCGCTGGAAAAGTAGCCAACTTTGTTTACTGCTTTATGGATCATTTATACCACATTTAACTGCCCTCAGTAGTGCTAGTACCGTTCTTTATCGATCGTCAAATTTGATTAAATGCCATAGAATCGATCGTAGCGTGTACCGACCAAATGGCATATTATCGAATAGTACGATCTCAACTGTCAAATTTGACACTTTTTTTTTTTTTTTTTTTTTTTTTTTTTTTTATGCCATAGGTGGCAAACAAGCAGACGGGCTGCCTGATGGTAAGCAGTCACCGTCGCCTATGGATACTTGTAACACCAGAGGCATCACAAATACGTTGCCGACCCTTTATGAGACTTCTTGCCAAATTTCATGAATCTGGGTCAAGAAGTACCCATGATCTAAGAAAACAAGGTCTAGCAATCTGGGAGTGGTCCCACAATGACGTCACTGTCCAGTTGCCACTTTATTCAATCAGCTGTTACGTGGTGTATCGTCATCTCTCTCGAACCTGTTGTAAATTGGCATCATTACATCATTGCGGGACGCCCAGGTGGAATTTTTTTCGCTCGGATTGCTATACCTGGCGGAGTATATTATTATACCATGGAAGTACCTATAGGTTTTAGTCTTAACAGACGGTCAACAAAGTGATCCTAAAAGGGTACCTTTTTTTCCTTTTGAGGTAACGAACGCTAATAACAGCGTTAATAATAGCATCGTGTTACAAAAAATAAAGTGGTCTCCGACTCGTACCCCCGGGACGGAAAACGAAATAGAGGACGCCAACAATAGAGATTGGAAGATGATCTGAAACTCACGGCTGGACATCATTGGAGACGGGTAGCGCGAGACTGAACCCAGTGGAAAATGTAAGAGGAGGCCTATGTCAAGAGGCATACGGAACTGTGGGACATTTTATAGTGAACCCAAAACAAATTTACTATTAATATTTAACCATGCATTTCAATATAAAAGGCTTTATTATTATAATAATAGCATGGTACATCAGATGAGGTGGTCTTTATAGATCATAGATTGACAATGGCAATTTTAAAACCAGTTGCAACTGGTTTGAATTCTATCCTTCTTATATTCTATCTTTCCTTTTTTGTTTATTTCTTATTCTTAGGCTTTCAACAAAGGTATGAAGTGTTTGAAACTAGTTTTGACCAAAGATCTTGTATATACCCTAAAGGGACCGTTTTGGCACACATTACATGCCCCATCACCTGTCACATGTCATAATTTGGGTAGCTGTCCATTAAAAAATCGTATTCCGCGGCCATTTTTAGGAGGCAAATAAACCAAACTCTATTCCACATGCGACCAGTTTTAGCGAGTGTCGCACAAATTTTCTTTTCTTTTTTTTTTCTTTTGTAATGTTAACAAAAGTTAACCTTTAAGTCAATAAAAACGTCTAATTAGTAACGGAAACTTTGGTTACCAATCCAGCATCGTGCCACTTTTACAGTGCATCTAAAGAGAAGAGTCTGAAGATAGTAGCATACGGTATGCCGTCAGCGCTAATCGAAACTGATAGCTCTAAAATGGTGAACGCCAGTCGACCGCTCACGAGAAGTAGATCTGTCGCGCCTCCGAAGGAGACTGTTCCATTGGGCAGTACGGGCATTTCAATCTGTGAAGAAAAAGAAGTGCTTAGTAAGATAAAGTAGTGCTTAGTAGAGGTGTACAACCGACTGCCGCATGAAGTTAGAAACGCATCTTCTGGGGGATCGTTCAAACATAAATTGAAAGAATGGCTTATCGAACAGGCATTCTACAAGCACTCGGACATAATCAAAATCAAATTGATGTAGGTAATTACATTGTATATTTTTTATTTTATTTTAATATTTGACATATTTTAATTTATGTGAATAATTATTATTATTTTTTATTGCTATTTAATTTCAAATATATTTATTTCTGTTGTTTTTGACCTTGAATGTACCAATTTTAATATAACATGTTTAATTTCTTATTTTACTAAAATAAGTATATGTAATTTTAATAAGCATTTAATTCTATCGATTATTATTTTTGACGTGTAACATATTTGGTATGAATAAAGAACCATAAACCATAAAGTTTAGGTCACTTAGACCGCATAAAGGATCGAGCACATTAGGACGGGCCGCAGCGGGCCAGGGGGGTTAGACAACACCCACTTTCTGTTAGCGTTAACGCCTGCGGAAAGATGAAATTGTATGAAAATGACATTGACAATGAGAGATGTTATCTCAAGCTAATGTAATTTTCACATAATTTCATCTTTCCGCAGGCGTTAACGGTAACAGAAAGTGGGTCTTTTCTAACCCCCCAGGGCGCATCACTAAAATCACTTTCATACATTTTATATGAAGTATCGCACATTATGCCGGGCCGGAGCGCTGCGCCCGTCCTAATGTGCACGATCCTTAAAGAAACGCTGTAAAAAGAGGTGGCTGTTATCATTGAAACAAAGACGAGCGGAGCTGTGTAGCTGAGTCGAGCGGACTTTTGTAGCAAAGTCGAGTGGTGACATTTAACGCAGACTCCAGTGCACGCAGCGCTCCGGTAAGCCGGTGCGTGGCTCACCCCGCCCCGCTAGTGTCTGAGCTGGTCGCCTCGAACCACTACAATGCACCGCTCGCATTTTTTGCAATAAAATAACGAACCTCACACAACTTTGCTGTTGCACTTAAAAAAACTACCCTCCTTTTATTGCAATAAAAGAACGGACCTAACTTTATGCAATAAAAAAGCTAACCTAACTTTTTAAACTACCCCGCTTGAATCGCACCGCTGCGCTTTGCCCCGGTTGCATCACATCAGTACACTCTGCCCGGCTCGCATCGCACCGCTATGCTCTGCCTGGCTCGCATTGCACCCATATACTCTGCTTGCTCTAGGTTTGTTCTGCTAATGATGATGATATACTCACTTGGATCCCAGCGCGAGTTTGTTGAGCGCGTCTCTGGATATAACATGTCCGCAGAGGAGCCGCATGGGCGGGTTGGTCTCTGACGCCTGTTGGCGCAGGATCGGACACGCGAACACAGAGTGGTAGCTGCCACCGTCCTCGCCCAGGTCCACCTGGACAAAAGTTCAGCAAAATACATAAAAACAACAAAAATTGTCATCCATACCAAGCCTGGCGCACTCCGCACTTTGGGTATAAAGCTACAAGTAGATAGATAGACAGAGAGGCAAGTTCTAGGTTAATATGACTAGGTAGTTCGCACTCGCATGTCCTGAATTGCACTTTTTTTTTTTTTTTTTTTTTTTTTTATTTATTAAGGCTTCACATTGATAACTACATTATTACATACACTGAAATCTTATAAATGAACTTAGCTAAATGTGTTACCTTTTAAAGGAAGCACAGCATGCATTACTTGTTTCTTAATAATTAAATAGGTACATATTAATATGAAGTAAAAATAATGAAAAAAGTTAAACTAACAATAATAAAATAAATTAACTAAACGTGATAAGTGGGGTTGGCCATTTCGGCCATGGATAAGTTTAATTTAATTTTGAATTTTGATAATGTGTCTCCGAAAATATCTAAATCTTTACTATGATATGTATTGACGAGTCTACTTATTCTTGGGACTGGTGAGTTGGCCCCCAACACAGTTCTGCGGTATATAGGAGCAAACGGAGTTATGGCTTTACGCGGATATTTAAATGGTACTCTAAATTTAAATTTGGTTAAAAGATTTGGACAGTCGATACACTTTATTGTGTAATTGCAAGAGTCACTACTTATTTAAATGATTTTGCGGAGTGAATCTTCTGTACTTGTACTAATATGTATTCCGTGTCCATATCTAACATAACATTGTAAAAATCCATAACATAAAATACTTTCTTCTAGGTAAATTTGCCCCGCAGGAAGGATAATTATGGACAAATGCAAGCCTCATGATAGGCTACAATACATATACTACAACACTACAATAAATAAAACATATTCTACTGTAGTACCAGCCACAATATTACGTTTAAATAAAAACTAGCAAAAGTTTACTACTGCAAGGATCAGTGCTAAAAAAAGTTGGACCAAGTATACTCCAAGGTCTGTTTATCATTAAAAATTTACATTATTCTACTTATGTCTTCAGGACTCCGATTCTAATTTTGGGCGATTGCCCCAAAATTGAAACTTATGACACTTAGTAGAAAAAAAAAAACTGAAAATATTGAGGCAATTCATACAAAAACAAAAATTAAAACTATTACAGTTTAAAAGCAATTGGTTTAGTGGAATCGGGGCCCTGATTGCGCATTAAAATGGCATGCAAAATATTACCTCAAATGGCAGTTCGTCTTCTGACCAAGCGGCTATGACATGCGGGTGGGACATCTTGGCTCGGATGTCATGTAACGCGGGCAGCACTTTAGTCCCCGCCGCCACCGCGCCCGCCAGCGGCGACAGTGGCGCCAAGCGGAGCAGGGAGCACGCCTCGCGGATGAACAGCTCGGCTGCTTCCGCACCTGAGATCAGTATTTTTTTTTATTCACTGACCTGCCCCTGCGGCCATGTTGCATAGGTTCTTGCCGTCCCCGATGCGTACGGCACTGACCTCTAAACTGTCATGATCCGCGTTAAAGCAAATGGCGGCCGTGCGTATGTGGTCTCTGACAGATAACTTTTCGCTAACTAGAAATGTTGCTCTGCTCGTCTCCATCACAAAAATCCCACTCATCTCCACCACACCAGTCCGATCGTCTCTGCTACGCCATGTCAACTAGTCTGCGCTACATAAGTTTGCTCGTCTCCGCTACATAAGTTTGCTCGTCTCTGCTACGCCATGTCAACTAGTCTCCGCTACATAAGTCTGCTCGTCTTCGCTACACAAGTCTGCTCGTCTCTGCTACACATGTCAACTAGTCTCCGCTGCATAAGTCTGCTCGTCTTCGCTACATAAGTTTGCTCGTCTCTGCTACATAAGTCTGCTCGTCTTCGCTACATAAGTTTGCTCGTCTTCGCTACACAAGTCTGCTCGTCTCTGCTACACATGTCAACTAGTCTCCGCTGCATAAGTCTGCTCGTTTTCGCTACATAAGTTTGCTCGTCTCCGCTACATAAGTCTGCTCGTCTCTGCTACGCCATGTCAACTAGTCTCCGCTACATAAGTCTGCTCGTCTCCGCTACATAAGTCTGCTCGTCTCTGCTACGCCATGTCAACTAGTCTCCGCTACATAAGTCTGCTCGTCTTCGCTACACAAGTCTGCTCGTCTCTGCTACACATGTCAACTAGTCTCCGCTGCATAAGTCTGCTCGTCTTCGCTACATAAGTTTGCTCGTCTCTGCTACATAAGTCTGCTCGTCTTCGCTACATAAGTCTGCTCGTTTTCGCTACATAAGTTTGCTCGTCTCCGCTACATAAGTCTGCTCGTCTCTGCTACGCCATGTCAACTAGTCTCCGCTACATAAGTCTGCTCGTCTCCGCTACATAAGTCTGCTCGTCTCTGCTACGCCATGTCAAGTCCGCTTCAATGGAAACACCGTCATCCGAGCACCGTTACTCATCCAAATGAGTCAACGCTACTGCTAGAATTCAACCTAAGTGCCGGCAATATGAGGCACGTATGATCGTATCCACACCGAGACTACCGTCGTCATTGAAAAAATCAAGATTGGGCGCTAAACACAATATAATTTTTTAGGCGCCGACAGCGACGAAAAAGCTTTAGATCGAGCGCCGAAAGCGCTAAGTTGCCAATATTGTTGTTTGGAGAGTATTTTATTGTGAGAGTACCTAGCGCGCGCGGAGACAGGAGGGGCGCGTACTGCGGCGGGGGCGGCGGCGCGCCGGGGGAGCACCACGCCAGCGCGCACACGCACGCCTGCAACGCGCGCTCGTGCCGCGCCGCGTGCGCGGGGAACTCCCGCCGAGCGTACTCGATCGCAGCGCCCACGCCCTCCGTGCGCGCCAACTGGGGACCAACCTCGTATAATTATGTAAAATACGCTACGAATGTTTTTTTTTTAATTAGGTTGTCCAATGTGCTGTATCTGCTGCGTTCGTAGCTGCACTTAATCGACCCAGAAACTGTGTATGTTGATTCTACACCTGTCACTAATAGAATAGAATATTTTTTATTGCCTGAAGTAATATACCATAACCTTAATTTAACTTAGAAATAGCAAACACTAGATATTTATTGTCTAGATAGAATTGTCGGTGAGCCTCAAACTAAGCACGAGGCATGTATCTTGAGGCTCGAGTGCACTTATACAAAACAAGTTGTTGACAAACTGTTAGAGAATATATAAATATATACAATAATTATGTGGGGTAGGTACTTAATAAAAAAGGTAAAAAGGTACTTAAAGTTAAGTTTAACAGTACTCATAAAATTAACAAAAATATTATGGGGTAAAAATGTATATATTATGTGGGGGCTATATAACGTAGGTGTGTCATGTCGCTAACATTTTCTGAATATGCTCGTACCTTCAAGGCTTGCATCCTGTGTAACGTGAACGGGAGCGGCGAGTGCTGTAACTGCTGCGTTCGTCGCTGGACCCAGTCGAGCGCGAGCGACGGGTCCCCTTCACTGAGCGCCGCGGCGCAGCGCTGCAGGACCGCGAATGTGCACGCTCGCTCCACGCCCGTCACGCCCGCTTCTGACAGAAACGTGTCGCCTACTTCTTCTAAACCCTGGAAATTCAAAAGTATAACATAAGATGGCAATAAGTGGCAATGGGCAGGCCACAACGTGCGAAGAACCGAGTGACCATTGAAAGTCCCGTCAAAATCAGTCAAGCCGTTTTGAAGTCATAGGGAACATAATAATATAAGCCTTTTATATATAAGATTTGGCATACTATGTCACAGAAAAAAACACAATAGACAACATTAATAAATCCTACTAATATTATAAACACGAAAGTTTGTATGTATAGATGTATGGATGTTTGTTCCTCATTCACGCTGCAACGGAACAACGGATCGACCTGATTTTTTGCATGGGTATAGTTCAAGAGCCAGAGAGTGACATAGGCTACTTTTCATCATCATCGCCACCATTTTTCATCACTAAGTGGGTGAAACAGCGGGGCGCAGCTAGTAAAAAATAAACTAAACCAAAAAGGAAACTATAATATATTTTTTATGTGAGATACAGGCCCCAATTCAGCATAATGCCTGTTGCATACAACCAGTATGGATGAACCTTATGAACCTTACCTGTCTATACAAATGTTGTGCAATAGCTTGCTCCATTAGAGGTCTATTTTTGTCTGAGCAAAACGACTCTGCTTTTGGCGCCACCACTGCGTAGTCGGCGATAAAATGTCGGTCTATGGACTTTCCCACTCGAGATACCGTTGCATGAAGTTCTCTGTGCTCTGAAATTTAAGTACATATGTGCTCAGAATGCATTTTTCCATCTTTTGATAGAGTATACTAGCTGGCCTTAATCATAAAACTTTGTTGATGTATATTATACATAATTAGTTACAATCCCTCAGTGAAAACAGTCAAAAACCGTCCAAGCGTCATTGTACATACATTGTATCAATTATATACTTCACAATGCCACATTTACTCCAATTTAGACGTTATGGCGCTTGCATAGTGTTCAACGTTAGTTGTCCGCTATGTCATCGTAGCTCTGGCATCGCCCGGCGTTGTAGTCAGATGGCGGTTACCTTGTAACTAACCAAAAAGTCTACGCAATGCGTAGTGTGCGCCGAGTTTTGACTCGTTTGACATTTTTTGGCACGATTGTGACTCTATTATGTATCTCGATGATATTATATTAACATAATAATTAGCCAAGCGAAACAAAGGTCAATAAAAATTGAGGATTGACGATTGTATGCATGTTTGTGAGTTTGTATATTTATTCGATGATAACATGAGTATTGAGTAACCAATCGTCATGAAATTTTGTAGGCAAGTAGTTTATTACATTAACAGTTTCAGATTAGAATATGATTAACACAACAAAATAGCCATTTATTCCGAATAATTGGGGTTTATAAATAACTTCAATAAATTCCTTCTACACTTTTACAAAATGTCCCTCAATTCGGTGTGCCTCTTGGCATAGGTCTCCTCCAACTGTCTCCATTGCTTCCTTACATCTGCCACTCTTGTCCAGTATGGCCCCAGGGTCAGCCGAAAGTCGTTATCTGGTCTTCTTGTATTGTCTCTAGAGTACCATAGAGTGACTAGCTTATTCTATTTTTTTTATTTGCAACATAGCATATGGCCTGCCCAGCCCAGTTTGGGGAAAATACTAATAGTTATTCAAATCAAAATACCAAGAATACTGATATATTACCTGTAGACATCTGATATACGGATTGTTTGACCGTAGCATATGGCCTGCCCAGCTCAGTTTGGGGGAAATACTAATAGTTATTCAAATTAAAATACCAAGAATACTGAGATATTACCTGTAGACATCTGATATACGGATTGTTTGACCGTAACATATGGCCTGCCCAGCTCAGTTTGGGGGAAATACTAATAGTTATTCAAATCAAAATACCAAGAATACTGAGATATTACCTGTAGACATCTGATATACGGATTGTTTGACTGTAGCATATGGCCTGCCCAGCCCAGTTTGGAGGAAATACTAATAGTTATTCAAATCAAAATACCAAGAATACTGAGATATTACCTGTAGACATCTGATATACGGATTGTTTGACCGAGGATGCTAGATCGCTGAACATCATTGATTGTGCTGGAGTGAGTGTTGTTCCAGGTGGCTCTGAAACAGTGGACGCAATAACATTACTTTATTCCCATTTCTTCTGAAAATATGACGCACACAAGTTTGTTTTTTTTTCACCCGGCTTGGCCACCTCCCCCACGCAAATCGGCAGATTATTATACTATAAGAGACATGTAGGAACATGAAAAATATCAATATCAGACACGCTTGAGTATTTCCATGTCATTGTTTTTTTTAACAATTTTGTAAATCTGTGTTCTTACCCCTCCACTGAAAGTGGAAACATTATAGGCCATTTACTAATCTACCAAATCTAATAGGTTTCCGGGACACTCGAGTAAATCCACATTTAGCATCATGGGCTTTCCATGGGAGACTATGGGAGACAGCTATAATCCAGGAGTCGGTTTAAAGGAAGTAATCAGACTGAAAACCTGACCGTAATCTACTGAATATTATATTTGTAAGTTTCTGTAATGAAATTGATGAAGCAGAAGTCCTTAGATAAGGTACATGTACATTTGTCAAAGCATAAGTCATGAAGAAGACATTAAAGATGTTTAAGAGGTCATTGACACTGTAATGGATCAGATGCTTAGTCACAATATTTTTATCACACTTGTTTTGCTAACATAAAAGTCGTATGTTACAATAGCAAAAACAGTCTAAAATAATCTGAATTAATATCTTCTTTTTTAATTATTTATAGAACTAGATAAATAAGCAAGTGGGTGGCGATATGTATGTATATTAACATTACAAGTATGCAGAGTTGAATAGAAATAATTTCTAGAGACATTTATGGTGATAAAAACTCTATTAATGCAAAGAGAAAACAACATTTGCATGGACACAAATAGGTCAAACAAAGAACAATGATAAGTGTAAGTAAACTCACGGTTAGCGATCTCCTGCCGCAGATTTTCGACTTGGTCGATTATGTCTTGGAACGCACTATTTGTATTTTCATGGAGAGACGTGAATTTGGCTATAGCTTTTTCCAAATCTGGTTCCACTCCAAGGCAGGAATCCATGATCAAGCACTTTTATAGTTAGGTAGTCCTACTACGTAGGCAATGTCCGACACTGTGTATTTTGCAAATGCTCGCCAAAACCTTCCGTTGGAATATTTAGTTTTCAATAACGAGTACTGATTTGTAGAGATTATTTTACGAAAACATAATTTACTCAACAAAAGCAAAAGTGCAGCCAAATAAAATTGTTTTTTCTTTCATGACCATAAATACAGAGTCCTTCAGTCAAAAATGTCAAAATATTAATAAGGTTTATAGGGTACCTATTTATACTATGATTTTCCTTTTTTTTTGTAAGCTTGTGTATTTTCAAGTGTTATTACATAATAATGGTAGATTCTTAAGTGTTTAAGGACGTGCTCAAGTATGGGCCGTTATATAACGTGAACGTGATGAAACGTGTATTTTCGTGTTGTTTCCAAAGAAGTCTGCTTCATTAAGGCATGACTTTGCTTGACGGTGACTTACTATGCTTGACTCCAAAGAACTTGACTCTGACTAGTATAGTAATTTTTTCTGACTAGTATGATTTGTTTGATGATATTTTAATAAAACTTTGTATTTCTAATGATGTTTTATACCAATTTTATACCCGTTTAGGCAAAGTTTTATATTATACTCATTGCCTTGGCCTTTGGGTATAAAACGTCCTAGAATATTTTCATAAATTAATTTTTTGTGCCTTGACACTGGAAAATGCATAAGAAGTGCAACGTCAAAATCCTCACAGAGGCAAGTATAAAAAAAGTCAAGTCACAGTTTTGCCTATAGATTTTTGGGAGTTTTGGCGCCAACGTTGAAAAAACATGTCGGCTTGTGCTATTATTTTCCTAAACTTGTATATTTTCGAGTGTTAATGTGTATTAAATGGTGAATTATTATTCATTAAGTGCTCGTAAACGTGCTCGAGTGTGGGTAAGTGATATAACGAGGTGAAACGTGTCTTTTCGTGTTGTTTCCAAAACTCCATAGGAGCCTCTTGTAAAGTCCCCATTACTTTACAGGGCCATGACTTTGATTTGACCGTGACTTACTTTTTATTTATTTATTTATTTTAGATGAACAAGCGGTATGGCCTTAAAAGCTTTAGCCTGCCCGATGGGCGAATAATATAAAAAAAAACTATTGAGTTATTTCATTGTATTCTTTATTTGATTATGTATTATAATAACTAATTTATAGTCGGTAACTAACTAACAATGACGAAAGATTAACCTTTCTCAAAGGTAACTACACACTACAAATTCTTTACTTTCTGCTGGCTTGATTGTTTTACATCTGTGTAAAATATATGACATTAAAAAAAACGCTCTTGTCTATGATCATTGCACAATTGGAATTCAGAAGAGGTTATAATTTTTTAGAATTTCGCAGTTTTTCTAAATATTAAAAAGAATTAGCTTCGTTTGATCATGGCACAAAGTAAGTTGAACGACATGGCAGGAAAATTTGCAAAAGGAGGCCCCCCTGGGCTTGGCATTGGTTTGAAAATAGTTGCGGCTATTGGTGCGGCCGCCTATGGCATTTCGCAATCGGTGTTTACCGTCGAAGGTGGTCACCGTGCAATCATCTTCAACAGGATAGGAGGAGTGCAGCAGTTCGTTTTCACTGAAGGCATGCATTTTCGTATACCGTGGTTCCAGTATCCCATCATCTACGACATTAGGTCACGACCCCGCAAAATTTCTTCACCCACTGGATCAAAGGACTTGCAAATGGTCAATATCTCATTGAGAGTGCTTTCTCGTCCTGACGCTGTCCACCTCGCCACAATGTACAGACAACTAGGGACCGATTATGATGAAAAAGTATTGCCCTCTATTTGTAATGAAGTGCTCAAGTCGGTAGTGGCAAAGTTCAATGCCTCTCAACTGATCACACAGCGTCAGCAAGTCTCTCTACTGATCAGAAGGGAGCTGGTCGAGCGTGCTGCTGATTTCAATATAATTTTGGATGACGTCTCCTTGACTGAGTTGAGCTTTGGTAAAGAGTACACAGCAGCGGTTGAAGCTAAACAAGTCGCCCAGCAAGAAGCACAGCGTGCCGCTTTCGTAGTTGAAAGGGCCAAACAGGAACGTCAGCAAAAGATCGTACAAGCTGAGGGAGAAGCTGAAGCCGCCGAGATGTTGGGTAAAGCCATGGGTATGAACCCTGGTTACCTGAAGCTTCGCAAGATTCGTGCTGCTCAAAGTATTTCCAGAATGCTTGCCCAGTCTCAGAACAGAGTATTCCTGCCTGGCAATAGCTTGATGATCAACTTGCAGGACCCGACATTCGATGACCTTTCTGAGAAGCTGACTAAGAAGAAGTAACATGAGGTTGAGAGTGGATGCACGGAGTCGCTGGAGCTTGCAACCACTCTGTCAGTAGACGAAACCGCTGTAATAATCAGTGGTGCTGCTTCAGTTGCTGTTTAGTGCATTTGAGTTTGTATGGAACTGAGCATTTTACAAATGTATAAATTAATCTACTATTCAAAATGTTGCATTTTATGTTAATTAGTTGTAGGTGTGTAGTAGGTATGTATGCAATGGATCCTATGGTTGCAATAAAATTTGAAAACTAAAGGGATTTTTATTTATTAAAAAAGTGTCCTGATGTGGTTACCTATAAACTTAGAAGTACTCATTCAATCAATCGCCTGACTCATTTTCTATTTGTAGTCTACTCATATACATAAAAGAAAATATACTGGCCATAAAAACTACATTCAAAACCAAACAAATTTCTCCTTACACCAATTATTTTAATCCTGTTCAGTCTCTCAGTTCAGAGCAAATAGAAATATGTACTATTTTCTCAAAGTCTAGTCCTGACAAACTTATTTAAATCCTATGTAAATATCTTGCAACATAATTCATCATCATCAGCAGCCAGAAGACGCCCACTGCTGAACATAGGCCTCCCCCTTTAACCTCCACACTGAACGACAGCCTGCCTATTATGTCGTGACTCTACACGACTCACAATGTCGTCGGTCCTACCTACGCTGCGTCTTCTGGTTCGTGGTCTCCACTCCAGAACCTTTCTTCCCCATCGGTTATCATTCTTCGAGTGATGTGGCCTGCCCATTGCCACTTCAACTTGCAAATTATGTAGACTAAATTTATGTCTGATTATCAAAATAGGTTTTAGTCTTGTTTTGATGTGGTAATTTTTTAGCGCTGATAATACACCATAAAACACAAAACAAAATACAACACTATAAAATACAAAAAGTAGTGCGTGACAACATCGCGCCCAGGCAGACACCCATCCAAGTACCGACCGCGTTTTACATTGCTAAACTTGGGTTTGTCTCCAACTCTCACTTGACATGGTTAATATTTTACTTTAGAGTGTACTACAATCATGCAAAGTTTCACGCTTATAGCATGTATGTATGTATTACTATTTTTACATTAGCGCAAATACAAAAATGTTTGTTGTATTGGGACATGGGGCCCACCCCCTTTTAGTTTTTACTTTATTATAATTTTTTTGTTATTCCGCCATAGCATTACATATCTCAACTGGCCATCTACTATGTCGAAAGATACAGCGGTTAAAAGGTAGGATAGACAGAATAGGCTTAGTAATACCACATAATGTAGCTGGTAGGCAATATCATATTTTATACTAATATCATAAATGTGAAAAAATTGTTAGTTTGTTGGTTTGTTTGTTCCTTTTTCACACAGATTTTATTATTTCATTTTATCTATATAAATATTATACTTATCCAATCGAAATAAGGTATATTTTCAATGCTCAGTCGGAGTCTGAACCGACTGGGTTACCGGGAAGTGTCCAAGCATTGAAATATAAAATACCATACTGCACCCCGTGGCTTTGCCAGCATGAAAATTGATGTGTAGCAAGTAGAGAATAAAACCAGATTATAAAAATAAAATTGCCAATGTGTTATTGCAGAGCCTAAACTATCTATATCACAAATTTCATCAAAATCGGTTTTGTAGATATGGAAAAATGTGGTAACAAATATTCACACACACAATCTTTCGCATTTATGTTGGTAGGATACCATAATTACCATCCTATATATGTCCGCTGGTTTGTGCTGGCCTTTATATTTTAACAATCATGCTTGAGTTGCTTGGTTATTACTTTTTCATGTGTTTCTACTTGCTAGGAATATATATGCTAACTACCTTTGTACCTAAGCCTGTACCTTTGTACATCAGCTGTATCATGGTTGTTCACTATACAGGGTTACACATATAGACTGTACAAAACCGAAAGGAGGTCATTGTTTTCAACATTATGAACAACTTTTAATATAGGTACCAATGGGACAGGGACAAAAATGCCGATGACTATGATGACAATTTTTATAACATATTTTTATGTTGACATATTTTTACAGTTATTTATTGTATTGATTATATTAGTTTTTTTAATTTTATTCCTTATTTTACTGGGAAATCTATTTTAGTTTAACAGTTTGTGAGATAAATGTTAGTGGAATTTGTGCGTTATTATTTTCAATAAATAATTTGAATTTGAATTGGACCGAGCTTATATTGTATTGTATGTTATGATACTTAGTTTATGATTGTATGCATTTAGTTTTTAAAAAAATTGCCAACTACCCACATTTTTCAGTTTTCCTGTTTGGTTCCTGTGAACATGGTGCATGCTGTGCATGTAGCTGCGCCAAAATATCGGAAGCTCTATCCACAACCTAATCACAGTAAATATCCCATTTTATTAATCATATAACTATAACCTCTGTACTAGGTGACTACATCGTCTATTGTGGAGTGATAATTTTATGTGCAAGTTTTTACCTATTTCTTCATGATATAAATACAATTTTGCAGTTCAAACTTGATTTACAAATTTATTGATAACGGTTGTTTCTTTTTTGTTCGGTTACAAAACCAAAAATGTAATACCTTATGAAAAACACCATAAAATCATAATGCAACTAAAGACTATAATTTATTATTTTATTAACCAACTAATTAACACAAATTCTTTTATTTCTTCAGAGCAGAGGGCTGGGGGCATCTAAATTTAGACATTTCAACTTCTGCTTCATAATAGGTAGAAGCGTCGTAACAAAAGTATTCTGGAACCTTGTAGGCTCCAGACTTGCTGGGGTCGACGCCGGGGCCGACAGGCTGCGACGCCGGGTGCACACAAGCGCTGCTCAGCCCCGGAACTTCTGCATTAACTTGGCTTGTTGGAAGTGGCTGGGATGCAGCAGATTTATCCGTGCCTTGGTGTTGGCTGGTACCCTCGCTGTAGAACCTCGCAGCCGTTCTAATGGCGTTGTTCCTTATTGCGAACCTTGATAACATTGTTGTTAAATTTTATTTATATATTACACAACTCGACTCAGTTCACCAAACAATGGATTTTGGAGGAAAAAAACAGCTGTTACCGTTGACACCACCACCACAAACTGACGTTTGACACTGCATTTGAGTTATTCCATTTTTGTTGTATTCTATCCTCTGTGACGATTTTGGCGTCGTACTCTTGTGCATTTGCCAATGTCAAGTATTAAAATTATTATCAAGTTTGATAAATGTAGTCAAACAAGTCAGTCAGAGTCTAGCAAAGTAAGTCACGGTCAAATCGGACATGCCCTAGTAAAGTGGAGGATACTTTAGAAGAGGTTTTTATGGAGCTTTGGATATAACACTAAAATATATGTTTTACCGCGTTATATCACTTACCCACTCTCGAGCATGTCAAGGAACACTAAATAGATAATAATCCACCATTTTATTATTATTATAACGCATTACCGCTTCAAAATACACAAGAAAAAATAAAAATAATGATAAGACATTAAGGTTAAAACACGTTGGCGCCAAAACTTCCAATCTAATATAAAATACTGCTCAATTTTTCAATGTCAGCTCATAGCTGTCAGTTGAAACAAACTAAGATTTAATGTATTATTAGGACGACGTTAGGTATATAAATATCAATGGGAAAAAATCAGTACAATTAAAAATTTATTATAGCGATTTATAAAATGTGTACCTAGAATATTGTACCTATAATTTTCTAGAACAACTAATCTACCATGAAAAAATATGACGGATCGTTAACTTGCTTGACTTCCGTGGTACATACATGCGTCTTCCTTCTCTTTGACTTCTCTCTCAGCTCAGTGTCTATGGTTCTTTTTCACGACTGTTTTGGATAGTTTATCTACCTTGTCTAAATTGCCGATTTTTCGGTCTTGAAGTGGGATATGTGTATGATTCTACGTGTTTCTCCATGATATATCGTTTGCAATAATGTGTAAAAGTCAAAATTGACTCCAAACACTTTCTAGGACTCAGGAAACCGCCAGTACAGCCATTTACATGAAAGGTAAGTACAAAAAATTGGTACCATTAGCTTTTTTTCTAAAGCCTAGATTGCACTACAGTGACGCTGACAAATTGTTACACACTAAAGTACACAGGTCAGCTGTAAGGAAATTGTGTGTCCAATAAGATTAGTAATTGCCAAAAGAAATGAGAGTACACAATGCTCTATGTATACATAGCATATTTTAGTTGCCGCTATTTTGTAGATAGTTCATTTATTTATGTATATCGATTGTAACCCGACTAAATTCAGAAAGCTGTGTGTCGTGTACGTTCCGTTATAAGTACCGCTATTTTGTAATAAATAGGTTTTTAGAACTATGGATTGTTTTCTCCATTTCATCGTCGAAGTATCTCGATTTACTGTGAATTTGTAAGTTTTTTGTAAAAAAGTTATTTTTATTGAATATACAGTGTCCTTGATAAATAGAGAAAAATAAAAGTTGATGGCGAAAAAAAAAGGAACGTAATTTTAGGGATTCAGATGAAGGATTACAAATCGATTTTTTTTGTACAATTAAAATCGATTTTTGTAAAGTTAATTTTATGGTGATGCCAAAGAATTTACATTTACCCAAATGCCCAAGGAGGGTAATGCTGCTAATTATGTATGTTTGCGTGTTTCAATATTACTTACCTGAACGAGTTGACAGATTGGCGACCAGGCTGTCGTCGTTGTTAGGCTCGTATATTTGGGTCTGGTGTCTTAAATATTTGCAGTCGGGTTTATTGTACTATAAATCAGCATTTATAATGGAACACCTAATAATTGTGTATATATAACTGTAAACCATTACTGCTATTCTATAAAATGTAGAAAACGAAACGAAGTTTGTTTAGTTATTTTCGAGGTAAATGTGAAATGAATGTTTTATTGTATCGGGAGTAGAATAATTTCGATTAATACACTAAAATCGATTTTCCATAATAATCGATATTTTTATTTTTTTAACATCCCTCTAGTTTTTTTGTCTATGGTTTTTTATTGCGCTTGGTTCTTTCTACTTTTCCGGTGTGCTGTAAAATTGAAATTGTTTACAACAAAAGACGTAAATGTTCCTAAAAACGAATGCTTGTGTAATTTATTTGTGGATATTTTATGGGTGTAATATTTTCTGGCAGTTTTCCGCAATAACAAATACCTACAAAATCGTGAAATGGCGGCCGAAGTGCCTGCGAAAGATGTACTGTGCGAAGCGATGGAATATCTTTCGAAACTCGGTACTAACCTACGAACTCGATCGGAAAACTTAAAGGAAAAAAAAATACGAAGAGAAAAACTAAATAATGTTCTTGCGGTGCAAAAAGCAGCTAGTAAAGTTCTGTTGATATGCGAACTGTCAAAAAAATCTCTCGACAATGTTGAGACTGGTGTACGCAAAGTATTGGAGCTCATTGACACATCGCAAGCCTCTTCAAGTAAAGGCGGGAAATATTCGGAGACTGAAAAAGATGTCGCAAATCAATCAAAATATTATTACTTTGAATATAAGACACGCAAATTGAGAATAAAAAATCGGATATCATTTAAGCACTATAATTCAGTTAGAGTAAATGCCAAAATGTTACCAAAATCTATGATGGATAAGTATCCAGTACATTACAATTGTAAGCTGTATAGAATGAGAAGAAAACAAAAAGAAAGTCAGGAGGCAAATGCGGAGGTTATGAAAGATCTTGAAGAACAGTCAATTCAAAATGATGTATCTATAATTAATATTCCAGATACACCAATTTCTAAGTCTAAAGCAGAGAATAAACAAGAGGAAAATGTCAAAAATGGAAATAATGATATCTCCATTATTAGCATTCCAGATTCACCAGAACCAAAGTTGGATGATACTGATAAAAAAAATTGCAAATCACCGGCAGAAAAAGAAAGTAGGAGAAAATCCAGTGTAGATTCAAACAAGGAGAGAAATGCGAGTAGAGATTGTGGTGAACAGTCTCCAAGAAAGAAGTCTGATTCGTCTAAAAAGCACAGATCTAGAGAAAAGAGACGGAGCTCTGACAACAAAGAGGACCAAAGGAAGGCTAAAAGAAAGAGAATAATTAGAGATAGCAGCTCTGATGATGAAAAAAAGGCAGATGTAGGTAGTACATCAGAAGAAAATGTCTTTGCAACTAAGGGTGATGACAGTGATGTGTCTTGCCATGAATCAGATTCTAAGAAACCGAAGCCTAATGAGGAAAATAATGATTTTATGGAACCAGCGGCAAAAGAAAATGTCTTGGCGACTAAGAGTGATGACAGTGATGTGTCTTGCCATGAATCAGACTCTAAGAAACCGAAGCCTAATGAGGAAAATAATGATTTTATGGAACCAGCGGCAAAAGAAAATGTCTTGGCGACTAAGAGTGATGACAGTGATGTGTCTTGCCATGAATCAGATTCTAAGAAACCAAAGCCTAATGAGGAAAATAATGATTTTATGGAACCAGCGGCAAAAGAAAATGTCTTGGCGACTAAGAGTGATGACAGTGATGTGTCTTGCCATGAATCAGACTCTAAGAAACCGAAGCCTAATGAGGAAAGTAATGATGTTATGGAACTATCGGAGGATGAGAATATTGCTGAGAAGGATGGTGATAAAAATGATAACACAGTGAAACCTGTGATCAAATGTGTAAGTCTTAGCAAGTTGTTAAAACCTGATATTTTACAAAAGAAAAAGGTTATTGGTTCCCACTCCAAACCTAAGAACATCAGTAATAAAGCAAAGCAAAAGAGTGAAGCTATGCAAGTTAAATGTTCTGAAAAACAGGGAAGGAAAGAGAAAGAAGATGAAGAATATTGGAGTCAAAAAAGAAAAGAAGTTAGCCTTTTTGTATCCAAAAAGTTTGTTATCAATGTCACGAGACTACCAGAATTGTCCCATGATTACTTGAACAAACTATGTTTAGCAAAAATAACACAAGATGGGATCACAATTTGTGAAATTTCTAATAAAAATGTAGATGAAACAGATGCAGGACAGAAAGATGAAAAAGCAACAGTAAAATCCAAGAAAATAAATAAAAAAAGATTTACAAATGATGAGTTAAAATCAAATTCTAGACGAGCTTCCTCCAATAGCTCTGATGATCATGATGACGCTTTAATTGCTGAAGCCAATAAAGTAAAAAATTCATTATTAAATGAATCTGACTCTGATGATCTGATTGGCTCAGACAATGAATTAAAATCATCCAAAAATACCGAGAATATAAAAAATGCACTATTGAATGATTCTGATTCAGAAACTAAAAAATCTAACGATGGATCAAAGTCAGGTGAGCAAGATAAAGCAGACAAGGAGTCTGTTAGTGAATCTGAACACGCTAAAACTTCTCTATGCAAGTCAGATTCTGAATCTGATAAAAATGAACCTAAATCTACTGCTGCACGAGTTGAAAAGGATGGTGCTGATGTATCAGATGTAGAGACTGCCTCTATTCGACTGACCTACGATCCATCTGATTCAGATCAAAATAAAACAAATTCCGAAAATGGTGCAACAGCAACTAAAACTATTGCCGACAGATCTCATACTGAGAAGGATGATGACAGTGGTGATAAAAACCAGAATGAAAACGATTCTGATGGTTCAGTCAGGAAAAATGATGAAAACTCAACTAAACATGAACATGAAAAAACACCCGAAAAAGAAGACACTGACAAAGCTAAATCATCGCTTTTAAATGACTCTTCAGATGACAAGACTAAAACTCCATTGAGTCAAAGATTGACACCGCAGTCTAAGAAAAAACGCATGAGAGAAAGCATACATGCAAAGAAAATGCTTTTGACCTATTCAAGTTCTGATACTGAAGATGAACAATTAAAAGATGCCTTAAAAGACATAAAAAAATCATTATTACACGGCTCTGACGAGGAGAACGAGGAAAAAAAGAAGTTGAAAGAATCTAGTCCGTCTTCATCAGATGAATATATTATTAAAAAAGTGAAAAAAAAGATAACCTATGACTCACACCCATCGAAAGCAAAAAGGTCCAAACATAAGAGGAAGAAATATTGCAGGGGGCTTGACAGCGTCGACAGTGCCAGCAATACAGACAACTCTAAACCGAGTAGTAGCAAGGTTAGGTCAAAGAAATAGACATAGGCATATAATGCCATACCATATTGCCCTAAAGATATTCTGTAAATAAACAAAATCCCTGTCTCAATCTTATATAACTTCAAGCTGATTTTACGCTGTTTTATGAGAATTAATTAATTAAGAGATTTTTGTTAGTTTTAAGAAAGTACAATCTACTATCATCTGTTGATGACTAACCCTGATTTCATTATTGTAAGTTTTTGTTACTACATTTATGCAATAAAATGCCAATTTAAATGTATAATTTGGTGTTTTTATTGAAAGATGTAAAAATTAAGGAAAGTTTTTTAATTTCGACCTTTTAATAGGTAACAAAATTTTCATATCATTAATTCCTAATCAAAGGGGAATACCTATATTATAAAGAAAATGGACTTTTTCAGATGGTCCGTTCTAAGTCGAAGCCTGGCAATAGTAGCAGTCAGAATTCGGACACTCCTGATTCTAATGACAAAGATATTGATGGGTAAATATTGTTTTCTGCTTGTATTTGCATCTTAATGGGATGGGTTTGTGCTGTGTAAATACCGTAAATATACTTCATCATTATCAGCCTATCATGTTCCCACTGCAGGGACAGGCCTTCTCTCAGAGAGAGAGAGAGAGAGGATGGTGGCCTAGTGCATGTGAATATCATATATTAAGTCTTTGAACTTTTGGGGTTCTTGGACAACGGTTTCCTTACGATTTTTTCCTTCACTGTTTTAGAGCAATGACATCAAAACTGCACGTAATTTATTTAAGCACTAAAGAAGGCATTGTCATGTCCCTAAACAAAGGCTGAGGACAGAACCGGGTGCCGTCAGATTGTAAAGCGTATAAACTACTTTTCGGCCACATTTGCTCCTGGCTGTACTTATAAATAAGCTTACTAATATTATAAATGCAAAAGTGTTTGTTAGCTTGTTTGTTTCTCATTCACGTAGCAATGGATTGGAGGGATTTTTGCATAGAAATAGACGGAGGGCCAGAGACTTTTTATTTAAAAAAAATTATGGTTTATTTGGGAATATGCACGTGGATGAAACTGGCTGTCTGTCCTAACTTTAAACAGCTGTATCTTTCGAACCGTAATACATAGCCAGTTGAAATTTTCACAGAATATGTAATGTTATGGCGGATCAACTAAGAAATAATAAAAAAGTCAAAAAGTAAAAACGAAAGTGGGGTATACAACAAACATATTTTACTAAACATATTTTTGCATTAGCTCTAATGTAGAAACGGTAATACGTACAAACGACAAGCTTTGTATGATTATAGTACACACTCTAAAGTATAACAACAAAAACAAGAGTCGGTGACAAATTTCTGTTCATTACCAAGTTATAATTGGTTATACTCGAGGGTCACTGTAGCAAAATATTAACTATAACTACGTTAAGCCTGAACAATAACTGGTTGTACAATGTGCGAGCCCGACTCGCACATGGCCGGTTTATTTTATATACTTGAGAATTGTCAATGTTGATCTTCCTACCTACAATTGTCTGTTCTTCCTACTTGAAGCATGTATGGGATGTTCAACTTTGGACTTGTTGAACAAGAACAACATCTAATTGAATGTTTTCTTTACCTAAATTAGAGACTGGATTCCGATAATATATGGAATGGAATTATTGTTCGAAAACATCCTTTATTACATGATTCCAATGCCTGGATAAGAAGATAATATTTATAAATTTACTAGCAAGACGCTAGTAAACACAATGTTTACTAGTTTACTTCTGGTAATACGTTTTATCAATCAAATCGTTTTGCAAGAGTATTTTCTGGCTTTAAAGCTTCCTGGCCGTTACTAGTTACGCGAGCCTTCTGCGTGAGCATCATCGTCCGCTCAGACCCATTGTACTCCATTCAGAAGATATGCTTTATTAATTTACTTCAAATTATTTTTAGACTGACCAACTGGAACAATCTAAACAAACCACGTCGTCGAAACTCAAATTCGTCAAAAATGTCCGAGTCCAGTGCTAGCTTTGAAAAAGCTAAAGAAAAGAGTAAACCTAAAATTAAGCCAACCGGGCTTATTGGTGAGGAGATGCTCAAAGCTGAAAGTAGCTCGGAATCTGCAGAGGCTTCAGCTGACGAAAATGGAGACGATGAAGGTGGGTACTTCAAAGCTACATTTATTCTATTGCATTAAAGTTCATGCGACCTTGACATTTGACATATGGGCTGTAATCTACAGAGCTGGATTGCATGCCTAAACAAGACATTGTTTTTTTAACCCTTGATAAAAGAGCTGATGCAGTGGGGGGGTTTGAGGGTTCAAACTCATGTGAGGTAGTGTTCTACTGGTACTACACCCCCCCCCCCCCCCCCATGGCCTTGCTTCAAATGGCTGAACTAATTTTCTTGAATTATAGCTAAGAAAACTCGATCACGTTTGAAACAAAATAAAATAAAAAATCGGTTATCATTTGGGAGCTATGATGTCACAGGCAGATACACTCGTTAAACTTGTAATACCCCTCTGTTTGTGTGTGTTAATAAAAAATGGAAACCCTTGCAAAGAATGTACATGAGACAAACTTTGTACTGTCACAAGTGGGACACTGTCTGAAGCCTCACACCAGTGCGTCACACCACAAAAGCTTTGGTGGCTTAATTATAACTACTTCACTCATTATCCCAGCTTCGGCCCGCTTGGGATCGGAGCCATTTCAGGTAGGCCATAGTTCTTTATGGCCTAGGGAGCTCTTCCGCTGGAACAATGTAGTTGAAAGGTGAATTGTGTTGTTTGCCACAAAGCAAGTCAAGGGTATTTTGGGTGATCCCAAACAATGAAATGGTTTATAAGAGTACTCCAAATTACAGATATACCTGAAATCACTCTACCAAGTATCAACGGAAGTGGTGAGCACCTTGTGAAAGAAGATTTATTGGGAGAGAGTGATTCTTCCATCTCTCATAATGAAGATGTAAAGGTAAGTAGCAGAATGCACTGCCTGCAAACTGTGTTCCCTATAAAGTACAACCTGTATCATTTCAAGATGAGTCTACAGGTATCTCATGGGAAAGCATGCTCAATTGTAAAGTTGATAGTTGCAATCTGGGTGTCTTTAAAATCACGAGTGAATCGGTTTCTTCTAGGCATGCTCCATTATAGACCGCATCATCGCTTAAAATCAGGCGAGTTAACGGTCAAACGCAAGCCTATTATGAAAAAAAGTTTGCCTGGAAGAGATTCTCTCTAGCGATACAGCTGACACTGCTGCCACACTTTGTTTTTTGTCTTATGTGTAATCACATAAAATAGTTCTAGTGTGAACAGTAAATCTATATATTTTTTTACCTGATGCTGATGCTAATACTTGAACTTGTATTTTACAGAGTGTTATAGAAGAATCTGGCAGTGAAGATAAGTGAGTACCGAGTTCTTTTTTATTCATTGTAATACAGACAGAAGACATAATAGTACATTACAGAAGATTCACTCGGCAAAATCATTTAAATAAGTAGCGACTCTTGCTACTACACAATAAAGTGCGATTCTGGACGTGCGAGCGCCAACTACCTATAGCTATATTAATCTAGAAGTTGCCTCTCTATCGCGTAATTTCTGTCTAATGCGCGGCAGCCCACTAAATTGGTTCGACAAGTCGGAGCCCGCCACATACTTGTAGCTTCATACCTAAAGTGGGGAGTGCGCCAAGCCTGGTAGTACTTGAAAAACATAACCGGTGGTTTTGGCGCACACGTGGAAAAAACAAATCAGCTCGTTGGATTATTTTAATGGATACTAAATTGTGAATTATTTTTATTAAGTGCTCGTAAACGTGCTCGAGTGTGACGCTATGAAGACCATGCAAACTGTTTAATATTACGACTAAAGGACATAGAATCCACGGTCATGAAAATGTTAACAAAAAAACAACAATCAAGACAGCCAAATTGATGTACACCATTGTAATAAACACCTATTTGAGTGCACTAAATAATGAAAATATGCAATTTATTGTTTGTTTTTAGGGTTCCGTACCCAAAGGGTGTCAATGGGACACAATTAGCCTACGCTGTTTGTATGTCTGTCCGTCCGTTGGTCCTTTTAACGGCTGTATTTTTCGTACCGTAAGCGATACCAAATGAAATTTCCACAGTACATATATGTAATGTTACGGCGGGTTAACTAAGAAATAGGTAGTATAAAAAAGTAAAAACTAAGGAGGGTCTCCCATACAACCAATGATCTTTGCAAACAACAAACAATTTTTTTAAACGTATTTTTGTATTTGCTCTAATGTAAATACGATAATATGTACAAGTATCAAACTTGGCATGATTATAGTACACACTCTGAAGTGAAATAGTAAAACATTATGAGTCGGTGACAAATTTCTGTTCACCACCAAGTTAAGCAACGTCGGGCGCGGTCGGTACTACGATGGGTGACCGCCTGGGCATGACGTTGTCTTTTTGAACTACTTTTTGTATTTTGTGGTGGTACGGAACCCACAGTGCGCGAGCCTGAGTCGTACTTAACCGGTTTAATAATATCACCAAGAGGCTTCACAGAAAGAACTATCCTATCTCTATGTCAATAAAGAACATAATAAATATTAATTCCACAGGCCAAACGCCAAGCGTCGAAAGGCGAATGCGATATCGTCCGATTCAGAAGTGGGATCGTCTCGTAAAAAAGACGCCGATGTGAAGATAAGCGACTTCGAAGACTCCGATGACTCTGATATTAACAACAAGCGAAGTAGGAAGAAGAAGAAAGCAACGGATAGTGACGCGTCGGTGGGCAGCAACTCTTCCAATGAAGGCGGGTAAGTATATTATAGGCCTCCCCTTTTAACCTCCACGCTGAACGACAGCCTGCCTTTTGCATCCACTGGATGCCAGCGACTTTCACAATCATCAATCTATGTTCAGTAGTGGACGTCTTCTGGCAGATGATGATGATGATGAAGTATATTATGGCCGTTTTCACTATTCACGAACAACGCGACGCCTAACTAATGGAATTCCTAATCTAAGCAGTCTTAGTGTGATCTTCTGTTTCACCAATCCATTTTTAATAGGTGACTCCTAAGCTAAGAGATGCCATAATCGTTGACAGTTATTTATGGAGTTTTGATGTGAGTGAGCGAGTGCGGTGATGTGTTTTATTTTTTATTCGCCCTTCGGGCAGGCTAAAGCCTTTAGGCCATACCGCCTTGATGTGAGCGAGTGAGCGCGGCGCGGGCTGTCAGTTTAAGAGTTTATTATTATTCGCCCATCGGGCAGGCTAAAGCCTTTAAGACCATACCGCCTGTAATCAGTTACATATAAGAGGACCCCCCGAATCGGTGTCTTAACTTTAGGTGACGCCTATCGTCACATATTGTCAAGTATAATTGACAGTTTTAAATGGAACAGCAATTATTTTTCGCTGATTCATGGTTGGTCCTATAGTAAAAATTGTTCATATTGAGGGGTATAATGGACCCCTTTGAGTTTAGTACATCCTTTCCGCGTAACCCTGTGTTGTCTAGTAGCCTAAATGACCTGACTGAATTGGAAATGTGCGGTGTTGCCAGCTTCTTCTATAATGTACACAAGAAGTATAAGCACTTAAATCATTTAAATGTCATTTCCATGCAGTTGGGTTTTTGTTTAAGCAAGTAACATTATGTTTTCAGTAAAAAGAAACGTCGTCGCATCAAGTCTGTGAGAGACAGCGACGCGTCTGGGTCCGAATCAGAAACCGAGGGTAGGAACAAACATGGCAGAAAGAACATCCGAAAGGTATAGTAACTCATGACACTGGAATTACTTGCATATGATTAAGCCGGTTACTCAGACTATAGTTTCAATAGCATTCGGCGGTAGGTATAGTTACTATATACACTAGAGGTTTCACCTTTGAATGTCCAGTTTTATATATTTCCAGGATAAAAACTATCTATATATATAAATACTATGTTTGTATTCAATGCAAACTTCAATGGAACATTACATAGAAGTATCCATGTAATAAATAAAATAAGTAAATAGTATTCCGGACATTTTTGCACACACGGTCATCTGACCCCAAACTAAGCTAAGCTAGTACTATGGCTGCCAGAGACTGATATATATATACATATATATTTTTAAATACACACTTAAATAGATATTAACACGCAGTTATAGAACAAACACAAATGTTCATCACATTAATGTTGTCCTAGGTGGGAATCAAACCCACGCCCCCAAGCGCAGAAGGCAGGATCACTACCAACTAGACCCACGGGCTATCAAATACTGTTCCATTATCTTAATTTTTATGATGTTTTTGAATGCTCAATAAATTATCATTATTTAATTCTTAGTAAGTTTAAAAATTAAACAAAAATACACCATTGCATATTAACTTTATCGAATTAATACAGTAATGTTTTTGTTTTCAGGTTATGGGTAAAAACCAGTTGGAGGAAGCGACTAAGAAAGCGGCCCGACAGGAAAAGGAAAGAATGGCTCGAATTATTGAAAGACAGAAAATGGTAAGATTGCATTAATTACAGTGCGTTCTGAAACACACCCAACAACACTAATGAGAACACGGAAAGAAAAATTCTTTGTGCACTCATCATTAGCGCTATTGGCGTTGATTCGTGCCGTTAGTTACCCTCATCATAATCAGCCGTTTATCAGTACACTGCTGAACTTTCAGCCTACCCCCGAAAGGGTGATTTGGCCATATCCACCACGCTGGCCCAGTGCGGGTTCGTGGATTCACATACCCGCGACCTCACGCTTTCAAGTCTAGCGGTCTCCCAAATAGGCTAACACGGCGCTTGATACTGTTGCACCACTCTCTAATTTGATAGGACTAATATCCGCATCCCATTCATTTCAATATGTGAGAAAAGGATGGCAACAAAGTTGGCGCTGTAAAATTTAGATAATAAAATGGTACATTATAATCGATTCCAACAAACTTGGATGGTGCGTCTTGCACACGCCGCATGTAATTCGCGTAACTAGACCTACATCATCATCAGCCTATTTAATGTTCGTCCACTGCTGGACGTAAGCCTCTCCTAAAAAACGCCACAAGGCCGATCTTCTGCTTTTCGCATCCACTTGCCACCAGCCGCCTTTCGCAGGTCTTCACTCCACCTGGCTGCAGGGCGTCCAACTCTACGTTTGCCGATACGCGGTCTCCACTCTAGAACCCGTCCACCTCAGCGGTTGTCAGTTCTTCTACAGATGTGGCCAGCCCATTGCCACTTCAGCTTGCTAATTCTTTGAGCTGTGTCGGTTACTTTAGTTCTTTGTCGGATAATCTCATTTCTGATTCTATCTCTCAAAGAAACGCCAAGCATAGCTCGCTCCATAGCTCGCTGAGCGACTTTAAATCGATGGACCAGCTTCACTGTCAGTGTCCACGTTTCGGCTCCGTATGTCGTAGACCTACATACGTGCATCATACTTTCGCACGCGTGCACTTATTGACCTTGCAAAATTTAACTAAGATCGGTCTAGCCGTTTTGACGTGAAAAGGTAAACAGACACTGAAATTACAGATAATCAATATCGCATTGGTATTATTCGTCTGATGAGACAGCTGAGTTATCAAGGGTTCGTCGGAAAGGGTAACATTAAGTCGAAAGAAGTTAGCGAGCTTCATCTTCAACTACACTGTAGTTTACCAACCGGCGAGCTGGTGGTCAATGGCAAACCATTAAAACGATTAAAAATCTATTTTATGTTTTAAATGTTTATCGGGACTTATCACATATTATTTAATTTTGGTAAAAATATGTACCTTTAGCTCGACGCTTCGACCATGTTACAATGGCCGTGGTCACGAGCTGACTGAAAACTGCGGGTGAATCACCGCGGAGAAGAGCGGGTGTTTTGTTCTTCTACCCTCATTTGGTCACAAAACATGTGTTCAAATCGCGAAAGTTAAAAATTACTAATCTATTTTATTTCATGAAATAAATGTTTTTTTTTCTTATAGTATAACAACATGGAATTCGACGAGTCCGGCAAACCCGATGAAGTAGTTCTCGATAAGGTAGTCCTCGATTTCGATCCAGAGACAAAGGAGCCACTCATTGAAGTGGATCGAGGACTTGTTAAGAAGCTTAAGCCTCATCAGGTAACATCATAATTTTTATTTCACCAGTATTCCATGTTTACCTACTATCATCGAGATACAATATAAATATAGAGTCCAATCGTGCCAAAAAAATGTCCGAACCAAAACTCGGCGCACGCTACGAATTGCGTAGACTTTTTGGTTAGTTACAAGATAGCCGCGATCCGACTACAACCATGTATATAATGTATGTACAATGACGTTCGGACGTTTTTTGACTGTTTTTACTGAGAGATTGTGACTCTAGGAATATCTATAATAGACTATAGGAATCGCGATGCCTGCTATATTAATTTTGAAGCTCATTAGAATATATGAGTTAGCAGGTAAATTAATAGTGCTATTTTGACCCGACTGCCTAAGCTATGTTTTTCGGGCGTATGTTAGTTGTTTGTATTTTAAAAATCTTTATATACAGGGTGTCCCAGAACTCAACGTCAAGCGGGCACGGGGCAAGAGGCGGGGTCATACCAGTTCAAGGAAAAATAAAATAAAAAATCCATATCAGTTGGTTAAGTTATAATTGGCAAATTTATGAAAAAGAGGAAAATCAACGCCTTTATTCATATCTTTAGTTATTCTGACCTCAAAGTTAACTATTTTACAGTGTTTTTTTTTATTAACGTGGTCTTTAATAAACATGCTATCAATTGCAATCACAAATCAAACAAAAAGAGTTGCTATGTTTGTTAAAATTATCGCATTTTCTTTGAGTTGTGGTAGAAAAAATTATATCACCTAACTTTAATGGTTCAGTAAAAAAAAAAAATATATGGTACCACCCTAGGCAAGTTACTTCAAAAGGTGGCCCATTTAGTCAAGATTTCAAAATGGTACAATACTTTTAACTTTTCTACCTATAACATTTATTGCCAATTTTTAAAGCAATTTCAGTGTTTCTCCCATAGCAAAAGTTATTCACAATGATTGGTAAAAAAGATATGGTACCACCCTAGGCAAGTTACTTCAAAAGGTGGCCCATTTAGTCAAGATTTCAAAATGGTACAATACTTTTAACTTTTCTACCTATAACATTTATTGCCAATTTTTAAAGCAATTTCAGTGTTTCTCCCATAGCAAAAGTTATTCACAATGATTGGTTTACTGAGAGATTGTGACTCTAGGAATATCTATAATAGACTATAGGGATCTCGATGCCTGCTATATTAATTTTGAGGCTCATTAGAATATATGAGTTAGCAGGTAAATTAATAGTGCTATTTTGACCCGACTGCCTAAGCTATGTTTTTCGGGCGTATGTTAGTTGTTTGTATTTTAAAAATCTTTATATACAGGGTGTCCCAGAACTCAACGTCAAGCGGGCACGGGGCAAGAGGCGGGGTCATACCAGTTCAAGGAAAAATAAAATAAAAAATCCATATCAGTTGGTTAAGTTATAATTGGCAAATTTATGAAAAAGAGGAAAATCAACGCCTTTATTCATATCTTTAGTTATTCTGACCTCAAAGTTAACTATTTTACAGTGTTTTTTTTTTATTAACGTGGTCTTTAATAAACATGCTATCAATTGCAATCACAAATCAAACAAAAAGAGTTGCTATGTTTGTTAAAATTATCGCATTTTCTTTGAGTTGTGGTAGAAAAAATTATATCACCTAACTTTAATGGTTCAGTAAAAAAAAAAAAAGATATGGTACCACCCTAGGCAAGTTACTTCAAAAGGTGGCCCATTTAGTCAAGATTTCAAAATGGTACAATACTTTTAACTTTTCTACCTATAACATTTATTGCCAATTTTTAAAGCAATTTCAGTGTTTCTCCCATAGCAAAAGTTATTCACAATGATTGGTACTATGAACCCCTTTCCGCTTAGTACACCCTCTCCGCGTAACCCAGTATAGCAAAATACCTACTTACTGACTGACTTCATCACGAAATCCCGAAAATTAAGCTGACGCCGATATTTAATAGATAGATTTCTTATGGGGTGTAGAGATCCGTTGAGAAATAATTTTGTCAAAGGGCTGAATTAAAGGGGAAGTTCAAAGTTCATAAGAAAGCCTATTAGGCTTTCTTATGCTTAAAGCATACGAAGTTGGGCCACAGCTAGTGTTTCTATATTACCTTCTATAGCCTAAACGGCTTGACCAATTTTGATGTGTGAGGTGTCATTAGATTCGTAGTCATACCCTGACATACTGGCTACATTTTACAGTAACCGTATTTTCTTTTTAATTTTAATAATGTACTTGTTACGTTGAGTCTGTATAGGTCTCCCGCAGACTACTGCCAACTCCCACAGACTACTGCCAACTCCCACAGACTACTGCCAACTCCCACAGACTACTGCCAACTCCCACAGACTACTGCCAACTCCCACAGACTACTGCCAACTCCCACAGACTACTGCCAACTCCCACAGACTACTGCCAACTCCCACAGACTACTGCCAACTCCCACAGACTACTGCCAACTCCCACAGACTACTGCCAACTCCCACAGACTACTGCCAACTCCCACAGACTACTGCCAACTCCCACAGACTACTGCCAACTCCCACAGACTACTGCCAACTCCCACAGACTACTGCCAACTCCCACAGACTACTGCCAACTCCCACAGACTACTGCCAACTCCCACAGACTACTGCCAACTCCCACAGACTACTGCCAACTCCCACAGACTACCACCAACTCGCGCAGACTACTGCCGTCTGCTAAAAGCATTGACTGCTGCACAAAAGGTGTCTGGAGTATTTTGGCCATTAACATTATGGTTTATTAATTTCAGGCAAACGGCATAAAGTTCATGTGGGACGCTTGCTTTGAGAGCGTCAAGCGCATAAAGAAAGACAGAGGATCCGGGTGTATTCTGGCTCATTGCATGGGTCTGGGTAAAACTTTACAGGTAATATTTTCTGTTATTTCGGTTGAAATAAATCTTTGTATTCAATGATATTTAAAACTATGGATATTGGTCTAGCGTTCAACAATCATCGTCATCAGCCAGAAGACGTCCACTGCTGAACATAGGCCTCCCCCTTTAAACTCCACACTGAACGACAGCCTGCCATTTGCATCCACTGGGTGCCAGTGACTCACAATGTCGTCGGTCCATCTAGTGGGAGGCCTACCTACGCTGCGTCTTCCGGTTCGTGGTCTCCACTCAAGAACCTTTCTTCCCCAATGGTTATCGGTTCTTCGAGCGATGTGGCCTGCCCATTGCTACTTCAACTTGCAAATTTTAACAGCTATGTCGGTGACTCTGGTGCTTTGGCGAATATCCACGTTTCGGATTCCATCGCGCAAAGAAACTCCGAGCATAGCTCTCTCCATTGCCCTCTGTGTGACTCTTGAGCTTTTCCAAAAGGCCAACAGTTAAGGACCATGTCTCAGTACCATATGTCATGACTGGTAACACACACTGGTCAAAGACCCTTGTCTTTAGCATTCAACAATACCCGAACCAAAAGTAGCCTAATATCTCGCACACTAATAAACTGTTGTCTGTTGTCTAATTATCTGTGTAAATGCATATATTATCATAATAGTTTAAATTAAATTTGTTGCAAGTTAATAGACAAATTAAAATAAATAGTCGGGACATTTTTGCACACACGGTCATCTGACCCCAAACTAAGCAAAGCTTGTGATATGGCTGCCAGAGACTGATATACATACATATATAGTTTTAAATACATACTTAAATAGATATTAACAACCAGATATAGAACAAACACAAATGTTGCTCACATAAATGTTTGTCCTAGGTGGGAATCGAACCCACGCCCCCAAGCTCAGAAGGTAGGTTCACTACCAACTGAGCCAACGGGCTATCATTGTCATATTAATAATAAGTTTTTTTTTTTTTTTTTTTTTTTTTTTTTTTTTTTTCGTTTAAACACTGGTGTTGGTAATATTATTAGCGTACAAATATTTGCTTAGGTGTATAGTGGTGTACCTTATATATATTGACATAGGATTTTAATTAGTATGACGGTATTTCTTAAATCTATCTAGATTTATACAGGGTTACGCGGAAAAGGTGTACTAAGCCGAAAGTGGTCCATAGTATCCATCATTATGAACAACTTTTACTACGGGAGCAACTATGAAATCGCGAAAAAATATCAGCTGTTCTATAGAAAACGGTCATTCTCACTCTACAAAATATATGGATTAGCTGTTTGTTTTATCGCGATTTCAGGGTTAGTAAAAGTTGTTCTTAGTGATGAATAACCTCTTTCAGCTTAGTACACTCTTTCCGACCCTGTATAGATAAAATCAGTACCCTCTTTCTTATTCAAACTTTGTATTAGACCCAACATTTATGCGTTTGTAAATCAATATTTGTAGTGGAAAAACTACTTTTACATATTTTACATTTTTGATTTGTCTCAAGGTTTAGTTTTATCTTACCAGTTTCAAAAGCTTTACACCATGTATAGAGGGCCTAACTCATATATTACCCATTTCTTCACAGGTGGTATCGCTAACCCACACTTTGCTGACCCACTCTGACCTTACGAAAGTGAACCGAGTGCTGGTAGTGTGTCCACTCTCCACCGTACTCAACTGGGTCAACGAGTTCCGCATGTGGCTCAAATATGCAGAAACAGATTATGAAGTTGAAGTATTTGAACTCTCCAGGTAAGCACTTTGATGATACCGTGATCTGGATATTGACACACTATGACCTTGTGACTGACCCACTATGACCTAGTGACAGACTAGCTGTGACCTGACGACTGACCCACTATGACTAGGCGATTCCTTCACTGTGACCTTACGACTTATTCACTGACCTGTCGTAAAAGTCGACGTTTTTTTTAATGCCGTAGTTGGCAAACAGGCAGACGGGCTGCCTCATGGTTAGCAATCACCGTCGCCTATGGATACTTGTAACACCAGAGGCATTGCAACTATATTGCCAACTTTTTAAGAATCTATTAACTCTCCTTTTGAAGAACCCACTGTTGCAGCTTGGAACACTGATAGATTTTGATTCTACATTTATTGTGCGAACTGCTAGTCTGTGGAATGCGCTTCCTGAATGGGTGTTCCCCGATAGTAACAATCTGGGTGACTTCAAATCACGAGTGAATCGGTTTCTTCTAGGCAACAACGTAGACCACATCATCGCTTAACATTAGACGAGATGGTGGTCAAACGCAAGGCTATTGTTTATATAAATAAAAATAACTTAAAGCTTACTTGTAAAATTTTGTTTTTTTATACTATTACTTTATTAAGTTCATCATCAGCCATTAAATGTCCACTACTGAACAAAGACCTCTCTCTTAAAGAGAGGTGGTCCCATAATCCCCACGCTTGGCATGAGGCTTGGAGATCGTAGTACGTTCACGACACTGCTGCCCATCGTCCAGTGGTTCTGGTCGCAGTTTTAGGACATACCCGGATCCAACTTATTTAGTTAATGTGTAATGTATTATATTGGGTTCCAAAGTTTCATCAAAATCTCACGGCCACATATGTTCTAGGTACAAACAGAATTCAGAGCGAGCGTTCCAGCTGTCCCAGTGGATCCGTCATGGTGGAGTATGTGTGCTCGGTTACGAGATGTTCCGTAACCTTTCTGCTGATAACTTGAAGAAGTTCAAGAAGAAGATGCTCAAAACCTTTCAGGAAGCTCTAGTTGATCCTGGTTAGTGAAACTTTGCTATTATTTGTTCAAGAAATAACAAATAGTGTGTAAATTAAGTATTTTTAAGAAATTGCGTGTTAATTGAGTACTTTCAAGAAGAGTTTTAATTGAGTATTTTCAAGTAATAGTATGTTAATTGAGTATTTCCAACAAATAGTGTGTTCATTATTTTCAAGAAAGTGTGTGTAAATTAAGCATTTTCAAGAAATTGCGTGTTAATTGAGTACTTTCAAGAAGAGTGTTTTAATTGGGTATTTTCAAGAAATTATATGTTAACTGAGTATTTTCAAGAAATAGCGTGTTAATTGAGTATTTTCAAGAAATAGCGTGTTAATTGAGTATTTTCAAGAAATAGTAGTAATAGGGTGTTAATTGAGTATTTTCAAGAAATAGCGTGTTAATTGAGTATTTTCAAGAAATAGTAGTAATAGGGTGTTAATTGAGTATTTTCAAGAAATAGCGTGTTAATTGAGTATTTTCAAGAAATAGTAGAAATAGGGTTTTAATTGAGTATTTTCAAGAAATAGCGTGTTAATTGAATATTTTCGGATTTTTCGGACACATAATGAAATAGTCAGAGTGTATAATATAGTTGCTTGACTTCTGTCCCACTGAAGGACTTTCTATGGACTAACTTGGGACTCGGGAAAAATGACATCAAAGTCTTTACCCTGTAGAGTAGGCAAAGCATTGACAATGCAATTTTATTATGGAAACTGACGAGGTTTTCATCTTCTTGTGTTAAATTTGACAGTTTTAATATTATTACTTATAACCTTAACAAAACGAAACGAATTAATTTGTTTAACGAAATATTTAATAAGGGTACGATAAGTCTTGAAAAGAAACTATTTAAGCCTTTCTGGCTTGAATAGTCTCTTTCAGTGCCTTGAAGTGGCATTAAGCCGATGGTATATCTGTTTCAGTGAAATTAACACTATTGTATTATAATTTTCTCAGGTCCAGATATGGTAGTATGCGACGAGGGTCACCTACTGAAGAACGAGAAGACAAGTCTATCGCAGTCCATGAACAAAGTGAAGACTTACCGCCGCATCGTACTCACTGGCACGCCGCTGCAGAACAATCTTAAAGAATGTAAGAATAAGGACTAATTTACTCTACAAAAACTCACTAATAACAGCCCTGCTTGACGACCACGTATCGTCGTCTCTGTCTCTCATGCAAACACGCTCCTATCTCTCTCTAGGTCGCATGCGCACTGGATATGGTGCCACCAACATATCTAAGAATAGGCCTATGTCCTAATATTTTTTTATTAACTAATAAAAAAGATTATCGTAAAACCCGTCAACGGAAGAAAAATTAAAATTTGTTCATAAATAATTAAGGTATAAATATTTTAATTAGAGCGCACTATAGCAAGTTATGACGTCAAGCTGTGCGCGCGCCTTACAAATGCTATACTAACACGCGTTGCGGTAAAGAGACAGAATATCCCCTCTCAATCCCCACCAAATACTTTAGTTTTTCTCAGAAATTTATCAGCCAACTTGACTGTCTAAAGTTTTTAGTCATAATTATCAGCATATCATCTACCTCCTGCTGGGACACAGGCCTTCTCTCAGAGAGAGATGATGGGACCTAATCCACTATGCTGGCCCAGGGCATATTAGTGAATGCTATTGTCTTTGAACTTAGGTTATTCGGTTTCCTCACGATGTTATCCTTCACCGTTTTTGAGCGATGGCAACGAAAACTGCACATAATTTTATCTAAGTTTTAAATAAGTGATTTGTGTAAGGCCGAGGATCGAACCGGGTGCGGTCAGATTGTTAAGCACACATGCTACCGCTCGGCCACCTCCACTCCCTTAGTAAAGTTTTCAGTACCTGCCCTCTATCTACCCTCATTTAGTGGGAGGCCTACATACGCTGCGTCTTCCGGTTCGTGGTCTCCACTCAAGAACCTTTCTTCCCCATCAGTTATCACTTCTTCGAGCGATGTGGCCTGCCCATTGCCATTTCAATTTGCAAATTTTAATGAATGTTACTTATATCAATATGTTTGCAGATTACTGCATGGTCCAGTTTGTGAAGCCGAATCTCCTGGGGAAGTACAATGAGTATTTGAATCGTTTTGTGAATCCCATCACCAACGGGCAGTACACAGACTCTACAGAGCATGACATCAAGATCATGAAGCGACGGTCGCACGTGCTGCATAAAATGCTGGACGGGGCCGTACAGGTAAGATTTTTATTGTTTTTATAAATAACTACTTGAATCCCGCGATTTTCCCGTTTTTCCGCAATTTCTGGACGGAAAAGTACCCAATGTCCGCACTTATGATTTCTGTCATCCTGCCAATCTTTGTTAAGATCGGCCTAAAAGTTTAGTCTTGAAAAGCGAACAAACATTCAGACATAGACAGAGTTACTTTCGCTTTTATAATATTAGAAACGATGACAAATAAAATAAAAAAATTGTAAGCGCTCGAACAAAATTATTCGTGTTATTAGAGCAGTATAAACGTACAATTCAAGATCTTTAGTACACGCCAAACTTGCTCTTGGCCATTGTTTATTATTTGTGGTTTTACTTTAGAGTGTGTACTCACGCCAAGCGGTATTTATTACTGTTATTATTATACTAGACATATACTTTCAAAAAATATGTATACCAAATGTGTGGTATACCAAAGATAATGTAACAAGTCATTCATGTAGTTGAACTGAAGCCGCTCGAAAAAGATTACGCTGAAAATTTTGTACCTTTTCATCGTGTGGTAAAGGACGACCAGTCAAATGTTTTTTTAATATTTTTATATTGACTTACGCTGTTGGCCTTCTGGCCTCTACAGCTTGAGCGGACTAGTTAGCGAACGCAGAGGGCGTAACTTGATCGTTATTGTGGTATATCCCGCCCCCCTATATAAAGTCTGTGGTTGTATCATATTGTAAACCACTCAGCTGGGTGGTTAGTCTGGTTACTACAAACATGCATTGTGACATATTTCAGAGGCGAGACTACGGAGTGCTGGCTCCATTCCTGCCTCCGAAGCATGAGTATGTACTGTTCATCACCCTGTCCGAAGTGCAGACCAAGCTCTACCAACATTATCTCGACAATTTCTCCAGGAAGTATGTACTTAGTTTAATTCAAGTCTGGGAGCTATTCTGGTTTGCTTGAGATTATTTGGTCTCTCTTGAAAGAAATGTCATGAGAGTGACCGAGATAATTTCGAGTGTTCCAGAATAGTGCCTCTTGTGTTGACATAGGCAATAGGCATGTGTTATTTTTTTGTACCTAGTAAAAAAGCTGATATATTGAGCCCAACTATCAACGAAAACAAAGTTGAAATTTGTTAATAAATAATATAAGTCATCAGTATTTTATAACTTATTTGTCGTATTTTTGAATAAGTTTTTTTGAAGGATGGTAAGGTTTACATCACAAGGAAACAAACCGTTAAGGAATCACTGTAACCGTAAGGAATCGTGGATACATCACTTTTTTATCAAGTCTATCTATTGCGAAGTAAATGTATTTAACCATAAAAAGTATATGTTATAGCGGGATGACACATCTCGAATGAAATTTGGTTAAGTCCACAGAGCTTCGTTCACTCAAATTTTTCTATAACCACCTAATTCAGAATAGGCATGATGACTAATATTTTTTTATTACCTCATAAAAAAGCTGATCATAAATAGAACACATCAACGAAAACAAAATTCAAATTAGTTCAAAAAATAAATAAGTTATAAGCATTTTAATTTCATGCTAGACAGAGAGCGCTCTATACTGAGCCGTGACGTCACGGCTCAGGAGCGCCATACAATTGCTATACGAGAGAGAGAATTGCTTTGCGAGAAAAGGATAGAGCATCCCCACCTAAAACTTTAAAAGCTCATATCTCAGTAATTTATCAGCCAAATTAATTTATTTTTTCAGTATGTGTAATGTATTTATTTATATTCCTCGCTAAGCCGGTTATTTGTAATAAATTAAACATTAGGACATATGCCTATTATGAATAGAACTACAATTTGGCTTAATATGGCTTTAGTTACGGATGGAACCTTACCATATGCGTAACACATTCTTAGCTATTTATTGATCGAGTTATAATTATATGTGTATCGTTATTAGTCTCCAGCCTTCAGTCCCTATTTTTCTTGTGCATCCAGGAAGTAGTAATTCTCGACACGGGTCGTCCTAGTAAAGACTGCTTCGCAAGCTTACTATTTTTGGTCCTCTGTTATTATAATTTACCATGCTAGTTCAGGTGAAATATTTAAGTTGAGGCATTGTATTGTGAAGTACTACGTTTCTAATCCGTACGGCCAAGGATTGGAACAACCTGCCCGCTTCCTTGTTTCTTGAGAGATATCTGGGCCTTTCAAGGTCAGAGTGAATAGGTATCTTCTAAGTCTGCGTGCTTCTATGCAATATATTTAACTTTTCTGTTAAAAATTATAAATACGACTAATTCTTATATTCTTGTATAAAAATAATGATCATGATGGGAAGGCTACCCACCAAAATACAGGTGTTGCCACACCTAGTTTGGTGGCTATGGCTGCAAACTTAATGTGTTGTACTTTAAAGTAATAAAATTATTTTTAATACATATATATATATATATTTATTTTTATTATCTTCGTCTACATCGTCGGTGTAACGGTGTTTTTTTTTGTGTTGCGTGTGTAAATAATCAAATAAAGACAGAGCAATTTAACTGGTGTCTATTTGTCGCAGGCCTACTCCTGGAAAGTCGTCCGGGTTCCTGTTTCCAGACTTCCAATCGCTTCAGCGAATATGGACTCACCCGCTTGTACTCAAATACAACTCCTTGAGATATGAAGTTATGCAACAGAAAAAGGTAATCGCGTTGTTACTTAATTAATATCTATATTATATTACTTAGCTGCGCCCCGAGGTTTCACCAGCCAGTTAAAATCGTAAAATTTTCGGAAAATTTTCCAATTTTCTGCGCAATTTTCTTAATTTCACTTTCCGTAAGAACCTTCTACAAAGTATTAAAAAGCTTTAAAAAAAAAGATGAATGAAATCGGTAAAGGCGTTCTCAAGTTATGGCGTGACCAGGGTAAATAGGGATTCATTTTTATATATATAAATATACAGGGGAATTTTTCGTGGGCGTGGATGGCCAAATCCTTGAATCCAATCCAATGAATTATAGACATTACTTTAAAATATGAAGCAGTTTATTATAATCCAACATTTTCCTTAAGTTAACCGTATATCATTACTTACCAGCAGTGCAAGTACCGTTCTTTATCGGTCGTCAAATTCGCTAAAATGCCATAGAATCGATCACAGCGAGTACTGAAAAAATGGCATATTATCGAATTTGATGACCTCAACTGTCAATTTGACGACCGATAAAGAACGGTACTTGCACCCAGAATTCGATCCTTGTTAGCGACACTATCGAATGGGGTAATAATACATTGTTTTTTTTTTTCAAATCAATAGGTTCGATTCCTGGCTAGAAATATAGATTTAAAAAAATAAAAACAACGATGTAGTTTTAGTTTTCATCAAAATTGGGCCCGAGACTCCTTTGAGTACTTTTCGCTATTCCTAGTACTTTTCGCTATCCTAATGGGATATGGCCATCCACGCCCACTTCAAAAATTCACTCTGTTTTTTTTTTTATTTCCTTTAGGAGCGCTGGTAAAAGGCTCCTCTTAATTTAATTATTTTCTAGCCTAATGTTAGGCTACTAAGTAATTTAATTCTAACTTAAACTTCTAGGTGTGTTATTTTAACAACGAAGAATGTGTCCAATAACACATACCTTATTGTCTCTATTAAGGGGAAGACACTCGTGTTCTTTAGAGGTAGCACTACACTACTTAAAATTGACACTTTGTTTTGCACAACACTAAAGTGAACGGTTTTGTTTTATTTAAATTAATACAATGTGACACTTTTTGACATTTTGCCAGCGGGGTGCCTAATTCAGATTTTTCGTGACGAAGTTTTAATATTGAATTTGGACCGTTTGTGTTTATAAAATACAGATCTAATTTATTACAGATAATGCTTTTTTTTAAATAGATCTTTCTATTATAACTGAATCAGAACGTCGAAATTCCAATATCTTTTTTCTTCAAAAGGTGTATTTTATAAGCGCAACTTAAGAAAAAACTTTCTAATGATAACATATATTTTTTACAGAGAGACAAAGAAGAAGAAGACGAAGACTTGGATTCCGAAGGCTCACTACGTAACTTTATTGACGACGATTCAACGTCTGAGGTATGCTTGAAACAGATGGTACCCAAAGTGGTCTATATCGACCTCCAGAGGTCGATTTCGACATGCCCTGGGGATTGCCACCACCATCTTAGCCGCCACCGGTGGCAATCAAGAAAAAAAAATCCAGTTGCCACCAGTGGTAGTGGCCAAGTTTTTTTTTTTGTCTCAGCTCAGTTGTCAGCAGTTTCGCTAGAAGTGAAGATACTGTTACGTTGATTTATTTATTTTTATCCGACTAATCTACTTTTAGGCCTCTCTCTAAATGGACCGACGACATTGTGAGATTCGCGGGTGTCCAGTGGATGAAAAAGGCAGGCTGTCGTTCAGTGTGGGGGTAAACGGGGGCGGCCTATGTTCAGCAGTGGACATGAATCATTTTTTTAAAATCTTTTATTAGCTCTGAAAGCTACAATAGCATTGTAAAAAGCTGAACAAAACCATTTTCTTTTAATATTGCTCTGAAGTATATCAGGTAACTGCTAGTCTTATGTTCAATAACCTAGCGAAATTGATCAGAATTCGTGTTTTTCATTCAACTTTTTTACAATGTTATTGCAGCTGTCAGAGCAAATTAATGCTTGCACCGAGTTTAAAGTAAGTTCGTATGGGCAGAGTAGCTAGCCCTGATCTCAGAGTTTTACCCAACTGCCCAAGAAAGAGGGTACTGTTGTTTCTATTTTTCCTTTTGTTGCGTAATTGGGTTCATAGATTTTAAACTACGATTCGTCTTTGAATCTGGAATGTCATAAACAATAAAAAAAAAAAAATAAAAAAAATAAAAAAAAAAAAGCTTTTAAAAATAAAAGCTTAATTTTGTTGTTTTTGTACCATTAAACGTCTGTTCAGGACTCGACACCAGACGTATCGTCAGATGACTCTTCAGAGGTCAGTGATGATAGTCGAAAGAAAAGCAAGAAGAAAAAGAAAGCAGCTAAGAAGGCTAAGAAGGGGAAGGACAAGGATATGGAAGGGAAGGGTGACGGGGGACAGTCGAGGCCACGGCGGGGCACACGGGCCAATCCAGGTAAAACCAACTACCTTTAAGTGCTGGAACTCGTTAGGAAAAAATGGTTTTGCTACTCATACAACATTTACCATCAACCACCTGTCTGGTAGCCAATTTACTCAATTATCTTCTCTCTCAGTGGAGCTCGGAGAAGAAGAAGAGGAAGAAATCGAGCCGAATCTAGAAGTCGAGTTGAAGAACGAGAACCCGACCGAGTGGTGGATCAAGCTGGTCTCGGACGAAGAGTTGGACGACATGCGCAACTCTCATAAGCTGGTGTTGTTGTTCGATATACTGCGCCAGTGTGAGACCATCGGAGACAAACTGTGAGTATATACTTCGTAAAATAAAAATACAGCTTGAGACAGCTTGTGACAGTTCACAATAATTTTTTTCGACCACTGGGCAGGCTAGATCTTTTAAGGCCATACCGCCTTGTCATCCGTATTTTATCACATACTAGCTGCGCCCCGCGGTTTCACCCGCGAGCTTTAATCGTCGTTAAGTTTTCGTTTTCGTAATAATTTTCAAAATTTTTCCTTCCCTAAGAACATTCTACAAAGTAGTAGAAAACTTAAAAAAAATGAATCAAATCGGTAATGTCGTTCTGAAGTTATGGCGTGACCAAGGTAAATAGGGATTCATGTTTTATAAACTAGATGTCGCTGTTCGGTCTTAAAACGCGCAAACGTTTGTTTCGTGGTTCAGCTGAAGATTGGTGTGGTTGTTTGTACGTTATCGTGTTTCTTCAAGACGCAATCTGGGTGTCTTTAAGAGTTTTTTTTAAAACGTCAAGTATCTAATTGATACTAACGTTATCATTGATATTATCCATGTATGTATTTTCTTTCTTAGATTTAAGTTTTTTTTTTTACAGTAAATATATAAAACCAAAACATTATAAAAAATACCTAAACCTAGGGTGCCGCCGGCAGCGGGGCAGGGCCCAAGCTACCGGTGGTTAGGGCTGCAGAGTGAGGAACCTCCTGACAATACGTGCCGTGTTATTGATATTATTATTATTGATAATGCATTGATGCAAATGCAAACCAAATTATAAACTTCAAAAATTATTGTAATATGACTGATGAAGTAATGATGACTCTCACAGACCTACATCTAAGTAGACTTCACATTCACAAGCGGTCCAAACTGTATGAAAACTAAGCAAAATTTTCGTACCTAAAAGTGGAATGAAATGTCTTTATTCTGTCGGCAGTATAGAGTTGCTATTTGCGGTATTCTTACAACTCAGTATTGCACAATTACAATTTTTGTTTCAAACTGACACGTGTTGTCGCCGCACCGATTGAGCAGACTGATTTTAGCCGGACTCAATTATGACGATTAAGCATAATTGTATTGGAAATATTATGACATGCAAGGCAGGTTGACTTTAGGCATCTACTTGGATATAGGTCTATGATGACTATATGCTATATGCTATATGATAAAATGCTCTATTTATCAGTACTATATCTTAAATGCATGGTTTAATAATATATTTCGGTATGGCATTCCGAGACAGGTCATGTAGGGGGGCTCTAGCCACTGAACTTACACTTCCCTGTGACCTGAAAAATTCTTGAACTATCCTGGGCCCCGATTCTACTAAAGAAATTGTTTTTAAATTGTAATTGGTGCGATTTTAATTGTTAAATAATAAATCGGGGGCCAGGTGTTTTGTTGTGGATTTATGCGCAGGTTCATATGCCGATTATCAAATTTTCGACAAGGCTAAATTAAAAAAAATTACTAGTCTTTTTTTAAATAAATATTAGGCTTGCGTTTGACCACCATCTCGCCTGATATTAAGCGATGATGCGGTCTACGTTGGAGCTCGCTTGCCTAGAAGAAACCGATTCACTCGTGATGTGAAGGCACCCAGATTGTAAAATTTGTAACCAACTCAAATCTATTACTTCAAAATGTTTTTTTCTAAAATACACATAACCTTTTTTTCCAGGTTGGTGTTCTCACAATCGCTGTACTCCTTAGATCTGATAGAACATTTTCTGCGCAAAGTGGACGATGCGACGCAAGAGGGCCGGATCGATGAGAAATTAGGAGGACATATTGGTAACGGATAATCCATTATATACACAACACAAACAAAACTATTGTCTACACAACTTAGTCATTATGGATAATGTCTAGCCTTTATGTATAATCGCTAATTAATCACTTTGGCTGTATATTTTTTTTTTGTTTTTTTTTTTTGTCTTTAGACTAATTAGTAGCGTGTCTCTAACTCTTCTGATACGTAATTTTTTTCCACTTCAAAGATTATTCTTTATTCATCAATCCGACTTATCTTTTCTATCGAGCAATGTTCGTTCAGTGCTTTTGTGAAGGTACGGAACCATCACTCCCACTTCGTCAAAATATTTTATTCTAAAATAACGTTATTTTCAAAAATAAAAATAAAAAATTAATTAAATTTCGCTCTTAACTAGTATCTGACAAAACTAAATTTCACTTTGTTCGGAACTGGTTCCGTAATTATGGTTAAGTAGGCGGCTGAAGCGAAATTGTCAAGTCCTAGAAAAAATGGTGGTATTGTATTTTTTTTGGGAGCTAACTTAAGTCAACTTAATTTTGTAAGTAATTGTTCACACATGGTTTTTGGATTATGGCATTTCGCGATCTTAGCGATGGTGGCCGAGCGGCAGCAAGTGCGCTTTACAATTTGACGGCACTTGGTTTGATCCTCGGCCTTGCACCTATGCCAACGCTTAAAAACGGTGAAGTAAAACATCGTGAAAAATCCCACAGAAAAGAGTAGTAAATAGATCGGAAATGAGAAGGAAAATCTGAGAGATCATTATGAGTGAACCTTGATTGAACATTCTTATTTATATCAACGCGTCGAACTCCGCATAACAGTTGCTAACTGATTTCGAATGACTGACGTTTCGTTTATATGGCTGCAACTGGCTACAAGAAATTACTTACAAAAATGTCTTTACAGCCGTTCTAATTTAAACAAACAAAACTCTTTTCTGTGAAAAAACCGGTGTGTCCAAGAACCTCAAAAGTTCAAAGACAATTATGACATTCACCAACATGCACTTGGTATGGTGGTATGGCCAGTATGGTGAAGTTAGGGTTCATCCTCTCTCTCTCTGAGAGAATACCTGTGTCCCATCAGGAAACATGATACGCTGATAATGATTAATTAAAAATTTTAAAGGGACTACTTGGAAATATACCAGTAAAAAGTTATTTTCAGTAAAAAGTTATGCGAGGTATTATTATATCATCATCATCATCATCACCAGTCAGAAGACGTCCACTGCTGAACATAGGCCTCCCCCTTTAACCCCCACACTGAACGACAGCCTGCCTTTTGCATCCACTGGATGCCCGCGACTCTCACAATGTCGTCGGTCCATCTAGTAGGAGGCCTACCTACGCTGCGTATACCGGTTAGTGGTCTCCACTCCAGAACCTTTCTTCCCCATCGGTTATCGGTTCTTCGAGCGATGTGGCCTGCCCATTGCCACTTCAACTTGCAAATTTTAACAGCTATGTCGGTGAATCTGTTTCTTTGGCGAATATCCACGCTTAAGGTTCTATTGCGCAAAGTAACTCCGAGCATAGCTCTCTCCATTGCCCGCTGTGTGACTCGTGAGTTTTTCCAAAAGGCCAACAGTTAAGGACCACGTCTCAGTACCATATGTCATCACTGGCAACACACACTATTATATATACGCATCGAATAGAGAACCTGTTCCTTTTTTTCGTCGGTTAAAAATGTTAAAACATTTGTTTTTCTTTTGCCAGGTACATGGGCGCAGGGAGTAGATTATTTCAGATTAGACGGATCCACGTCCTGCGAGAATCGGTCCTTCTGGTGCAAGAATTTCAATAGAGAAGACAACCCTAGAGCAAGGTTAGCATGCTGCTCCCTATCAAACAGTATTAGCAAATGTTCCCACATTTTAGCTGAATGGAAACTATTTTAGGATTTCATTATAGAAACTGACGTGGTTTTCATACATTTTATTTATATTACACGGTAATTACTCATGCAAGATTAAGCCGGTTACTCCGACTAGAGCGAGACGCAGCCGCGCTCGTGCATTCACCTTGATAAAGACCACCTAATGCCGTTGAAACTAGTCGGAGTAACCGGCTTAATCTATTTTAGAATTGTTTAGTTGTGAAAACATACGTAGACTGAAATTTACAGTGTAAATATAATCATACTTGCTGATGCCCGTGACTTAGTACGAGTTTATTTTTATATAAACTTTCAACCCCCATAATTTGACCCCTTGCGAAATCCAGTGCTGATACAATACTGACACAATTTTTTTTTACATTTTCTCAATTATTTCTACATCACCTTTGTGAGTTAAATACAACAATTATAATTTTTTTTTTAAAGTTTACAATGTAATTCAAATAAAATGTCCAGCTGACGCTATAGGTCAACGAACGACTTCCTAATAAATCCTAAGGCTTTCTAATTCTGTGGCTAGTTTATAACCACGCTCTGCTGCATGACGTCACAGTAATTACCAAAAATGCGGTACGCTGGGTTTGCTACAACTAGACGTGCTTGCGGTGTTCATCCTGTGTAAAAGTCTTTGGATACACCACTCTTCGGTTCACTGCTTTTATTTTAAAGTGTGATTAATAAAAATATATGTTAATTTCAGACTATTTCTAATCTCGACGCGAGCGGGCGGCCTTGGCATCAACTTAGTGGCCGCAAACCGAGTCGTCATATTCGACGTGTCGTGGAACCCTTCCCACGATGTTCAGAGCATATTCAGGGTCTACCGCTTCGGACAGAAGAAACCTTGCTATGTCTACAGGTTTCTTGCTATGGTAAGTGATTTTCATCATCCATTGCATTTACCTCACTGCAGGGCCCCGATTCTACTAAACAAATTGTCTTTAAATTGTAATTGTTGCGATTTTAATTGTTAAATAACTGCCTCAAAATTGACACTTAAATATTTTTTTATACTAGAAAAATACAACCATCTAATATTATAACTTAGTATTAAAAAATAATAACTGTCAATTTTGAGGTAGTTATTTAACAATTAAAATCGCAACAATTACAATTTAAAGACAATTTGTTTAGTAGAATCGGGGGGCAGGTCTAGCACGGGCTGTTGAGAAATTGTCTTTCCACCGTTACTATTCGCGCGTACACGCGACAAAGCTAAAATATGGATACGTTGTCTCTCGATGTTGTCATTTCAATATTTAAATTTCTATACTGTAAATTGAAGTAAGTACGAAGTTTCCTTCCACTCCTTTGTCCTCCTCCCGTAGGACAGGGTATGGAAGAGCGTTGGTGGCCGAGCAGTAACATGTGCGCTTTACAATCTGACGGCACCCGGTTCGATCATCAGCCTAGCATAAGCTATGTGCAGTTTCAATGCCATCGTTCAAAAACAAGGAAATCAGTATGTCGAAGAACCTGAAAAGTTCAAAGACATATGAATTCATATCATAATATTCACCAACAAGCACTGGGCCAGCATGGTGGATTAGGGCCCATCCTCTCGCTCTGGGAGAACGCCTGTGTACCAGCAGTAGGAACATGATAGGCCGAAATGATGATGATACCGTAAAGCTACATATTGTCATTTAATTTTGTTCCCAGGGCACGATGGAGGAAAAAATCTACGAGCGACAAGTGACGAAGCAAGCGATATCGAAGCGTGTCATCGACGAACAACAAATAGACCGACACTATGCAGAAAATGATCTCGCAGAACTATACAAGTTTGAGCCGAAGCCACCCACCCCGCGATCCATCCCCCCTCTGCCTAAGGACAGGCTCTTCGCTGAGATGCTAAGAGAACATGAAGCTCAGGTAATTTGACCCTTATTATAGTGCTTATAGCGGTTGAGTTAAACAATAACGAATGAACATAACTAATATTTATTTTATTATATTATTTTTATTTTATTTTATTTATTTTATGTGTATATATTTTTTTTTCGAACAAAACGTTTTTTTTTTTTAATAAAGCGATCGTCACTATGCAGAAAACTAATCGAATAATATTATTTATTTGATAAGTTATCGATAATTTATTAGCAAAATTCAAAAAGTTGACCTTCAACTCGCCTGTTGGTAAGTGACGGTGTGGTGCAGATAATCCTCTGTGCCGAGGTTGTCTACGGGTAAACAAGACCGTGGAGCATGACTGCACTGCAAGGCCACAGAAGACAATTAAGGTCGAAACTCCTTGAAGAAACTCCACAACAACAAGTCTCCAATACCACAACATGTGAAAAATAGGGATAGAACAGTTTAGCCAGCGACCAAAAGCCGTGCTTCGTTACTTTAAGGAGCTCGACTGGTTTATGTCGGCTGGCGGGCAAATGTACATTACACCCCAAGTGGGATATCAGTGCCGGTCTTATCACCCCCACTTTGAATTAGAATTTGAACAAGATTTCCATGTCACTTCAAAGCATTTCATGGCGTACTAACGCATACTCAGTAAATAGGCACAGTAAATGTCGATGACACTTCTGGTAAACAATATTATATTCATATTGTTACGTGGATATTCGCCAAAGACATACATAGCTGTTAAAATTTGCAAGTTGAAGTGGCAATGGGAAGGCCACATCGCTCGGAGAACCGATAACCGATGGGGAAGAAAGGTTCTTGAGTGGAGACCACGAACCGGAAGACGCAGCGTAGGGAAGCCTCCCACTAGATGGACCGACGATATTGTGAGAGTCGCGGGTATCCAGTGGATGCAAAAGGCGGGCTGTCGTTCAGTGTGGAGGTTAAAGGGGTAGGCCTATGTTCAGCAGTGGACGTCTTCCGGCTGGTGATGATGATGATTGTTACAGATCTACAAATACCATGAGCACGACTCGCTGCTGGAGAACAAAGAAGAGGAAACTCTGAGTGAAGAGGAGCGCAAGGCGGCCTGGGAGGACTTCGAGAACGAAAAGAACAAACCACCGCCCGCGCCCTTCCCCAACACCTGGCAAAGTAAAACATTCACATCTCTGCTATATGATTTTTTTTCGTGACCATGGATACGGAGTCCTTCAGTCGGAATAATAAAAAGGTTTACAAGGTATTAAATAACGTCAAACAAGTCTCAGAGTCCAGCAAAGTAAGTCACGGTCAAGCCCAAGTCAAGTAAATTGGTGCAGACTTTACTAGAGGCTTATTTATTTGATAATAGGCTTATGTGGCATAGGGTGTTAATATCTATTTAAGTATGTAGTATCCGTCTCTGGCAGCCATATCACAAGCTTTGCTTAGTTTGAGGTCAGATGACCGTGTGTGCAAAAGTGTCCCGAATATTTATTTATAACATAGTTATTTTATATCACACAGTGTCAAAATGTAGTATTTATCTGTTAACATTATCTTCTTCATCTTATCCATTCTTCTGTTGTTGTTTTCTTATCCATCTGACCAGTTTTGTTTTTAAACGCATTTATTGATTTTGATGCCACCACCTTGTCAGGCAACATGTTCCGATTGAATACGACTCTGTTGCTGAGGATGTGGTGAGCAGTGTTGGTCTGTGATGGTGCACGCCACAATAGGGGTTTGTGACGTTTGCTTTCTCTTGTGTAATCTTGTAGTGAGTATATGCCATGTATGGAAATTGAGAATTTTAAATATTTAAATCAGGTCATCGCGCAACCGTCTTTCTTCTAGAGTAGTGACCCGCAGAGCTTTTAATCTTTCTTCATAGGGCTTGCGACGAAGAGCATATGGTATTTCTGCAGTGGTGCTTCTGTGGAGTATGGAAACATCACGGAAACACATGCTTCATCCATCGAGATACAATTCCTATAGAGTCACAAACTCTCAGTGAAAACAGTCAAAAAACGTCTGAGTGTCATTGTACATACATTTTGTCAATTATATACTTCACAATGCCACATTTACTCCAATTTAGACGTTATATCGCTTGCACAGTGTTCAACGTTAGTTGTCCGCTATGTCATCGTAGCTCTGGCATCGCGCGGCGTTGTAGTCGGATCTCTTTGATAGCCCGTTAATCCAGTTGGTAGTGAACCTGCCTTCTGAGCTTGGGGGCGTGGGTTCGATTCCCACCACATTTGACATTTTTGCACAGCAAAGCTTGTGATATGGCTGCCAGAGACTGATACACATACATATATATTTTTAAATACATACTTAAATAGATATTAACAACCAGATATAGAACAAACACAAATGTTCATCACATAAATGTTTGTCCTAGGTGGGAATCGAACCCACGCCCCCAAGCGCAGAAGTTAGGTTCACTACCAACTGGACCAACGGGCTATCAAATAACTAACCAAAAAGTCTGCGCATTTCGTAGCGTGCGCCGAGTTTTCGTTCGGACTTTTTTTTGGCACGATTGTGGCTCTATATGTATTGTATCTCGATGGCTTCATCCCATCATAGCACTTTCCCACACGCAATCATTAAAAGACCAATGACGATATAAATTATCTTTGGTAAACAAAAAAGCGACGGGCCTTCTGATGGTAAGTAGTCACCAATCTTGATGTAATGTTTATTTTGGCAATAAGGGATTATTATTATAATGTAACAACATCGGTATTGAAACGTGATGTTTCCCCATCCGCAGTGCCGAGCCTCCTTCAACAGCAGCAGCTTGCGTACGCGGCTCTGGCGTCGATGCTGCGCAAGGACATGCCGAACCTCAGCGATAACCAGCTCCGAGACATGCTGCCACTCATATACAACTCTAATCCGCAGGTAACTCATTTAACTTGTTATATAACTTATATATATATATATATATATATATATCATGCAGTAAATAAATAACCATTAGAAATGGTGGGACCTAGGATAAGACAAACAAGGCCTTGATAGCCCGTTGGTCCAGTTGGTAGTGAACCTGCCTTCTGAGCTTGGGGGTGTGGGTTCGATTCCCACCTAGGACAAACATTTATCTGATGAACATTTGTGTTTGTTCTATATCTGTTAATATCTATTTAAGTATGTATTTAAAACTATATATGTGTGTATATCAGTCTCTGGCAGCCATATCACAAGCTTTGCGTAGTTTGGGGTAAGACGACTGGGGGTTTAAAAAAAAAAAAAAAGAGAGAGATGTGCCCTATAGTACAATAGGCTTGTGCTCTAATATCTACATCTCTTCTCTACATAGTATAAAATTAAAGTCGCTTTCCGCGTCTGTCTGTCTGTATGGCCGCTAACTCCTCCTAAACCACGCAACGGATTTTGATCCGGTTTTCACCATCAGTTAGATAATTTTTCATGAAAGGTTGTTGTTATTTATAACTAGCGACCCGCCCTGGCTTCGCGTATAAATTACACCCATGCGAAGCCGGGACGGGGGCCGGAATATCCGCTAACTCCTCCAAGACACGAAAACTTATTTTGACGCGGTTTTCACCATCAGATAATTTTTATATAATTATAGGCATACGAAGCCGGGGCAGGTCGCTAGTGTTTCATATATTATAAATAACAGGCTTAGCGAAGTATATAATTGAATATATTACACACACTGAAAAAATTATTTTGATTGGCTGATAAATTTCTGAGATATAAGCGTTTAAAGTTTTTGGTGGGGATAGAGAGTGGATGCGCAGTTCCTCTCAGGCAAAAATTAGGACGGACGGACAGACAGACCACGGACAGAACGAACTTATAAGGGTTACATGTAGTTGTACGGAACCCTAAAAAGGAAACTTTACATAAAAACAATCTTCATTTTATTGGCAATCTCTTCAATCTTCATAGGGTTTGTAAAAATATTTTCTGTAAACAAATGCTACCACTACCGTTTCCTAAGATAACTGCGCGGTGGGGGAGGGTAGGCCCTCGCTGAATCGACTATGATTAGCGGGGAGGGTTTGTACTGTGTCTGTACTACTTTGGGCCGTCGTTCATTACACCCACTTAACACCAAGCTGGCTTAAAGAATAACATTGAAATTTAATATAAACCAAATATCATGTAACACTGCAGAATTTCAAGTAACAAACATCGAGTTTACGACGACGTGTCGACCACGCACGCGTCATATACTTCACAATCACGTCACTTGTAACTGTAAGGCATGATTTTGACTGCTGTGAAAGACGATTTTGACGGCTGTGTAAGGGACGATTTTTGACTGCTGTGTAACTTTAAGACACGATTTTTGACTGTTGTGTAACTGCAAGACACGATTTTGAAAGCTGCGTAAGAGACGATTTTGACAGCTGTATAACTGTAAGACACGATTTTGACTGCTGTGTGAGACACGATTTTGACTGCTGTGTAAGAGACGATTTTTGACTGATATGTAAAACATGATTTTTGACTGCTGTGTAAGATACAATTTTGACTGCTGTGTAAGAGACGATTTTTGACTGCTGTGTAAGATACGATTTTGACTGCTGTGTAAGAGACGATTTTTGACTGCTTTGTAAGACACGATTTTGACTGCTGTGTAAGATACGATTTTGACTGCTGTGTAAGAGACGATTTTTGACTGCTATGTAAAACATGATTTTTGACTGCTGTGTAAGAGACGATTTTTGTCTGCTGTGTAAGACATGATTTTTGACTGTTGTGTAACTGCAAGACACTATTTTGACTGAACGACACACACAAGGCGATTTTGACCGCTGTGTAAGGCACGATTTTTGACTGCTGCTGTATAACACACGATTTTTGACTGGTTATTTAGCTGCTTCTAGCAGTGTTGGTTGAGTTGGTCTAATAAACGATGGTCTTGAAGATATTATTTGCGGTTTTGTTTCATTGGCGGATGCAGGGGGGGGGGGGGGGGGGCATGCCCAAAAGACCTAGCAATTCCATACATTCGACTCAATTTTTTCGATTTGATTCCTTCGAATCTTTTCAGAATGCCCCCCCCCCCCCCCCCCCCAAATGAAATCTTGGATCCGCCCCTGTTTTGTTTTCAAACAGACCATTCTATAGTTAGCGAGATAACAATCTAAAGTATGTCTAGTATTTTTAAAACAATATGTACAAAATGCTATGAAACAAGTTAATCTCACACGAATATTTATCTGTCCAGATGTTCGGTGGATATGATTACGGCGTAAGTTTTATGTCGTTAAGTGAATGCATAAACTATACTGTACGCCATAATTTTCACATACTTATAGCATGTTATGCACGCATCCTTGTAATCTACGAGCAAGCAGACTGGTTGATGAGAATACACACCAGATTTAGAAAGTTTGATGAGAATACACACCAGATTTAGAAAGTTTGATGAGAATACACACCAGATTTAGAAAGTTAAATTATTAGTAGTTCTACTTTAAATAAACGCCCGAATCGATTAACGTAATCAAACGCGCGCCTCTTCCCGCGTCCGCTACGATACTTCACGGTACGCCCAGAGCGATAGACGCGCGCGCCGCGTCAAATTCGACGTGAGTGTGTCGTCACTCGTCAGCGTAGAAGTAGCGTACAAAATACATATACATAATATTATATGTATTATGTACGCCATATATTTATAATACATAATTATAATATTATATTAGTATAATAATGAAAGTTTTCTTTAAACCCTATAGTAGCAATCCTAGCCCTGTGACAGACTGTAGGTATTGAATTCAAGGACACGTCATATGGCAGTATAATGGGCGGTAGGGTTGTAAGTTTTATGAGGAACATTTGTGCAAAACTTCAAGCTTCGCACCCATCGGTTTAAGCTGTGCATCAGTTTGTAAAAAAAATAAGTAAAAGATTCACTTGCCAGGCTTGCCAATAAAATTTAATAAGTATAAATTGTTTTTTAAATCCTCTTTTGTACCCCTTAAAAGCTAATCTCCAAACGGTTGAACAGATTTTCTTGAATCATATCTAGCACACTAGATCAAGTCACCTTTAAAACGAAATAAAAAGACTAAATCAAAATAGGTGCAGCCGTTTGGGAGCTACGATGCCACAGACAGACACAGATACATACGTTAAAGTTATAACACCCCTCTGTTTGCGTCGGGGGTTAAAATAACATCACACCAGTCTGCTTGCAAGCAACCAGTAAATAAACTATTTGTAGTGATCCTTAATAGTACAGTGATTGTGGCGATCTGATATTACAAGGTTGTTTTCTTTCATGTTATAGCTGATGCAGAAACTGTCCGAGATATACAAGTACTCGCCGGGCATGATGAATCCGGCGATGATGAACCCAGGCGTTATGAATCCTGGTAAGTTTAAGAGTACATTATTATACTCCTAAGAGTGTAAGGAGTCACTGCAAGGTCATCACAAGGTAATCATATATACTAAAAATATCCGAGACTTAAATATTGGAATGTTTAAAAATAAACTTAAAACTTTAAATTTCAGAATTCCTTAATGATAAAAATGTTTTGACCACGGACTGGTAAGCGCAGCGTAGGACGTCCACCCACAAGATGGACAGACGACCTAAAAGAGACCGCAGGGAAACGCTGGATGCAGGCCGCTTCCAACCGGCCCTTTTGGAGATCGATGGGGGAGGCCTATGTCCAGCAGTGGACGTCCTACGGCTGAAATGATGATGATGATGATGAAAAATGTTTTGATATGTAATGTAGACTAAATAATTGACTTAAGATCCGAGACTAGGTAAAATGAAAAAATAAAATAGTAATAAGTGATATGGGTAGTAATTAACATGTATCTTTTGTTAACTAAGGTATGAAATATGAAGTACAACTAAACCAAAATATGATTTTAACAATATTCTAACATAGACATAATTTCGTTTTTTTTTTAAACAAAAACTAATAAAAATATGGAGACCACGGACCGGTAAGCGCAGCGTAGAACGTCCACCCACAAGATGGACAGACGACCTAAAAGAGATCGCAGGGAAACGTTGGATGCAGGCTGCTTCCAACCGGCCCTTTTGGAGATCGATGGAGGAGGCCTATGTCCAGCAGTAAACGTTCTATGGCTGAAATGATGATGATGATGATTGCTTGTAGGAATAAAAATACATATTAAAAAAACTAACATTTGTACGCTGTAACAAGGCAAGGGCATGAGATACGTCTCCATTCTTACGACAATGTATGCTACTTTATATGCATGTGTACCTACCATGTTCTGACAAATAAATGTTTTGAATTTGAATAATATATGGTGTATGTTGTTTGCAGTAGGTGGCGTGGGCGCCTTGGGCGGCGCCAGCGGGCTGCAGTACGAGCCGCCTTGGCTGCGACAGCAGAAGCAACAGCAGCAGCAACAGCAGCAGATGCGGCTGCAACACATGTTGCAGCATCAGAATGTAAGCACTCACTCGACTCGACTACCCCGGTGCCTCAGTTGGTACTGATCCTGCCCTCTGCGCTTGAGGGCGTGGTTTCGATTCCCACCTAGGTCAAACATTCACGTGTTGAACATTTGTGTTTGCTCTATATATGGGTGTAAATATCTATCTAAAAATATATAATATGTGTGTATATCTTTTAATATTTCATTATTTTTGTTGTTTTTTATCTGTTTGGATTCGCGCTCTGAGGGTTCAACGGAACCCTCCCGAGAGGCGCTAGGAGCGCGAGGCTTGCGCGTACTTGTCCGGTTTTTTAAATATTTTTATGGATTTTAAACAACGATAAACAATGGAACACTCTTCACTCTTTCTGTGTTTCCGCAGCATTAAAATGTTGGAGTGTTCAAGTCTAAGGTTAATTGGTTATTACTAGGCTAACATGCTCCATTTTCGACCGCATCATCGCTTTCCATCAGGCGGGATCGCGGTCAAAAGTTAGCCTATTCCAAAGTAAAACAAAAAAGTTTGTTGTAATATTGTGCTCCGTTGAAGTAGTAGTTAGTATGCTTTCTTTTACCATAACCAGTCCTGGATTTTGGCAAGATAAGATTGTCAGCAATTCCAAGTCGAACCCAAAACCTTCAGCTCATGAGGCCGACATGCTATGAACTAAACCGGTCCTCGGTTACATGTAAACATTCAATTGTGTAACAGCAAATGGGCGCCAAGTTCTACGCGGGCGGTCTGGGCAGCCGCGACCCTGTGGCCATGGCGCTCCAGCAGCAGCGGGCCCGCGAGATCATGCTGGGGAACAGCGCGGGCGCAGCCGCCGCCGCGACCCGGCCGCGCGGCCGCCCGCCCATGCAGCCGCGCGCGCCGCCCTCCGGGGACGTTGTCAACCTGGACTCAGACTAGACAGGTGAGTAGAGACATTCATTCAGTTTAATCTTATAAATGCGATAGTTCGCGTGTAAGTTTTTGTTTGTCCACCTGTATATTTGTATTAGCCCTTATGTAAAAACGCTAATACGTACAAACGTCAAACTTGACATGATTATAGTAAACACTCTAAAGTATAACAACAAGTAATAAATAATGGCCAAGTGCGAGTCGGTGACAAGTTTCTGTTCATTACCAAGTTATAACTGGTAATTTCGTTATTGAATTTTATGGTTGTACGGCACCCTCAGTGCGCGAGCCCGACTTGCACTTGGCTGGTTTATTACATTTTGACTTTATATTATTTCTTAGTTAATCAGCCGTATCATTACATATTCTGTGAAAATTTCAACTGGCTATGTATTACGGTTCGAAAGATACAGCCGTTTAAAGGTAGGACGGACGGACAGACAGACAGGCAATGTAGGCTTAGTAATAGGGTCCCGTTTTTACCCGTTTTGTCCCGGTACGGAACCCTAAAAGCATGATTCACTTAAGCGTGTGACAGTACCTTACCATCATTATCTGTTTTCTTCCTCAGAGAACAATGTCGAGTGAAGTGAACAGACGTGTACAGTGAACTATAGGTGCTACACTGCGGAGCGGAGTGGCGCAGCGCGGGTCTGCAGCGGCACCCGCTCTAACCAAGCGGCGGTTCGATGCCCGGCGTCCACTGGCCGGATATCACCACAATTTTTGTACTCATCACATAGAATATACTCTCAAAACATAGCAATAGTATCAAGGGGGGTTAGACAAGACCCATTTTCTGTTAGCGTTGATGCCTGCGGAAAGATGAAACTGTATGAAAATAACATTAGCTTGAGATAACATCTCTCAAGCTAATGTCATTGTCAATGTCATTTTCATACAATTTCATATTTCCGCAGGCGTTAACACTAACAGAAAGTGGGTCTTGTCTAACCTCCAAGATGTTTTATTCGAAGCTCTCTAGTTTTCTACAAAACCAGTGGACCCCGGTAATGCTAGCCCCATTGTATGTAGCTTTCGTCTTGAGGCTTACGCTCTGATGCTACATATCAAGAATCTCTGTAATTTACTTATAGTCTCACAAAGTTAGAATAATGCAAACTCTCAGACAGTTGTTCTGGGCCCCGATTCTACTAAACCAATTATTTTTAAGTTAATGAATTGCATCAAAAATTACACATAAAATATACAAAGTGTCGTAAGCGACAATTTGTGTGACTAAACAAATTGTTTTTAAATTGCCTGAAAATTGTCACTTTTGACACATAAAGTAAAAAAGTGTCAATTTTGAGGCAATTCATAAACAACTACAATTTAAAAACAATTGGTTTAGTAGAATCAGGGCTCAGGGCCCCGATTCTACTATAGAAATTGTTTTTAAATTGTAATCGTTTCAACTTTATTTTTTAAATAATTGCCTCACAATTAACAGTTAAAAAAAATATACTAGAAATATACCACCACCTAATATTATAACTTAGTATAAAAAAAAATTGTAACTCAATTTTGAGGCAATTATTTAAAAAATTAAATTGAAACAATTACAATTTAAAGACAATTTGTTTAGTAGAATCGGAGCCAGGACTCGTGTCCGCATATCGATAGAAGAGCGGTACTTAACAGAAGCGGAAGCCTAAGGCGCAGTATGTCAGTTGATCGCACAAGTAGTCATATTTTAATGTTTAACGTTTAGAAAATATTGTGCTCAAACTTGAAATGTGACACTTGTGCTTATGATTTGTATGTGGACAATCTTACACGATACAGAACCATTATTGTAGCTATAAAAGCATCACAACACCTAACTGCACAGACCTATATCTAAGTAGACTTCACAAGCGGTCCAAACTGTATGACAACTGTATGGAAACTAAGTGTGTTACATTTTTCGTACCTAAAAGTACTTTCCTGTGAAAAGAAATTTCTTTTTTCTGTCTGCCAACTCTATTTGCGGTATTCTTACAACTCTGTATTGCACAATTACCCATTTTCGTTTTAACTGACACGTGTTGTCGCGGCACCGATTGAGCAGACTGATTTTAGCCGGACTCAATTATGACGATTAATCATAATTGTGTTGGAAATGTGACATGCAAGGTAGGTCGACTGGTAGCGTCTACTTGGATATAGGTCTGTGCCTAACAGTTTATATCTCTTTTATATTCGGTACCGTATCACCTAAAAGTGTGTTGTAATCCGAGAGATAATGGTAGACTCTGAGGTACTTTTACTATTAAATCTTAACTAATATCTCTCAGTACAGGAAATTAGTGAATAAGTTACATTATATGTCTGTAGCTAGATAACTGTGTGTTACGTATAATCCGCGAGGGAAGTACATCTGTCGGTTGCCGCGGTTCGTTTGATTACCGTAATAGAGATCTAATTAATGCTATATTTATCTACTTAGAGTGAATGAAACACCAATATACTTATGATTGATGATTACAATAAACATTTATGTATTGATTCCCAATGTGTATGAATAATAATTGGTTTCGACGCAAGGTGCCAAAGCCGTAAAAGTCAAAAAAACGCATTCTGCCAGGTACGCAATTTACCAAATACCTTAATGGTTCCCAAAAACGCAGATGTCCAAAAAATATTATGCCGGTTGCCAAAAACGCAGATGTTTGAATTTGACTTGACTGTGACTTGTTTGACGATATCTAATAAAATTTGAAAATATTTTAAATCTATACAATAAAACTGTCAAATGCACGAAACGTGCGACGCCAAAATCCTCTTAAGAGGAAAGATTAAAAAAACTTAAGTTTATGCGAATGTTAGTCGTTTGAATACAAAAATTAATTAATTAATTAATTAGTCGATGAAATGGGTTTTATGGGTTTTAAAAGATATTTGATTTTTGGTAGACTTTCAAATATTTGGGTCGCCTTTTGCGAAAACGGTACCTACTCTGCTGATTTGATCATTTGCCTAAATATTATTGAAATACGTGAATGAACAAAAATATGTGCTTTGGCCCTTTGCGTTTTTGGCACTTTGTGTCGAAGTCGAAACCAATGTTTTTTGAATTGTAATGTAATTTATAAGAAATCTTTTGCTATGTCTCTATAATTTTATAATAGGCTTGATTCTTGTTTTTTCGGTACCCATTTTTATGATGCAATGGGGTTCAATAATAAACCTAGGAAATGTTAGTTTAATAATTCCATTTCATGATTGGCATAGCTTGGACTTCACTGCATATGCAATGTATTCAACACATTGATGGTAACAGTAAGCGTATTTATTTGCCTGCGGCGGCAGGCAGTTTAGTTGTGATATTGCTTATTCTTAAATTTTGTATACGTTATGTTAAACGAGTCACTGGTGTGACGTTAATGTTAGATTCAACTTAGTTGTTTAGTTTAGTAATATTACTATCAATTAATGACATGGGACAAACAGTGCATTTCCAAGAAAAGTTTTGTAGTTGATTTTTATCATATTTTCACATGTTTAGAATTATTTATGATTATCCAGAATTTATGTTAACAAACGAGCAGTATTTCAGTTAGTTGTTAAGGTTATGTTATTCATTTATATTTTGCATAATTATTATATTATACTCTTTACAATAGTTTACTGCAGTGAGAATAACATCGGAAGGTGACATGGGTTGAATTGAAATGAGAACTGCTATTGTTTCATTATTTATGTATGTATTAAATAATTGTAACTGTAGAAAACTTCCTATTATTTTGTAGTACAATCAAAGTATAATAAATAATTCAGAAATGTGTATTAACTTCTTTTATTTTGTTAATTATTATATCAGCCTACTGTCCCATTTCAGATCAATGGTCGCTTGTCTCTTTCTGTTTTGGGTTATTTGGGTTCAGTCCTTCAAGTAGGAGTCCTGGGGCCTTACGGACAGCTAATTGCGGCACCTAATCCGCTCAGTTGGAAAATCACGCGAACGTGAACCTTATCGCGCCCAGATACGGTTTGCGTTCGCGTGATTTTCCAACTGAGCGGATTAGGTGCCGCAATTAGCTGTTGTCCGTAAGGCCCCAGTTCGTCTCTCTCGGGAGTCGTGTCTGGTCCGACCGGGAGGTTGTTTGCCATCTTGTGTTGGGGTCTAGATATGTATTATACCTGGCATATCGAACTCTCATTACATTTACTCTCACTGTAGCGAGTTCCATAACATTGAATGATTGATTGATTGATTAACTCTTTATTGTTCACACCATGAAATTTGATACAGAGGACAAAAAACCCTTAATAACTAGTGTAACAACTGGCGGCCTTATCGCTAAAAGCGATCTCTTCCAGGCAACCTTAATAAGGAATGGCCCAGCACGTTGAACTCCCTGTATGGTGATTCTTGTTAACAGTGATTCTCTATGCCTCAATCACATAACAAGTGAGGAGTCTCCTCACAGGGAGACAGTAAAATGATACTAGAGAGTTGGTTGTATGAGATTATGCTTATACATATTTTGCTACTGCTCTCTCCCATGCTAAAATTTCCCGGGTAAACTAGCTGGGGTAAAGCTTGGAATACGTGTTACTAATAGTTAGGTGGTACTTCACACCAGGACAGCTCAGCCTGTATCAAACTCAGGTCCGGTTGTGTGTGGAGTACTGCAGCCATCTTTTTGATGGTTCCTCTAAGTACCAGCCGGAAGCTTTGGGAGTCCATAGAGCACAGCTCATTAGCTGAGGTTAATACCGGGCTAATAGGGAATAAAAAACTGGTTTCTTCAAAACTGTAGAGTCTTGTGCAATATTTTTTTGACAAACAAGCAGACGGCCTTCCTGATAGTAAGCAGTCACCGTCGCCTATAGATACCTGTAACAGCAGAGCCATCACAAATACATTTGCCACCTTAATGCAAACCGCTAGGGCTTAGAGGTTTTTTAACAAACCACCATAATCATCTTTTGAGATAGCTACGTGGAATTTTAACAGAATATGTAATGTTTCGGAGCACTAACAAATAATATTATAACGTAAAAAATTAAGGGTACAACGCAAACGTCTTAGTAAGTAGTTCTACTACTACTACTAGTCTTACTAAGTTAGTAGTTCGTTCTTGTGTAAAAATGGTTATATATACAAGTGTCAAACTTTGCATGATTATAGTACACAAGTAAAACAACAAAGAACCACCGACCAAGTGCAAGTCAGGCACGCACTATAGATCCCAAACTGAATAAAAGCAAATAATTTTATTAGGTGCAGAACCCTCTGTGTGTGTGTCCAACTGGCTCTTGGCCAGTGTTTATTTGATAATTGCGCTAGAAAGTTCTATTATTAGCGAGATATATTGATAGTCAATATCTCTGAAGAAAAAAGGCCTGCCTTCTCAGCCTGCAAAAGGCAGGCTGTCGTTCAGTGTGGAGGTTAAAGGGGGAGGCCTATGTTCAGCAGTGGACGTCTTCTAGCTGATGATGATGATGATCCTTTAAGAAAAAAATACTTGTAGATATGGATGATTCAAATATCCTTTGCGTAATTAAAAATTCATTTAGGTAGATTTTAATTCTTCTATTTATAATCCAAATTGGACCTTTAAGACATTTATTGGACCTATTTACATCTTTTCTATCATTCGCTTACTAGCTACACAAAGCCTTTTTAAATGCTGATAATTAACAGCCATTCAAGAGTTTGGTTATAGTTCAGCCACTTGAAAACTGTTTTAAACTATCACGATTGTTCACTAAAGGTATATGATTATTTACAGGCAGTGGTGTAGCTATCGGAGGGCTAGGTGGAGCCGTGCACCGGGGCCTCAATCTCAGGGTCAGGGCCTTTCCAGCAAACCTCAATCTGAAAAACTTGAAAAAAAATCTCCCATTATCATCTTAATAATTTCTATTAATATCTTATTAAGGTTCAAACCTTAAAAGTATTCATTAATATTTATACATTTAACTTGATAAAACCTAGCCAGTTCAGATAGGGCCCAAACTTGTTTTTGCACTAAGGCATTCGGTTACCTAGCTACGCCACTGTTTACAGGATATTTACTGTGTTTAGGTTGTGGAATAAGCTCCCGATATCAACCATGTCATTCCACAAGCACAACATTTCCACAGTAAATATGCTGTTAATAATCATATACCTTTACTTCGAGAACACTTGATTTACAAAATTTCATTCAGTTCACATAGTATCAAACATTGACATTAGGAAATCCAGTCTTCAAGCCAACAGAGACTTCCAGGTATCTCAGCAGTCTTCGCGCCAAAAACACAGCATCTTCTGGTTTTATTACATCCCCCGTTAGCATTTCCAACTTGTAGTCATTTTGAAATGTTACCAGCTTTCCGACATTAAAGGCCATGGCGTTCATTGGTAGACCTCTAGCATTCACAAGAACCACGCGACGGCTTCTGAGGTCCGGGTGGACCTGCTTGACTTGGGTTTTTGTCCACTCTAAGCAGAACATTTTGGCTGTATCCATAGCTACAATCACAAAATCTATAGCTATTCTCCCAGTCACATCTGATTGTCTATCAACTTCTTCCAAATGAAGTGATTTTAGAACGAGCAGCTTCCATCGAAATGCTCCTTTACTGTGTACTTCTGTAAGTGCGTTCGCTATGTTTTTAATGATTTCAACATTTTCTGAGAGGACGATTATAGTTAATGTGTTTTTACAACTCATAGGGCCGATCCAAGGTACAATAACCGTATCTTCGTTAATCAACGACATATTGAAGAGATTTCACCTGATAATAAATTAAATTGATAAAATTAACAAATAAGCGAGAAATGGCGTTTCCAACCACTTTGTTTTTGTTTTGAAATTTCAAATCATAAAAGTCTGTTGCCTCCGCAAAGCCATAGACAACTATTTGACACTATTTGAACTTAAATTAGACTTTTATTTGACAGTGACATTAAACTTTTATTTCAGAAAATCCTACCTATTATTTTGGATCTGCCCTTTAGACTCGAGCTGAATAGATTTAGATTCTGCCTAAATAAATTTATTCTGCCCCCATATGCATCACGCACCGCATGTCGTTGTAAGCGAAAAGTGCTCCGACACGCGTATTGTGTGCAAGAAGATTTATACACAATACCAATAGAATTACTATAACTGTATACTGTGTACTAAATGGTGAATTATTATGTGCTCGAGTGTGGTCAAGTGATATAACGAGGTGAAACGTGTCTTTTCGTGTTGTTTCCAAAACTCCATAGAAGCCTCTTGTAAAGTTTCCACCACTTTACAGGGGCATGAGTTTGATTTGACCATGACTTACTTAACTTGACTCTGACTATGACTGGTTTGACGCTATTAAGACTATGTAAACATTAATATTACGACTAAAGGATACTGAGTCCACGGTCATGAAAATTTTAACAAAAAAATAACGGTTTGGCTTCTTTGTTTTTGTTTTGTTTTGAAAAAATACTATATATATTCCCACCAAATAAAAAATTTGCATTGCGGCTTGCCTTACTATGCCTAGTAAGTACTTTACTCTAATAACGCTTGACCTGGGGGGTTAGATCCACGTTAGATCACCTGAGACTGATACCATAACGAATTAACGAAGTCATGATTAAATAAGTGTATACCATGAGACGACGTGACGAAAAGTTTCCTGACAATGGATTCGAAGCATGGGGTGGATACATGCAAGCCAAAATTGCTAAGCTAGAAAAGCAATATGATGCTAAAGTTGAAAATGAGAAAGCTTTGTCCAATATCTTCAATAGAGTAAGTATTTATGTAAATGGATTTACAGATCCTTCTGCTGATGAACTTAAAGCTCTAATGCCCAAGCATGGAGGTGTATATCACACTTACCAAAAAAGCGATGACTTTATAATCGCGTCGAACTTACCTGACACTAAAGTTAAGAATATGTCGCTTGCTAGAGTTGTTAGACCAGAGTGGATAACAGACAGTATTGCCGCCAATTGTCTATTAGACTTCAGAGAATATTTACTTTATAAAAATTCAAGAACACAAAAGCAATTGAATTTCAGCAAGATTGTAAAAAAAGAAGTTGCAAATACATATAATGAATCGCCTGAGCCTTTACTGAACTCAAAAAAGTTCTCTATGATTGGAAAACCTAAAACGGTTGTGAAGCACGAACCAACCAATGTTAACCCTGTAGAAGCAAACATAAACTCCTGTAATGTGTCCAAAAATCTTGATTCTACTGAAATTCACAAACCAAGCTTAGTTCAACACAGTACTAAAACTGCAGCAGATCCTAATTTCATCTCAGAATTTTATAATAACTCTCGACTACATCACATATCCCAGCTTGGAGCATGTTTTAAGCAATATGTAAATGATTTGAGAGAAAATAGCATCTTTATATTTCCTGCTCGGAACCAACTCAAGGAAGCAATTAATTGCTTACCCACCAAGGCATTTTCCCAAATTAGATTTGAAAAGGGAAAAACTATTATGCACATAGACATGGACTGTTTTTTTGTGTCTGTTGGTTTACGAAACAAACCAGAACTTTGTGGAAAACCAGTGGCAGTAACACATTCAAAAGGCAGGCAACCTAGACCCAAGAGACCCGGTGTAGACAGAAATATAGAGTTTAACTTGTACAGACAGAAACAGGCACAAAAATTGGGAAAAGCAACTGGAGTAGCTGAAGCAGATATTGAATTTGAAAGTAGAGTAGACAATATCACAGATGAAGATGATAAGTATGGCTCTATGAGTGAGATTGCCTCATGTTCATATGAAGCGAGAGCAAAAGGAGTTGGAAATGGAATGTTTATGGGTGCAGCTTTGAGATTATGTCCAGACTTGCAAACTATTCCTTATGATTTTGAAGGCTATAAAGAAGTTGCATACACTTTATATAATACATTAGCACAATACACTCTGGATATAGAAGCAGTGTCTTGTGATGAAATGTATGTGGACTGTACTGATCTCTTGAGAGATGTGGACGTAAATGTGCAAGATTTTGCCTCAACTTTGAGGGATGATATTAAATCTAAAACAGGTTGCCCATGTTCTACAGGATTTGGTGGTAACCGCTTGCAGGCTCGGCTAGCTACAAAGCGGGCCAAACCAAATGGCCAGTTTTTCCTCTCCGAAGATCTTGTAGGTGATTTCATGTACGACATAAATCTTAGAGATTTGCCCGGGGTAGGGAGGCAAACTTCTCTAAAATTAGAATCCCTTGGACACACAACATGTGGTTCCCTGCAGCAGATGTCATTAGCATCATTAAAATGTCATTTAGGAGTCAAGACTGGAATACTACTCTTTGATCAATGCAGAGGGAGAGACACCAATCCTTTGACATTTCAAACAGTCAGAAAATCAGTTTCAGCAGAAGTTAACTATGGTATAAGATTTGAAAACATCAACCAATGCTATGAATTTTTAAAACAGCTCTCTGCAGAAGTACATTCAAGAATGCTGCAATTCAAAGTAATTGGTAAATGTATAACTTTGAAACTGATGGTCAGAGCAGAAGAAGCGCCAGTAGAGACAGCAAAGTTTATGGGACATGGCTTTTGCAATATCATCAATAAATCAAATACTCTAACCAATGCAGCTAATGATGTTGAAACAATATCAAGAGAAGCTATACTGATTTGCAAAAAACTTAATATAGACCCTAAAGAAATGAGAGGAGTTGGTATTCAGATGACTAAGCTGGAATCAACCTCCAGTAAACCAATAGCTGGTGCCATTAGCAAATTTTTGTATAACAAGCCTTCAACAGTTACTAACAAAAATGAAATACAACCATCAAGATTGTTTGTAGAAAAAGAACCAAAAAACGACATAGAAACACAGTATCATTCTCCAAAGAAACAGAAACAGCGTTCATCTCCTAAGAAATCTCCAGTATTACAAATAAGGTCACCTGTAAAAAGGCGAGGCAGACCTCCAAAGATTGCGAAACCGCAAACTTTATCAAAAAACATATTGACCAAGTTTCTTTATGGTCAAGCAACAACAAGGGATACACCTTACACTGATCCAATGGTCAAGCCTAGTGTTAGTAAAGATATTGATACATCAGATAAAAAGACTCTGATGAATAAGGAACCAAATGTTGTTCAACAGCAGCCTGTCCGACAAGGGCTTATTGGACTTCCATGGAGAGAAGTAAGGGAGCTGTTGCGAGCATGGCTAGACAGTGGACAGACACCTTTACCCTGTGATATCAATCTGATTTCTGAATACATGCGGGAAATGGTTATAAATAAAAATTTGGAAAAGTTAAATATCTTGTTGAACTTTCTTAAAAGAAGGACACATGAAATGGAGAACAGCGATTGGATTGAAGTATTCATGCATGTCATGGAACATGTTCAAAATGCTATGATAGCTGTTTATGGTAAAAGACTCCATTTGTGATATTAAAAAAAACCCAAGGCTGTGATAAATAAAACATCAGATTCAAATCAGTTACTATATTTTATTCAAATATGGGACATTTCATCATGTTAATACTACATTATTTTTCTAAACCTAAATCTAACCACTGCCAAATCCAAACTGATTAAGATATATGTTGCAATAGGTACCTACTATTGTAGTGTCAAATTAATCATTTTCAAAATGTTTAAACTTATAAAAGACCTTGTAAGGATTCAGCTGATCAATTTTTAGCTCAAGTTTGGCAACTTTTTTAAACTAAAAAACATTAATCCTATCATAAAAATAAATTCTAATTTGGCACTCTGTTAATGGTGCCTTACAATGGTTGCGTTATGTTAAGCATAATATCTCAGACTAAAATAAATAAATTGCATAAAATGCTAGGTAGCAGAACTATATAACACTTGATTTTTAATATTAGGTTCCATGTGCATAAATACAATAATTGGTAATTTGAACAATAATTAGAATAAAATGTAATAGTACACAATATTCCATACTAAATGGATATTTCAAAATGGCAGTTAATAATATTATTATATCATCACTTACAACTATTAATTTGTCAAAAAGTACTTTTACACCAAGATTTTAAAAGGCGGCCTTTTTTATAGGTAGCATATTTTATAATGTTAATAGCACTTCTCTTTGTATTTATTTTCATAATAATCAATATAATTTATTATCACAGGTGAATATTGCAAATAATCCAGATATAAAAAAAAAAACTTTAGTTCCTTTTATTAATCATCTTATTCTATTTTAATTCATCTTTTCATGCAAAAATTATACTAGCTACAGGTCTGTTTGGGCCAACACTTAAAACTAAATATTTTGTGATAACCTTTGTTTTGCGTTCACTATTTATTTAATACTAATTATTAATGTCAAAACATACCCAGTAAAAGAGAAACCAAACCACATTTAATACAAAAATAAATTTTCATACAAAAATAAACTAAAATCTCATCCCATCTGTATGTTGTTTTGTTAGTATGAATATATAAAAAAAGCAATGAAACATGGTTTTCATTGTTGAACTCCGTTGCATTGTTTAGAAATTGAGGATAGTTTTAAAATTCCACTGTCATAAGCTTATTAAAAGATTTAGTGCAACCAATGTATCTGAAGAGTTAAGTCCACACCAATATTTTCAAAACAAAAGTGGCTATCCATAGAAAATGATAAGGTTCCTTCCAGCCTTTACTTATACAGATAAATTGGTTGTACTGTATGTTGGATTGATTAGTCATAATTTGCCCGCTGTGGGGGTACACTGGGAACAAATACAGCCAAGAAAATTTATAATACTCCAATCCAACCGATTACATCAAGTCAACCATTTACATCACTCCAATCCAACCTTGTCCGTACTCTATAACTGGCCTTGATCAATATTGAATGCTTCATCGCGACTATAATGATCTTGATGCCCGATCTGAGGTTATATGATTACAAATAGATTGGTAGTAATTGGCTCACTATAGGCACATGGAACAAATACAGCCACGTACATTTACAATACTCTGATCCAACCAATTACATCGATTCAACCATTTACATTAATCCAACCAATGACATCACTCCAATCCAACCTTGTCCATACTCTATAACTGGACTTGATCAATATTGAATGCTTCATCTCGATTCTATAATGGATAATAATCTTGTTGCCCGATCTGAAGTTGTATGATTACAACTGGATTCGTAGTAATTGGCCCACTATAGGCACATGGAACAAATACAGCCACATACATTTACAATACTCTGATCCAACCAATTACATCAATTTAACCATTTACATTAATCCAACCAATTGCATCGATTCAACCATTTACATTAATCCAACCAATGACATCACTCAAATCCAACCTCGTCCTGCACTCCAAAGTTTCAGTTCATGCAGATGCAGTGACTGATCCATTGGAGTTGGCCGATATAGAATGCTTCATCTTAGAGTCTATAATGATCTCATCGCCCGATCTGATGTTGTAGGAGTACAGCTGCTTTGTAGGATATTTCATCTCTTCAGGTCCCTGTAAAAGGCTCCAAATTAAACATTTGTAAACTTGAAAAACATGATTGGTTAGTTATGATAATTTTAGGTTAAAACTGACATGAGTAATACACCAATGAAAAAAACATGGATGTTTTTGAAAACCATCTGAAAGCGTTTTAGATGATAAGTTGATGACGATTCTGTCAGAACTACACTAGCCCATCAACCTCTCGCCCTACCGCAGCCCGTCATTTGTATATATTGACGGTCAGGGGCCCTGACTCGAAGGGGTCATGGTACGGGCCCTGATTCAGGGCCCGTACCATGACCTCTTTAACATGATTCAAGTTAGGCGACCGCGGGAAACCTTAACGCTCCGAAATACAGTTTGCGGTCGCGTAACTTGTCACAGTCACCTAATTGGATGAATCGCGTTGAATCGCGTTGGAAGAGGTCACGAATCGGGCCCAGTTGTGTGTAATATGCTTAGGCTTTACTAGCTCCGACAGCAAACTGGAGAGACATCACTAAATAATTGATTCGTGCAAGTCCTAGCTGCGCCTCACCGTTTTATCCGCGTGGGCATACCCTTAGGAACCATACATTTTTCCAGGATAAAAGGTATCTATTATCACTCTCCGGCCCTTCAACTATCTCTATGCAAAAAACCACATCGATTCATAGATCTTTTGCTGTGTGAAAAAGGAATAAACACACTTTCAAGGTTATAATATTAGTATGATAACATAGGTACGTATTTAACATAGACAAAACTAGGTGGTGACAATGGTGGCCGGGCGTTTTACAATTTTACGGCACCCGGTTTGATCCTGGGTCTTGCATCATTGACTAAATAAATTATGTTCAGTTTCAACGCCATCACTCAACAACGTTGAAGGAAAACATCGAGAGAAAACCGGTGTGTCCTAGAACCTCAAAAGTTCAAAGACACTAACAACTAAACATTCACCAACATGCACTGGGCTAGCATGGTGGATTAGAGCCCATCTTCTCTGAGAGAAGGCTTGTGTTGTTTCCCAGCGATGGGAACATGATTTGCGGATGAAAATGATGATGATATTAATAATATTCACCTGCGAATCTCTTAGTTCTTGATCTACGTAGAAAAGTCTCATCTTAGCAGCCGGGAAACCAGCCAACCTCTCTAGCCGGGTCTTCAGATCTGATACGGTTCTGAAATATAACAAAACATGTTTCAAATATAGTAATATTAAAAGTAGACTGAAAATACAAAAGCACACTTCTCTCACATTTTCTGCCACATACCTAAGTCTGGCCTGTTTAACATGTCTAAAAGTATTATCAGCCATACGGAATCGGCAACAAATGAGAGCATTATTTATGACTGGTCATGTGACAATTTTTAGGGTTCCGTGCCTCAAAAGGAAAAAAACGGAACCCGTATAGGATGACTTTGTTGTCCGTCTGTGAAGACCCTTCTGTCTGTCTGTCTCATCTGTCTTGTATATCAAATACTCGAAGCTACGGCTTCTTTCAGCTGTCTTCCAACGAATAAAGGAAAAAAAAAATTAAAGTTGTAAATTTGAAGTTATATAAAAAAAAATGTTTTGCTATTACAATCTTACATTTTGCAGTTGGTATGTATGGAAGCACCTTGTTGAGCACTACAATGTTAAGTTTGTCTTTCAATATTTTTTTTGTTTGGACTCGCGCTCTGTGTGTTCCGTCCATCGGAACCCTCGGAGCGCGTGTCCTACTCGTACTCCGGTTTTTTTTATTTGCTTATCTTGTCCTGGAAGTTCTTGCCTAAGTACGTACCTACCAAGACTTTGTATCGTTATCTAATCTGTGGGTACATACCTGTACACGTCAACGGTTCTGACTTCGCTGGTGTCGCCGCAGGTAAACGTGATTTGGACGCGTTTTTCCGGCCGAAGGTTCACCGACACCAGAGGGTCCAGTTTCCCGTGCACATTCACCAGCTCCCAGTATCTGGAAAAGAAGATAAAAAAAGATAAAGTTTACGCAAAATGAGTACTTGGGCCCAGCGGCTACCTATTAACGCGGGCTCGAAACAGCGCAGTGCGGAAAATCTCGCGAAAGTGAACCTAACGCGCCGACATACGGTTTGCGGTCGCTCTACTTTTCGCAATCACCTAAACAGAATCGCTTTAAACAGAGCCGTAAGTATTAAGTAAGTAAGTAAGCCCTATCACACTACAAAGTTATGTAGTAACAACCAAACAGAGGTACAGCGTCATTTTCAATAGTAAATGATAGCTATAGTTTAACTGTATAATATAGAAATATAGGCTGAACCCTAGCTGAACTAATCTTGATGAAACTTGGCAATGAAACAATAGCTAAATAATATGAGGACAGAGATAATCCCAGATATATTTTATCCTGAAAAATGCAGTGCTATTGAAAGATTGCATGGAGCAGCTTTTGTATAATTATTCCTACTTGTTTTTTTTTTAAACCTATACTGTCCCAATGCTGGGCAAAGGTCTCCCCCACCTCCCTCCACAAGTCTAGGGTCCTGCGCCACCTCTTGCCAACCTCTCCGGAATGAGTCAAGATCGTCACGCCAGCGTTTCTTGGGCCTGCCTTGACTGTGCCGTCCATCGGGCACCCACTGCGTGATGATCCTGGCCCATCGGTCGACCCGCTAACACGCACTGGACCAGCGCGGTGGGTTACGGTCCAAACCCCCCTATTTTAGGAAAAGTATGAACAGCAACAACGAAGCAAGGCCCCAAGTTCCCGGCGACTCCAGCGGCTGTGCTGGTGGAGACTTAGGTATATTCTTTATTATTATATTGGATTTCCCCGACCTTATAACACTGTAATACAATTCACCTACAAACTGCTGCCATTATCATATTTATTTAGCCATTCGGGTCAGGCAGGTCGATTATTGCAGATTCCACTCCTACGCACCTCCATATTGAAGAGACCTTCAATCGAACTACAGCACTGAAGGATATGTGTCATATTTAATGTGAAATTTGTACCTAAGTAATTTCAAGTCAGTGCACAAATTTTGTCTACGACACGGAACGATGGCATTAATCCGAAAGGAGGTTGTTGTACTCATCATTTTGAACAACTTTTATGGGACGCACACTGTGAGCAAAGATATAGCTGTTCCATAGTCAAATCAAATTTCATAAACAGTCAACAAAATGTAGGAAACAGCCATCGAGATACAATTCGTATAGTCACAATCTCTAAGTGAAAACAGTCAAAAAACGTCTGAGCGTCGAGACATTAATTATATAATTCACAATGCTACATTTACTCCAATTTAGACGTTACATTACTTGCATAGTGTTCAACGTCGCTAGTCTGCTAAATGTCATCGCAGCACTGGCATTGGGCAGCGTTGTACTTGGATGGTGGTTGCCTTACAACTAACCAAAAAGTCGGCGCAATGCGTAGCGTGCGCAGAGTGTTTGTTCGGACGTTTTTTAGCACGTTTGTGACTCTGTAGGTATTGTATCCCGATGGAAACAGCTGATAATTTTTCGCGATTCCAGAGTTGATCCTGTATAAAAGTTTTATCATGATGAGTATGGCCTCATTCCGGCTTAGTTCCACGGTCACAACCCAATGACGATATTATATTATCTTTGGTACCCCCGTAGGGTAACACTGTTACAGTACAATAATATTACCTACCTATTCGAATTTTCGTTGAACCCTTCAAACTCACCTATCAGGCCTATCAGACTCCGGTTTCTCCATATAATATCTGATGAAGGCCCGTTCAGCCGCGTCTCTCTCCTCGATCGGCACCGCCCCGCCTCCGTTCAGAGTTCGTATGTGCGGCAACCTGGCGACCAGCAGGAGTCTTCGCTCGTGTTCTGTTGACTCGAACCTCTCCCATAGCGGCCAACCCTGGAAAGGTGGAAGGAAGGTGACGGTTAAAAATGCCCATATACCTATGGTTTATAGAGGCTTGAAGGTAGTTCAGATTATTTCAGTAAAATTTAGTTTTTAAATAAACAGTCTTTTTTTGCGTTCCGTACCCAAAGGTTAAAAACGGGATCCTATTACCAAGCCTACGCTGTCTGTCTGTCTGTCCGTCCTGCCTTCTAATGGCTGTATCTTTCGAACCGTAATATATAGCCAGTTGAAATTTTCTCGGAATATGTAATGTTACGGAGGGTTAACTAAGAAATAATAAAAAAGTCAAAAAGTATAAACAAAAGGGGGGTTTCCATACAACAAACGTATTTTTAACGTATTTTTGTATTAGCTCTAATGTTAAAACGGTAATACGTACAAGCGTCAAACTTGGCATGATTACACACTCTAAAGTATAACAACAAATAATAAATAATGGCCAAGTGCAAGACGGTGACAAATTTCTGTACATTACCAAGTTATAACTGGTACTTTCGTTATTTATATGACCTCATCGTTTCTTTCACCGACACCATATTTTAATAATTTTGAAGTCGGTTTTTTAAATTGATAATTATTGTATTTTGTGGTTGTGCGGAACCCTCAGTGCACGTGACCGACTCGCACTTGGCCGGTTCATTTCTATTTGTAGACATAAACGATCTGTTTTTGAAATTAACTTATACCTACCTATAAAAGTAGACATCGTGCATAAATGTCAACACTAAAGTTAATAGGGATAACTAGATTGTTAACAGAATTAGTATGTCTAGACGAATTCTAGCGACTAGTCCTATGCATAATGAATCACAAAAACGTTTACAACTATTTTAGTAATTTCTAAAAAGAAACATCACTTGAGCAACGTTAACTTGCTCAGGTATTCATGAAATAGCCCCTAGCTATTTCTAGCTAGACAAAAGACAAGTCTTGCCTTTTTCAGTCTGGCTTATGCAGGAATAATATTCAGTCACGAGCTCACGACGCGCCGTACAATAAAGGATCATCGTTGAAGTATACAAGAAAAACTAGATAATATTAATTGAATTGGTTTTGCTTGTCTCCGGTTCCGGGTCAGGTTTCCTTGTAGGGCGCAGGAGCAACGAACAAACTTATAATTATCTACCTATATATAGCAACCAGTTATGTATTTACATCTATTAAAAAACAAGTGGAAACAAAGCATACATTGTTTTTTTTAAACACGCTAAAAGAGCTGATAATCTTCAAACAGATTTTCTTGAATCATAGCTAAGAGATAAAGAACATTCTCGATCAAGATCTTACCCTTCAAACAAAAACCAAAAACAAATGTGTCTTCAAAGCACGAGTGAATTGATTCTTTTAGACAAGCGTGCTCCATCGTAGACAGCATCATCAACATCAGGCGTGTTGGCGGTCAAACGTAAACGTATTACATACTATATTATTAAAAAAAAAAAAAAAAAACGGTTTAGTCTTTTGGAAGCTACGATGCCTCTGATAGATAGGTATACAACCTCTCTTTATTAAATCTTTGTCGGGATTTATAATTTCTACTCTTTTTTGCCAAGCTGTATTAAGGTAAACGGCCCATTACTCGTCAGGTTCTGAACTTAGCTGTCTTTGCACCTTTGCTACGTTTCTGTTTGTTAACTTAGATAATTGAAATTGCGTGACGTGATTCTTGATTTATCATTCTTTTCAGCTAATTTATTTTTACAATTAAATAAAATCAATAAAGTAATAAAATAATAGAAAAATTGAAAAAGAGGCGACTTGTACCAGTACCCGGCAGATTTGTCGTAATTGTCGTCAAAATGTCCCAGTGCTCGTCAATTTTTAACACTGATTTGAACTCTGTTACTTAAGACTTAAGGTTCATATTATTAGTTAATTTTTTTCTATGTAACCCTCAAAATGAAAATATGAATATATGAGGGGAAAAATATTTCTAAAATAACGAAACGAGTCCAATATCGGTGACAAATGAAACCAAACTGCAATTGAATTGAATGTATTATTTATTGCACAAAATAAACAAAAATTATTATGTGAATATATAAAGTATGTAAAATATATAAAAATTTATGAGTAAGATTCTTACGTATTTTTTTATTAGTCCCAGATACAATTGTTTTCCTATTATAGGGTATTAAGTGCCAAGGTTTAACACCAATTACATTGGTGTTAATCTGTGTTAAAACAAAAACAACTACGTTTAGTACTTTTGGTATCAGGTAAACACATTACAAAATGAGCATCATAAAACTCATGCAAACTATGCCCGTTACCTTCCTTTATTATTTACTAGCGGTCCGCCCCGGCTCCGCACGGGTATAGTTATATAGCTTATTATAATAGCCTATAAATGTAGCATTCAAATGGTGAAAGAATTTTTAAAATCGGTCCAGTACTTTTTGAGCCAATTCGTTACAAACATACATACAAATCTTTCCTCTTTATAATATTGTATAGATTAGCCCTCAGTGTATTATATTATCAAATTTGTTTTTACTTAGTAAACTTTAGCAGTTAATATTAATACCCTATAATATGAAATAATTGTATCTGGGACTAATGAAAAAAATACGTAAGAATCTTACTCATAAATATCTTGTACATTTTACGAACATCATAAAAATCTTATACTGTATCTGAAACTAATGAAAAAAATTACGTAAGTATATTATTAATATTTTTTTATACATTTTACGAACATTATAAAAATCTTATACTTATGAAACCATAAAGAATCTTACTCATAAAAATCTTACACTGTATCTGGGACTAATGAATAAATTAAGTATGTAAACTATAAAAAAATACTTTTTACGAACATCATAAAAATCCTCATTGTTATTACGGACATAGTGGCTTTTAAAATCCCATAACCCCATAATACCAGAATCGAAAATCATTAATTATACACAATCATAAGTATAGAAAAATTTTTTGTTTCATTTTATTATTTTATCTGAATAGGCTTGCGCTTGGCCGCCAACTCGCATGATGTTAAGTGATTATGCGGTCTAAGATGGAGCACGCTTGCCTAGAAGAAACCGATTCACTCGTGATTTGAAGACACCAAGATTACAAGATTGTAACTATCGGGAAACACCCATTCAGGCAGCGCATTCCACTGACTAGCAGTTCGCAGAATAAAAAAGTGGAATCCAAGGGCTTTGCGCTACGGGTTTTCGGAATATCAACCATAAAGCGGTGTCGATTTTTCGTGCCCGCTTTGTCAGTTCGATAGAAACATAGGCAAGAGAGAATTAAATCATGCAGAACTAATCCACACTCCCCGAAATGTATCCGATAAAAAACCGATAGACTAGCAACTTTGCGCCGATGCTCAAGACTAAGAAGCTTAGTCTGAACTAGGGATTGGTTGCTAATGAGCCTCTTGGCACGTTTCTAAATAGATTCCAACGCCCTAAGTTAGTACTTAGCTGATCCATCCCAATGGTGAGCCGTGAGAGCAGTACTCCAAGTGAAAGCAACTGTTCCAACGTGAAGTACCGTCGCACTTTCGATAGGATACCCAGCTTTTTGGCAGCCAATCGAGCCTTGTTTTCAATATAGGAGCCAAAGTTGAGGGTAGGAGACAAAGCAATCCCCAAAAGCTCAAGCTGGTCAATTATCGGAATGGTAACATCCCGGAAAGTAGGAGCCAGTTAGAATGGTGTCCTTTTGGCGGCGATCAGACATGCCTGGGTCTTAGCGGCATTGAAATTGACCAGGTTGGTATCAAGTATCAACCCAATTGGAGACTGCCTTAAGGGACAAGTTCATTAGCTCAACCACGGCCTCTCTGAGAAACTGAATTTGTTGTCCAGTGATTCTTGCATTAGAAGTAGGTATAGCTCTCTACTATACTGTGCTGTCGTCTGCATAGCCAAAGGTACCGGGATTTAGCAGATCGTTGATGTGCAGCAGAAAGAGCGTTGCAGAGAGCACCGACTTCTGGGGCACACTGGCATTAATTGCTATTCGATCGGACTAGCAGCCATCAATGACAACTCAAATCGATCTATCCCCCAGGAAGTCCGATATCCACGCAATAAAACCAGCTGACAAGCCAAATAAAGAGAGCTTGCTAATAAGGCAGTCATGCCAAACCCTCACAAAAGTCTTTGAAATTTCGAGGGAAATGGCGAGCGTTTTCCGCATTTCTCGATGGCCTCACTCCAGATGTGTGTGGTATACCTACCTACGCTAGAAGATCCCCAGTGGACCAGTTTCGAAGGAATCCGTATTGCCGGTCACTGAGGAGATCATTAGATTTTAGATACGCCAGGAGCCTGTTGTTGAGGACACGTTCCATAGTCTTGCAGAGTATGGACGTGATTGAGATTGGCCTGTAGTTGGCAGAATCGGCACTACTACTATTTTGGGCACAAGTTGCACGTTTGCAAGCTTTCACGACTTCGGCACTTAACGAGTCTCAAGCGAGAGACGAAAGAGGTGAGTCAGTATAGGAGACAATTCAGGCGCACATGTCTTCAGAACTATGGCTGGAATAGAATAGCTGTCTCCGTTGCCAGTTGTGTGACTGATTCACACAACGCAACCCTATTAATGAAGAAAAAATGAACATAAATAAATACATTTTCCACACAACTTTTCAATAATCTTACACACAAATTTATAGATTAGTGCGATAAGCGTTGTCCTAATTGAAAACCGCAATAGCTTCCAGACTTTAAAATACATACCTATTCCTTATTATCCAAGCTAAATAAAGTAGTGCAGAGGGAGTATCTACCCTCATCAGGTTCCTTATATATCATATAAGGAACCTGCATAGTTTACATTTATTTAAGCTTAAGCTTAAAAGATTTATTTTTGAGCATCAAAAATGCGAAGCACTTTTAATAACAGACACCAGTGCTATATGGGGTTTTTTATAGGGACTTACCTTTGTGTTTTTTTATTTCATGTCCGAGTAAATGTCTAAATTTCTTCTTTTAATTAGTTTCATATTTATTTTTTATTGAGATAGTTCGAATAACCTTATTAGTATTATGTATTTATGTTATGGTTTGTTTATATTAAATGTTTGTTATGTATTATGTGTTGTTGTTGCTATATTATTATTATTATTTAATTTGTCGTGTGCTGTTGGGTGTAATGTTGGCCATGGGTGATGTCACCGGCGGCTCCAACGGAAGACCAGCGCTGGTTGCTCGCAACCAGCATTATGCTGAGTAAGAACCGGATTGTGGAAGAAAACAATTTGTAATGTGTGTATTTATTTCTATTAATTCTTTAAAAAAAATCAATTTTCTTCCATAAATAAAAATTTGTCTATTGTCTATTTAATTTATTAATTATTTTTCACGTAAATATCTGACCGCCACCGCGCCTGCCGCAAACAAAAACCCGTATCACGGTGTAATAAGGTTCAAAATAAACACATTGACGATATTACGTGCATTTTGTCATACATGTCCCAGAAGCCGTCAAAATAATAGAAATTTTGACGAGTAACGGGTCAAGTAGGGATTATAAAGTACCAGTACCTGTCACACATAAAAAAAGAAACGAATAATAAAAATATGATCATATTATAGTTTATAATCATTAGAAAATTAACTTGAGTGTTTCACAAAATAATCATATACTTACCAAAGTGACCGACTGATCCTTTAACGCAAAAACAAAAGTGGTCGCAGGACTACAGGTTTAGTAACTAAACTTAAAAAAAAACACAAATTTCGGAATCCCAAACTTTAGCAGCTCTTTTCTCCAATTCCATTGTATTTTTAACTAAATGTGACAACATTTAATTATGGAGTATATTACCAAAAATATGTTTACATAAAAAGTTTTTATTTAGTTCATAGTAGAAATAAATAGCAGGTCTTTTTTCACAATCTGACGAGTATTGGGACACTGCCGAGATTACCAGCGTTTACCTTATTTTATTTGGGTAAAAATAGGTAGGTACCTTTCGCTCGACGTTTCGACCATGGCCGTAGTCACGAGCTGACTAAAATAATACGTGATAAGTCCCGACAAACATTTAAAACATGTGTTCAAATCACGATAGTTTAAAAATTACTAGCTCTTTTTTGTAAAAAAATGACGTCAATTTCATTTTCTAAATTGAAATAACCGTGACGAATTTAAATTTCCAACTACCTTCTTTTTTAGTCGGAAAGTTGCAGCGATTATCTCAATGTAGAGCAGATATGCATTAGTCAGGTAACATCACTAGTCTATTGTCCCTACCCTAACTGCGTCCTACTTTGAACTCTATGAAATCGAGTTCGCATACAAAATTGCATTTTCCTAACCCAGATTACGTATTACGAGCCACTTTCAGAATTTTACTATTCGCGTTAGAAGATGACGTAGAAAACTTGGACAAAATCGAATCTTATGCACCAGAAAACTGGGCTTATTGTGCAATATCTCAGTCATATCCTTTGTCCTAAGTGAGGAACTCGAGCATTCAACCTCACGAACTGGTTTTGCCCATAAATGAACGGAGGGCTACCAAACCTCAAAAACATTCTTATAATAATCTTCATTGAGCTTTGTCTCGCTCTCTCGGCCAATGAGAGAGCAAGACAAAAATCTATGTAAGGTTATTAGAATGTTTTTAAGGTTGTGGTAGAAATGTGGGTACCTGAAGAATCGTAAGGCCATACTTTTATTTGATTCCAAGAAAACTCAGTGCTGATGAAATAAGCTTGTGTATTACCCGGCTTACCACCTAATTTCCTAAAGGAGTGGATCGGACTGAGTTATCGGCACCTAAAGACAACATGACATCGCAATAAGTTTTGCCTACTGACCTCCGACACCCAACCGTTCGACTTCTATTCCAACCAACTTCTATGAACTGTATTCAGTCAGTTGTTGTTCTGTTTATGATGAATTTCCTAAATAGTTGTTTGAATTTGAACCTTACCCGTCACAGGTAAGGTAACTTAATTTAGTCTGGGTTATACTGTGATAGGGTACAGTAGCGAATCCAGGGGGTCCTAAGGGGGGGGGGGGGGGGGCTAAGGAACTCAAGCTTCTCCTCCAAGTATCTGGGTCCACCGCTGACAAAAAGCCTACCCTCAGCTAGGTCAAGTCTCTCAGAAATGGGAATCCTGGATCCGCCACTGATATAATTATGACCGAAAGGGATTGAGTCAGCCGGACGGCCGAAAATGACTAATTTAATTACCCGCCATGCGCCAACGGTCGTTTTCCACACGCACCGAAATGCATGTACCTACCTTTCGTTTTTTTTGTTCCGTTCCAATCCGCTACCGCTCCGTTCTGAATCATTAATTTAAGCCGATCGATTTCATTGAATACAGCTAGTTATGTATATGGGTCAGTGAACTGCAGTTTTTAACACCTACGACGTATCTTTATTTCGTCACTAAATTAGCCTACGTGGAAGGATATCCCTACGATTGTCTTATTATGCTAGTTTGTCTCAAAATACAAAAAAAAGAGTGATAGAGTGGGTCCGAGATTCGTAAGTAAACTTATAATAATTTAAATTTTTCTAATTTATTTATTGAAAACACAAATAGTAAACAATGCAACACTGAGGCTCTGCTTTTTGCGTTAGTTCAAAACTGTGTTGCAAAAGGCAGCGTCTTCCAAGGGTGTGGTGGTAACTATGTTTTACAATAATTGTTTAAAATGTTGAAATATAAAATAAAAAGACTCCTTGTAACTGTTTGTGCTGTGATTTGTGTGTCTTCTCTGCGAAACACGACTCATAGATAGTCAGCGTTCTCAGAGATGATGTATGTGGAGTTAGTGTAAGTACCTATAATGTACCTTGTTCGTTTACCTTTTTTTAACTTTATATTTGTATAATATTCTTTCCATTTAACAGTTGCTTAAAAGAGATTGCTTTCAGCGATAAGGCCTCCACTTGTGGTACTAGCTGTTAAGTTTCTCTATCTGTATGTAATTTTTATTTCTGGTGTGCACAATAAATAGTTTCTATCTATCAACAGCGTACGCGGAAAGGGTGTACCAAAACGTAAAGAGTTCATATTTATCTATGACTAGCTGACCTGACAGACGTTGTACTGTCTTAGAACTGTCAAACATGCAAAGTCAAAATTACAAATTTTATTTTTTTACACCTTGGGTTACATTATTGGAGTTTTAGTAAGATCCCTATTTTTTTTAAAATTATAATGTAGCCTATGTTAACCGGGGATAGTGTAGCTTCCCAACAGTGAAAGAATTTTTCAAATCGGTTCAGTAGTTTCGGAGCCTATTCAATGCAAACAAACAATCAAATCTTTCCTCTATATAATATTAGTATAGATAATACTCATCATTACAACTTTTACTATGAAACCAATGCTGAAATCACGAAAAAGCTGTTCCATAGAAAATTGACATTCACAGTTAACAAACTTTATAGAACAGCAATTTATTTTAGATTTTATGGTTGGTAGCATAGTAAAAGTTGTTAATAACAATGAGTGACAATGAGTAACATAACTTTCGGCTTAGCACACTCTTTCCGCGTAATCCTGTATAATGTGTTGCTTTGCGTCATCAGATCAGTACTGCACCTATCAGCAGGTAGGTTTATAACAGGTAATATGGCAAAGAATATTATTATTTCCGAAGTAGGTACCTATATACACATTTCAATAAACCTAAGATCACGTTCAACTCTTTATCCGCAAAAACCATGACGCAGAAGCCGTTCATGTTATACTACGTCTGTTGAGTACTTAATCGTACGTTAATAACATACCCCCTTACTAATAAACCTGGGGTAGCCTTGGATTGCCTTGGAATAGTTACTCCGACTTTTGTCTTTTTCGATCGAGTACAAAAAAACAAAATTTTAAAAGAAAATTTGATTTTGATAGAATTTGAAAGAGAGAAAAAGACAAAACACGGCGTAACTATTCCAAGGCTACTCCACGTTTATTAATAAGGGGTATTGAGATTTGTCCAGCAATACCTATAAGTACATCGATAGTGTACCTAATGTACCTATCTACATACGAGTGTGTACGGTAGCCGAACAAAGAACTAGGAAATGACAATGTAAATCTAGATCCTTGAAATTCCTAACAAAGAATATTTTATCCTGCAGCAAACGAGTAATCTATCTTTTTAAACTAGAAACAAGTCTCAATTTTTTAAAAGCAGACTATGAAAATTGTGGTCTAATTCTATGAAATATTCACATCCAAGTATCAACAGAAATTCAATTTTTATAGTGTTGGGAGATTCTAGACAGCATAATATGGTAACTTGGGGTACCTACTTACATAAGGCTTTGTGTAAATCTTTCGTTTTATTGCTAATGTACCAATTTACTTTTGATCTACTACAAATCTGTAATCGTTGAGAGAAAAGATCTTCAAGGCCATAACAATTTCTAAATGCATCGACTTATTTGCAGCAAAAAATATTTAATTATCAGTTGCTAAAGGGAAACCACTGCATTGCGTGTCCGTCGGCCATCGTTTGCCCTTACGATTTCAATGCACGGAAACTGCCAACGAGTGGATTTAGATCTATGTTAGGTACTCCGGAACTCTACAAATTAAATTAAATTTACGGTACCCATAAAAGAGCAGCCGGATTAGCAAGTTGAAGTGGCAGTGGGAAGGCACATATCACGCAGGACGGATAGCCGATGGGGCCGAAAGGTTCTCGAATGGAGACCATAGACCGGTAAGCGCAGCGTAGGACGTCCACCCACAAGATGGACAGACGACCTAAAAGAGACCGCAGGAAAACGCTGGATCCGGGCCGCTTCCAGCCGGCCCTTTTGGAGATCGATGGACCTATGTTCAGCAGTGGACGTCCTATGGCTGAAATGATGATGATGAAAAGAGCAGCAATATCAACCGAAATGTAACCGCAGTAAAGAAAATCTACTACAATAGCGATATTCTATTAGATAATTTTAGTTATAGTATTGTATAACAGTGCGGTGCGAGTCTTTGGTAAGCAATCGCGTAGAAAATAATAGTAAATTTCAAGAATGAAGGAGTTCAAGGAGTCGAGTAGGTACCCACTGTTATTGGTGGTATTCTGCAAAATATCAAAAGTGGTGCAAAATATGGGGATCACAGCAACACACTCTCTAAGAGGGAGGCCTTTGTCCAACAGTGGACTTTGTGGTGCAAAATATGACAGTTTGACAAATTAGGGAGGTTTATGATCTGCATTGATTTGGATGAGCTGCCATTGATGACAATATTGAGCATAGAGCCAATATCATAACACTAGTAACATAACAGTACCAATATGTCAGCTAGACAGCTGAGAATTAGATTGCATTTGGACGTGGGGGCTGACCCAAAAGCACGGAAAGCCGTAAAGGTAATGTATTCATAGGTCACGACACGAGTCAACGGCGACGCCGGGGCTTTCAAGTTAATACGATTATGATGAACGATCGGAACCTTTTACTGAGCAGAATGTTTGTCTAAGAAGTTTACCGTTTTGTGAATATAGTTTTAGAGCCCACGAGCTTTTTTATCAGTATTTATCGGATATAATGTTTTTTTTTTTTTTAATTCTTTTGTAGGTTTGCGTTTGACCGCCAACATGTAGAGCAAAACTTTGTGACGTGTGTTTCCGTCTACGAGGTAAGTTCAGAATACCTACTAATATTGCAGACAATAGTAACGTCCAGATTCATGATAGTCAAGGCCTTGGCTTGATGTAAAAAATAAAATAAAATCATTTTTTTTTTTGTTCCTTTTATGGCTTTTATTTTATTGTTAATTAACTAAAATTAAAGATTAAAGTACAATACTTACTTAAAATTATTATCAAGAAATAAAACTCATTTAAAAACCGTCAGCGTAAGTGATCAGAATGCTGGCAGCATGGCCACGTTAAATGGTAGATATAAGAATCTAATATTTAAGATGCCTACTAAGTAAGTGACGAGACAATTAAAACATACACCTAATGGCAACCGTACACTTGCCTATTAGTCGATAACATAGGGTTCAAAAACACAAAAAATCATGACAAATATTTGCCATATTATTTTAAGCTCCAAGCTCTAGCCACAATATATATCTAACAATTCGCAAAACCTACAAAGAACAAATTACCACTGACGGACCTGGCTGAATACTGCATAGCGCATGCCAATTGCTACAGCAGCAGCTAAATGACAACTCGGACGAACAAAGGGCCACGAGCGAGCAACGGCGTTACGCAGACTGCAACCACTGCACTGTGCTTTTATACCAATATAGAGAGCTTTAGGTCCCTTCAGACTATGCTATTATAGCGACGATCTATGGCAACACTAAGGATGCAGACTACCGACGGCGATTGGGAGAGCCTATGTCCAGTAGTGGTCAATTAATAAAAAATATACATCATCAGCATTTATTTTTTGACTACTCCTATATATATATTATATTTTTCACTAGTTTTAAGTTGTTTTTGTTTTATGTTTGTCATTTCTAGTGTCAAGAATAAAGAGTTATCTATCTATCGTTGACTTTAACATAAGATGCAAAAGTAAGTTGTCCCATTTACAATTTTAACTGAAGTTCACATAATGTAACTAGTTACTTAGTTCATAAAAAAATGTAGTGTAGTAAATGTAGTGAGTGATAGTAAAAACAGCTTTACTACTTAATCATGGGAACCGAGCCTTCTACATGCAATTCCATTTGTCTGTGTGTCCGTATGTGAACTAATAATGCATGCCGAGGGGAGTTTCTGGGTCACCCAGCGTGTCCCACACTTCCGTTTATAAATTTATTATGAACCCTTACTGGGACTATACGGTTCAATAGACGAAGGTATTACCCTCAGATCAGACAAACAAGCGAGATATGCCTTAGTATAATAATTATAGTTCGTGTTCAAACGTCTAACGTGTTTCACACAATTTTTGGACTATACCGCTAAACCGCTCTAATGAAAAAACTAAGTGCGTTAGAATTACTCATCACTTCACTAGTGATATCAATTCACTACATAGTATAAAACAAAGTCGCTTCCCGCTGTCTGTCCGTCCCTATGTATGCTTAGATCTATAAAACTACGCAACGAATTTTGATGCGGTTTTCACCATCAGTTAGATAATTTTTTACGGAAGGTTTATATATGTAACAAGCACCCCGCCCTGGTTTCGCACTTAAGTTACACCCGTGCGAAGCCGGACGGGCGGGTCGCTAGTAAGTTTTAAAATGCACATATACATGCGTAGATCATACTAATATTATAAATGTGAAAAGTTTGTTGGTTTGTTTGTTCCTCTTTCACGCAGAAACAGAGCAACAGATCGACCTGGTTTTTTGCATGGGTATAGTTCAAAGGCTGTAGAGTAACATAGGCTACTTTTCATCATCATCATCATCACCACCATTTTTCATCACTACGCGAGTGAAACCGCGGGGCGCAGCTAGGAAGAAAATATATGCTGATTTTAGTCAGCAGTATTGTTCGCCTATAACGTGTCTATTATAAGATCTCACTGCTCATCACTAAGAAACTTGCAGTGACACCAATAAACAATTTAGTCTCTTAGCAACGTCCCGAGGTTGGTTAAATTTTGACAGTTATTTGAGAACTCTCAAAGCCCTCTCAACAGCGAAATTCCTTTTTAGGTGTAATTTTCGCTGATCGTCCGTTCAACACCATCTCAACAACTGCGAGAATGTTTTTAAGTAAGGCCGATAATGTCCATTTGCAAAAAAAGGCGGCAAGGTGAGTTCGTCTGCAGGGTGAGTTCGCCTAGAGGCAGTAAGCCTGATTTAGCCTTACTGCCTTTTGCCTATTTGGTTTGGCCTTATTTATTTATTTAATAATAAGCTTGTTTGACCGCAAACTCGCCTGATGCTCCAGCACGCTTGTCTAGAAGAAACCGATTCACTCCTGGTTAGAAGACAGTATAGACACCCAGATTGTAACTATCGGGGAACTTTTCAGGCAGCGCATTCCACAAACTAGCAGTTCGCACAATAAAAGTGGAATCGAAACACTTAAAACGGTGTCGACGTGTCAATTTATGGAGCCCCCACTGGCAGTCTGATGATAGAAAAATTTGCAGGATGAAATTAGAAAATAAGTCGGACAAAACCGTTTCTTTGCATGTTTTTAAACTCCACTGAACCCTAGTCATCGATCGTCCCAGTAAAAGAAGCTAAAGTAAATTAAATGAATCAGGGTATGATGTCAAAGTACTCTACAAATTGTTCGAGACGCAAAACGTGTGGGACGAAGGTGTTAAATTGACTAACATCGATCGTTGCCTCTGGGTTCGATAAATCATTGTCATCGTTAACCACAGGTTCACTAAGTACATAAAGAAACATACCTACGTACTAATTTATTGCTAAATACTACAAGGAAACACTCGGACAAGTTTGGCGCAAAACAGGGATGAGTATGGCAGAGAGGTTTATGATCTGCAATATTGAGCTAGCTATGATGATTATTAATATTAGCGTGATCCCAGACGGAGCATCTAGATGCATATATTATATATTATTTGCATATTTTTTTTCACACGAGGGGCTTTGCTTAAATCAAGAAGCATGAGTCCAAAGCACTCAAATCGCCAGACGCAGAATATGTGGGAGGTACCAGACTGAGATCAAAACAACATACCGATCGTGGTATACTATATCTACTTATCTACGTTTGTTTTTCTCATTACATGAATCATATTTATTTAATATAAATATAAACATTTTATAGTAGACGCCTTTTTCGTCCTGATTGGGAAGAAAGGTTCTTGAGTGGAGACCACGAACCAGAAGACGCAGCGTAGTAGGCCTCCCACTAGATGGACCGACGACATTGTGAGAGTCGCGGGCATCCAGTGGATGCAGATGGCAGGCTGTCGTTCAGTGTGGAGGTTAAAGGAAGAGGCCTATGTGCAGCAGTGACGTCTTCTGGCTGATGATGATGACTTTTGCATTGATTCTTGACTGGTTAATTTTCAAAACTGATGATAATAATTATTTGCTAACAGACAGTCCCAAAACTGCACCTAGAACACGCATCTTCGTACTTTTGTAAATTGGATAAAAAAATAAGTGTGCAAATTGTTGGTTCAGTACACAAGTGATCATCAAACGTTAAACCGGAAAAAGGTTTGTTTTTTACGTTTTGTTACGTGTCTGATGATGAAGCTAAAAAAATATAAAACCATAATGCAAATATACAAAGCAATTAAACATTAAGAAAAGAAATCCTAGGGTAGGAAGATAGATTAAGATTACCTATATGTATTTTGAATTACGGGACGTCCCGGGAAATTCGGAACGGTTAGGAACCATAGTGGTAAAGCAAGATACAGTCTTATGGATTGTACAGTAGCGTGAGGGTGAACTAAGTAGTTGTACGGTAGATAGAGCACTCAGCACAGTACTAAAAACTTTACTTCTAATATAATAATAAGTACCTACTACCGAGTTATTGCTTAACATAAATGTGAAATATCCTCTACAAAGCAAACGTTTCGCAATATTCCTGATTGCATTCAATCCAATGGCTCTTGAGTCGTGAATGAATGCAAAATGGAGCTCAAATACAGAAGTCTAGACATTCAGACCACTTACAATGGATAGAAATATGTAACCTATAAATAAAATAACCAAATGACACCATCGATTAATAAAACAACATCGAGCGATGTTATATGAAAAGCCTGCGCATTTACACATAATACTTTACAATTTTCATAAATAAAGATAAAGATTATTTATTTGTACAAAACACGAGTAAATCATACACACATTTAAAACGCACGCACAATAGGCGTTTAAACAATATTAATCATGTTGTATCATGTTTTGCCTAGTTAGTAGACGTACAAATCTAGAAAGATGGCATAAAAATACGTAAACAGTCGAAACCATTTCAATGATTAAAGTATCATGTTATTAATCTAAGTATATAAATAAATGCACACGTATTCATGTCCAGATGTAACCATTTGAACCTGGTTAATTTGTCAAGGTTTTGAAAAGACATTCGTGAATGAGATTGTATAGGGGACTGAGAAGTGACAATATTATGAGAACATCCGCCAGAAGCGATGCATTAACAAGGTCGCCAGGCAATTCAGCTGTTAATGCGAATGACCTGCAACGGATGAATTCACTGGTTACATGAATTGTATTGTATGACTAATCTGATCGAAACCCTTTCAATTCCAGTGCAGTTTGAATTTTATTCCTGCATCGTTATTATCTTCACTTTTAACGACAATTTCTAAATCATTATGCTTGCTTTAATTTTGTTTTGTTTTGATGCAGACAAACGAAGAGGTACATTTTTGAAGTACTTTTCAGTAGGTACATTTATAAATTTAGGTACTACTACTATTTTAGGCTTTTTTACCTCTTTTACCTCAATATAACAAGCAGGTTCCTTCTCACGCTAAGTAGGCATCTTATATTTTTCGTCTTTTCCTTATTTTTTTAACCGACTTCAAGAGGAGGTTATCAATTCGACTGTATGTTTTTTTATCACATGTGTTTTTGCCATACGATTTGACATTTTAATTTCATTAAATCGAGATTTAAATCGGTCGTGCAAGTGCCAATATTAGCTACCTATTTATCTAATCTTGAAATGTCATTCACTTCACTTATTGTTATATCATTCACATCCTTTTCTTTGTCATTTATCAAAGGCTGGACAGACTTGGCATTTTTAAATGTTTTTATTTATCCGAAAACATTGGAAAAGTTACCTGCTTTTTTTTTAATCCTGATAAAATTAACGTGCTTTTTTCTACGGGATTTTTGTACGAACTCAAGACCATAATTTAAACTTTATTTAAATTTGGACATGACGTCTGTCAAGTCTGTCTAGGACTTAAAAAATTTCATATCACACATATCATTATAGGAAAAAACCATCTCTATCATTTATTAAATGTTTCATAGAGGACTTAAACGACATAACATCACCATAATCGTTAGGCGTAACGAGTTAACATAATGTCGCGTAAATTAAAACAAACTACCCAACACTTGGACACACTTTCACATTTACTACAACGTGACGGTCACTGACGAGCCATGGGAATATGCTCTTAGCTAACAAGGATATATGAACGACAATCCCTCAAAGTGTAATAAACAAATGACAGTAAAAATGACACAAGTTATCTGGCGACGTGAACAAAGAACTAAAATAAAACGCGTATCGTTTACTCATCTTTACAAAGAGTTTGTTACTCAAAACTGAGGTTTTAATTTCAACGGACTGGATATTATTGGTCTACATTTTGGTACAATAAAGCACGCATCAAATGCGGCATTCAAGGTCGAACCGTCAGTGAAACGTACGTTCCCGTTTAATCTCGTATCGAAGCGAGGACGTGACGAAATTACCACATCTCTGCCCCGAGGCGAACATTCCCCGATACATTAGCGTTATTGCACAACTAGCCTTATGTAGGGCACCACTAAATCGGGAAGACCTTCACCCGCATTGTGCTCGAGTTCCCCAGGGAGTACGACCCGGCCGAATCAAAGACGCGACAACCGACTAAGAATACTCGCAAGACTTTCATGCCTTGCAAATTGGATGGATAGCATAAAAGTGTGACGCGCCTGCTAATTGGCGCCGGTAATGCAAAGATTGAGTAACGGGCTTCAATGCGAGCATCAGAAACTCTAGTAGGCTATGCGGATAGTATCTGACAACCTCGATTAAGTGCCAGCAGTGAAATACTAATAGCATCGGTTGTTTCCGGCCATGTGCGCGGTATCGGCATCTTCGAGGCCAGGATTTGCAAAGATGTTTATAATAGATACAGGATACAGTACAGACAGTGCTTAATGCTTATGCTTATCTGACTTACCTGAACTCGTAAACTCTTGAGACCAGGAAACTGTGCGATTCGGTCTACTTCGTCCCATGTAGCCAGCCCAGTATTATTCAGGTTCAGGAAACGCAAACGTCTGAAAAACAAAACGACATGTTGTAAAAAACTACAGGAAATCGTGTACGATCAAGGCAAAAATTTAATAAAGGTCGTTCGAACAAAAAAGAACTGATTAAGAGTTACGCAAACCCATAACAACGGAGCACGATTTCGAGGTTCAGTGGGTCAATGGCAGTAGACGCATTAAACCAATTGCTGCTAAACTTTACCGATAACGGTTATCAACTATGATTTACTAATAGTTCCGTATACGTAATATGCTCGTAAGTCTGTAGGTACTACTCACTTGAATGCGTCGTGGCTTTTCCAGTTCCCGTTATTATCCCCGCATTTCTCGCACGGGTCTGGTTCAAGAGTGGTCACAGGACAGTCGTTGACCAGTAAAGTTTCTAAGTTGGGGAAGGCGTATCCCAGTTTGGATATCTCTTTCCAGCTGCTTACATGGTTACCGGAGAAGTGGAGTTTCTTCAACTGCTCGTGAACTGGTTCTGATGAGTCGGGAATATTAAGCCGCGAGCACGCCTCACATCGGTCCTTCTCGTCTACCTCCTGCCCGCTGAAGTCCACGTATGAATACTCATTGAGACTCAAATGCAACTCTTCCAGAGCTGGTAGAGCCTTGAGTAGTGCGTTGACGTTTGGCCAGCCGACGTACGTAGAGTTCAAAATTAGGTGGCTGAGGCTGTCCAATTTGGGCTGGAGTGCTTGGGCAGCTAGGATTTGTGCTGAGAGGCGATTGAAACTTAGATTGAGGAATCTCACTCGCGGCGTTTGCTCCAGTATCGCAAAGACCTACAAAGGAAGGTTGACTTTGTAGGACATTGTCAGCAGTTAAAGATAACTTTGGTCAAACACCAAGGAGACATCACGTAACGCGGAAAACTACAGGCTTTAAATAATAGTAATTGCTGTTGCTTGGCGTAAATACGTGAAAGGCACGTCTAGTTGCAACTATAATTTTACTGCCAGTTAAGTATGTCCTCTGTAGAGAATAATAATTTCGTTGTCAAAATATATAATATTTCCGTATGCACAAGCGTCTACAGCATGGATTATAGGATTTATTATTATAAACAACAACTGGTTTAAGTTAGGCCTGATATTGAATCATCATCAACCTATGTTAGCGCCATTGACACAAAAAGTAAGGTCGCGAATAGTTGCGATAATAAGAACATTGCCAAAGGTACCACAACACAGTGGTGCTCACAACTATACTGTGGGCGAAGTACGAGTATTCGCTGTGTAAAATACTTATTGAAATTTAATAAAATTTTGAATTTCGAAAATGAAATTTGTATGGAATTCGATACGTGTTTTACGTAGCGAAAATTCGTACTTCGCCCACTGAAAAGTCAGTTGCTCACCGACTTCGTTGGTGCGCGGCGTCATTCTTAAGAAGAAACACAAATAGGCATTAGACACATACATTTACCTATATATTGTATTGTTTCACCCGCTATCTTATATACAGGAACAAATCATATTTTTTTCTACCCCTATATACGAGCATACGAGTTAATCCAGGACACTCTTATCTCCTTACCAAATTTCATTCAAATCCATTCAGCCGTCAAGGAAAAGTGAATAGGTATTTCCTAGGAAAGCGTGCTATATCTTCGACCTTAGCTTCCCATCCGGTGAGATTGCGGTCCAACGCTTAGTCCGTTGTAAAAAAAGTGAGAAGAGTGAGAGAAAAGAGTGGGAAGTTGGGAAGTGGGAACCAACATACACACACTCATAAATTTTCACGTTAATAATATTAGTGTGAGTTTGTACTTACACCTCTATAAGCACGGGCACGATAGATGCGACGTAGTTGAAATTTCGTCAGACGGTGCGCATTTTGCAAGTACTAAATGTATTGCGACGCAATATTCAGATTGCAATCTCTAAATAGGTATTAGGTAGGTATATCAATAGCGCACTACTGAATGAACGTAGGAACGGCCATACTATGACTAGAAAACCTAGCAACCCTAGGACTATAGTCTAGGAGTTTTGGCGCCAACGCGAATAAAACATGTCGCCTTATTGCATTAATTTCCTAAACTCCTAAACTATGGGTGTCTTCAAATCAAGACTGAATCGGTTTCTAACATAAACTAAATTTGAGTTCTAAAATTGTTTCCATCCTTTTTGAAGAAATGCAGATAATTTTAGTCCAATCAAATTTTTCAGTTTAGTGGTACAACAGAATCGAAGGCAATGTGTAATAACGGTGGAATATTATTTATTGTTCGTAAATGTGTTCGAATGTGGGCAAGTTATTATAACGAAGCGAAACGTGTCTTTTCGTGAAGTTTCCAAAATTCCATAGAAGCCTCTAGTGGTCGCCACCATTTTACTAGAGCATGACATTTTGACTGTGACTTGATTGACGATGGTTAATAAAATATGAAAATATTTGTACTTGACACTTGCAAATGGACGGACGTGGACCGCCAAATTTTGCGCAAGAGAAAAGAAAAAACCCTTACCTCCTGCCATTCGGCAAGGTTATTATGAGCGATGTCTAGCTCCACCACATCAGCACATTTGTCAGCTAAGGCACAAGCGTCTCCTGCGCAGTCTATATCACAGTCGTTCAGGACCAGGAGAGTTGGTACGCTGAGCCTGGGGGACCGTTTCGGCACGAATATGGCGACCGGCATGTCGTCTATCGGAGGGTTCACCTCGCTTTTTGCACCGTATTTTCGCTCCAGGGCTTCCAGAAGCGACGGCATCTTGGATCTGTAACAAGGGAGAGAACTTTTGTCAATGGTGAATCAGACTGACAGAGCCATCTAGCGGGAAAACGCCAACCATCATTCCTCATGAGTGACATGAGCCGAGCAGCGCAATGTCGTTGTCGACTTGTCGACCATCTCCGGTGTCGCCTCACATCTCCGTGTGTGCGCGCGTGATTGCTGTTTCGCTTTTTTGTTTTTTTAACTATAATATTATTCTTGTATATATATTTTTTCTATGAATATAGATAATTATCACGATATTCTTAGGATGTAGATTGTACACTCCTTATTTGCCAAATATAAAGATCGAATCTGCAGTGCAAGTACCGTTCTTTACGATCGTCAAATTCGCTAAAATGCCATAGAATCGATCACAGCGAGTACTGAAAAAATGGCATATTATCGAATTTGACGACCTCAACTGTCAATTTGACGATCGATAAAAGAACGGTACTTGCACCCCTGGTGTTTTAAGCACATAACACCAAAATATAGTAAGTGGGGTTTTTTAGCTGGATTTTGTTTGCGTTTTTTTGTTTTTGTGTTGTGAAGTACACAGAAGTTTAGGTATAGGTACCTACCACACTTTTCCCAGTTATTGAACCGCCAATAATATGCAGACATTACTGTGTTTCGGATTAAAGGTAAATGTTTCTAGTGAATTTAGTGGGTTTAAACTGTTTAAAGTGATTTAACACTAAATACCCACCTCAGGATGAGGAACGCTTTGTTATTTATCGAAGTCGTACCGTTACCTTTAAATATTTTCACAATCAAACGCTAGCCGCTGAATTAGAAATTAATTAGTTGGCCAATAGCAATGCTAATGACGGAGTTTCCTGCTCAGCTGACCGCGTGCGCGAGCGCAACCGGCGAATAAGCCGGCGCTTGGTAACACAACACCTGGCAAGTCTGGCAACTCAATCGAGCGGAACAAAGTACACAAGGCAACACAACAACTTATCGGGAGATGGCTATTCTCAGCTATCCTGTTTAATCTAATTTTGAATGTAAAAAATATATTTAGGTAGAAATACATAAACTAAAATTGCATACGCATAGCGACTAATCCTGCTTAGAACCCGAGAATAACATTGAACTAGAATGAATTAAATCACGACGCAAACGTCGACCATTCATTATAGATCGTATCGTAAGTAACTAAGTGCATGTAGCATGGCAACCTTGGATTTGACGTTTATATGAGTGCATTAAGAATATAATTTAACCTAATTATAAACAATTTGTGCTTACAAAGAATAATCTATAATAATCTTAGTTGAATTAAATGTTATTATTATTCTAGTAACATTATTTCAACTAAGACTTTTGATGGTGGTAGCTATCACCTTATATAAATAATTATTATTGCAAGACAACTATAGATTATTGTAAGTACAAATTGGTTAATAATTAGATTATAAGTATAATAAATAATAATAATAAATCTTTAATGTGTATATGAATTTCTAGTGTAATTCCGCTTCTACGTCGTTTTGAGTACCTACAATAAAGATTTGGGACAAACTATTTTACTCTATAGATATTTGTGATGCTAATTTAAACCTAACCTGACATAAATATTAATTACATAAAAAAGTAAATAAATAAAGTTAATTAGTGAATTAAATAAAGTTTATAGTAATTTCAAGATTAACAAATATATTAAAATTAATATCATTAGTACAAATTGATAAAACGAATTTTTTGTTACAGATTTAATTACAATTTGTTTCTGGTTAGGCTAATTTTACTTTTTTATGTAATTAATATTTATGTCAGGTTAGGTTTAAATTAGCATCACAAATATCTATAGAGTAAAATAGTTTGTCCCAAATCTTTATTGTACTCAAAACGACGTAGAAGCGGAATTACACTAGAAATTCATATACACATTAAAATGGACTTCCGCAAAGTAACGCCTAATTCAATCAACTTATAAATCTTTATACCTATTCTAAGTTGGTCCCAATTTTATCGTTCGTAGGCTACGAAATGGGATCTGATATTTCAGTTGCGATACTTGCTATATAGGTATATAGGTATGTTACGGTCAGTGTGTATATTATATGCAGTCAGTATTAACAACTACCAGTAGGTACGTATTAATAATAACAGCATCTCAATTTATTACACTAGCAGTAACATATAATTATATTTATAAGTAAATAATTTTATAATGTTATTTTTGGATCAAGCAAATCAGTGGTTTTAATTTGCCTTTGCATTATTTTTATGATATGCCAGAGCTAGGTATACCTATTAGACATATTATATTAACCGGAAATATATTTACGCGTTAAAGTCAAGGTTATACATATTGCGTTCTGGTATTTGGTATAGTAGGTAGGGCTTCCATTCCGGAATTTCGTAACTCCGGAATCTCGGACCGATTTTTCCGATATTTCAATTCTGGAATTGAAAGGCATAATATCGGAATTGCGATATTTATACATTTTACATTAACGTACAAAATAAGTATTTCTAAGCCATGTTCACGCGTCTCTAACTCTCCTGCTCCCCTCGGCCCTTGACCGCACCCATCTCGAGAGGTTATCTCATGTAATAAAATAATTTGAAACATCATTATCTAAGAGTAGACCTTACAATAATTCAAACACGCAACAATTGTCTACTAATCCGTATGTTACCATACGAACATGATAAGTAGATTATAGAACTTGTTTTTACTGTTTAAGATGTTTGGTCGGATAATTTTTGAGGTCTATCTGTGCGACGGCCAGGTCTGACAAACTTAGAACCTACCGTGTGGACAGTTTCCACTAACCTGTCGTTAATCTCATCCACTGATGCGAGATTCTCCAGGCAATAAAAACGATTAGACAGCTCGAGTTGAAAGCTCTCGGGGTTTTGCAATGGTTTTATTAATAAAGGAGTAATAACTGTATTAAAATGTTCTTAAATTTAAATATACTTATGATTATTTCACAGTTTGCGAGTTTAATTACGAGACTGAAGCGTCGTCCTTTATATCCAAATTATTTAAAGTGTCATTTATGTGGCTCAAGTTCATTATAATACTGATAACACCACACCATTACCTGTTTCATTGGGAAATGTAGTCTTTTTTTGCTAGAATAAAAGAAAATACAAGATTTGCTAGTTCCGGAACCAACTCCGGAATTCCGATATTGGGTTCCAGTATCGGAAACCAGTTCCGGAATTGAAAACCTTCCGATATTGGAAGCCCTAATAGTAGGTACCTATTCAGATCATATAAAAATACCAAGATGTCATGTCATGACAAATTATAGTATTCTATCAAAGAAAACACAATACTTAATTATACCCAGATAGATTGCTCTTTGTCTCACAGTATCTATGACTAAATAGCGTCAGTACAAAGATCTTTTAATAATAATAGGTTTGCATTTGCCTCGCCTGATGTTAGCGATGAGATGATGTGGTCTACGATGGAGCACGCTTACCTAGAAGAAACAGATTCACCCGCAACTTGAAGACACACAGATTTTACTATCGGGGAACACCCATTTCACAAAATAAAAGTGGAATCAAAGCACTTTGTACAGAGTTTCGGAACATGTCAAATTTTCGTGCGCGCCCTGGCCGTCTGATATAAAAATGGCCAGAAGAAAATTAGATCATGCCGATCCGATGTACTTTCTTCGAAATGAATCCAATAAAAAACCCATGGATTAGGAATTTTACGCCGGTGCAAGCTTAGACGGAACTAGAGGTTCGTTGTTGCGTTCGTTATAAGCTTCTTGGCACTCTAACTTTTGCAATGGACTCAACTCAACACAAACTTTCAAAATGGACTCAAACGCCCCTAGGCCTAGCTGTAACTTGGTTCAGATCTAAATCTAGAGTTCTATATGAAGTAGTCAAAATTCGTACGATTCTTGCATAAGAGAAAACATTCGCCATAAAATGAGTTATGTTATGGTGTTATAACATCCACAAAATATAAACCAAACACCCATCAATATCCATATGCACGACAGATAAGCCTGTCCCAGATTTGAAATAGCGCGTATAATGTTATTGCAAGTGGTACGCTCCACCATTGGCTAACGTGTGATGTCCATTCCATTGCGTAAAGACTCATCATCGAGCATAATCGCTCGCATGTGTAATACTATACTGGAAAAAACATTTGCAGTTCAATAAAAGGCAAAATCACTGCCAGTGGAACAACTGTCGACGGCTTAGAGCCGTGCTACGATGCTTGAAGAAGTTAATATTACTGGGGAGGCAAGCCCCAGAAGCCACAAGCAGCAGACGGCGGCGGGCGGGATAGCAGAAAAACACACACCGCAAACAAAAAACGATATAGGTATTTTAAAACTGACCTTCGTGAACAGATAGGTAGCACAAAATCAGTCAGTCTTTAGAAAAGTAGAAATAAACAGTGACTTTTGGATTTAGTTTAGCAACACTGAATAAAATAATAATATTTTAAAATTCGAAATGATCACAACGAAGCTTTTGATAAAGAACTAGGAAGTGTTTTCAGTCGAATTATTACAAAAAATTACAATACTGAAATCTTCCTTGTCAATAGTTCAAGGTTGTTATCAAAAGATATCGAATGACGCCACGGAAATAATTATGATCAAAGTTCAGGAATAGTCTCCCAGGGTACACTGCTTGGCCCGAAGTTATTGTTGGAAGTTATACTAAAAGTCACAATTATACAAGAAAACAAAGGAAATATGTATGAAAGGTTTACAAATTCTTTTTCTGAAAATAATAAACAGCACGTCGGCGTTGTAAACAAATACATATATAAGTAGTACCTATGGCATTTTTATATTTATGGATTTGCTAGCACACGAGACACGAACAAAAAGCCTTGGGTTGTGGAAAATTTATTACGTGGTGTAGCTCTATGTCACTACGTACAGTAGAACTAGAGTTATAGCTTTATTTGATAACGCACCGGACTTCTCTGACCATTATCTTGCACTTGTACAAAATTACAGGGCCCCGATTCTACTAAACCAATTGTTTTAAAATTGTAATTGTTTTTTTTAACAGCCTAAAAATTGACAGTTTTTAATATAAAAAAATATACTTTAAGTGTCAATTTTGGGTAATAGCCCAAAATTTACAATTATGACACTGGGTAATTGCCCAAAATTTACACTTAATACAATTAAAGTATAAAAAAATATGAAAACTCTTAATTTCGAGGCAATTAAAAAAAAACAATTACAATTTAAAAACAATTGATTAAGTACAATGATTAAGTATATGAAGTACAATTGATTAAAAACAATTTATTACTAAAGAAATGGTTTTTAAATTGTAATTGTTGCGATTTTAACTGTTAAATAACTGCCTCAAAATTGACAGTTTTAAATATATTTTTATACTAGAAAAATACAACCACCTAATATTATAACTTAGTATAAAAAAATAATTAAAAACTGCCAATTTTGAGGCAGTTATTTAAAAATTAAAATCGCAACAATAACAATTTAAAGATAATTTCTTTAGTAGAATCGGGGGCCAGATGTTTAACAACAGATAATATATTTGCCGCTTCATAAGTTTTCTATAGCATTACAAACTTACAATTATCTGCATTCCTGAAATTAGATTTTTCAAGCCGAATAAAATAACGAAATCCATTTGGTGGCAACGTTACGATAAAAATTCATCCTTTTCTGCTCCAATTAATGTGTGACATAACGTATACATAAGTCATTGGAAACCGCAAGTTCACTGTAGTTTACCAATACTTCGTGTATGCTAAGAGTAATTAGTGGTTATTTAAGTAATATTTAGGTCGGCGCAACGTTATTACTAAGACTGCTCTGAAAGCGAAACCGAAAGTGACAAGGCCAAAATCCGTAACATATTTGCCGATTCCAAATACACAGATGCAACAGGTATGGTGTTATAAATATGTATGCAGATTGCAGTTATTAGAGTGTCCTTTTTTTTGGAATTTAAGAATTTTTAGACAGTAAATGTTGTTTTGGTAATTTATAGCTTATTGATGGGAGTTTTTATTTTCGTCGCAAAGACGCTCATTTAGGAAAATGAGGTGACAACGAGGACGAATATTATAAACGATGAGACCCTCATGAACCTGTCAGCAAGGACGTAACTCTATTGATTTTATAACATATCTACATATTGAGATACTCATGAACAATAGTATATTATATAACTAATAGTGACATTTATTAGAGTCGTTGGTAAGTATATTTATATTCATCATAATGAATCAATCGACGATCGATACTGTGACTCAGAAAGAGCATGTATGAGATGAACGGTAGTCAAACATGGTTTAATTGCAAGCGTCTTTGTATGAGATAGCAATTAGTTTAACCTGATGTGTATATATAGGTATATATAACAGCAAATGTACCTACATGTTGTTGACAAATTTCGTGCAATAACTTAACGAGATTTTTCTAATTCTAAATCTGCATTCACGTTATGCCTTCGTTTAGAACAATAATAATTTATTAAAAGTTAAACTTTTGTTTAGTTTCAGCATAGATTAAGTTTAATACCTACATGGCTTCAAAAACAAAGGAACGAAGTTATGCAAGCACACGGAGCTTGATATATTGGTTTCAGGAACAAAGGAAAAGATAGTCTTTTAAAAACGATGCAAATTTATAATACCGCAATTAAATACGGGGTTGTACCAGCGGCACGCCAAGGCCCTAAATCATCCAAGTCCACAGTTCCACACCCTGTCGCGACTCGCAACTGGCGGGGGCGGCGACAAGATCCAGACCACAATGGTCTGCCAGACCCAGACGGTCTGGCAGCTGCACTCAAGCTAATGCAGCAACGTGCCACCTACACTGTCTGGGATGGTAAATTGCCCTTTGAGAGTCACCACGACTTATAGAAAGTTGTTCGGAAGGTATTATTAGCTTGTCTGTAGGGAAATGTAGCAATCTGGACTTTTTTATACTTTATAGTAACTTTAAGCTAAGTAATCTTCAAAGAGAATGCGAGATGGTATTATTAGATGCCCAATATAGAAAAATGTAGGAAGGTCCAATTTTTAGTCATGACAACATTGATTTTAAAGCTGAACAGCCCCGCAACGATTATTTCTGAAATGTGATCGAACGAAGGACTAATAGGTAGGTATAATAATCAGCTTATTCAGAAACTAATTTATTTTGACGAATATAATTAAGCATATACCTAGTAATACCTAGTAAGTACCTACCCGGTATAGGTAGTGAATGAACTCCAAATTAAAATATGTAGGTATGTATTTGAAATTTCAAGAGCAAACGAGTCAAAAAATTGTATTTCATGTTACCTTTATCTAAAATGACAATCGCGATAATGACAATGACCAACCTTTACAAATATAACCCATTATGTCCTTCAAGTCATACAAAAACCTGTTTACAAATCCACACAGCGCAGAGATACGCAAGTACTACTCGGACTACGCAGTAGGTGCTGCGCAATTTGAGATTAGGTAAATTGTATAATTACCCATTATGAGTTAGTAGCCAATAGGTACTTCATTTGTTTTATTGACTTTACGACCACAGTACCACACCAATATAATGAATCAAAGCGAACACGTGTCAGTTAGTTGGTTTATCTTTCTTTTACATCATGAGGAGGCAACGGATCTAGGCACAGGTTGGATAGTCCACAAGCTGATAATATTTATTTCTATTATGGAAAAAAAATAAGTTCGTTAGTTCCTCTACCTACAGCTATAAATGTTATTTCTTCCCATCCAGTTCTATCACTCACATATTTTGCCTAAGTAACATTATTGAAAATATTTTTTTTTAAATATGTACGGGACTTTTTTTGCACACAAAGTTATCATTATCTTATTTTATATTATTATCTTTGCTGGTCATCATAAGTTTACAAAGTAATTTTCATTTTAATATGTATTAAATTGACGAAGCAAAATGGGAACAACCTGGATAAACTTAAGCTTTTGTTGCCAAACAAATCCAAAAAATTACAAATGACATGGGTTTGTCAGTTTTTTGAAATTCACACAGCGATTTTATATATTCAATGATGTGATAATGTGCGAGCGAGATAACTGTGGACGGGAAGAGCCAAAGAACTTGGACCGTAAGGTAAAAGGTAACTTTTTGTAGGTCTCCAAGTTCTTTGAGAAGACCCCTATTTAGGTATAACGGGCATCTTCTAAAATACGACACAGCAGGAAGACTTCTGAAATCTACGACCATCTCCCACTTTACTTTAGCGTTAACGCCTGCGGAAAGATGAAATTGTATGAAAGTGACATTGACAATGACATTAGCTTGAGAGATGTTATCTGAAGCTAATGTCATTTTCATACAATTTCATCTTTCCGCAGGCGTTAACGCTAACCTCTTTGACGCTAACAGAAAATGGGTCTTGTCTGTGGTCTTGTCTAACCCTCCATTCACCAGTTGTTGATAAAACGCGGGCTGACCACGTGCTGTCACGCTGCGATGCGATGTAGGTATAGCCTACTTACCTACTAGACTCTTGAATTGATTACCTACAAGTTACATCCAGCTGCTTGGTGACTATTTGACCTTCAACAATTTTGTTTACAAACACTATTCTATTGTAAGCCTACGCACGCAGTTTGGTTCGTAACTTGGTAATACGCATTATTTTTGTAGGTATGTATTTATTTATATATTTTGTTTTATGGGCCTGTCTGATGATTAGCTAGGTACCTACGCAAAATCTTTATAGGGATTACGAGAAACAAACATTTGTTATCAGCTACTAACTGAAGTATTTTGCCAAATTTCAATTTTCAAATTTCATCGCAGCTTGTGCGGCTTGAAGGACCAAACCTTACTCAGTTCACTTGGAAATAACATTAATATGAAACAAGAGGACCAAATATTCAGAACTTTCTAAAGTAAGGTATAGGCAACATTTTAACAGATCACGTACGGTCTATTATCTTTACTAATATTATAAAGAGGAAAGATTTGATTGTTTGTTTGCATTGAGACTACTAAATCGATTTGAAAAATTCTTTCGCTGTTGGGAAGCTACACATCCCCGGGTGACATAGGTTATATTATATTTTTTTTAAAGGGATCCTTACTTAACCTCCAATAATGTAGCCCAAGGTGTAAAAAAATAAGACTTACACCCGTGCGAAGCCGGGATGCATTGCTAGTAGGTACTATTTTATGAAGTTAATTTTGCACGAACGACGATGCCGGCGGCTTACCATCACAAGGACAACTCACTATTTCTGAACGCTGTTTTGTAATTCACAACAGTTTCGTAGTTTTTACCGGATTTCTATGGAAATTTTGATAAAAATGCGGTTTCACATCGAACTTGCCAATTAAATAGAAGGCCATACTACCTATGAGTTTTGGGGCATCTCAAAAACGAAATACCTAGTATTACTTCAGTACTAATCGGTAGGTACATAAGTAAGTAGGTAGATAATTAGGTACATTTAAATACAAATACAATTTATATAGAATATAAGTATTATACCTCGTAGGTATACTACATAGAACGAAGAAATTAAACTACGATAAAATAGGCTTGTGAACTTCAAATTTTAAATACGTAGGTATATTTAGGTAAGTACCTATCTAGAACCCCAAAAATTAAAGCTATTTAGGTAGGTTGAGGTACCAGGTACCTAGAACCCCATCATCATCATCATTTCAGCCACAGGACGTCCACTGCTGGACATAGGCCTACCCCATCGATCTCCAAAAGGGCCGGTTGGAAGCGGCTTTTCCCTGCGGTCTCCTTACCTAGAACCCCAAAATTCAACAAACATCAACAAACTAATCAACAGTCACAAGCACAACACAACTTGTTTCATTACGTTTGTTCACATAACATAACACGAGGCAAACATTTTATTAGTTCGTTTTTACAACATGCCCTGACCTATCACGGAAGTAGAGTCGAGATGCCAACAGAACTACACTGTGGATACCTGTAGCTATAGGTAGGTACGGTACATAGTAAGTACGTACTGAAATTGGGTTACGGTGAAATCGATAACAGAGTTATCTAGGCAAAGGCAGTAACACAGAATCAGTACTGTACAAATAGGTAGGTAGGCATATCGATAAAATAAACATGCAGGTTTATTTTATTAACGTCACGTAACGTAACGTTACCATAAAGCCCGTTACAGACCATGCAAAGTAGCTTGCATGTACCTACAAGTAGGTAGATGTTCAAACGTAAATAGCCACTCGCGCGGTGACGCGCACAACTCGCGTGCGAGTACGTACTCGCACGAGTGTTCGAACGAGACGAACGATGCGCAGTGGGAGTCACGAGGGGAAAAAAGCTTCACTTGGGCAAGAACCAGCGCGAGTGCCACTAAGAACTTCCACTGCCACTTGCACTAAGTAAAACGTTGCAGACGGTGCGTAGTAGGCACTTGCTACTTAAACTTCGCATGGTCTGCAACAGGCTTGAAGGCCGTTGCAGACCATGCGTTTTGCTTAGTGCAAGTGGCAGTGGAAGTGCTTAGTAGTATTCTACTGCTACTTGCACTATGAAAAACATTGCAGACGATGCGTAGTAGGAACTTGCAACTTATACTTGCTACTTGTAATAGGTACGCATGGTCTGCAACGGCCTTAACGAGTTGGTGGTCAAACGCGGACTTAGCCGCGATAAAAAAGGTTTTACCTGAGGTTCACGTGTTTTTCCTAGAAACGATAGGTAAAACACAATAAGGTAATAGGTACCTATCAGGTAAATAAGGAAGTTGTTTATCTATTTCTTATTCTTATGGTGAAGTAGGTGAGTATCTCTCTACCTACCTACCGACACCAGGAACTGGTTTATGCTGGTTTTAGTAGAAACAAGTTATTTTTCAAGTGTTAATAGGTATTTGTTATGGTTCCGCACCTAAAGAGTGTAATGGGACCCTAGCCTTAGCCAGCAGAAAAATTTACAGAATAGGTAGGTAGGTACGTAGGTAGTGTACGGATAATGATGATACGGCGGAATCATGGTAACTAAGAAATATCTAGTAATAGCCTATATTCATCATTCAGTAATAGCCTAATACCTATATTCATCTATGGTAATAGGTAACTAATAAAGTAAAACTAAAAAACTAATAGGGGGGGGGGGGGGGGCTGTTAAGGGAGGTGTCAATACAACAAACGTTTTTTTGTATTTGCTTGTAATTAAACCGGCCAAGTGCGAGTCGGACTAGCGCACTGAGGGTTCCGTCCGTACCACCACAAAATACAATTAATTATACACCTCACTGATAATAATAATCAATTTAAAAAATAGACTTCAGTACTGCGCGAGCCCGACTCGCACTTGGCCGGTTTATGTATACTTAATACGAGCATAATTTACCTATTAGGTATAATAATCTTTGGTATTACCAACGATCTATACGTATTAACTGCAATGGGTAAAATGTTTTTAATACATAAAATACAAAAATAATGTAGCCTTCAATAGCATTTTTTGGGCCGTTAAATTAGGTCTCAATAGATCCTTGGTCTTAGGTACCTAGTTATATTTTTACGAGCTTATACAAAAATAAAATTTAAGAACGAAAGTAGCGAGATACCTTGCAGCACTTGCAGCTTGCAGGTAATAAGTATGACTGTACCAAACTTTTAGTACCTACCTCACTCGCAATGTTTATAAACAGCTAAAGAATTATAAAACGATTAGTTACTGACCTCTAGTTAGTAAATCCACAATTTCTAAACAAAGAGTTCTCCGATTTAGCGTTCGGTTCATTCAAAAATTTAACACATCCACAAAGAGTTCACTTTAGATCAATCTGTATTTTTTTTATCAGCTGTTCACATGACTATTTCCAAAGCGCCTGGCATGGATCCCACCGATCCTCGAAACGCACTGAAACAATGACAAGAGAATGTTTACATCAATAAGCTGCCTGCACAGTCGCAGAGTCGCAGCAGCGTTCTAATGCACACTGACAAACATTGTGTAAACACACGGCAAAATATCGACTGGATTGGTGGGCTTTGAAGGAGGTCAATGACGTTTATTACGACTAGAGTGAGAAGTCTATATTACACTATCACAGCGTAAATGAGATGGGAATAAAACAAACGCGACGTCAAGCACACAAGCACACGACAGCGTTCGTACAGATACCGCCCTTTCTTCAACACAGGCACAGATTTATAGTAGGCCCATTATAAGTTGCCTATTTTTTACGAACTAAGAACTGTATTATAATAATTATGTATTGGTAAATATGCTGCGACATTCAAAGGTCTACCTGCGTGGACTAGCCTTTTGCCTTGAACATTTATTTTAATAACGACCAGCTGGATCCCGCGGTTTCACCCGCGTGGATTACACATCACATTATATCGATGCTCGAAGTGGATTAAATGTATGTAATAAGCCCCGACTCAAACTCAAGCAAGCCAACAGCAAGGCCATGATTCTGTAACTTTAATAGTGCTAACAGACGCGGCTGACCTCAACCGCCGTCTGACCAATGGGAGAGAAAGAGAGGGAAATATGATATTCTCACTCTTTCTCTCCCGTTGGTTAGACGGCGGTCCGTCAGCCGCGTTCGAGCGTCTGTTAGCACCACAGATCTACTACCTATAGATTTTCAATGAGCGTGGCTAGCTCAGTGCCTCTCGCTCATCATCGTATTTTCGCTCACTGCGCTTCTTGCAGCCCAAAATGCTACAACCAACCATTGTAAAATATCTTTTACAATTATTTCTCAGAGGAAACACGCATTTATCACATTAAATCACCAAAAAAAGGCAATAAATATAATTCAGACCCGTTTTGTTTGTCACTGATTATTACAGATTTTGACACTTGAGGTACCAAAAACAGGTCACGCCGATAAGGACAACAAAATCTATTTATGTCCTTTTCGTACTTGTGCTGAGCCATATCAAGTTGTCTCTTTCACTAAAATATATTGCCGATCTGGTTGTGTATATCTGTGGTTAGCACTATAACACGCACGTAACGCGGCGCCACAGAAGACATGTGCGTTAGGTTAGTCTTAAAAATGTGACCCCTATTTCCTAGCGAATTAGAGGCCAAATTTTAGAGGTTAAAACAAAACGTGCCGCGTTATGCACGTGTTTGAATTGAAGTTATGGAATCAGGGCCCAGGAGGCTGGCTTATTCTTTGATTATAATAAAGTACACTCACTCATACCTACCTTGTCAATCTAGATTTTGTAAAAGCAATGTATTTTTGCAGTTTTAATATTTTTGTTTTTGAATTTCTCCTACATTTTATCAATTTAATTTTCAAAAACGGATCTACATGATAAAATGACTCAAAATGTCAGGTAGACGTGGTAGAGGTGGTATTCTAAAAAGGTTGTTGAAAAGTAGGCTGTTGAATATACCAAAATTATACTTACTTCATGCTTTCTATTTCTAATTTATATGGCTTAACAACCACTTACGAAGGTTAGGGATTGTTGTCATTTGCGTAGAGAGAGAAGGACCTATCCATAATCAATGTTATTTTAAACTCATAGGCTAAGTATAACGTTTAAACTAGATATCGCGCGAAGCCATAAAAGTAATGGCGGTAGTTTTTAGTGAAAAGTTCTTTAGCCGCGTTAAACGATTTTTGGTAGGCGCAAAACTTAGATTATGGCAAAAGTAAAACTTATGACCTACATGATAATATGACGTATTTAGTCCCTATGATTGCCTGTTTTTTTATTACAGTCATCATAAACTGCCATTACTAATTAAAATTAAGTTTTCGTTACCTATTATGTGCCTATTATTATGTTACCTATTAAGTGTTCGAGAATGTGCTTCACCGCGATTGCGGGCAAGTAATTTTATTGGGGTGAAACGTGTTATTTCATGTTGTTGCCAAAACTCTTAGAATGGGTAAGACAAGGCGGTATGGCTTTAATGGTTTCAGCCAGTCTAAGAATCGGGAAAAAAAGAAAAATAAGACTAAGTATGTCAATGTCAATTATCATTGTTTCATTTTGTCATGTTACTTGTCAGAGCAAAACTGTCATCCATCAGTCATTATGAGTTTACAAGTACTTTATAAAGCTGTGTTATAAAGTAAAGGAAAGTCGGTGTTAATTTTATTGTAACCAACGAATTTAAGTACATATAGGTCGTTGATTATAACTAATAATAATAATATATGTAAGACACCTTAGTTCTATTTATTTGTTGAATAGGAAGTTGGTGTTGTGTTTTTATCTGTGCAAAATCAGGTGAGTAGGTTCGCATAGCTCTCTATTTTATTTATTTCGTAGTAGGTATGTAATTATCTAATAAATTAAAAAAACAAATATCTACTGTAAAAACTGTACTTTTGTACATATCCATTATAAAAACTAGTCTGCTCGTATTGATTCTCACGCACACATGGACGTACGGGTCCCGCCTTTTAAACAATTTTTTTTAAGCCTTTTCACAAAAAGGTATTCCTCCGACAGAATATATCTTATACTCGCCGGTCTCGTCCTCATGGTGCACACTACTTCTATGCCAAATGTAGTAATTTAGTTGTTTTTTTTTTAAAATCTGACTGACCAGTAACGTATTAAGACACGTACATAATGGTAGGGTTCCGTAGCCAAAGCCATATATAATTTGTGGTCATTCGTAGGTCAGAAATGGGTGGTTATAGGAAAATTCGAATGAACGAAGCTAAAATGAACTGATGATAAACTGGAAAAAAACCATTGCCATTCTTACATTACACCTATAGAGAAATTCAGAGTCACATAGCGGGCAATAGAGAGAGCTATGCTCGGAGTTTCTCTGCGCGATAAATCCGGAATGTGGATATTCATCAATGAACTAGTCACCGACATAGCCATTAAAATTAGCAAGTTGAAGTTGCAATGGGTAGGTCACACGCTCGTAGAACCAATTTAACTTAAGGGGAAGAAAGGTTCTTGAGTGGAGACCACGAACCGGAAGACACACCATAAGTATAGTCTTCCCACTAGACGGACCTGTGATATCGTTAGTCGCGGGCATCCTGTGGATGCAGATGGCAGGCTGTAGTTTAGTGTGGAGATCTAAGGGGGAGGCCTATGTTCAGCAGTGGATGTCATCTGACTGATGATGATGAAGAGAACTTATCACTAAGTGGAAATAACAGTCACATTAATTTGTCAGATCCGAGCCCATAAGTGCCTCAGAAATAAGGAAGGCCGAGCACCAATGCACACTTCAAAAATAGCATGAGTATTACCCACAAAATGTGCACCAAAGTACTGTTGGTGCAATTCTGCCCATTTTCAGGTCAGGAAGGATCTCACCACATTTTGATTGACTCAGGTTCAAGAGCCAAGACAACATGCAGTTGACTCAGAAGGAGCAGTAGCGTAGTGCTAAGGGCTCATATGTGTTTCTCTGGAATTGCCGGAGCCGTCTTGTCAAGTACCAAGGCTGGTCACCCAGGGAGGTTTTAGTGGGTATAATCACACATAACCTGGGTGCACCCCAATGCAACCAGGTATCTTTGGACGATTTCTATCCCCTAGAAAAAGAAAAAAAAAAGGTGGGAATAAAGGATAATATTATCAATGCGCAAGTGCGATTAATTAAACATATATTTTTCATTAATTTAGCACAAATCACTAGATATTCATTTAAAGTTTTATTTCCATAATGTTTTAAATAAGTTAAGTATAGGTCAAAAACGTATAAGGTTTAAACAGAAAGAAATTATTCAAGATTTTAGGGCAATTGCGGTCAATGAACGGATGTTTTGTAAGATTGTTTCACATGAATAATGATAAGTGCAGTTTTATTTATATTACACGGGAATTACTCACGTTAGATTAAGCCGGTCACTCCGACTATCCGGTCATTCCCGTGTAATATAAATAAAATGTGTGAAAACCACGTCAGTTTCTATAATATAAGTGCAGTTGTTTACACAAATTTCACTTTAACAATAGCACTTGATATAATAATATATCATAAGCACATAATATATTATTGGCATTAAACATACAATGCACGGTAATCAGGGTTGCCAGTTTATTGTCAGCCAAACTAAAAATCTTCAATGAATTATTGACAAAACACCATTTGTTAGACAAAAACCTAACAAAAAAAAATACATTATTTTAAACTTAATTTCAGGTTCGATTCCCACCTAGGACAAACATTCATGCGCTGAACATTTGTGTTTGTTCTATATCTGTGTGTTAATATCTGTTTAAGTATATATTAAAAAATATACATGTATGTATGTATATCAGTCTCTGGCAGCCATATCACAAGCTTTGCTTAGTTAGGGGTCAGATAACAGTACCTGCAAAAATGTCCCAAATATTTATTTATTTAATAATGTGTGGAGAACAATACCATTGTTTTAGGTCAATTAAATTTGTCAATGATGTCAATGACTTTGCAAGGATAAGAAATGTTGGTGCATGCAAGCATAGCCAGGGTAGATTTTCTTACACTTTTGGTAGATTAATATTTTTGAGCACTCCATCTTGTAGCCAGTGATTCACACTAGTGCGAGCATCAAGCTACACGGAGATGCGCTGACTCGCGCCTGTTTTTTTTTATTTTCATTTTTTTTTATAAATAATAGGCTTGCGTTAGGCCTCCATCAGTTCAGAACAGATCGTGTACAAATTACAATCAGTATTGATAATCTGTAAACATATAAAACCCATTGTTAAAGATTGTATTTTTTATCAGCTTGGGATTTATGCTTCTGCGGGACCAGCCATTTAGTGACAAAAAAGCGCGATGTCTGGCAACCCTGACCGTTATACATTCACACACACTGTGATGCACTACTTATTACTTATTGTCCTTTTCTCTCATTGAAGCCTTAGTATCAATGCAGGTGTGGTCAAGTAAAGTGGTCACCTATAATAATTACCTACAGTACAAACCGTGACTTTGATAAAAGGAGGATGTAAGTTTGGTGTAATCATACTACACAATTTCCATTCGTTAATTTGCTCTGACAGCTGCAATAACATTGAAGAAAGCCTAATAAAAACAATTAATTTATCATTTTTATTTTCACTAAAGTATATCTTTTATCTGTGAATTTCAACTGGCTATCTATTACGGTTCGAAAGTTACAGCCCTTAATAGGTAGGACAGACACACACGGCTTAGTAATAGGGTCCCGTTTTTACACTTTGGGTACGGACCGTAAAAATGAAAGCGTACTTAATGCGACGTTGAAGCGGAAATACACTAAAGATTCGCCAAAGAAACAGTTTAATAAATTCTTATATTTTCTGCAGTCAAATTCAGTGTTTTTAGGGTAACATACCTTAAAAAGAAAAAAGGATCCCTTATACTATAAGGGATAACGGACAATAAAGTGATACTATAAGGCTTATAGGATCACTATGTTGTCTGTCAAGACCCTTTTTATCAAGAACTCGTGAAGATATCAAATTGTAATTTATATCAAATACTTGGGTCTACAGTCTCTTTCAGCTGTGAAAAAACTTTTAAGTCAATCTGGTTAAAAGATATGGCCGTTTATGTCGTATATTATCAATCTGTCGTTCAAAACCTAGAATCATGAAATTTGGCAAAAAGCAAGATCTCACAGCACTTATAAAGGAAAAAATCCGAAAGCTAATAATTTGATATTACATCACATAAAAAAATTGCTATTACAAACTTCCATTTTGAAGTTGGTATAATGTATCTTGTATGGAAGCCAACTACAAAGTTAAGCGTCGAGACTCGATACCCGGGATGGATCTACATTTATTAAGCGGAACCCTTAGTGTGCGGGACAGGCGCAAGGTAGAGGTCGACCCGAGTCAGCCCTTGACGAAATTTCTTCAAAGTGGACTGTAGACACGATGCGGTGAGAGCCAACCCGGGGTAACCCTGCGCCCGTCGCAAGTCGTATTACCAGTAAGTCGTATTACGCTTCCCTGTTGCACACGTTGCTGGGATTGAGGAGAGCTGAGACAGTGAAAACCCAATGTACGGCAAAACGGTGCTGTGCCTTTCTTCCTAGAGCTTGCTGCCTTGAAGTTTCTTCCTGTTGTTTCTTTCTTGAGATCCGTTCCGCTCGAGCGCTTCCGAAGGAGTGACTCATCGACGCGCACCGCTGTATATTTATCCATTCGCGCCGAGCCCCGAGGTCCTACGGGTGCTGTAGCGCCCGTCTGATACGATGGACCAATCGCCGGCGGCGGCCGTGCGAGCAGGACGGGCTAGGCGCGAGCGAGACGGGGATAAATGACGAGAGCGAGACAGACAGCGGTGCACTCTTTACTCTTACGGAACGTACCTCATTTTTCCTAATTTTCCTATTTTTCTTAATTTCCCCGTTATTTAGGGGTTTCCTTTTCCTACATTCGTGTTCTATAGGCGGCAGACAAGCTCTAGATCAAATGAAAAGCACCAGCAACCCAACATTTATTCGGCAATTTACATTTTAAATACAAGCTTCTTACTGACTATCTTAAATTATTTACAAAGCTTGTTATATACACTATTTCTTATGTACTATCTATTTCACACACGCGCGACCGATGGCACTTTGTTAGGAACACTGACCACTGCACTTTATTATTACTGAAATGTTTTGTTTGCGAAAAAGTCATGTTCAGTGCAGCTGTCCGGAACATTCTCCCGCCGTGCAGCGTCCGCCGGGTCGCTGCAGAAGATCGGGTGGAGGGCAGCCATCTAGTCGGTCTTCTGTGTCGGGATGACGACCAGCTTCTTTACTGGCCTCCGCAGGATTCCGCCTTGAGTTTGCACGTCAACGGCGCGCACGATGTTGTCGGCTCCAGGATAGGTCGCGATGACCCTGCCGCGCGGCCAAGTGTTCCGCGGCAGGTTGGTGTCAGCGATGATGACCACGTCCCCGATGTTCACGGCGGGCCCACGGCTGTGGGGCTCCCGCCGGTGTTGGAGCTCCGGCAGGTACTCCCTGAGCCACCTGGCCCAGAAGAGGTCGGCGAGTCGCTGGGAGGCGCGCCAGCTGGCGCGGTCGAAGAGGTCCTTGTCATCAAACGTGCCCAGGGATGGCACGCGAGCGGAACCACCGAGGAGAAGGTGGTTCGGCGTCAGCGCCTCAGGATCGTCGGGGCTCACCGATACGTGGGTGAGCGGTCGGGAGTTCACGGTGTACTCGACCTCCGCCAGGAGTGTCGCGAGCACCTCGTCTGTCGGATGGCGAGGTTGTTCGGTGGCGGCGAGTGCTGTCTTCACTGATCGGACGAGTCGTTCCCATGCCCCGCCCATGAACGGGGCCCCCGGTGGTATGAAGCGCCACTGGATGGTCCTCTGCGCAGCTTCCTGTTCTGTGGCTCGGTCGATCGCCTGTCGTAGTTCTCGGTCGGCGCCTCGGAGATTGGTGCCGTTGTCTGACCAGATCTCCGTCGGGGTCCCACGGCGCGCTATCATGCGTCGAAGAGCCATTATCGCTGAGCTTGTGGAGAGGGTCCATGCCGGTTCCAGGTGTATCGCGCGGCTGCTCAGACAGGTAAATATCGCCACCCATCGTTTGTTCACTGTACGTCCTGTCACGGTGGTCAGCGGGCCGAAGTAGTCCACCCCGGTGTAGGTGAAGGCGGGCTGGTGGTGTGCGAGTCGGCACGGTGGCAGGTCCCCGGTCGATGGTTGTGGCGGCGTTCCTTTTCTTATGCGGCACGGGATACATCGGTGAATGACGGTCTTGGTGACGGGTCGCAGCCGCAGCACCCAGTAGTGCTGTCTGCACTCGTTGATGGTCGTCTCTGCTCCGGCGTGATGAAGGCGTCGGTGAAGGTAGTCCAGCAGGAGCTTCACCTCGTGTCGATCGGCGTCTAGAATAGGCGGCGACAGGCGGGCGACGTCGACTCCTGTGACGTTGCTGATTCTACTCTTCAGTCGGAGCAGGCCATCTTGACAGGTCACGGCGAGACGGTGAAGGCGGCTGTGACGCGCGACCGGTTGACCGCGTTCAAGTTCTTTCATTTCTTCAGGAAATGCTTCATGTTGGCTGTTCTGCCAAATTAAATGTTCGGCACGTCGTAGTATGTCCGCAGGTATTTCTACGAAGCGTGGCGACTGTTTCATGTCCCGTTCGATATACGTCATCGACTTCTTATGTGTTGTCGAATTCCAAGTCGGGTCATTTTCTTTGTTTCTACGCGTTCTCTTGTAGTGCACGCGGGCTTGCGTCTTTCGACATAGTTCAATGAACTGTAAAACGCGGGCCGTTGACCTCAGGTACCTCTCCCATCGACTGAAACGCTCTGCGGGCGGGATCGCGTCTTGCCTCGTTGTATCGCGTGTCGTAGTGGCGGCGCATCGCTCCTCTCCGGTCGGTGTCGCGGCGAGTGGAGGTTGGTCGGAGGGCCATCCCTCCTCCGGTAGGTGCAGGAACTCGGGGCCGACGAACCATCGGTGGTCGGACGCGAAGTCTCGTGGGACGTCGCGAGTGGCATCGTCGGCGACGTTCATCTTTGTTGGCACCCAGCGCCATTCGGAGAGCTTGCTACCGTCCTCGATCGCCGCGATGCGGTGTGCGACGAACGGTCGATACGATCGCGATCCGGTTTTCAGCCAGGTCAGTACGGTCTTGCTGTCGGTCCAGTAGTACTTGGAGTCGGGCTTCCTGTCGTGTTCTTCGATCACCGCCGCTGCCATGCGGCTCGCCATGACCGCGGCTTGTAGCTCGAGGCGCGGGATGGACGTCAGCTTCACAGGTGCGACGCGGGCCTTTGCGAGGACGAGCGAGGTGTGGACGCGGCCGTCCGGTGTGACCGCGCGCCAGTAGAGCGCGGCGGCGTAGGCGGTCTCGCTCGCGTCCGCGAAGGCATGAAGCTGCAGGGTCGTCGCGTCGGTGTAGCCGATGTAACAGCGTGGCACGGTGATATCACGAAGGGTGCGGAGGTGGCTCATCCACTCGATCCACCGTGTGGAGAGGTCGGCGTCGATGGCGGTGTCCCATGGCGTCCCCCGGCGCCATAGTTCTTGTAGGATCTTCTTTCCCTGGACTGTGACGAGCGATGCGTGGCCCAGTGGATCGTATAACGACATGACGATCCTGAGCGCGTCCCTCTTGGTTGGCGTGTCGGTTCGTAGGATTTCGGGCGAAATCCGCGCCAGGTCCAGGTTGAAGGTCAGCTTGTCGGCGTCGGGACGCCAAACCAGGCCAAGGACTCGCTCGGCGCCTGGCCCTCCAGTGATGGTGACCTCCTCCGTGGCTCGTTCCTCCGTGAGGCTCCTCAGTACTTCTGTCGAGTTTGAGGTCCATTTAGTTAGTTCAAAACGGGCTGCTGCATGTATATTTCTCACCTGGCGGGCGACTGTCGTGGCGTCATCTTCGGTTTCATAGCTTCCCAGATAATCGTCCATGTAGTGGGACCGAAGTACGGCAGCGCTCGCTTCCGGATGTGAGTCGGCGTATTTCGCTGCGTTGAGATCTTTGATGAATATCGCCGTGGCCGGCGAACTGGTTGCGCCGAAGATCAGCGATGTCATCCTGTACTCCGAAGGCGGGTCGTCCGGGCGCGCTCTCCACAAATACCGGAGCGCGTCTCTGTCTTCGGGTCTGATCTTTACCTGCATGAACATTTCTCGAATGTCGGCGGTCACGGCGATGGCATGTTGACGGAATCTCATCAGGACTCCGGGCAGCGATTGCAGCAGGTCTGGTCCGGTGAGTAGAAAGTCGTTCAGACTTTTTCCCTGGGTCTTCGCGGCGGCGTCGTGCACGATGCGGAGCTTCTCGGGCTTAAGCGCATTCCTTACCGCGAAGTGTGGCAGATACCATGTGCGGCCTGGCGTCCTCGTCGGTGGAGCGGGCTCGGCGTACCCCCTGGTGATAAGGGCGGTCATTTGTTGTTCATACTTTACCGCTAGTGCCGGCTCCTTTTGCAGTTTCTTCTCTATTGAAATGAGACGTCTTAAGGCCGCATCCCGGTTGTCTGGCATGTTCGTATCTTCGTTCTTCCAGAGCAGGGTCGTCTGGAAATGTCCGTCGGGACGTTGAATGGAGTGCTCCCGGAGCATCTCCTCGGCGCGTCGGTCGGGGTCGCTTCATGGTACCTTCGGTGTCACCGTGAGACTCTCTATGGCAAAATGTTCACGGAGTTGCTCGTCGATGTCTCCGTCCCGGTGAACCAGGTGCGCGACGAAGTTGACGCCGCTCTCTCCATGTCTCGACGCGCCGTGTAGCACCCATCCTAGCGGGGTGAGCGAGGCGACCGGCTGGTCGCGTCTTCCTCTTCTCATCGCCGTCGTCGTCAGTAGGTGCCAGTTGTCTTGCCCGATGAGTATGGTGGGTGCCCCGCCAGCTGTGGATAACAAGTGTGAAATAGGTTGAAGATGGCAGCACTCGTCCAGGTCCTCTTGACGCACGCGTTGTGGTGTCAGGTGCAGCCGATCGATGGTTCGTAGTTGAAGGCGCTGCGGGTCACCGGCCTCGCCGGTCAGTGATATCGTGACCCGGCGTGATCTCGATGCGTCTATCTTCTCGCTGCCGACCGTGTTGATGCGTAGTGGGTCGACAGGTCCCGCGGCGCCGACTCGATCAGCGATGCCGGCGTCGATGAGGCTGACGGTGGAGCCGTCGTCCAGGAGCGCCCACGTCTCCAGCTCTCCCGCCGGTCCGGAAACAGTCACCGGCGCGATTTTCAAGTAGGCCGCCCCGGCCCGCGCGGTGGTCACGGTCTCGTTGACGCCGCTGGGCGGGGTGTGTTCTTTCTTCGGCTCTTCTTGATGTTTTCGATGGTGGAGCAGGTTGTGATGGAAGTGGGTGCACCCGTCGATCTCGCATTTCTTCGACTTGCAAAAATGTCTCTTGTTACGTAGGCGTAGACATCTGAAACAGAGGCGGGCGCGTTTCGCGGCGTCCCATCTTGCATTGACGTCGTTATTTTTAAATTTCGGGCAATCTGGTACTTCATGACCGGCAGTTTCACAGGTAAGGCATGAGCGCTGTTGGGTGGTATGTACACGTTGGTTTACCTTTCTGGGTTCCCGGCCGCCTTCCGTGGTCGCTGAAGCGGGCTCTGACTGTGCGTAGGGCGCACACCAATCCGCCTCGCGTTGTAGGAAGCGCGAGAGCTTGATCAGGTCGGGCTCGCTGGCTGGCTGCGTGGCGGAGAACTCGAACCAACGTGGCTTGAAACCGGGCGGAAGCTTCTCTGCCATGGCTGCAGTGATGTCCGGGTTGTAGAGATAGTGGACGCGGTCGAGCGCCTTCAGCGCGGCGACCACGTTCGCGACTTTGTTGGCGAACACGACGACGTCACGCGGGTTGTCGGTGGGCTTCGGAATGCGGCGTAGTCGTTCTAACTCCGTCGCGGCGATTGCCTCCGGGCGACCGAAGCGTGCTTCCAGCGTGCGCATAATCTCGTGCGGGTCGGTGTAGTGCAGAAGAATGTTCTCGACGGCTTCTTTTGCTTTACTCTTGAGCGCCCGTCGCAGTCGCGCGGTGTTCTCTACATCGGTGAAGTTTCCCGCCGTCTCGTTGTACGCGGCGCGGAATGGCAACCATTCTTGGTGTGATCCTGCGAAAATCGGTAGGTCAATGAAGTACTTACTCGGTAGCGCTGACTTGGCTTGTCGCGATGCGAGCGTAAAGGCGGCAGCTAGTTCGGCGACTTCCGGCCTCGGCACGATCTGTGGTACGACGGCGCCTGGCAAGGCCGGATTGGCAACAGTCTGGCCTGTTGCTGGCTGCGGTTTCGACTGGAACGGCGGCGGCGGCGCGTAGATGGCGCGCTGCGGCGGCGGGCGTTCGCAGTACTGGCTCGTAGGGTGTGGTAGCTCCTCGGCCGGTTTGGGCGCCGGCGGCAGTAGCGGCGCAGGCGGCGGCGCTACCCCAGCGATCTCTTCGTTCATAGTGATGGCGAGGTGTGCTTGCTGCTTGGAGAGCCATGTCGTGACGCGCTGCGACTGCTGGTCGTCGGATATGACAGTGCGCGCGTCTTCATTTTCTTCGTTCATCTCTGACCGCAGCATCTTGACTCGGGCGAGGGCCAACTCGTACTCTGCTCGTGCGAGGCGGCGTTGTTTCTCGTTGTTGATGCTGCGTCTTGATGTCGTTGATCTTGTTCTGGCCGGCGTTGGTGGCCGCGGCACTTGCTCGTCGCGGGGCGGAGCGTGCGGCGGTCCTCTGGTCACGGCGGCTTCTGTCGACGGCGATCTTGGCGGCGACAGATGAATCACCCAGGCTGGCGGCCTAGGTGCAAGCGCATCGGTCTGATGCGTGGCGGAGGGCGGCGTCCGATCCGTGGACGCGGCCCTTGGTGAAACGCGTTCCGGCGGCGGCACTGCGGCAGTGAGTGCGGCCCCGACGCGGTGTTCCGGCGGCGGCGGCATGGCGGCCCCGGAGTGAAGCGTCGTGGTTTCCACGAGGGACGGGGCGGTGTCGGTGGGCGGCGCTGCGGCACTGAGCGCGGCCCTCGCACCCGTCTCGGCGCCCGTGGTGTCCAGGCTCGACGTGTGATGACTCCTTCGGATGGGCGGAACGGATCTTGATGACGTCGTAGTTGTAGCGCGAGTGGTGGTGTTCGTTGTACCGGCCCCTGCGACAGAGTCTTCTGGACTCCGGCGAGGCGCGGTACGACCGCTCGCAGATCTTGTTAGCACCATTCTTCTCCGAGTTTTCACAGCCCAGCTCAAATCCGGCCCAGAAGGACCAAATGTGCGGGACAGGCGCAAGGTAGAGGTCGACCCGAGTCAGCCCTTGACGAAATTTCTTCAAAGTGGACTGTAGACACGATGCGGTGAGAGCCAACCCGGGGTAACCCTGCGCCCGTCGTAAGTCGTATTACCAGTAAGTCGTATTACGCTTCCCTGTTGCACACGTTGCTGGGATTGAGGAGAGCTGAGACAGTGAAAACCCAATGTACGGCAAAACGGTGCTGTGCCTTTCTTCCTAGAGCTTGCTGCCTTGAAGTTTCTTCCTGTTGTTTCTTTCTTGAGATCCGTTCCGCTCGAGCGCTTCCGAAGGAGTGACTCATCGACGCGCACCGCTGTATATTTATCCATTCGCGCCGAGCCCCGAGGTCCTACGGGTGCTGTAGCGCCCGTCTGATACGATGGACCAATCGCCGGCGGCGGCCGTGCGAGCAGGACGGGCTAGGCGCGAGCGAGACGGGGATAAATGACGAGAGCGAGACAGACAGCGGTGCACTCTTTACTCTTACGGAACGTACCTCATTTTTCCTAATTTTCCTATTTTTCTTAATTTCCCCGTTATTTAGGGGTTTCCTTTTCCTACATTCGTGTTCTATAGGCGGCAGACAAGCTCTAGATCAAATGAAAAGCACCAGCAACCCAACATTTATTCGGCAATTTACATTTTAAATACAAGCTTCTTACTGACTATCTTAAATTATTTACAAAGCTTGTTATATACACTATTTCTTATGTACTATCTATTTCACACACGCGCGACCGATGGCACTTTGTTAGGAACACTGACCACTGCACTTTATTATTACTGAAATGTTTTGTTTGCGAAAAAGTCATGTTCAGTGCAGCTGTCCGGAACACTTAGGGTGCGAGTTATACTAACACTTGGCCGGTGTTTTTTTTATTTTATTTTGAGAGCTTTTTAGTGGCTCTTCAAATATTATAATCGTAACTGTGATTTGACATGTTTAAACTGGTTTTCTGACTAGAATGGCATTTCCAACTTTTTTCACGAATTTATCTGTAATTTTGAAACATATCTGTATTGCAAGTATTAAGCAAAATTAAACTATCAATATCTAAAGCCTGTATTATCTTTTTACGTTTTTGGGGGAAATATTGTTATTTATCGTTATATATACATACATATCGCTATCAACTATCAATATAAGTATATCACTGCTAATTAATTATGATACAGAATGACATAAATATTCGATAAATATTCGGGACATTTTCGCACACACGGTCATCTGACCCCAAACTAAGCAAAGCTTGTGATATGGCTGCCAGAGACTGATATACATACATATATAGTTTTAAATACATACTTAAATAGATATTAACAACCAGATATAGAACAAACACAAATGTTCATCACACAAATGTTTGTCCTAGGCGGGAATCGAACCCACGCCCCCAAGCTCAGAAGGCAGGTTCACTACCAACTGGACCAACGGGCTATCTATCGGACATGTTATGTCTCTTAGATAATAGCCTATTCTTAGAAACCATACCTAGAAACAGTGGTGTCTAAGTCAGTATTGCTTAAACAGGGCTACAAGGAACGGTGATACTAACTCGAAAGGAGGTCATTGTGTCGGTGGTAATAAGTCGAAACTGTTACAACGACCTCTTATTGTACTCATAGCTGTGAACAAAATTCAACATGCGACAAACCTTAAAATCGCGAACATATCTACTGTTACATAAAAAAATACCTTTCGGCCATACCATCACTCTGTGTAATCCTGTATTATACAGGGTATCGGCTTTTACTAAGCCGAAAAGTAAGTCATTGTACTCATCATTGTGAACAACTATTACTATGACCAATATTGAAATCGAGAAGAAAAAAAATCCGCCGTTCCATAGAAATTTGATTTTTTTTCGCGATTTCTTGGTTGGTCCTTAGTTATTATTTCGCTGTGTAGTACAGCCAAAAGTAATTGATTCTTGTCTTATAGTAAAAGTTGTTCATAATGATAAGTACAACGACCTCCTTTCGGCTCAGTACAGTCTATAATCTATAATATGCGTAAATTGCGTAACCCTGTACAATATAGAATTATATATAACTAATGTAAGCTATATTTTACTATAATTATGTTAGGCTCGCACCACAAAGAGTACAACATCTGTCACAAGAGCATCTTGTGATGAGCGTAATTTATTTTTTACATAAGCTTCATTTATCGAGATACAATCACGTCTATTCTGTCATACTGCATGTCAATTCAATTCAATTTCTTTATCGTGGCTTCTTGCGGTATTGCCACAACTTGCCAATGTCTTGTTTGGAGTCGAGTAGGCAAATATTCTGGAGCTTGTCCGGTTTATTGGTGGCGGGATCCCAATTTGTGAAGATGATCGGTGAAGTCTTGGGTCTTGAAGATCTTCTGATAGTGATTTAATCTTGATGACTGTCACCCGCTTAAAAGGACAAACACATGACAACACAACAAATAAACATAAAATTAGTTATATATTGAATACAAATATTAATAATAGGAGAATACACCACACCTATTAGAGTCTAATATTATTAATTTTAATAAATTTACTAAGGATAAACACAAAGGAGGAAAATGCAAGAGGGAGTAAATTGGAGAATTTAGTGGGTCGGGGAAGGTCATTAGGAAGCATTTCGTAAAGAGCATTTCATACTACATACTCACTAAACTAAACCAATCTGACAGGACTAAAATTATCTGCCTCTCTTTTAATTTTAATGTGTGAGAGAAGGATGGCAACAATTTCAGAGTTGTCAAATTTAGTTTAGTTTAGTTTAGAGTGCATCAGAATCGATGCCACATCACAATCGTGCCAAAAAAATATCCGAACCAAAACTCGGCGCACGGTACGAATTGCGCAGACTTTTTGGTTAGTTACAAGGTAACCGCGATCCGACTACAACGCCGCGCGATGCCAGAGCTACGATGACATAGCGGACAACTAACGTTGAACACTATGCAAGCGACATAACGTCTAAACTGGAGTAAATGTGGCATTGTGAAGTATATAATTGATACAATGTATGTACAACGACGCTCGGACGTTTTTTTGTCTGTTTTCACTGAGAGATTTTGACTCTACAGGAATTGTATCTAGATGGCATCATTGCTCTTTATGCTATCAATAAAGTACGATCTTTATCTGATCAAATCTATAAACAATATATAGGCTGAGTTTTGGTTTTGGTAAATAATTTATCGCCAACTATCTCGTAAGTTACATCGACAAAAGTAAGGTAGCTGTCACTTCTATTTATTTCTATCTTGCAAATGTAGACAATCCCCTGTAGCTTTGTAAATATGAGCAAGATATGGGCATGGTGGTGCAATGAACCGTTACACTGCTACTATAAAGATACATATCTGTGCTCAGGATGCTGCAGAGAATGGTCGGCAGTTGGAAGGTGGCCGGCGCGGTGTGTAAACTAACCAGTGTGAGCAGTCAAGGTGTTCAACTGAGGTGGTACTCAGCAATGGATCGAGGAAACGAATTCTTTTTCAGACAGGTAAGATAGAGTTTTCAGTGCAAGTGTTATGAACGAATGATTCTTGATATAAACATTACATTGTTCTTTGACAAAGAATATTTTTATAACAGTAAATACATAATTATTATGTATCTTATTATTATAATTATTATCGGAGAGGTTGGCAAGAGGTGGCGCAGGACCGAGATTTATGGAAGGAAATGGGGGAGACCTTTGCCCAGCAGTGGGACAGTATAGGTCAAAAAAAATAAAAAAGTAATTTTGTAGTCTGACTTCAAAATTATTTTTAATTTTTTTTAAATTCATTTATTTCATATATATACACATAATTAATTTAAATTAGTATCGAAAAACTAAGCTGTTTGTATCGATACTAAGCTTCACTATACGCACTAACATAATGGCGCAAACTTAAATAAATTTTAAATATTAAATATAAAAGAAAACAAAAAAAAAAAACAAAAAAAAAATACATCTAACGTTTACAAATATGTACTATAAAAAAATGTAATGTATGTAAAATACTCAATTTCGGTTACTTGGATGACAATAATTGCGTCATCCAAGTAAACGTATTTTTCAGTTATTTTGATAAAAAAAAACAAACAACTGGACCGATTTTGATGAAATTTCTATGGGACCAATCTAAAAGTATATATTCAATCAAATTAATAAAAAAAAACAAATACATGTAACAAACATAAAAAAACGTACAACCGAATTGAGAAAACCTCCTTTTTTGAAGTCGGTTCATGATTTTACTTCAATTGAAGATGCCTCACAACTCTAATGTCACGTAGATAGACCATTAAACACAGTTCTTGTACGATTTTGTACTGTTTTGGTCGATGGAAGAAATGCAATTTTTTTTTCAGAAACAAATACACACACAACGTCTACAGGGTTATTGATAATTAGCTTACAATTTCTTGCAGAAAACTTCCTCACGTCATAACTAACAACTTTAGTGCTATCACAAAACCTAAAACATTACAAATATAAAAGTTTTTTTTAATTCTCATGCTCGTAAAGTTCTTGTTTATGACCGGTGTAAGAAGACTAAAACTAGTTTTATGCACTAGTGCATAAACATTTTACTCATTGAAATTGTTGAAGGAGGTGTAATTTATAATATATATGTAATAACAAGGATTCATGTAATAAGAAGGAAGTTTAACTTTTGATATAACTTTTGTCGAAATCTCAGCAAATATTTATTTTTATTTTGAGTGATTTACTTTCAGTAACACTGTTAAATTTACTTGCAATTAGAGAAAAAAACTGAGTTTATATACCTAGTGCATAAAACCCATTTTATTCTCGAGTTAAATATCGGCCCGAGCCGACAATCAATGTATGAAAATGAGAGCAGCAAGCAGCACCAGTGTGCAAAACAAAACTTAACTGTGTTTATTATAAAAAAGCAACATGAATTGCATGTTGAACTGATTTCTCTACTTAGTTATACGCATGGCTGTGCATCTATTATTATGGTCTAAAATCTAAATAACTATAACTGGGTGTTAACCAG